>CM060944.1:136955840-138205840 GCA_030765085.1 Allium cepa
AAAAACAGCCAAAATAGGCAAATTTGAACAGTTTCAGACGTTTGAAGGTTCAACTAGACGTCTGGATTTGGGTTCTGGAAATATTTCAGAAACCCTCTCAAATGTTTGAACCACTAACTAGACGTCTGAACCACTAACCAGATGTCTGAATCCCCTAACCAGACGCCTGAATTTTGTCTCTGTCTTTTTTTTCTGCATGTGTTATTTTATTCCTTTTCCAGGGACCCCTAACAGGCATCTGGATTTTCAACCAGACGTCTGGATTTTTTTACTAGGCAAAAATCAGCCTAGCCCAAAGAGGGGGAAAATCGAAACCAGAAGCCATCAAAAGAGCGATGGATGCTAGATATTTATGCTAATCGACAACCCAGCCCTATAGGCTCTTCGATACACCCCATATTACATGTTCAAACATCCAAGATAGATCTTTAAAGATTTTGACTTCAAAATATCAAAATTGGAAAATTCACCAAATCAATTCAAATCAAAAGCAAATGAACATCGAATAGATGTTAGAAATTCATACCTAACAACAATGAAAGTTATAAACATAGATGTGAGTTCAAGAACTCACCTTTAAACCCAAAAACGATGAATGAGAAGCTTTAAAACAAAGCAAGATCAATCTCTCCTCCACTTCACTTCAAAAACCCTCAATCTATGATCAAATGCAAATAATACCTAAGTTAGGTTATAGGATTTTCTGGAAATTAGAGAGAGATTGAGGTAGAGAAGAAGAAGATGATGCTTACCTAACATTCTCTTTGATTTTAGAGATTGAATCTAAAATTTTCTAGTAATCTAGGGTTTAGGAATTTTAATTTCCTCTTCTTTCCCCCATAAACCAATGTCAGAGAATCTAACCGTTGGGATAGTGGTGCCAAACAACCGAATATGCTCTAAATCATTTGTCACTATTGTTGGTGTAGCATTATATTAGAATGTCCTAACTTATTGGATGTAAGAGAAGATAAGGTTATGTTGAGGTATGAAGTTTAAGTTGTCGGAATTTTGGAGTGGCAATGATAAAGAACAGTCGATAAAGCATTATTACGGCATGGACAAAACATTGCTTTGAAAGTGAAATTCGGTACGACTACGATGCAATTGATAATATCGCCCACTCCTAAATGTTAATCAATGATCCCTCGAATTTTCACTTAAGGTTGAAGGAATTGGAAAATCATATAAACTATTGCCATGAGTTTTACTTATATTTCGAAGATGAGTTTGTTTTAGTGAATTTTCGAAATGCAAGAAATGAAGATGGTGGATTTGTTTGCGCTATTGTTTCTCAAATGGGAGAGTATAAATAATTGGGATAAAGAAGAAAATGAGCTCATTCATTTTTTTGCTATATCTAACATATAGTTACTCTCAACAAATAAATAGTAAATAAATAGTAACGGTCGCCCGTTATTTCGAAACACAAAAGGTTAGACAAATTAAAAAACTAAGTTTTATTGCAGTAGCATTTTCTTTCGATTTCAACACGTATTGATAATAAAAGAAATTTTTACATGTTAGTATCATTGTCTTTTGATTGATTTGATATGTAAAGAAATAATTTTTCAACTTAATCTAAGTAGTGAATTTCCTCTTGAACTACAAAAATTTGGGCTGAGATCTCACAACACATATGAATCATTCAATTCTACAATCTTCACAATAATTATGTACTTTTGATGGACATGCACCTATCTTTGGAACTCATGAGTGCTCTAGAAAGCTCAAGTCTTTCATAAAAGGCGGCCCAACATCCAGGTAGATGAGTTCATCAAGTGCTCCACTCTAGCACACCACTTATGGGTATGGACTCAATAAGGGTAAAAGACCACTTCAAAAATAAATAAATAAAATTCTTCAACCTTGTCTCGAAAGCACCACCAATACTAGTCATAAACTATATATGAGTAATAAAACGTAACTTTAGATAATGAAATCCATTAAGTGTATCTCTTAATCAACATCAATGCTGGTTATGTATTTGAAAAGAGTAGATAAAGTCAAACTAAGATAAATCAACATATTTGTCAAATGCATCAAAAAACACCACAAAAAACTAGTTATGATTATATATACATATATATATATATATATATATATATATATATATAAAGTGAAGAAGCTCAAACTCAGATAAAATAGTGGAATCCATCAAGCGTGTCTCAAAAAGCACCACCAAAACTAGTTATGGATTGAAACAAAAATGCTTAAACTCATGTCAAATATAAGAATCCATTAAGTGTGTCTCAAAAACACCATCAAAAGCTGATTATGGTTATATAGAAACAAAGAAGCTCAAACTTTTATCAAATAATAGAACCCATCAAGTGCATCTGAAAAGCACCACCAAAAACTAGTTATGGATTGTATAAAAAAAGGGCTCAAACTCATATCAAATAGTAAAATCCATCAAGTGTCTTTCAAACGCACCAACAAAAATTTGTTATGGATTACATAAAACCAAAAAAGTTCAAACTTATATCAAATAGTAGAATCCATTAAGTAGTCCCAAAAGCACTACCAAAAACTACTTATGGATTATTAAAAACAAAGAAGCTCAAAATCAAAAATATTAATAGAATCCATCAAAATTTTCCCTAATCTAGGCTCAAAGCTCATTCCTCTTGAAGATCAAGAACTAATTTTCTTTGACGAATCCAATTGCTTAAGGTCCAAAATAGATATGAATTCTTGATGTGCACGTAAAAGTACATATTTTTATTTTCATATTTAATCTACTTGTATTTAATAAATGAGCATATTAGTGTATTTTATATGTTTAAACCAAAATTCAAATTATTTTCAAATCATCAATTGTTCGTCTTCATACGAGGCAAAATGGTTATTTCCGTGTATGATTTAATTTGAGAGAATTTACTTGGATATTTTAATGTTGTTATGTACGAATTTGAATTCAACTTGGAAGTGGTTTCATGTATGTATGCATACACAAGTGAAGGAAGACAAAAGAATGGATAAATAAAAGAATGCATGCAACATAGAGAAGCCCACCTACCAACTAGACCACAATTAAAAGCTAATTGAGATTAAAATGCACATGCACATGTTAATGGTGGATTAGGTAGTAGCTAATGATCATTTTGAGGCTATACTTCCTAAAGGGCATTCTGGGTAGCTCCCTAAAAGATGGTTTAGGGTTTTAGGTATGTATAAATATCACTTATGCTTCATGAAGAAGCTCTCTTACCTTCTCTTTAGTTAGTTTAGTGGTAGCTATAAATTGTAAACATAAACTCTCTTTCTTTCTTTAATGGCTTCTCAGCCTTTTACTCTTATGTAATTTTATTTATGCAATTTAATTTCATGCTCTTTTACTTATTGTTCTTTACTTATGCATTAGTGTAATTTTATTTCATGCAAGTAGACTAGATTTATGTACATGCAATTTAGTTAGCTCT
This sequence comes from Allium cepa, assembly GCA_030765085.1. NCBI lineage: Eukaryota > Viridiplantae > Streptophyta > Magnoliopsida > Asparagales > Amaryllidaceae > Allium > Allium cepa. The sequence continues at coordinate 136,959,266 of CM060944.1, forward strand.
TTTTTCCCTTTGTTTATGTTTATGTTGAAATCACTTTGTGTTATAATGAATTCAAATATGAAAAGCTATACCCCTCCAATTTTAGGGGTGATAAGCTCTCATGAATGACATAAAGTTAACATAGTGACTTCATTTGATCTCTTTTTGTGCTTAATCGAAATTTTTGATGCGGTAAAATTTTGTTGTCTAATATTGAATTTTATAGCCTATGTTGTTGACACCAAATAGTCTATGGTTAAACAACACAAACACAAATTGTCTCTTCATCTACGTATGATTTTGGTAACGAAGTGGATTTAGAATCAAAATTTGATGGTCTATGTTACTAATCAATAGTAAATCCGCCATGCTTAATTTCATTATCATTTTCGACAGTGTTGACAAGTTGTTTGGATGGTATGTTAAAGTTTGATGGTTTATGTTGGGCTAATTAATAGCACAAATGGACCATATTTAAGGTAAACACATCAACTAAATTCACAAATGACTAAAAAGAGAGATCACAATTTCATTGTGTTGATTTGTGTGATCATGAGAAGGGATTTGCCTCTAAATTTTCTTATACTCTCGTATTTCTGTTCACTTTTGTTTTAGTTAGTTTTTATATATTTTTTAGTTAAAACAATCTCAAGCTTCGGTTTAACTTATTTAAGTAGAATTTAAAATTAATACATTTTCTTACAGATCGATCCGTACTCACCACGAACTAAAATTATACGCTGTGTGCTTGCAGTTATTTTTATTACATTTTCCGGTGATTTTCCAACCGATAGAAAATTCGTCGTCGAACAAGTTTTTGGCGCCGTTGCCGGAGAATATATTTGATTTTAATTTTACTCTTCGAATTATTTTATTTGATTTTAATTGTGTCATTTTGTGCTTTGATTTGCATTTAAATATGTGTGTTTGTTGTTTGATTTGTGCGCTTGTTGATTTTTATTTTGCATTTGCATTTCTATTTAGAAAAATAAAACTCACGATTTCATTTTAAAAAGACAAATTTCTTTTATTATAGTCCATTTCATTTTGCATTACATTTACAATTTTCTTTTTACAGCTTTCTTTTACAAAACTTTCTGGTTAAACATACTTCTGTGCATAAAAATAAACTGCTGCATACAAACTCACTGCCACTGTCCCACTTCCTTGCCCACTTCACTGACTTCTACATCCTCGCACAAACACCCTGCGCACCAACTGCAACTCTTTCTCTGTAAACAACCACCACAGTCATCATCATACCAAACCACCTCCTCTCTAACCACAAATTGCTCCAATACCAAACTCTGTGCACATATCTTAGTGCACATTACTCTGTCTGTCACCCCTACTTCAACAACCACTGGCCATCATTCAACATGCCGTTACCACCCATTACTGCCTTGCAAACAAATATCAAATACATACATCTGTGCATACCATCTCCTAAACAACCACTGTCCTCACCATCACCACTGCCTGCTTACATCCTTCCCTCCAGCAATTCACTGTCCCAAATTTCAAACAATTACCACACTTCATTAAAGCTCCAGTGCTCCTCCTCCCTATATAAACATCACTCTCTTGGCCACTGTGCCACCACTTCCACATCCACCACAATCTCATCAAAACAACCACTTAAATCCCCTACCAGTCACCACCCCAACATCCCAACCAACCACACAAACTGCCTGCACATACGCATCTCTGCCATCACAATCAACTACCACTACATCACTCTACTACCATTCAGCAGCACCACTGTTTCATGAAAAATTCCTCCGCCATCACTATACCAAAACTGCACCTGCCATCTACAACTTATGCACATACAACAACCATTCCTTGATACATCCAGCACTTCGACCAACCATTTCACACTTCATACAAGTGCACATTGCTTCATACAACAACAACTGCTTCAAGCAGATAACCATTTACAAATACCCGACCACCATCATATCAGCATATCCCCTTTGTGCACTATTGCATTTCTGCACACATACATCAGTGCTCACTTGCACTTCTGTCTTCTACAAACTTCATGCTTCAACTTCTGCTCCTAAACCATCATCAACATCATTCACTTCTGTTCCTCCCATTCGTTGCATCAAACCATCAACTGTACATACGTCCTCTATGCATTTCGTCACCCCAGTGCATCGGTCCTTCCATCATCACATAACAACATCAACACTTCACCCTTTAACAACCCACTCAAAACACTGCACCACCCTCCCCTGCATATATCCACTGCAATCATCAATTCCACTACAATATCCTCATCCTCGACCATCCAGAACCATCCACTGCCACTGCCTCCAACCAGCACACCATCCCAACATCAACAGCCATTGCCAATATTTCACATTGTTGTTTCAAACATCCAACCTTCACCTCATCAACCTGAATGCAATTACCACAACATAAACCTTCCGCTTCCATCACCTACGTCACCTACTGCTTCTACAACCAACCTTCCCCTCACAAACTCCACAACCTACCTGCATCTTTCTTCAATCACTGCAACCTCTTTCTTCAAACAACTACAAACACGCCTGTTTCCTCCCTGCTTCAAGCAACTACAATCAGCAACTCACTACCAACCATAATCCGACCATACATCGACCACTTCAATCGCCACCTCTCCCTAACGCCTAAACCATGCTTCCCAAATCCTCGACCTCAACTGCAACCGCAAACCATACTTTCCATCGAACCTCACTTTTTCGATTAGAATTTCGACTTCAACTTTGAATTTTGAATTTGGAATTTAGGTTTTGGAATTTGGAATTTGAGTTCAAATTTGGTTGCAAATTTGAGAATTTAAGAAGCGTGAATTTGTGAATTGGAGAAGTACGCTTATTCCAAATCAATCGAAGATCCTAAGTTTTTTTCCTATGTCAGATAATTTTGCGGGTCTTGGGCTTCTTATTGGGCTGGAGTTGATTTTTTTGGGCTTTATTTTGTTTTGTTGAGTCTAGTTTGTTTAGTGTGTTGTTTTGTTTGTTTAAGTCTAAAAAAAAAAAATTGTTTTTGTAATTTGGGGTTGAGTTCAATTGTTTAAGTCTACTCATTTTTAGGTTGCCAAAGCAGATCGAAAAAGAACAGCTTGCTAAAACTGCCGTTTTGCTTGTCAAAATAAAATTCTTGCTTTATAAAAATATTGCTGCTTAAAAATAAATTGCTAATAATTCTGCACGCTCTGGCATGGTGCTCTCGTCTCTTGTTTTTAATTTGCTTTGCATTGTTGATTGCTTGCATTTGAAAAAAAATTCAAAAACAAAAGAAAGTTTCATTCGTAATTACATCGTTAATTCATGTTTAATTTTGTTTTGCATTCATACCGTCTTATTTTCTTTTCTAAAAGCAACGCCCAAATCCACATAAGGTGGGCGATTTCATCGACCCTTCCTTGCCCCACAAATTTCATATCATCTAAAATTTTGATTAATAATAATGGTTAGACTTTAGACCTAAGGGAGTCACGAAGTCACCTAGGGCTTAATTGTATATTGACAAGTTGTATTACTTGAACAATTTATATTCTTAGTGTCTAGCCTATGGCAGAGCAATAATCATTTATAAATATAATGGTGATTCATAAATATTATAGTGATTGTTTCTCTGAAGGTACCTAAACCTTCGGCTGCATTGCTACAGTGATTTGTGGTGCACCGATAACTCATGTCCATTATCTGGCTAAGAACTATCTTATTGGATTAAGACAAAGTATGATTATACAATTTTGGGTTAGAAGCTACTAAGATGAAAAATTTGTAATTAAGTCCCTACATTCATTTAGTTGCATTAGTGTAACGCCCCACTCCGACACGCACTCTAGTAAAGAGTATTACGGAGTAATACCGTCTACTAGAACGGAAAATGGAGTATAATGGAAGCGACCATATGTAATCAAGCTATAACTATCTACTGAATACGTCGAATATGTGGTTTTCTTTTCTCAAGTGGTTCGACATATCCAATAGATATTTATAACGAAACTACAATGGCTAAGGAAAATAGGTTCAGAACAAACATAATACGAAATGATAACATCATCATCACAGAACAGTCACATAACAGTCACAGAACATAGGTACAATACATCGTCAATACAGATCCAAATATCAAAAGGTGGGTACAAAGCCACCGCTCACACATGTGAGCCAAAAATATATACATAAGAGTCTGAAATAACAGAGCAGCGGAATAGTGGACAAATAAAAAGAGCTATCTATCAGCATAGCAGATAATGTCCAAGCGGAAGCACAGAAAGCTTAATCCAGAGACCTAACCTGAAACAACTCGGTCTGACCCGAGCGAAAACACTCGGGTCAGGCTAGCTAAATAATCAGTAATAACTGAGATATATAATAATGCAGTACATAAATAAAATAGTACTTCTCCAAAGAGAAGAGTAATATGGACTACATGAATATAATGACGATCCCTAATCATTAATAAACAGTAAAAATCTCCAAAGAGAATACAAACACCAAAGTGTTTAATAAATAAAATCGCCTCATATCATCGGCGTAGCCAAAGCTATATAAAGTTGCCCATAGGCAATAATCCTAAGAGTGACCAGAGTCGGTAATCAATGCCCAAGCAAAGATCGATGCTCCAAAGAGCAATAGGGATATACTGAAAAGTCAATGAAATCAAACACTGAAAAGCAGTGTTCAGAGACACTGTGAATCCACAAGGTTAATCGCACTCACATCGTATGGTTCCATAGAACCAACACCGAATGGCGATACTCGAATGGATATAAAATCATCAGATAATACAAATATTGCACGTGCACCGACCAGAGTCGTTGTTGCCAAGTACTGTAGAGTTGTGATCGATCACTCGGACAGATGCGGAACGCGCGAAACGGCGAGATCCTTCCCAGAAGGATAAAGGCCCAGAGGCACACGCCGAAAATAAACTGCTCCATAGAGAAGGTGTCCAGAGACGGTTGCCCAGAGGCATGGTGACCCAGAGGTTCAGTACTGGCCGCCCAGCGGCTAATGTGTCACTAACTTCTTGGAGAGGAACCCGTAAAGTGTTAACAATGAGTCCCATACCCCACGTTCGCACTAAACGGTTTACTAACCAATAGCAAGCTCACACTCCAAACAATAAAAAGTCCACCTCGTATCATCGGTAAACTAGACCCAATGGTCAAAACGATCAATCGAATATGTCGGGGATTAACCGGAAAGAAAATACACACGGTTCCATAGGCCGGAGATTTCCTAACCGTTTAAGCACCTTTCCACTTCGCTCGATGTGCTAAAAAGTGAGTGTGTGATTTTTATTATAGAAAATAATGGTGCGAAACGGATTTATAATTGATTTTGAAATCACTTTAAAACGACTTTTGAAAACTCTCTTATTATGGAGTAATTAATTTAATATTTAAAAATAATATTATATAATAATTTTGAAAGCCATTTAGGAGTGAAAAATCCTTTTAAAATAGTTCATAAAAACCCGTGTACGAAATCCAGAGATAAATCTCAAAGAAATCGATAAAACCAGAAAATCACTGAAAATATTCCAAGTGTTTGAAACCATTCAAAAACTGCTGCAAACCCAAGTTCGGCAATTTATTAGGACCAGCAAACTGTGTCCAAATGGCATGAAAACTGGTAGGCATATAGTCCAACATCCCTATTTTAAGATGCAAAAAGAATTTCTGGATTCCGAGTTGAGACGAAGTGGCAGCGACGTCTCAAAGTTGAACCCAGAGAAAGATTCATACTGTTTTCCAACAGCGACCAGAGTCTAACTTTGGCACGAAAATCGAAGTACCAAACGAACTCCAATGTTGTCCAAATTTTCCAGAGATGGAGTACTCAACTCCACCTTTCCAACGAGACCAAAAACGTCGAATTCCGACTTCCGATCCGAACGTGGCGGCATCGCGAAGTGGCGCTCAAAAGTTGGAAACATAGGTGATGTTTGATTTATTTTTTTATTTTTTTGGGACGCGGGCCCGGCCCGCGTCAGTCCGCCCCAGCCCGCCTGGCCTGGGGATATGGGACGCGGGGCAAGGCCCGCGCCCGTATGCCCCAGCCCAGGCGGGCTGGGGACATCATACTGCCCCATCCTGCCTGGGCTGGGGGTATGGGACGCGGGCCAAGGCCCGCGCCCGTATGCCCCAGCCCAGGCGGGCTGGGGGCATCATACTGCCCCAGCCCACCTGGGCTGGGGGTATGGGACGCGGGCCAAGGCCCGCGTCCCCTATTCCCCAGCCCAAACGGGCTGGGGAGGGGGTGCAACCCCCAGTCCGTCCGGGCTGGGGGGTTTGGGGCGCGGCCAGCCCACCATGGGCTGGACAGCCTCTGGCTAGCCCATCTGGGCTAGCCTACAGTGCCTGGGTGCAGCCCAGGCCTGTTCTGGTACACCCAGTGCACTATTCCAGCCTGTTTTAGCCTACATATTTCCAGCAAGCATATTTTTGTGTTTTTGGTGATTTTGGGTTGTTTTTTTTTCAGTTTTTGGCATCAAAAAAATCACTAATAACAATTACTAATCACCATATAATGATTATTACACTAATTTAAAGGAAACCAAGGCCAAAGCTTATCTTTACAACTAGCAATAATTACTAATCAATAGTAATTACCTCAATGAAGCAAATGATCAAATGGGTTGTGTGCACAATATCAAGCAAGCCAAACCCTCAACCTCCAAGCAAAGATCAAGAGACTTCAAGGACCCAAAATCAACAAAAAAATACACAATTATTACAACAAGATGGAGGAGATAAATAGGGATTAAGAAGGAGGATTAGAGAATAGGAGAGATTGCATTACCTTTCTTCTTCTTTTTTTTTTCTTCTAGGATTAAACTAATTTATGAAGAGAAGGAGATGGAGCTTCTAAATGGAGGCCATTAATTTTGTTTAGATCTAGATTTTAGGAATTTATGAAGAGGAGGAGGGTTAGGGTTATGAGTTTAAGATATTATATAGGAGGGGGTTAGGCTAATGGGTTATGGTAAGAGGGTTTAGAAACCCATTAGGACTTAGTTTATTTTCTAAGTTATCATGTGAACAAAAATCCTAATAAGCATCCTAGTTTTAATTAAAACCATGTAATTATCTCATTTGGCCCATTAACCCATAATCACTTTTTATTTAAAAATTCCCCATTTCAACCCAAAATATTTTAATTTGCAAACCAATTGCAAATTTAAATTCCCAAAAATTTGTTTAGCCCCCTTTTTAACTTAAAATCATAATTTTTAACTTATCATTCGGTAATTGCAATCTCAGGGTTGTTACAGACTCCCCCCTTAAGAAAATTGCGTCCCCGCAATTTCTTAAATATAGAAGTCGTCTATAACATCTAATCCACACAAGGAATACAGAAGATAAAATATAGATGCTCACCCATGTCGGAAGATGAAAGAAAACCAGGATAAGTACGCTCGATAAATTCTCTGGTCTCCCAAGTGCAGTCCTTAGGATTAGACGACCATTGAATCTTCACAAGCGGAACCTCTTTGTTTCGAAGACGTCTGATCTCCGAATCAAGCATACGAAGAGGTTGCTGCCCTATAGATAGATCGGGTGAGATCTCCAAATCAGGTACGATATGAGGCTCGATAATAGAATCAGGATTGCGCACACACTTGCGAAGCTGAGAAACATGGAACACATCATGTATTCCAGAGAAATGAGCAGGTAGAGCCACTCTATAGGCGACAAGGCCGATGCGTTCCGTGATAGGAAACGGTCCAATATAGCGAGGGGCCAGTTTCCCTGTAGAACTGAAACACACAACCCCTTTCATGGGAGAAACCCGAATAAAGACAGAATCGCCAATGGAGAACTCAAGAGGCTTCCTACGGTTGTCCGCGTAGGATTTCTGGCGGTCCTGTGCCTCTTTCATTCTCTGACGGATAAGCACGATCTTCTCAGAAGATTCCCGAACTGAATCTGGACCAAGAATGAGCTTCTCGCCAGACTCTAACCAACAAGCAGGAGAGCGACATGGCCTTCCGTAGAGAGCCTCGAAAGGTGCCATGCCGATACTAGACTGATAGCTGTTGTTGTAGGAGAACTCTACGAGCGGTAAGTGATCCTCCCAACTACCTCCGAAATCCAGAATACAACAGCGCAAAAGATCCTCCAAAACACGATTCACCCTCTCGGTCTGACCGTCGGTCTGAGGGTGATAAGCAGTCGAGAGATTCAACTTTGTGCCCAAAGCTGACTGTAGGCACTTCCAGAAGTGACTAGTAAAGATAGTGTCTCGATCGCAGACGATAGAGCTAGGAATGCCATGAAGTCGAACGACTTCCTTCACATAGAGCTTGGCCAACTGAGGTGCAGTCCGAGTGGACCTAATCGGAATGAAATGAGCCGATTTGGTCAAGCGATCAACAATAACCCAGATAGAAGTATGGCCTGACCTCGATCGAGGCAGACCGTCAATGAAATCCATGGATATCTGATCCCATTTCCATAATGGAATCTCTAGAGGCTGAAGAAGACCAGATGGACGCTGATGCTCGGCCTTGATCTGTTGACAAGTCATGCAACTACTCACATACTTGCCACATCTCTCTTCAAACCCTCCCAATAATATAGCCGGCACATATTGGCATACATCTTACTCGAACCAGGATGTATAGTGTACTTAGTGCGATGGCACTCGTCTAGAATGTCACGCCTAAGTGATAAATCAGATGGTACAACAATACGGTTCTTCCTACGAAGACACCGATGAAAATCCAGAGAATAATCCAGCAATGTCTCATCACTGGATCCCGACTCGAGAAGATGAATAAGATGCAATAAGTTTGGATCCTGCCGCTGAGCATGGGCAATGCGATCCAATAAGATAGGATGAGCTTCCAAGCTAAATAATAAGACAGGAGCATCAGAAGATGAAGCTCGATCTCTAATATCACATAAAGATAGAGTCTTAAGAACATTTCACTCGGCAATCATCATAGAAACTACCGCCGAGTGCTTGCGACTGAGCGCATCTGCAACACGATTACCCTTGCCAGGGGTATACTGAATATCTAAATCATATGAGGCAAGAAACTCAAGCCATCGCTGCTGCCTCATATTGAGATCCCTCTGACTGAAAAGATACTTCAGCGACTTGTGATCGGTGTAAAGAGTGAAGCATTCGCCTAATAGAAAGTGACGCCACGTCTTCAAGGCAAAGACGATAGCTGCCAACTCAAGATCATGAGTCGGATAGCGAACCTCATTCGGCCGTAGCTGCCTAGAAGCATAAGCAACTACCCGATCCTTCTACATAAGCACAGCACCGAGGCCGCTACCACAAGTGTCGGTGTAAACAACAAGATCCTGGTTACTCTCAGGAACCACAAGAATAGGAGCACGAGTGAGAAGTTCCTTCAGTCGCTGAAAGGAAGCTTCACACGTATCAGACCAAATAAAGCGAACACCCTTACGAGTCAATGTCGTAAGGGGAAGTGCAACTCGAGAGAAATCCTTGATAAACCGACGGTAATAACCCGCCAGACCAAGGAAGCTGCGAATATCATGAACGTTCTCGGGCTGCTTCCAATTCTGAATAGCTTCGATCTTGGCAGGATCGACAGAAACACCCTCAGATGATACAATATGGCCCAAGAACTTGACCTTGCTCTCCCAAAAATGGCACTTGGAGAGCTTGACCTTAAGCTGATGCCGACGAAGAGTATCCAAGACGATCTGCAAATGATGAGCATGCTCTGCCTCGGATCTAGAATAAATAAGAATATCGTCGATGAAAACCAGAACGAATCTATCGATGTATTCCCGGAATACTCGATTCATAAGATCGACGAAGAAAGCCGAATGGCATGACCAACCACTCAAAAGAACCGTAACGAGTGCGGAAAGCGGTAAGAGGAATGCTATCTTCCGCAACTCGGAGCTGATGAAATCCGGTGGCAAGGTCGAGCTGGGAAAAGACCTTCGCACTGCTCAACTGATCAAACATATCGTCTATCCGTGGTAATGGATAAGGATTTCTGATGGTCAACTCATTAAGCTTGCGATAGTCAATGCAAAGCCTAAGAGAGCCATCGGGCTTCTTAACGAAGACCACAGCAGCACCCCATGGCGAAGAATTGGACCGAATGAACTGCTTCGCCTCAAGCTCAACTAACTATTTCCTGAGTTCTTCATTCTCCTTAATAGTCATCCTCGTGGGAGGACGTCCAACAGGGTGGGAGCCTGGAATGAGATCGATGCGGAACTCAATGGCCCGCTTTGGCGGCAGGCCTGATACTGGCTCGAATATATCGGGGAAATCCCGAACAACAGGAATACGAGATATGTCCAAATCCTCATCTCGTGAATCAAGAGAAAATAAAGTAACATCAGAAAGCCCAACATCCTTAAGAACAATAGCTAACGGAGCGGACGAGTCAGGATGACGAAGAAATAATATTCGCTCCGAACAAATGATTTTGGCGTCGTGCTGAACGAGCCAATCCATGCCAAGAATCATATCAAATCCCAAATACTCCATAACGTGCAGATTCGCACGGAAAGAAAATCCACAAAGATCAATATCTATATTCTCACAAAGCAAGCTAAGGGTCGTGGATCCGCCGATGGGACTCACAATCCTTAGTGAAGAAACCAGACAAGTAACATCCAAGGATAAAGCATCTACTAGCTCCTTTGATACGAATGAGTGAGAGGCACCCGTATCAAAGAGAACTCTACAAGATCTACCATGAAATAAAATAGAACCTTCGAGAACGGAAGGATGCGTACCTCGAGGCTGAGCTGAAGATGCAGGAGCCCTGACAGCATTAAGCTTGCCAGGCTTGGCACTAGCTGGAGCGATAGGACAAGTGGAGATCCTGTGTCCCTCCTTCTTGCAGAAGGTGCAATAGAGAGGTTTGGGGCACTCTCGAATAAAGTGATCTGGAGAACCGCAGTTGAAGCATTTCCTCGGAGGACGGGTTCCACTAGGCTGTGACTGAATCTGAGGCTGAGTCTGAGGCTGAGCCTGGACAGCAGAACTGCCAGTCTTCTTCTTCTTGTTCCAAGGCTTGTTCTTCTGAAATGGACCCCGCTTCTGGTTGGGGTTTTTGGAACCCCCACCATCATCATCACTATGCTCCGTCTCGACTGACTCAAGATGTAGGGCTGCATCGACTAGCTTCTCGAATAAGAGCTCAAGATGTAGCATAAGATGCCTCTTGAGATATTTCTTCAAGCCCTCAACAAATTTGAGGTTCCTCTTATAAGGAGTAGCAATAAACTCAAGGCCGTACTTGGACAGGGCCTCGAAGGAAGAGACATAGTCGGATACGGAGGACTTCCCCTGCTTGAGATCAAGAAAGCGGCGAGCAAGGGAGTTCTTCTCTGACTCTGGGATGAATTTGAGCTCAAATCTCTGACGAAACTGAGCCCAAGTAAGTGTGGTCTCATCGACCTCGGCAATAAGTAGTTCGTACCAATCCAGGGCACGACTCAGAAGCAGACTAGAAGCAATAAGAACACGGTCATGATCCGGGATATCCATACGTGTGAAAATGCGCTCGCATATCCGAATCCAAGCCTGAACCTCTAAGACATTCTCGGAGCCACTGAACGGCTTCCCTCCGAGATGGGTAAAATCACTGCAGAGACGCGCAAAAACAGACATGCGCGGAGCATCAGCCACTGGGGCTGGAGACTGAGAATGAGACTGAGAATTCCGAACCAACTCCATGATCTGGTCGGTAGTCATGAACACGCCCTCTAGATGAGTGTTGCTGGACTGCCCAGCAGCACTAGTCTGACGTGTGGTTCTCTCTCTTCCCCTTCCAGACATACTGAAAGTCAAACGGGAATTAGAGTTAGACATGATTCAATGATAGATACTTAATTAAGGAATACTACGGAATATAATAAATTCCTACACATATTCCTAATTTATCTATCAATAAGCATAAGGAAGGGATTTGATTTAATTCGGATCCAATTAAAATGTATTGTACTAAGTGTATCTGTTCTGTGTTTGTTATGCTTAATTCTGAACCTTAGCTCTGATACCAAGATGTAACGCCCCACTCCGAGACGCACTCTAGTAAAGAGTATTACGGAGTAATACCGTCTACTAGAACGGAGAATGGAGTATAATGGAAGCGACCATATGTAATCAAGCTATAACTATCTACTGAATACGTCGAATATGTGGTTTTCTCAAGTGGTTCGACATATCCAATAGATATTTATAACGAAACTACAATGGCTAAGGAAAATAGGTTCAGAACAAACATAATACGAAATGATAACATCATCATCATAGAACAGTCACATAACAGTCACAGAACATAGGTACAATACATCGTCAATACAGATCCAAATATCAAAAGGTGGGTACAAAGCCACCGCTCACACATGTGAGCCAAAAATATATACATAAGAGTCTGAAATAACAGAGCAGCGGAATAGTGGACAAATAAAAAGAGCTATCTATCAGCATAGCAGATAATGTCCAAGCGGAAGCACAGAAAGCTAAGTCCAGAGACCTAACCTGAAACAAGTCGGTCTGACCCGAGCGAAAACACTCGGGTCAGGCTAGCTAAATAATCAGTAATAACTGAGATATATAATAATGCAGTACATAAATAAAATAGTACTTCTCCAAAGAGAAGAGTAATATGGACTACATGAATATAATGACGATCCCTAATAATTAATAAACAGTAAAAATCTCCAAAGAGAATACAAACACCAAAGTGTTTAATAAATAAAATCGCCTCATATCATCGGCGTAGCCAAAGCTATATAAAGTTACCCATAGGCAATAATCCCAAGAGTGACCAGAGTCAGTAATCAATGCCCAAGCAAAGATCGATGCTCCAAAGAGCAATAGGGATATACTGAAAAGTCAATGAAATCAAACACTGAAAAGCAGTGTCCAGAGACACTGTGAATCCACAAGGTTAATCGCACTCACATCGTATGGTTCCATAGAACCAACACCGAATGGTGATACTCGAATGGATATAAAATCATCAGATAATACAAATATTGCACGTGCACCGACCAGAATCGTTGTTGCCAAGTACTGTAGAGTTGTGATCGATCACTCGCACAGATGCGGAACGCGTGAAACGGCGAGATCCTTCCCAGAAGGATAAAGGCCCAGAGGCACATGCCGAAAATAAACTGCTCCATAGAGAAGGTGTCCAGAGACGGTTGCCCAGAGGCATGGTGACCCAGAGGTCCAGTACTGGCCGCCCAGAGGCTAATGTGTCACTAACTTCTTGGAGAGGAACCCGTAAAGTGTTAACAATGAGTCCCATACCCCACGTTCGTACTAAACGGTTTACTAACCAATAGCAAGCTCACACTCCAAACAATAAAAAGTCCACCTCGTATCATCGGTAAACTAGACCCAAAGGTCAAAACGATCAATCGAATATGTCGGGGATTAACCGGAAAGAAAATACACACGGCTCCATAGGCCGGAGATTTCCTAACCGTTTAAGCACCTTTTCACTTCGCTCGATGTGCTAAAAAGTGAGTGTGTGATTTTTATTATATAAAATAATGGTGCGAAACGGATTTGTAATTGATTTTGAAATCACTTTAAAACGGCTTTTGAAAACTCTCTTATTATGGAGTAATTAATTTAATATTTAAAAATAATATTATATAATAATTTTGAAAGCCATTTAGGAGTGAAAAATCCTTTTAAAATAGTTCATAAAAACCCGTGCACGAAATCCAGAGATAAATCTCAAAGAAATCGATAAAACCAGAAAATCACTGAAAATATTCCAAGTGTTTGAAACCATTCAAAAACTGCTGCAAACCCAAGTTCGGCAATTTATTAGGACCAGCAAACTGTGTCCAAATGGCAAGAAAACTGGTAGGCATATAGTCCAACATCCCTATTTTAAGATGCAAAAAGAATTTCTGGATTCCGAGTTGAGACGAAGTGGCAGCGACGTCTCAAAGTTGAACCCAGAGAAAGATTCATACTGTTTTCCAACAGCGACCAGAGTCTAACTTTGGCACGAAAATCGAAGTACCAAACGAACTCCAATGTTGTCCAAATTTTCCAGAGATGGAGTACTCAACTCCACCTTTCCAACGAGACCAAAAACGTCGAATTCCGACTTCCGATCCGAACGTGGCGGCATCGCGAAGTGGCGCTCAAAAGTTGGAAACATAGGTGATGTTTGATTATTTTTTTTTTTTTTTGGGACGCGGGCCCGCCCTGCGTCAGTCCGCCCCAGCCCGCCTGGGCTGGGGATATGGGACGCGGGGCAAAGCCCGCGCCCGTATGCCCCAGCCCAGGCGGGCTGGGGACATCATACAGCCCCATCCCGCCTGGGCTGGGGGTATGGGACGCGGGCCAAGGCCCGCGTCCCCTATTCCCCAGCCCAAACGGGCTGGGGAGGGGGTGCAACCCCCAGTCTGTTCGGGCTGGGGGGTTTGGGGCGCGGCCAGCCCACCATGGGCTGGCCAGCCTCTGGCTAGCCCATCTGGGCTAGCCTACAGTGCCTGGGTGCAGCCCAGACCTGTTCTGGTGCACCCAGTGCACTATTCCAGCCTGTTTCAGCCTAAATATTTCCAGCAAGCATATTTTTGTTTTTGGTGATTTTGGGTTGTTTTTTTTCTTCAGTTTTTGGCATCAAAAAAATCACTAATAACAATTACTAATCACCATATAATGATTATTACACTAATTTAAAGGAAACCAAGGCCAAAGCTTATCTTTACAACTAGCAATAATTACTAATCAATAGTAATTACCTCAATGAAGCAAATGATCAAATGGGTTGTGTGCACAATATCAAGCAAGCCAAACCATCAACCTCCAAGCAAAGATCAAGAGACTTCAAGGACCCAAAATCAACAAAAAAATACACAATAATTACAACAAGATGGGGGAGATAAATAGGGATTAAGAAGGAGGATTAGAGAATAGGAGAGATTGCATTACCTTTCTTCTTCTTTTTTTTCTTCTTCTAGGATTAAACTAATTTATGAAGAGAAGGAGATGGAGCTTCTAAATGGAGGCCATTAATTTTGTTTAGATCTAGATTTTAGGAATTTATGAAGAGGAGGAGGGTTAGGGTTATGAGTTTAAGATATTATATAGGAGGGGGTTAGGCTAATGGGTTATGGTAAGAGGGTTTAGAAACCCATTAGGACTTAGTTTATTTTCTAAGTTATCATGTGAACAAAAATCCTAATAAGCATCCTAGTTTTAATTAAAACCATGTAATTATCTCATTTGGCCCATTAACCCATAATCACTTTTTATTTAAAAATTCCCCATTTCAACCCAAAATATTTTAATTTGCAAACCAATTGCAAATTTAAATTCCCAAAAATTTGTTTAGCCCCCTTTTTAACTTAAAATCATAATTTTTAACTTATCATTCGGTAATTGCAATCTCAGGGTTGTTACAGACTCCCCCCTTAAGAAAATTGCGTCCCCGCAATTTCTTAAATATAGAAGTCGTCTATAACATCTAATCCACACAAGGAATACAGAAGATAAAATATAGATGCTCACCCATGTCGGAAGATGAAAGAAAACCAGGATAAGTACGCTCGATAAATTCTCTGGTCTCCCAAGTGCAGTCCTTAGGATTAGACGACCATTGAATCTTCACAAGCGGAACCTCTTTGTTTCGAAGACGTCTGATCTCCGAATCAAGCACACGAAGCGGTTGCTGCCCTATAGATAGATCGGGTGAGATCTCCAAATCAGGTACGATATGAGGCTCGATAATAGAATCAGGATTGCGCACACACTTGCGAAGCTGAGAAACATGGAACACATCATGTATTCCAGAGAAATGAGCAGGTAGAGCCACTCTATAGGCGACAAGGCCGATGCGTTCCGTGATAGGAAACGGTCCAATATAGCGAGGGGCCAGTTTCCCTGTAGAACTGAAACACACAACCCCTTTCATGGGAGAAACCCGAATAAAGACAGAATCGCCAATGGAGAACTCAAGAGGCTTCCTACGGTTGTCCGCGTAGGATTTCTGGCGGTCCTGTGCCTCTTTCATTCTCTGACGGATAAGCACGATCTTCTCAGAAGATTCCCGAACTGAATCTGGACCAAGAATGAGCTTCTCGCCAGACTCTAACCAACAAGCAGGAGAGCGACATGGCCTTCCGTAGAGAGCCTCGAAAGGTGCCATGCCGATACTAGACTGATAGCTGTTGTTGTAGGAGAACTCTACGAGCGGTAAGTGATCCTCCCAACTACCTCCGAAATCCAGAATACAACAGCGCAAAAGATCCTCCAAAACACGATTCACCCTCTCGGTCTGACCGTCGGTCTGAGGGTGATAAGCAGTCGAGAGATTCAACTTTGTGCCCAAAGCTGACTGTAGGCACTTCCAGAAGTGACTAGTAAAGATAGTGTCTCGATCGCAGACGATAGAGCTAGGAATGCCATGAAGTCGAACGACTTCCTTCACATAGAGCTTGGCCAACTGAGGTGCAGTCCGAGTGGACCTAATCGGAATGAAATGAGCCGATTTGGTCAAGCGATCAACAATAACCCAGATAGAAGTATGGCCTGACCTCGATCGAGGCAGACCGTCAATGAAATCCATGGATATCTGATCCCATTTCCATAATGGAATCTCTAGAGGCTGAAGAAGACCAGATGGACGCTGATGCTCGGCCTTGATCTGTTGACAAGTCATGCAACTACTCACATACTTGCCACATCTCTCTTCAAACCCTCCCAATAATATAGCCGGCACATATTGGCATACATCTTACTCGAACCAGGATGTATAGTGTACTTAGTGCGATGGCACTCGTCTAGAATGTCACGCCTAAGTGATAAATCAGATGGTACAACAATACGGTTCTTCCTACGAAGACACCGATGAAAATCCAGAGAATAATCCAGCAATGTCTCATCACTGGATCCCGACTCGAGAAGATGAATAAGATGCAATAAGTTTGGATCCTGCCGCTGAGCATGGGCAATGCGATCCAATAAGATAGGACGAGCTTCCAAGCTAAATAATAAGACAAGAGCATCAGAAGATGAAGCTCGATCTCTAATATCACATAAAGATAGAGTCTTAAGAACATTTCACTCGGCAATCATCATAGAAACTACCGCCGAGTGCTTGCGACTGAGCGCATCTGCAACACGATTACCCTTGCCAGGGGTATACTGAATATCTAAATCATATGAGGCGAGAAACTCAAGCCATCGCTGCTGCCTCATATTGAGATCCCTCTGACTGAAAAGATACTTCAGCGACTTGTGATCGGTGTAAAGAGTGAAGCGTTCGCCTAATAGAAAGTGACGCCACGTCTTCAAGGCAAAGACGATAGCTGCCAACTCAAGATCATGAGTCGGATAGCGAACCTCATTCGGCCGTAGCTGCCTAGAAGCATAAGCAACTACCCGATCCTTCTACATAAGCACAGCACCGAGGCCGCTACCACAAGTGTCGGTGTAAACAACAAGATCCTGGTTACTCTCAGGAACCACAAGAATAGGAGCACGAGTGAGAAGTTCCTTCAGTCGCTGAAAGGAAGCTTCACACGTATCAGACCAAATAAAGCGAACACCGTTACGAGTCAATGTCGTAAGGGGAAGTGCAACTCGAGAGAAATCCTTGATAAACCGACGGTAATAACCCGCCAGACCAAGGAAGCTGCGAATATCATGAACGTTCTCGGGCTGCTTCCAATTCTGAATAGCTTCGATCTTGGCAGGATCGACAGAAACACCCTCAGATGATACAATATGGCCCAAGAACTTGACCTTGCTCTCCCAAAAATGGCACTTGGAGAGCTTGACCTTAAGCTGATGCCGACGAAGAGTATCCAAGACGATCCGCAAATGATGAGCATGCTCTGCCTCGGATCTAGAATAAATAAGAATATCGTCGATGAAAACCAGAACGAATCTATCGATGTATTCCCGGAATACTCGATTCATAAGATCGACGAAGAAAGCCGAATGGCATGACCAACCACTCAAAAGAACCGTAACGAGTGCGGAAAGCGGTAAGAGGAATGCTATCTTCCGCAACTCGGAGCTGATGAAATCCGGTGGCAAGGTCGAGCTGGGAAAAGACCTTCGCACCGCTCAACTGATCAAACATATCGTCTATCCGTGTTAATGGATAAGGATTTCTGATGGTCAACTCATTAAGCTTGCGATAGTCAATGCAAAGCCTAAGAGAGCCATCGGGCTTCTTAACGAAGACCACAGCAGCACCCCATGGCGAAGAATTGGACCGAATGAACTGCTTCGCCTCAAGCTCAACTAACTGTTTCCTGAGTTCTTCATTCTCCTTAATAGTCATCCTCGTGGGAGGACGTCCAACAGGGTGGGAGCCTGGAATGAGATCGATGCGGAACTCAATGGCCCGCTTTGGCGGCAGGCCTGATACTGGCTCGAATATATCGGGGAAATCCCGAACAACAGGAATACGAGATATGTCCAAATCCTCATCTCGTGAATCAAGAGAAAATAAAGTAACATCAGAAAGCCTAACATCCTTAAGAACAATAGCTAACGGAGCGGATGAGTCAGGATGACGAAGAAATAATATCCGCTCCGAACAAATGATTTTGGCGTCGTGCTGAACGAGCCAATCCATGCCAAGAATCATATCAAATCCCAAATACTCCATAACATGCAGATTCGCACGGAAAGAAAATCCACAAAGATCAATATCTATATTCTCACAAAGCAAGCTAAGGGTCGTGGATCCGCCGATGGGACTCACAATCCTTAGTGAAGAAACCAGACAAGTAACATCCAAGGATAAAGCATCTACTAGCTCCTTTGATACGAATGAGTGAGAGGCACCCGTATCAAAGAGAACTCTACAAGATCTACCATGAAATAAAATAGAACCTTCGAGAACGGAAGGATACGTACCTCGAGGCTGAGCTGAAGATGCAGGAGCCCTGGCAGCATTAAGCTTGCCAGGCTTGGCACTAGCTGGAGCGATCGGACAAGTGGAGATCCTGTGTCCCTCCTTCTTGCAGAAGGTGCAATAGAGAGGTTTGGGGCACTCTCGAATAAAGTGATCTGGAGAACCGCAGTTGAAGCATTTCCTCGGAGGACGGGTTCCACTAGGCTGTGACTGAATCTGAGGCTGAGTCTGAGGCTGAGCCTGGACAGCAGAACTGCCAGTCTTCTTCTTCTTGTTCCAAGGCTTGTTCTTCTGAAATGGACCCCGCTTCTGGTTGGGGTTTTTGGAACCCCCACCATCATCATCACTATGCTCCGTCTCGACTGACTCAAGATGTAGGGCTGCATCGACTAGCTTCTCGAATAAGAGCTCAAGATGTAGCATAAGATGCCTCTTTAGATATTTCTTCAAGCCCTCAACAAATTTGAGGTTCCTCTTATAAGGAGTAGCAATAAACTCAAGGCCGTACTTGGACAGGGCCTCGAAGGAAGAGACATAGTCGGATACGGAGGACTTCCCCTGCTTGAGATCAAGAAAGCGGCGAGCAAGGGAGTTCTTCTCTGACTCTGGGATGAATTTGAGCTCAAATCTCTGACGAAACTGAGCCCAAGTAAGTGTGGTCTCATCGACCTCGGCAATAAGTAGTTCGTACCAATCCAGGGCACGACTCAGAAGCAGACTAGAAGCAATAAGAACACGGTCATGATCCGGGATATCCATACGTGTGAAAATGCGCTCGCATATCCGAATCCAAGCCTGAACCTCTAAGACATTCTCGGAGCCACTGAACGGCTTCCCTCCGAGATGGGTAAAATCACTGCAGAGACGCGCAAAACAGACATGCGCAGAGCATCAGCCACTGGGGCTGGAGACTGAGAATGAGACTGAGAATTCCGAACCAACTCCATGATCTGGTCGGTAGTCATGAACACGCCCTCTAGATGAGTGTTGCTGGACTGCCCAGCAGCACTAGTCTGACGTGTGGTTCTCCCTCTTCCCCTTCCAGACATACTGAAAGTCAAACGGGAATTAGAGTTAGACATGATTCAATGATAGATACTTAATTAAGGAAAACTACGGAATATAATAAATTCCTACACATATTCCTAATTTATCTATCAATAAGCATAAGGAAGGGATTTGATTTAATTCGGATCCAATTAAAATGTATTGTACTAAGTGTATCTGTTCTGTGTTTGTTATGCTTAATTCTGAACCTTAGCTCTGATACCAAGATGTAACGCCCCACTCCGAGACGCACTCTAGTAAAGAGTATTACGGAGTAATACCGTCTACTAGAACGGAGAATGGAGTATAATGGAAGCGACCATATGTAATCAAGCTATAACTATCTACTGAATACGTCGAATATGTGGTTTTCTCAAGTGGTTCGACATAACCAATAGATATTTATAACGAAACTACAATGGCTAAGGAAAATAGGTTCAGAACAAACATAATACGAAATGATAACATCATCATCATAGAACAGTCACAGAACATAGGTACAATACATCGTCAATACAGATCCAAATATCAAAAGGTGGGTACAAAGCCACCGCTCACACATGTGAGCCAAAAATATATACATAAGAGTCTGAAATAACAGAGCAGCGGAATAGTGGACAAATAAAAAGAGCTATCTATCAGCATAGCAGATAATGTCCAAGCGGAAGCACAGAAAGCTAAGTCCAGAGACCTAACCTGAAACAACTCGGTCTGACCCGAGCGAAAACACTCGGGTCAGGCTAGCTAAATAATCAGTAATAACTGAGATATATAATAATGCAGTACATAAATAAAATAGTACTTCTCCAAAGAGAAGAGTAATATGGACTACATGAATATAATGACGATCCCTAATAATTAATAAACAGTAAAAATCTCCAAAGAGAATACAAACACCAAAGTGTTTAATAAATAAAATCGCCTCATATCATCGGCGTAGCCAAAGCTATATAAAGTTGCCCATAGGCAATAATCCCAAGAGTGACCAGAGTCAGTAATCAATGCCCAAGCAAAGATCGATGCTCCAAAGAGCAATAGGGATATACTGAAAAGTCAATGAAATCAAACACTGAAAAGCAGTGTCCAGAGACACTGTGAATCCACAAGGTTAATCGCACTCACATCGTATGGTTCCATAGAACCAACACTGAATGGTGATACTCGAATGGATATAAAATCATCAGATAATACAAATATTGCACGTGCACCGACCAGAATCGTTGTTGCCAAGTACTGTAGAGTTGTGATCGATCACTCGCACAGATGCGGAACGCGCGAAACGGCGAGATCCTTCCCAGAAGGATAAAGGCCCAGAGGCACACGCCGAAAATAAACTGCTCCATAGAGAAGGTGTCCAGAGACGGTTGCTCAGAGGCATGGTGACCCAGAGGTCCAGTACTGGCCGCCCAGAGGCTAATGTGTCACTAACTTCTTGGAGAGGAACCCGTAAAGTGTTAACAATGAGTCCCATACCCCACGTTCGTACTAAACGGTTTACTAACCAATAGCAAGCTCACACTCCAAACAATAAAAAGTCCACCTCGTATCATCGGTAAACTAGACCCAAAGGTCAAAACGATCAATCGAATATGTCGGGGATTAACCGAAAAGAAAATACACACGGCTCCATAGGCCGGAGATTTCCTAACCGTTTAAGCACCTTTTCACTTCGCTCGATGTGCTAAAAAGTGAGTGTGTGATTTTTATTATAGAAAATAATGGTGCGAAACGGATTTGTAATTGATTTTGAAATCACTTTAAAACGGCTTTTGAAAACTCTCCTATTGTGGAGTAAATAATTTAATATTTAAAAATAATATTATATAATAATTTTGAAAGCCATTTATGAGTGAAAAATCCTTTTAAAATAGTTCATAAAAACCCGTGTACGAAATCCAGAGATAAATCTCAAAGAAATCGATAAAACCAGAAAATCACTGAAAATATTCTAAGTGTTTGAAACCATTCAAAAACTGCTGCAAACCCAAGTTCGGCAATTTATTTGGACCAGCAAACTGTGTCCAAATGGCATGAAAACTGGTAGGCATATAGTCCAACATCCCTATTTTAAGATGCAAAAAGAAATTCTGGATTCCGAGTTGAGACGAAGTGGTAGCGACGTCTCAAAGTTGAACCCAGAGAAAGATTCATACTGTTTTTCAACAGCGACCAGAGTCTAACTTTGGCACGAAAATCGAAGTACCAAACGAACTCCAATGTTGTCCAAATTTTCCACAGATGGAGTACTCAACTCCACCTTTCCAACGAGACCAAAAACGTCGAATTCCGACTTTCGATCCGAACGTGGCGGCATCGCGAAGTGGCGCTCAAAAGTTGGAAACATAGGTGATGTTTGATTTTTTTTTTTTTGGGACGCGGGCTCGGCCCGCGTCAGTCCGCCCCAGCCCGCCTGGGCTGGGGATATGGGACGCGGGGCAAGGACCGCGCCCGTATGCCCCAGCCCAGGCGGGCTAGGGACATCATACTGCCCCATCCCGCCTGGGCTGGGGGTATGGGACGTGGGCCAAGGCCCGCGTCCCCTATTCCCCAGCCCAAACGGGCTGGGGAGGGGGTGCAACCCCCAGTCCGTCCGGGCTGGGGGGTTTGGGGCGCGGCCAGCCCACCATGGGCTGGCCAGCCTCTGGCTAGCCCATCTGGGCTAGCCTACAGTGCCTGGGTGCAGCCCAGACCTGTTCTGGTGCACCCAGTGCACTATTCCAGCCTGTTTCAGCCTAAATATTTCCAGCAAGCATATTTTTGTTTTTGGTGATTTTGGGTTGTTTTTTTTCTTCAGTTTTTGGCATCAAAAAAATCACTAATAACAATTACTAATCACCATATAATGATTATTACACTAATTTAAAGGAAACCAAGGCCAAAGCTTATCTTTACAACTAGCAATAATTACTAATCAATAGTAATTACCTCAATGAAGCAAATGATCAAATGGGTTGTGTGCACAATATCAAGCAAGCCAAACCCTCAACCTCCAAGCAAAGATCAAGAGACTTCAAGTACCCAAAATCAACAAAAAAAAACACAATAATTACAACAAGATGGAGGAGATAAATAGGGATTAAGAAGGAGGATTAGAGAATATGAGAGATTGCATTACCTTTCTTCTTCTCTTTTTTTCTTTTTCTTCTAGAATTAAACTAATTTATGAAGAGAAGGAGATGGAGCTTCTAAATGGAGGCCATTAATTTTGTTTAGATCTAGATTTTAGGAATTTATGAAGAGGAGGAGGGTTAGGGTTATGAGTTTAAGATATTATATAGGAGGGGGTTAGGCTAATGGGTTATGGTAAGAGGGTTTAGAAACCCACTAGGACTTAGTTTATTTTCTAAGTTATCATGTGAACAAAAATCCTAATAAGCATCCTAGTTTTAATTAAAACCATGTAATTATCTCATTTGGCCCATTAACCCATAATCACTTTTTATTTAAAAATTCCCCATTTCAACCCAAAATATTTTAATTTGCAAACCAATTGCAAATTTAAATTCCCAAAAATTTTTTTATCCCCCTTTTTAACTTAAAATCATAATTTTTAACTTATCATTCGGTAATTGCAATCTCAGGGTTGTTACAATTAGCTCATGCATATTTAAAAAAAACAGCAAAATCTAAAAGTAAAAAAAATTGTGCATTTTACTTAACTTGCTTTTTAAATCTTTTCCTTTGAAAAATTTTCATCGAAATCAAAAATTCAAAAAAAAAACGAGCATTTTACTTAGGTTATTTTTTTTAGAAAAACAAAATTCCAAAAAGAAATTATTATAATTTTTTCAAAAGCAAAACAAGAACATATATAAAATAAATTGAAGATCTAAAAAAAAAATCAGATATGCCTTTTAAAAGTTAGATTCTCTTTGGTAAATACTTTTCCTTTAAGAAAACCATTTTTGAAAATGTCCGAATTTTCTTACTCGCTAGAATTTTACAATTGTTGTAAAAATCAATATAATCCATATAGTTCCGCACCAAAATCGTATGGATATTTTAATAACAACTATTATATTAACAATTTGGTTTTTGCAGAACAAAATTCTCAAAATAGTGAGTAACCCTCAACTCTTGAAAAGAGTATTGAAACTATTTGGTCTTTACTTGAAAAACGAAGTCAAATGGTAAATAATTTGAGTCATATTTCTGCAATAACTCAAGTCATGGATTTGAAAATAATCAAAATTTTAATTTACTTCAAAATTCTAATAATTCTAACCTATGTCAACACAATTTCGAAATTCAAAATGAATTTCAAAATCGGAATGGAAATGTGAACCACTTTTTAAATGATTTGGGCAATGGGAACAGTTTCAATTACGGTGCGACTAACAATTTTGTTTCTCAACAATTTCAAATTGAAAATTCTCAAGTTAATAATTATGAATTTTATTTTATTGAGCAAATGAAAAAAAAACGAAAAAAATCACACGGATTTGTTGTTTGAAACCTACAAAAAAAACAACAAAATCAAATTCGAATGCGTGACGAGTCAAATACTAATCCACCTTTCACCAAAATTGACAATTTTCAAATAACAGCTTTTGAAATTGGAAATGAAAATCTTAATGAAGTTGTTGAAAATGTGGTAATTGAGTTGGATTTCAATTCTTTTGAGAGTGTGAAACCAAATTTAAAATTCGATCTTCCTTTTTTCGGTTTTGAAAAACAGAATACAACAACTTTAGATTTTGAAAATGACATATGCAATGATGTTGTGAATAATTTAACAAAGAAGAACGAATTTAGTGAACACAATTTTTTTGGATGTTTCAAAGATGAGTTATTGACTTCTGAAGGGGTGGATTTAAATCACCATTTTGATTTTAAAATCAATAATTTTGAAGAATTTGTCAACGATGAGTTTGAATTTAAATTTGGTGAAAATAAACTTGAACTTCAACCAATTGTCCTATCTACCCCCAAAAATCATTGAAAATAAAACAACTCCTACGATTTTTAATAAAGCGACGTTCGTTTTTTCAAATAAACATTCAACTTTGAAATCTTTTATGGTTTGGTTTATTATGTTTGAGCTATGTCTCTCATACTTGACGAGATAAGTGAATTGGTCTTTAGAAGACCGTTTCATTTACTCTTTAATGGTATATTTTCTAATGTCGTGTAAATAATAAACATTTAATTTTCATGTAAATATAGGTCATATTTTTATTTTAATTTTATGTTATTTCTCCTTTCACTTGGGTTGAATGTGAGGACACAGTCAAAATCAAGTGTGGGGGGAGTCTTATCTTCATTTTTGGAATTTTCATGGATTATTTTTTTCATTTTCTTTCCAAAAATAAAAATAAAAACAAAAAAACCCCAAAACAATTTTCTTTATAGCATATTGATTTACTTTTGAAGAAACACTATAGGATAAGTATATGTTTTGGTTATTGAATTGAAATTTCTGAAAATTTCTTTGTCTAAACAAAAGTAAAAATAAAGTTTGATTGTAAGTAATTAAGGTTTAACTAGTATATAGAAAGGTTCATAGGTGATAATTATGAAGTATATCCTATTTGAAATCTTTATTTAAAAAATGGTTGATTTAAAATAAAGGCGATAACATTTTTGATCTTCTAAGTTAAATGGTGCTAGGATGATATTGCAAAACTCTCTCTCTAAAAAAAATATATGAAAAAAAACTATAAAAAAAATAAAAATGGTTTTTATAAAAATAAGAAACACGTGGAGTCATGTGTTCACACGCAAGTGTGTACAGTCACCATGCTCTGTACCATTCTTACGTAAACCGAAAGGCGGTGCATGGTAGGTATATCTGGCCTTAGTTTATCTGAGTTAGGTTTATGTAAATTGATTCAATAAAATAACCTCTTAGAGTCATGTGTTCATACTCAAGTGTGCACAC
The DNA here is from genome assembly GCA_030765085.1 of Allium cepa. Taxonomy (NCBI): domain Eukaryota; kingdom Viridiplantae; phylum Streptophyta; class Magnoliopsida; order Asparagales; family Amaryllidaceae; genus Allium; species Allium cepa. The sequence goes on from CM060944.1 coordinate 136,985,043, forward strand.
TCACAACCCTCTGTACTCTTCTCAGGTAAGTCCGAAAGGCAGTGCATGACCGGTATATCTGGTCTCAGTTTATCTGATGTTGGTGTGCAAATAATAATAATGTTAATACTTTTCAAAAATAGAGAGAGCAAACAATTGAAATTCAAGCACTATTTTCACTTATTTGATTCAAATGGTTATTTAAAAGAAATAAAAATACCACTTTGAAAAACTTTAATAATCAACTAAGGATCCATTTCATAATTGCACTATGTTATCAACCAAAATAATTAGCCAAATTAGAGTCTAATTGTGATGATAACTTAATTTTTATTGGAAGTTTTGACGAATAAAAGGACTTAATTTTCATGATGATGACCGAAACTTATATCAACTATTCGTATCAGTTTAAAAGTAAATTCTTTGTTTGTAAATATTTTTAAAAACTTGCATTCATATCTTAATAAATAAATTTTGCATTCAGGAATTTTTCATATTGCATTTGGATTTTGTGGGTAGTATCCGCTGAAACCCTTATGAGACAACACTCGTCCTACTAGGGACACCTTGAGATTTAGTGGATTGTTGCATACGCTCAATGAAATCGTGTCACCTATGAAAATGAATTTATCTTAGTTTTAGTTTATTCAATGTGAATGTATTTGATGTGCACGTAAAAGTGAATATTTTTACTTTCATATTTAATATACTTTCATTTAGAGAATATTAGAGTATTTTACATGTTTAAACCAAAATTTAAATTGTTTTCAAATCATCATTTATTCTTCTTCATACGGGACAAAATGGTCATTTTTGTGTATGATTTAATTTGAGAAAATTTACTTGAATATTTTAATTTTTTTAGGAATATGGATTCAACTTGGAAGTGGTTTCATGTATGCATGCACAAGTGAAGGAAGACAAAAGAATTGATAAATAAAAGAATGCATGCAACATGGAGGAACCCACCTACCCACTAGATCACAATTAAAAGCTAATGGAGATTAAAATGCACATGCACATGTTAATCAGGGATTAGGTAGAAGCTAATGATTACTTTGAGGTTACACTTCCTAAAGGGCATTTCCGATAGCTCCCTAAAATATGGATTAGGGTTTTAGGCACGTATAAATACCCCTTATGTTTCATGAAGAGGCTCTCTTACCTTCTCTTTAGTTAGTTTAGTGGTAGCCACAAATTGTAAACATAAACTCTCTTTCTCTTTTTTATGGCTTCTTAGCCTTTTACTCTTATGTAATTTTGGTTATGCAATTTATTTTCATGCTCTTTTAATTATTGTTCTTTACTTTATGCAATTAGTGTAGTTTCATTTTCATGCAAGTAGATTAGATTTATTTACATGTAATTTAGTTAGTTCTCCTTTTCCTTTTGTTTATGTTTATGTTGAGATCACTTTGTGTTACAATGAATTCAAATATAAGAAGCTAAGCCCCTTCAATTTATGGATGATGAAGCTCTTACGAATCACACAAACTTAACATAGTGACTTCATTTGGTATCGTTTTGTGCTCAATGGAAATTTTTGATGCGGTAAAATTTTATTGTTTAATATTGAATTTGATAGCTTATGTTGTTGACACCAAATAGGCTATGCTTAAGCAACATAAACAGAAATTACCTCTCCATCTACATATGATTTTGATAATGAAGTGTACTTAGAATCAAAATTTTGATGGTCTATGTTACTGATCAATAGTAAATAGATCATGTTTAGAATAGATTTTATTTTTAATTTCATTATCATTTTCAAGAGAGTTGACAAGTGGTTTAGATGGTGTGTTAAAGTTTGATGGTTTTTGTTGGGCTAATTAATAGCATAAATAGACCATACCTAGGATAAACACATTAATTAAATTCAAAAATGACTAAAAAGAGAGATCATAATTTCGTTGTGTTGATTTGTGTTATCACGAGAAGGGATTTGCCTCTAAATTGCCTTCTACTCTCATATTTCTATTTACTTTTGTTTTGGTTAGTTTTTAAATTTTTTTAATTAAAAAAATCTCAAGATTTAGTTTAATTTGATTGAGTAGAATTTAAAATTAATTTATTTTCCTATGGATCGATCCGTGCCCGCCACGTACTAAAATTGTACGCCGTGCGCTTGTGGTTATTTTTATTACATTTTCGGCGATTTTCTAACCGATAGAAATTCATCGTCAAACAATTCTCTTCCGTTATGCACTGCTATAGAAATTTCAGTTTTCATCACCAGGGTTATGAGTATATCTTCTCACATCATAAATAATGATATGTTTAATAATTCAAGGGAAACAAAACTTCCTTCAATTTTTACATATTTACTAGGTTCTTTACTATTTTAAGGTGTATACTAGGATCATAGAGAGATTACAACATGCTTTATATCAAAACAATCAAGCCATTTCAAGTTTTTCATTTCCAATGTGGTCAAAACAATTTATGGGAGAACCATTTTCTCATTTTTGTGGCTAATGTCACATCTATCTCTTGTAAGTCATCCATCTCATTTTGAAATTTTTGATCTCTTTCACCACATTTAAATTTGTACCAAAAATTAACATGTATTTGATATAAAGACTTGAATCTACATGAAGCAATTTAAAATCATAATTAAAGAATACATATTTAATGCTCTTAAGTAAAATATTGGTTGATTCTTCTTCCGTTTTTTAAAGAAAAAAATGGCCAAAGTTGCAACTTTCCCTAACAACCTCATTTTTTTATGAAATTTCAAGCTTATGGGAATACACTTTCATTGTTCATAAAGAGTCCTCTCTATCCTTTTATGAGGAACTATGTTGATTATGCAAAATCAAACAAAATAGCTTCCCCAACTTATAATCTAAAATACAAAGAAAATAATGCTCAATTTTGTACAACAAGTACATTTCGTTATACCATAATTTTTTACTTGGTTATATTTCATTTCTAAACCATATAAGTTTTGACCTGTATTAAACTTCCCACAAATATTAAACATCGATGAATATATTGTATATATTTTCGCATAGCACTTTTTGACACTTCATACTGAACGATAAGCTCATACACCAAAGTATAAACAATATCTATGAAGAATTGGTACTCGGCTGATCGAAAATAGAAGGATTAGGCCCACACACAAGCATCGACTAAAATTTGGAGTCAATACAAAGCTTTAAAGCAAAAAGCTATCTAATAGGCAACCATGATAAAAGCCTAGGATAGCCCTTAGACGCATAAATGGCTCAAATAACAAAGGGAATATGAAGCAAATACTGATTGCCACATCCAGAAGCTATATATAAAAGCCAGGTTAGCAACCTACGTCAACTGGAAAACAACCCATATATCAACATGTGTTATAATCTCAGCCCTATAAGCGGACAAAGTCAACAATCCAAGGAGAAAACCCAAAGGTAATGCAACAAGATGTCTATGAATAGGCACTAATACCAATACATCAAGGATCCTTTTGGCACCTGCGTAATTCAAATACTAAGTAATTGCACTCTTCTATATTATACCCCATATCAAAAACACTTTGATGGTGGACTTGGTTAATTCATCATTGTAACAACCTCTCAGCTATATAGAAGAACTGTAAACAAGGAAAGGACTGTAGTCGTAAGGATTTTAGCCCAAACCTCTATAACTCTTATTGTCTTTACTCTTAGATGCTTTACTTTCAGCCATGTTTTCTATACATTGTTTCGGCGCAGTCTAATGCCCGTTCCCTTTGGAATCAACCTATAGAAATTAAATTTAACTTTTAGCCTCTATATGAAGTCTTTGGTAACTAGCCTACTAAAGCATTTAACATCAGCCTAGTCAAAGATTACCCTTTGATCTCTAGAGTATTGGTGTGTGATGAAAATTCCGGCCAATATTTTTGGAGCTAGAAGGATAACATGAACCTCCATTCTTCTATTTCCTTCTCTTAGAACCCATCAAACATTATCAGCTGGCTGTGTCTAATTCCAATAATGAAATTATAGTGCAGAGTGCGATTGGGAATTTCCCATAAATCATCGGATTCAACTCATTAAGGAAGACTATAATGAGTGTCTCGCTACTTTAATCGCGAAGAAAGATAAAGGTAGGAAATATGACCTTGTCTATAAACTTTAGGCTTTCCAAATTAGGAAATTTTTGGGATATCTTCATCAGTCACTTCAGGAATCAGGTCAACTCCAAAAAATGATCAAGGCCATGAATGAAAAAGTAAGAGAACTTAGTGTCAAGTAGATGGCATATGAAGACCCAACCCAGCATAGTAAAAGGCCTCTTTCTATAACTCCAACAAGTGAGATCCAAAGATAAGGATAAGGTTCTCATTCACCTCAATGATACCTTGTCCCAAGTCTTTCAAAAAACACACAACAAACTCCCTTACTTAAATCATCCTCCATCAAAAAGAGAAGTCCAAAGAATGAAAAATATATGTTTACCATCTCAGAAATGGACACAAGATTAGTGAATGTCGGTAGTTATCCTATGCATTTGAAAGAATGATAAAAAGGGAATATTGTAAATTTATCAAACAAGAGTTTTAATAGTTTTTATTTTAATATTTAACTCAACTTTGTTCTACTTTTCTTTTTAGGAAAACAATCAATTTTAATCCTTTTAGAAAATGAATAGAATATATGTTTCTACATTTTGGCCAATACAAGACTTATTTCTTAAGATCTAAGCTCAATGAAAAAACAAAGTATTAAGGTTCCTTGGAAAGCTTTACATCATCAGGGGATAGATTATTGATTTCGACATTCTCAATCTCCTTCAGATTTCATAATTTTTTTAAGAAGCTTTCTATATTCTTGGATTTCTAGACATTGCCTTCGGCAGTCTCCCTTTATGCCAAGTTTATAGTTAGGGAGCACTTATTGGAATTCTTATATTGGCTTTCGACACTCTTGGATTTCTAAATATTGCCTTCGGCAATCACCCTTTCTATCAAGTTTATACTTTAGGGACACTTACTGAATTTCTTATACTGACTTTCAATATTATTGGATTTTTAAATATTTCCTTCGATAATCTCCATTTCTACCATTTTTATACATAGTGGGCACTTATTAGATTTTTTTTATTATTTGCTTTTAGCATTCTTAGATATATTAATACTGCCTTTGAAAATTGTCCTTTCTGCCAAGTTTATAACTGGGAGGCACTTATTGAATTTTTAATATTAACCTTCGGAATTCTTGGATTTCTATATATTTCCTTCGACAATTACCCTTTCTACTAAGTTTATACTCAAAGGGAACTATTAGAGTTTCTTCATTAAACCTTTGGTTTTCTTAAAGTTCTCATTTCATAATCTTAAACTAAACATGCATTGTCCCACCGTCAAATCTCCATTCTTTTCTCTTTATGGTTAGCATAGGCATTGTTTCATGCAACTACTTCACAAAACTTCTTGTAACATGAGAGGTTTGTTATTGATTACAAGCCGTACACCAAAATGACCTCGGTGTGAAAAGTTTTCAAAAATAAGCTATTTTAAAGTACTACGCATGAGAAAAGAAAAGGAAAAACTGAAATATAACTTCTCCACCAAAGGTATATTACTTTTAAAAACAAAAATCTTTCTTATTTTGGTGCAAAGTGGTAGAGAAAAGTGGATTACTCCATCAAAATCTACTACAAAATGAATACAAGTTATTTTAAAGGTTAATTCATGCCATAAGTAGATATCTTTTATTATCATAATATCTTCATGAGTATTTCCATGACCCCAAACCTTTTTAATCAGTCATAAAACCGATTGAGTGTCCTTGGTGTTAAGAGGACCAACCTCTTCGAGGGATATGTCCCCACATACTCCCATAATGCTGTGCTTTTAGAAAAACTCTTACCAACACCTACAAAAGAAAGCCATATCACCTGGGTTTCATAATCAGTCGATAATGTGTGCAAACAGTAAACCATGGTACCATGTACTTAGAAAACACATGGTTACAGTCACAACTACCTTGTGTGTAGATCCCCTCAAAATAGAAAACATTGATCACATTTCCAAGTACCTAGTGGGTAGAATCCCATCTAAAAATTGACGTCATAAGACCTAACTATACAAGTAGACTATATTCAAAACTCCACTGTGAAATCAAATACAACTAAACGCCAATGAAAAGTAACATCCCCAAGATAACATAGCGGTCTTGATTACACTAAATGTAAATGTTGTTCTTAATCTTGTTGGGGGATCTAGTGCACAATCTACCTTATAACATAGAGTTTCCCAGTACACTTGATACATTTGTAGTTGATTATTGCTAGATCACTTGCCACGGTTGTAATTAATTTGCATTATACCATAGTTTGCTAACTTATTGGATGTAGAAGAAGATACAGGTTAAGTTATGCAATTTAACCTTTTATCTTATTGTCTATTCTTTATTAACATTTTATTTATCAAATTGATTAGTGATGTTTCACTGTCATAAGATTTGTGTTTAACCCTCTTTATATTTCCATTTTTTCATCTCTTCTTTAATTGGTTTGACCTCAGATGTTATAAGAATTTTTGTTAACTAGAGGCGGGATTAGTTAGGAGGAGCCCACTAGTGGTTACATTATCATTATGCTATAATCTATCTAGTGTTTTGTACTTTGGTACATGTCATACTATTATATTTGTAAAAAACCGTTATGTTATAATGCATATGATGTATGCTACTTTTGACATAGTTATCGGTATTGCCAGTTTTGTATCATATAAGATGTTTGTTACCTCTTAGGCATGTACCTATTGTTATTATATTCTACCCTTCCACTATGGGTGTAATGCACTTGACCCATGATAGGTTGCTCTATTATGTTAAATTATACCTTTAGGGCTTTCTATTCATGGTATTTGAGGGTGTGGTGCCTACTTGTGCAATGATTTCGAGTGTTATGAATAACAAATCTTTACAAGGGATATGCTGTAATGATTGGGATTGGGTGTTTGTTCATAATAAAGAACATGCTATAGCGGTTGGATGTTAATGTATAATATGATAATTGTTATAGCAAATAGACATCACTGTATAGAATAGAACTTGCTATAGTGGTTGAGATGCTACCATGTGCAAAGTGTAGAATGTGTCAGATAGAAGGATGTCATTACATTGTGTGGAACTTACTACGACAACTATGATACTATATAGTGTGAATTATGTTATAGTAGGGAGATATCACTACATAGTGTTGAGCATGTTATGGTGATTATGATGCTATTATATAGTGAGGAACATGCTATTATTAGGGAATGCCACTACATGGTGCAGACATGATATGTTATTATGATGCTAATGTACAACGTCGAACATGCTACAATAGAAGGATGTCAAAGCATAATGTGGAACATGCTAAACTGATTATATCACAAATTTATAGTGTAGACTGTGCTACTGCAAAAGTATGCTACTGCATGGTGACAAAGATACTACAATGATTGAGTCATTACTATATAATCTAGAACGTGCCATATAAGGAGGATATCACCGGATCGTATGAAAAATTCTATAATAATGACACATTTCTGCATAAAGCAATTCATTATGCTATAAAATGGAAGGGTACTGTATAGAGTTTAGAAATTAAAGAAGTCTTTGTAAAAATTAACTTTGTTTGAGCTCCATTCTTAACTTATCCAAGATCATTGCGAACTCCGAAGAAAGAGCTTCGGAAGGAAAAACTAATCTTGTTCAAGTCTCCTATATCAAAAAACAAAATAAAAATCAAATCTCTTTATTTCAGCAATAAGAACACATACTATAGTATGTTTATTGTTGAAACTTGTTGTTAATAATAAGATATAATAACCCGTCTAGAATGGTAACTAGTGTGTATTTCCTAATTTCATCTCTCGGTTAGAAGGGTATTAAAGCATAACTATCAATCAATATCGAATAAAATATCCTAATTATCTTTAAAAGAAATTTTTATTCTACCTTCAAAGGAAGCCGGCTGAGGAGAGAGGGTGTTCTATGTACAAAAACCGTTTACCCTAAGGTAAAAGATATTAGGCCATTTTTGAAGGAGATCTTCCTCTATATAGCATGTTGACTAGGTTGGCTTATTAGGGAGACATGATTTAAGGAACAGTTAGTTAGGAATAACATAGTATAGACAAGCAAAACATAAAATACGTACTAAGAAATGTATATTCATGGAATAATTGCTTGTCACCTATTTGTAATCACTCCACTCAATTTACGCGAAATGAACTTAGAAGGAAATTCGAAAATAAACTTATACTTATAACACCTAAACCACTTAAGGAATTTTTTTGACAAACGGTTTGATTCAAAAAGAATTGCAGCACGCACCAGGATTTAGGCCAAGACATAATCTACATAAAAATAGAAACGCTTAAATAAACCCCACTGAAATTTACTCAAATAATAAGAATTTGATGGCAGAGTGCCAAAAATGCACTTTACACAGAATTAGCCAAATGTCTCTCTCTATGCCCAGTGAAAGATTAGGAATTTGCCACTCTTTTTTAAAAAAAGCATCGTACCAAGCCTATCATTTGTAGAATTTTGTCGGATAATTCCTAACCAACATTTTTTAAATCAAAATGGAGCAGTAATTACGCAAAAAGATAATAACCATTAATGACGATTTCTGGAAAATAAGAGAATGTCTCACTTTTTGCACCAGAATCACTGTCATGATCCATTCGTATTTCTCCCTCTCTCTTCTAATTTTTATTATATACGCATCTATTTCTATAAAAGAAGAAGAAGAACAAACAAGACAAAAGAGAAGCCTCAACGGGCGCCTGCAATCTCCACCCAATCCATCTCGATTTCATCAACGCAGATGCACCACACTATTACTGCGGCTTTGCGTTAGGCTTATAAACCCACCGCAAGAGGCAGAAGAAGTCAGTAGCACGCAATCTAGCAACATGAACCACTTGTAGCCTAATGTCCCAAATCCATATATAAAAGAAACATACTCCTTACTATTTGATCTGGCCACGACACATTCTGGATGGATTTAGCCGTTTGAGATGCTTCTAGGGAAAACCTTGCGCTGGTAACCTACTCGCCTTATCAGCCAATCTGGGTAGAACCCATCGTCATCAACTCCGTCGATTTCGCTCCTGCCCTTCAGCCTTTTCCTAATGATCTGTAGGAGGTGGTAAAACCCATTGTCATTTTGAACATGTACATATTGACAAATCACTTTGGAAAATGTAACACAAAGCAGTATATATGTGAATATTTTGATATTTTGGTTAAATTTCTAAAGTTATGTTATACGGCTGAAAATGTGTTTATATATTTGTTACCTTGTTATATGATGTTTTGATGTACAAAAAGCAATCGAAAAGTTTAGGACTCTTAGACTCAACAAATGCTTATTGTCGGAAGGACCAACCATTAAGCTATTTAGACCTTCCGACAATAGAAAAAGTTGAGGTTAGAATACCTTCCGGTCCTATCGGAAGGTTCGAAAAAGGGCAAATTCATTGCTGCAGCCTAATTCCCTTCGGAGGGGCAAAACGGATGCTCAATGTTACCAAAATGATACTTAAATGCATCTCAGGTTATACTATTAACTTGATACTGAATGTAATCTTAAATCTTACTTGGAAAAATGAATGAGTAGGAAAGATGCCTAAAAGGTTTTAAATTAGGTTTATAAAATGACCTTTTCGTTTTGAGGGAGGTTAAATTGTTGAAAAGAACTCTTTTACTTGTACTTGGTAATTACGTTTACAGGAAAATGAAGCCGAAAACTCTATAATTCTTCGAGAGGATGACTTGGAAAGTCAAGAGCATCCCTTCGCATGGGGGGGGGGGGGCAAATTTTACTGCAAAAATTCACCTTCCACTGAAGTCAAGAGATCTTGAACAAAGGGCAGGAAGAAAAGAATACGGTTAGACCTTCCGAAGAGGTCGAAGGGATGCAGTCAACAATATGAAGCTGCTCAAGTCCTTTCGTAGACGACGGAGGGAATTATTCCACAACATTAAAGAAGTTCTTACCCTCCGAAGGAGGCAAAGAAATCAAGACAAGGACAAGCAACCCTATAACAACCTTTCCGAAAGCATCATAAGCCTTTTAGGCCGGTCGGAACACCTACAAACACCTTTCAACGGTGTCGAAGGGTCTATGATGAAGGCAACATTCGTAAATCAGCAAAGAACATAAGGCAATTCTCCAACAATGTCCAAGGAAAGCTCGACTCTCAGCAACATGCAAGTAAAAAAGCAACCTTCTGACAAAGTCGAAGGGGTCACAATAGCCGAAAACCCTCCGGCACTGCCGAAGGGTTCACCTTCCATACATGAGATAGAGTATCCAACAAGGGCAACAGGTTTCTGAAAGTAAATCGAAGAAAGGATTCTTCGGCAGTTCTCAAAGATCCTCAATAACATGCAAAAAGAAAACCTTTCGACGAAGTTGGAAGGTTAGGAACTTGCAAAAGAACGGAACCATCAGCCCAACCGAAGGCACAGGGACGGAAGCATGGCCACCGACATCTATATATAAGACACAAGGGGTCCTGTTTCAGAGCGGATTTTTCCTTATTCTAAATCTTGTAACTTGTAAAATCATAGCTCTGTAACCCTAACTGTGTAGTGATTTGGGAATTTAATAAAAAAGTGGAATTTATTCATGGATTGGAGGGAAGTCTTCAATCTCGTAAGTTTGCAGTTTATAATAATTTTTGTTGGCTTAATTCCAATTTTCTGGTGCAGCCGCTCTGAAAGGTCCTTAACAAATGAAGATATTGATATTCCCTCTTGGACAACCTTAACATCCTTCCAGGGGCCTCTGGCCTGCAACCAAAACCTTTCGATTGTAGAGGAAGTATTTTGGAATCAATTTCCATAAAACCTTTCGGAATCAGGAAATCTGTAAGTTGAAACTTTCGAGAAGAGTCATAACCTGTCATATCCCAACAACCTTAACAACCCTCCGGGCCTTAAATAACTATTCACCAAACCTTTCCACGAGATATAAGTCTACTTCTTATACAAGGAAAACTAAGGAAGTTCTATTCTGGTCAAGGAATTAGCTTTCGAGTGCAATCTTATAGAAATCCAACTAAATTGAAGATCATTCTACATTAACTTAGCAAGGTCGAAGGATTCTCTTAATCTTGTACCTAGATCTCCTAGACATATCAAAAGCTCAGGTTCAAAGTCTAACCCCGAATAGAGATGTATAGGAGATCCTATAGATCACCAACCCTTCGGTATAGATCAGCCTAATCTCGCTACTTGGAGAAATTGTGGGTTATCAATAGGGTATTTACTGATTCTCTTAGAGACCCTACCTTCCACCAATTGCCAATTACTTCATCTACTTAGATTTTTTGGAGTGTTGCCCATAAATTCGGTTGACACGTACCTTTCGGCAAAGTTGAAATCAACTTCATACAAGCTATTAAACCTTTCGACAAGGTCAAAATCTCCTACATACTACCCAAGAGTTGAATATTTTATCTAGTGAATAAGTGGATAGTCACTAAAACCTTTCAGCAGTATTAAACCAAGCTTTCCTGTTCCGGTTTAAATACTATTTGAGGTGTTGACCATAAATTTGGTTAACACTAGCTTTTTAAAATGAGTTCCCATAGTAGCTAATCCCAATTGGATGTGTCCCTTGAACTATTTTAGTTTATGATAGTATTGATGGTTCTATTTTGGGAGATGATAATTGAACGTACTATTGAAGTTTACAATGCTTAATTAACTTTTCATAGCATCTTTCAGATGAAGACACTAGTGGTGAGCAATATTCGGCTTTAACATAATTAACCGACCGAACCTGTTTATTTTAGTCTGTTCAATTAGGTTAAATTAATTAATTTGAGTTCAGTTTGTAAACTAATTTTCTAAATTATCGGTTTATCTAAATTAACCAAAATTTTATTATATTAGCCAAATTTACGATATTATAACACTTTTAATAAAAAAATTATTGATGAAAAAAGTTTGCCTATTGAAAATAGGCCAAATTTTCTTATAAACATAAAAAATACTCAATAAAATCTCCATAAACATAAATTTATATTTTCCTTTGAATAAATCAATCACTTAAATAATAACATTCCTTTTATTTTGGATAAACTGGATTTTGATTGGATTAACCATGTTAATTCGATTTAGTTCGATTTTAGCATTTTTGATTTCAATTTGGTTTGAAATTTTTACGTCAAAACTGCTCAACCTTAGAAGCCACTCGTTTGTGTTGTCAGAACCTTTATGTTGTTGTTTTGATAGTGACAAAGGATAATGAAATTATGAGGTTTATAAATAAATATGTGGAGATTTTAAGATAACTGCATATGAAGAGAAACGTGTAAAAACTCTACAATGAACCACAACAATCAACAAAGAAAGATTCATATTTTGTTTTACAGTAGAATTTTTAAAAAAAATTCACACACAGCTCATATATCACTCAAAATGTCATTTTTGAATTTTTATAAAAAAGGTAACAATTTAAAAAGGTATAAAAATATTTTTGTATAAATTTATAGCCTTTGTTTACAATCTTACAATGCTTGTAACATGTTCAATAGTTGATCGTTGGTACATGCACGTATCGATCAATGACTAATTACAAATGCATCTGCTCGAAGTTAATTTTTTCGAATGATCATGTCTTCTTATTCCTACCTTTCCAGTGAGCTTTATGATGATTCATGGCTTCTTTTTCAATGGTATAGATAATTGAAATATCCATCGAACCAAATCAACTAATTCTCTTGGTTCTTGAACTTTATGTTGCCTTAAAGCGCCCTTGCAACTTCAAATGCAATCAAAGAACTTATGCTACCCGCTTTCATCCATAATTACTTGATTAGTGGATCGACTCGTTCTAAAAATCATTCCCAGCATCATGTTAGTTATAGGAAACTTTTAGTGCAATGTGACAAATCTTTATTGGAGATACAATAGTATTAGCAATCTTTCTTCAAGACCATGGAGAAAAGTCCTATAAAGGACATCATGCAATGACGGTGTAAAACTGCTCCTTCGAGAGAAGTAAAAGTGTTTGGCTGGTAAATTTCCCAAGGGAACATTGGGGCAGAATGTAGGAGAGAAAAGTTCGAACCACTACAAATCTATTATGTGATTTGTTGTTCTATACTTATGATAATTGATTCCACTCTTACTTTAATTATTCATATTGCACTACATTTTTAGGATTTAATTGAAAAATTATTGTAATATCCCCTATCTTAAGGCACAAAGCTAAGCGTTACAGATGCTGCAGTCATTTATAGTCTTAAATTTCGATGACAAAATACGACAGTGTTAATGGTATCAATAATATCAGAAGCGCATGAATATGAAACGAAATCACATATTCAAAAACCACTATATTGATTACATTACAAAACCATGTTTCATATTCCATTACATAATCCCAAATAATTCCCAAGTTTTGATCAAATATAATTATTACAAATTACGCCAAGAGCGACATATGAAGATGCCCCCTTGGATGACCAAAGTACTAAATAGACATATCAGTCCTATTAGAACACATCGGAAATAAGACCGAATAGCTCCTACATAGCTAGCTTTTCCTCCTGCATGTCTTCGGAAGCTTTATTCGTCCAACCTATTAAACTTGAAAAGCCTTAAGTCTCAGTCTACTCAACTTGAATTTTGAGCATCTGAGAGTTTGAAGGAAAAACAAAAACTTCAAATCAGACATAGAGCATGTTGTGAATAATACTATTACATCTTGGATTTCTAATATTAAGTGAGACCACACCGCTTAACAGAACGGATTTCACCTCACTAATATCCCTTTAAAACATATCTTTTGCTAATCAGAATCCTAGAATCAGACTGATTGAAAAAATAATAGCAATATCATATATGCTCATAAATCAGGTAATAAATGGATTATCTCTCCGAACAACATAGTTTTGTTTGGCTAACTACTAACCATTGGCTGACTCTGGCCTGCCACACAAAATAAATAATCTAACATCTGTTAGACACACTCCGAGATGGTCTGTCCTTAACTTACTTCTCCTAGGGTCAACTGATCCTAATGGTTTTACGGGCTCACCAATTACCTATCCTCGTTATCTGTATATTCCTTTCCATGTGTAACATTATTTAAGTCTTACCTGTGACTAAGCCCTACACAATTGAATTTTGGACTAAATTAGCTAGGGGCTGTAGCTAATGTATAGGGCGCAATGCTATACAGTCCTATCTGGTAATCAAATATCTAAGTCATTTACTTAGGGTTAACACCCTTCAAATTTTCCTTCAAAACATTTCTTGCAAAATGATTTAACCCATTAAATCATACTTAAACAAGGAAAACATACGTTTTCTTTACTCAAACCTCTTTTCCATGATATTTGCCTTCACAAAACATTGTTGATGAAAACCTTCGAAACCCTTGTTTAAAAGCCTTAAACATTCTCTTTTGAAACCACTGAAAGTACCCCTTTCGAAACAAGTTAAATACTTAACTTTAAAACATTAGGCTTAAGGCCAAAACATACCTTTCGAAACCATTTATAACAGACCTTTCAAAACCATTGAAAGTATCCTTTTGAAAGCTTTATAAAACCTCCTTTAAAACACTTCAAACTTGCCTTTCGAAAACATGGACACCTTCCATTCAAACACCAAAGGTTAACCTTTCAAAAACATTGGGGATTCACCCCTTTGAAACCTTCATTAGATACTTTTCGAAAGCATTAAATTCCTTTACTTAAACAAACCTTTCGAAAGCATTGGGTTCAAGTGAAAGCTTGTGGAATATAGTTTCAAAACCATTTAAAACATTCATTTAAAAACCTTTGGGTTTAACTTTCAAAATATCAAAAAGGGTCTTAAAAGAACTAGGATGAAAGCATCTCTTTTGAAAGCATTTTTCCTAAATAAAAGAAAGTGGATTGTGCCGAAATCAACCCCTTTGAAAGCTTTGGAGTAACGACTCCACAGTTTAAAACGAAAAACCCTTTCGAAGGCATTACTTCGAAAGGTTAAATGCGACTGTTGGGGTTTCGATCCCTTCGTTAGATTCTTTCTAAAACAAAGGTGACAATCTCTTTCAAAAACCCTTTTTCTAAAACATTTGACCAAGTCGAAAGCTAGTTCCTTCGAAAGCTTCATTGGTAATCAAAATAGTTCTAAGTTTACTTAAACTACTCCAACCTCTTCGAAAGCCTATTTTGACTCCGCACCTTTATCCTAATCCCCAATCCACCACACATCAAAGCTGATACCATGTGTATTGGTTTCAACATAGACGGAGGCGGTCGTATGAGGTCGAAAGGTGGCTACTATAAGTGGCGAAGCAGTAAAACTTTTTAAGGCATTTTATTTCTAACTAACTTGCCTTGTTTGTGAACATATGTTTGGTTGCCGATTCTTTTTCAAAATCTTTTATAAAGGTGCTGCTGAATTTCAGAAATTAACATTTGAAACATTTACAAATCGCCCCTTCTCCTTTTATAAAGATATAAAACATTTAAGTCTCGTGCCTTAAATAATTTTATATATTTAATAAAACATTTAGGAACATTCTCCAAAAATTCCTATAAATCACTTTTAATATGTTTCTAACATATTTAGATTTCTGATATAAAACTAACATATAACAGCCATAATTAATTTTAAACCCAATTTAACCATTTTCTTCACTAGAAAATTCATAATAAATCCACATTAGTTTAGAAAATTATGAAACTTGAGACCATTCACTAAAATAATATTTCTTACCTTATATCAAAATCGCAAGGCATTTGGATGTCATTTGATATGTTTTTCAAATCAAATCTTATCATAAAATCTATATGCAGCAATATAAATCATCAAGAAGCATATATTCACTTGATAATCGAAACATGGCATAATGCTCTGTGAAATATGTTCAGATCATATCTAGAAACCAAAAACAAAAAATATGAGATGTAGTCGATTATTCACCTTAGCTTGTTGTTAAGGACTTTGAGATTTGCTCTTGAATGAATTTGATTAAGCTTGCTTCTTTTGGTTCTTGCTTATCTTCCTCTTGCTTTCTCCTAATGGTGGCCGACCAAGCTTGGTTTAGTTTTTCTTTATGAATGTGTAAAATGAAAGTTGTATGAGGGTTTAGCGTATAAGAATATAATATATTCCCATTTTGCTCTTATCTATTGCCCTTACTTATTTCATTTTAATTCCCTTTAGTTCATTAGTTAATTAGGCACGACTACCCTTAATTATATAAATCTCTATCCCTTAACCATATACATTATTTCATTTAATTTATCTAATTAAATGTCTGAAATATTGTTAGTCAAAATCAAGGTCGTTACAATTATCTGCCTATACATTTATATTAGTATTGTACACACTAGTATCAGACATATCCAGTCTACTCGATTATTTCATTTGGTATTAAAACTTTATATGCATTAAGACTTTCAATTGGCATCAGAACAGATTTATCAGAAATTATAATAATGTTTGTCCTGAAATTGGTAATATGACCACAATTGAAGGTCTATCCATTATACGACCTCCTTTATTTAGTAATTATGGTTATTGGCCTATAAGAACAAGAACTTATATGCAAATAGATGATTTTGAAAATTGGAATACGACTCAAGTAAGTAAATGAAACCCACTACCAACTTTAATATGTGGAAAAATGATAAGAAAAGCACTAGTTATTAGTAACCTTTAGACCATGAATATATTATTCTATGCACTAAACAAGAATGTATTTAACAGGGTTCGTCTCTACACTTCAACATATGAATTTTGTTTCCCTTGAAATCGTCAAGGTATTTCCATAGTAAAGCTAACCCAAATTTATGCGCTAAACAATCAACATAATTTTAAATGAAGAAAAATGAAAGTAATGCAAATATATATTCTCATTTACAAGATACACCATATTCAGTTATAATACTAGGAGCAAAGTTTACTGGTTTCGATGCAAATATATATTCTCATTTACAAGATACATTGGCTATTGAAAAAGCTAATGACCTTTTAAAAATCACAATTAAAGAGTGAATAGGAAATATATTATCCTGCATAGTACAAATGTAAGCCAAGAAAAATATGCACAAAGAAGATCATAGCCTTTTTGGTTAGAACTCAAAATGATTCGAACATAGAAGAAGATTTCGTGATGCCATCGAAGATTTCAAGAAATTCATTAAATTTGATAAGAGTTAAAAAAAGTTATTAAATGAAACTTCCCAACACTTAAGTGTCGCAAATGTAGCAAAGATGGTAACATGAAAAAAGATTGTTTGGAACTCGATAGTGATAAAAAAAGTTTCAAGAATGATAAATTCATAAAATGAAGATGCAAGCTTATCAAGAAACATGGAATGATTTGGAGTCATCATCATCTAGTGAAAGCAAAAATGAGCAAGTGAATATTTACTTTATGAAAATAGAAGATGTGGCAAGTCTTGAATTTTCATATGATAAATTATAAGAAGTAAACATTAATTTATACTCTAAGTATAAAATTACTAAAAAGTCACATAAAGAAACAACAGAAACTTTAAATTTAGTTGAATTAGAGGTTTAAATACTTGGAGATGAGATAATAATTCTCAAGGAGGACTGCAATAAACACATATTTCTTGTGAAAATTTGACTCCTTAAATCTCTATGCTATTAAAAGTTATTAAAGTTTTCCAAAATGACAGTGCCAAGTTATCTAAAAAAAATTTGGAATTGAAAACGACAATAAAGTCTTTAAAAAATGGCACAAGTAACCTTAGAAATAAAGTTGATAATTTAACAAATAATGTCATAAAATTAAACACGATCAAAGAAAATTTATCGCATTTAGAAAATATTTCAAAGCCAACACCAACAAAACTAACTTAAAATTTACAAGAATAAATAAATCTTGAAAATAAAGTCCCAGGAAACGTAGCACTTTATATGGAAACTTCAAAAAAGTCTTGCCAAATTTCTAAGTTAGCAATAAACTAAATGTATGATCATTAAAATTTGGGTTTCAAAAACTAACAAACAAAAAAATAAAACTAAATAGACAAGGACGGTTGATTTCAAGATGTTCATACATAATAATAATGATGATGTCTTTGCTTTATTGTAACATCCCCCTACTTGGAGGCCCAAAATTAAAGGTTATGGTGTTGCAGTCATCCATTGTTTCCTCGATGACCAAATGCGAAGAAGTTAGATTCGTTGTTACACAGAAATACACGAATATGGAAAAAAATTTAAACTTCAAACAACAACACATATCATTTCAAAATATTTCCAATTTGTTATAGAATCCCAAACTCGTAAACCACATTCAGAGAAAATATTTGTATTACAAAATACGCCATGAGCGACATATGAAAATGCCCCCTTGGTGGATCAGAGTATATACAGGAAATATAACAACTTTGCCATTACAACCAACATAGCAGAATCAAAATAAAGAGAACTCTAAATATCTTTCATGCCTCCGGCACGTCTCTTGAAGCTTATTCATCTTATGAGGTACTTGAAAATCTCAACTGTCAAACTACTCAAAATCAATTGAGTACCCGAAAGTTTAAGGGAAAAACATAAACTTCGAGTCAGACATAAAGCCTGGTATGAATAATAATCTACCATCTCAAATTATTTAGATATCTAGTGAAACCACACCGCTTTGTTGAATGAGTTTCCCTTCACTAGAATCTCAACATCCTTTTATAAAACCATATATTATGCTCCAACATCCACAATGATTAAAACAATTCAAAATAGTACAATATGATGATATGCAAACAATTGAATTAATTCTGGATTACCTAACCCTATTCAATTTAGACTATCTGTCCCATTTATAGTTTCTAAGATTACTAATAACCTATTAGTTTTCATGGATTGACTAATAACCGGTTAAATATTTAAGGACTCCATATCAAATTACATAGTTTTCATGGAATCATTATGAACCTATTAATGACTCCAATATCTTACTCTTATCCTAGATTTCATGGGCTGATTAGGAACTTATTGGTAACTCCAATATTCTTTCTTCTTAACCTAGTTTTCATGGGTTGAATAGGAACCTATTGACATATGTCAGTATTTCATCCGGATATAGTTTTTATGGGATAACTGCAAACCTACTGGCCTTGCCAGTATCCAATCATAGTTTTTATGGGCTTACTATGAACCCGTCTTTCTGACATCTTCCTTTACACATAGTTTTCATGGACTAACTATTAACCTATCTATTTGACATCTTCCTTTATACATAGTATTCATGGGCTAACTATGAACCTATTGGCCCCTGCCAATATCTTTCCCTTTACACAGTTTTTTCATGGGCTTACTGAGAACCTAATGGCCCCTACCAATATCTTTTTTTATTTTATCATCCTTTATTCTAGTATTCCTGACATCCTGGATGCAATTCTACTCATTCAAGAGTTTTATCAATTTATATTCACTACTTGGTTAACCTAACTGGTTCTTCTACCCTTTACCCCAACATGCAGTTATGGGTCCATTTAAAAGTGACTATATTCATATTTGAAGAAGCAACATAACAACATAATAATACAACTCTTTTGGGTTTAAATTTATCAAAGATGGCTTCTTCTTAAAACCATCATAAAAAATCCTTTAAAATATATCCATGGGTTTTTTCTTTAAAAATAGAGTTTGGCTCATAAAACCTTTCGATACCTTTGAAACCTAGCTTTCAACTTCATAGGATGACCTCCTTTGAAAGCTCTTAAAAACGTTAGGCTTCTGTCTTATAATACTTTGAAACCAACCTTTCAAAACCTTTCTAATACATTAAAGTATTAGCATTTTAACTTTAGAAGCTTAGCTTTGAAACCAGTTGAAAGTACCCCCCATGACATCATTGGAAGCAACCCTTCCTAAAACATTAAAAGTACCCCTTTCGGCTCCATTGGAAGTAACCCTTCTGAAAACATTGAAAGTACCCCTTTCGACTTCATTGGAAGTAACCCTTCCGAAAACATTGAAAGTACCCCTTTCGAAAGGATTGGGTTTATACTTAAAACATATTTTGGGTCAAAGTGAATATAGGCAAAAGCATCTGTTTCGAAACATCCTTTGTCATATAAAATATTGAGGAAAACTCGGTGGCGTTGGCACCATCTATTTCGAAAGTATAAAAAATCTGGGTAAAAACATTAGAAGGTTGGTGTTGAAACCCCTCTCGAAACCATCATCTTCAGAACCCCTAACCTCTTTCGAAAGATTTAGGAAGTGGCTTTAGCTTGTAAAACAAAATACCCTTCCGATAGCATTGATATCTTCAACTTCATCGAAAGGTTAAAGAACGACAGCAGGGTATCGACTAGGTCGGAACTCCTTCTTTTAAAACCTTCTTTCACAAGTAAAGAACCAAGTCGAAAGCAATCTTAAGTAAATGGCAGCCCCTTTCAAAACCTTTAAAAATCCTCTTTCGAAACCTTCTGCTTCGACTTTGTCGAAGGCTAAAACAAAACATGGGCAGACGCTTTTCTTTTAAAAACAAACCCAGGTTACGACTCCTTCAGAAGCTATGCTTTCGACACCTTACCATCCGCATTCTTCCAATCCACTATATACCATTATAGTGATACCTTGCGTATTGGTTTTGGCAGGGTAGGTTTTGACAAAGATAAAGGCAGAGGCATCTGTGCCAAAAGGTGCTTTCCTAAGTAGGCGGAACCTATTTTCTGATGTAAACCTGGTTTAGTTCTTTATAAAGCAAACTTTTCTCTAACCAACCTACCACGTGCCAACACCAGATTGGTTATCTAGATTCTTTTTGAAATTTAACAGCTGCTAATTAAATCTAAACCATGGTCAAGTAAATCAACTAAGCCCTTCCATTAGACAAAACCAATTTTTCATAGAAGTCCCTCTTCTAAAACAATTTATTTTGCATAGCAAATCACGTTGGAAAAATCCCTAAAAATTCCAGAAATTCACTTTAATCATGTTATTTAACATGTCAAAATTCCAGACCCAAATTCTCAATATATTTTCCAAAATAAATTTATAAACCCAAATAACCATATTCTTTTGAAAATTAATTATAGTCTTTCCATAGTTTGGAAAATTCTCAAAATTGAAACCCAACTCCAGAATCATTTTTATTATAACATAAAATTTTCCTATGGTATTTAATCAACTTTAAATCTCGGTTTTGACGTAATACCATGCTAAAACACTTTTAAACAATCTTGTTTAAATCAAATAAATCATGAATTAAGCATGTCATCATTCTATCCATCTTAAAAATGAATTTATCCCTTAAATTTGGAACATAAGATTCAAACCAAAAACGAAGATGGAATTATTATTTACCTTGCTTTAGATAAAAAGATTGGATTGAGATTGATTTCCCATAAGCTTGATTCTCTAGCTTTTACTTTGATTTATTCTTGTTAATGGCTGGTCTCTGCCTTGTGTTTAATTTTCAAAATTTCATGAATGATAAGAAAAAGGTAATAACGAAAATATATAAGGTGAGGGGTCTTTGAGCAGCAAATTCCTAATATACCCTTATGTGACTTAGTTAAATTCTTAAGCCCGTTTATTTGTTTTTTAGGCACGATCTTATTTAATTAATTCAAGTCTCAATCCCCTTATACATTATTCTATTTAATTTATCTAATTAAATCCGATGAATAATGTAATAAAAAATTAGGGGTGTTACAGGTTTCCCTCCTTAAAGAATTTCGTCCTTGAAATTCAGTAAGGAATAAATAATAAACAAAGCAATCATCTATAACGACTTTTAACAACCATAATAGTCTACTTGACTTGGAAATATCTATATAAATCTAATATAGACATAGCTCAAAGCAGATCATGATAAGTATCTTGAATCCTATCCTCTGTCTCTCTAGTACAATCCATCTCGTTGTCGCTCTACTGAACTTTCACCAACTTGATTGTCTTTTTCCTCAATCTTTTCTTATCACTCGCAACAAATCGAACTAGTTGTCTAACAAAATTCAAATCAAGCTCTACTACCAAGTCCTTCAACGCAG
Source organism: Allium cepa (assembly GCA_030765085.1). Lineage (NCBI taxonomy): Eukaryota > Viridiplantae > Streptophyta > Magnoliopsida > Asparagales > Amaryllidaceae > Allium > Allium cepa. The sequence goes on from CM060944.1 coordinate 137,006,995, forward strand.
TTTGGGGAATGGTAGCCTCTGGATCATGCACATACTTGTGAAGATGAGACACATAAAACACATTATGGACACCTGCCATACTGCTCGGACACTCAACTCTGTGCGTGAGCTTTCCAATCCTCTCTATAATCTGGAATGGACCAATATATATCGGTGCCATTTTCCCTGACTTTCCGAACCGTATCACACCCTTCATCGGTGATACTTTTATGAAGACCCTGTCTCCCACTGAGAACTCTAGGTTCTTACGCCTTTTATCTGCGTAACTTTTCTGTCTGGATTGAGCTTCCTTCATCTGTTCTCGAATTAACTCAATCTTCTCTGATGCTTTCCTTACCTAATCTGGACCTAAGACCAATCTATCTCCAGTCTCCGACCAACATATGGGGGTTTTGCATGGCCTTCCATACAAAGCTTCAAAAGGCACCATTCTTATACTAGTTTGATAACTATTATTATAGAAAAACTCAACCAAATGCAGGTGATCCTTCCAAGATCTACCAAAATATAGCATACAAGTTCTCAACAATTCCTCGAGCACCTTATTGACTCTCTCTATCTGCCCATCCGAATATGGGTGACATGTAGTACTCATCTTGAGCTTAGTGCCCAACACATCTCTATCGTTGACTATGCTACTGGGAACTCCATGAAGTCTAACTACGTTCTTCATGAACAACTTTGCCAAAACAGGGGTCGTCCTGGTCGACTTTACTATAATGAAATGGGCACTCTTGGTCAAGCTGTCCACAATAGCCCATACACTCTCATTTCCTCTACTTGAACTTGGCGACCCATCTATAAAATCCATGGATATCGAATCCCATTCCCATACTGTAATCTATAGATGCGGAAGTAACCCACTCGGCTTCTGATGTTTGGCTTTCACTTATTGACAGTTTACACACTGCCTAACCCACAAGCCAATATCCCTCTTCATACCTTTCCAATAGAAGCTCCTCTTCATATCGGGATACATCTTGGTCTCTCCAGGATGAATTGTAAACTTGGATCGATGACATTCCTCAAGAACTTCTCTTCTCAAGTTCTCTACATCTGGAACACATAAAAGTCCCTTCTTTCTCAACCATCCTCTTTAGCCAAGATAAAAATCTTTCAAATCTTCGACATCAGCTCTAACCTCAAGCCTTCTAATCCTCTTAGCTAATAATGGATCCTCCTTTTGCTTAGAAGCAATTCTCTCAACCAACATTGGTCGAACTTCTAAGCAGGACATCATGGTAGTATTCTGACTAGAACCAGCAGTTGATCTTAACTGCACACCACAACTGACCAAAGCTTCTAGATCTTTCCATTGTGCCAACATAGCCAACACCACGTCTTGATGTCTTTTGCTACCTTATTACCTTTCCATGGGTATACTCTATACCAAAATCATAAGCAGCAAAAACTCCAGCCACCTATGCTATCGCGTATTCAGCTCCTTTCAAGAGAATATCTCAAAGACTTATGATCGGTATACAACTCAAATCTCTCCCCAAAGAGATAATTCTTCCAATTCTTCAAGGAAAAAATCACTGAAGCCAACTCCAAGTCATGAGTAGGATATTCGTGCGATCTAAGCTACCTGGGTGTGTAAGCAATGACTTTGCCTTTCTTCATTAACACTGCTCTCAATCCAGTCCCACACGCATCAGTGTATACCACAAACCCTTGGTTTCCATCCAAAACTACTAACACTGGAGCATTGGTCATCAAATTCTTTAACTTAAGGAATGCTTCCTCACATTTTTTGGACCAAACAAACTTCACTTCCTTCCTGGTAAGCTTAGTCAAATGCGCTGCTATCCGTGAGAAATCCTTGATGAATCTCTGGTAATAGCTAGCAAGTTCAAGAAAACTTCTGATCTTGGTCACCGTCTCTGGTCTCTTCCAATTGTTCACAGCTTCGATCTTATCTGGATCGACTGAAAATCCTTTCTCTAAAACCATATGACCAAGAAACTTAACCTTTTTCTTTCAAAAATGACACCTGGAAAACTTCGCCTTTAGTTGATTCTGCCTCAGCATCTCTAGCACAACTCTAAGATGTTCTTCATGCTCGCTCTCATCTTTAGAGTATACCAAAAATTCATCTATATACACCAACCCAAATCTGTCCAAATACTTTCGGAAGACTCGATTCATCAAATCCAGAAAGAAAGCAGGCGTATTTGTCAATCTGAATGGCATCACTAACCACTCATACGAACCATATCTAGTCCGAAATGCAGTTAAAGGAATATTTTCCTCTATCACTCTCAACTTATGGTACCCTATCGCCGAATCTAACTGGAAAAACACTCTGGCACCGCTCAACTGATCAAGCAGATCATCAATTCTAGGCAAAGGATACTTATTCTTTATCATCATCTTGCTTATCTTCCGATAGTTGATACACATCATCAATGACCCATTTGGTTTCTTCATGAATACCGCGGTTGCTCCGAAAGTAGAACTGTTTAGTCTAATATAGTTCCTTCCTTCTAGATCCACTAGCTGCACCTTCAGTTCCTTCATCTTTGTCAGTGTCATCTAACTATGTGGTCTACTTACAGGTTCAGCTCCTGGCACAAGATCTATCTGAAACTCGATAGCTAGTTTCGGTGGTAGTCTTGTGACTGGCTTTAACACATCTGCAAACTCTCTTGCAATACGAACCCGACTTAGCTCTTCTCCCACTTCCATTGCACTTGACAAAGCATAACAACTCTGGTCAAAATTCTCCACTGAGAATATAATTTGGTTATGACTATCAAGTGTCTCAACGATATCTTCCATCCTAGAAAAATATCCTAACCTCATACCTCCTCAACCAATCCATTCCCAAAATGGTTCTAAAATCTAAGAAATCATAAACATACAAACTGCATGTAAACTTATGACCTAGCAAATCAAGTTCTAACTGCTCACATCGTATCCCCAAAGTTGCATACCCTCCTATTGGATTCACAACCCTTAAGGAAGTAATGAGGTGTGTGGGATCTAAGCATAACCTATCGACCATACACTGTGATATAAATGAATGTGATGCACTGGTATCAAAAGGTATCCTAACTGGTATACTTTGAATAAAAAACGTACCTTCCATCACAGTCTTTACTTTATCAGCTGTAGTGGGCTTAGTCGATGATCCAACAACAAAAACTTTCCCTTTGTCCGCACTGGCTGGCTCTTGATGCTGGTTCTTATAATGCCCCACTTGATTACAATTAAAACATTCCACATTCTTCTTGTCTGCAGCCTTCTTTCCCTTGACTGACCAGCACTCATTTGCATAATGACCCTTCTATTCACATTTATAGCATATCGAATCAGCCTTTGCCTTCTTAGTAGCACCCCCTTTCTAGGCTCCCTTCTTCTTAAAGAATGTCCTCTTCTTTCCCTGAGGACCCTAAGATTCAACTGGCTTCTCTCTAGCAGATATAGCAAGCATCTATTCATGGCGAATGCCATCTCCACCACCACATTAGAAGGTTCTCGGATATGGGTCATGGTTATTCTAGCAAGCTCCGGTCTCAGTCCTCGAATTAACCTTTCATTCCTTCCGACATTAGTGTCAACCAAAGCATATCCATATCGGGACAGCTCATAAAACTTAGCAGCGTACTCGACCACTGACATCTCATCTTGGACAAGATCCATAAATTTCCTCATCAATGCAGACTTGGCAGCTTTAGACAGAAACCTCTACTAAAACATTCTCCTGAAATCAGCCCATGTCAATTTTTCCTCCGAAACTCCAGCGGTCACACTATTCCACGAGTGAAGCACTGCCCATTGCAACCGCCTAGAGGCTAGCCTTCTCTTTTGCCCATTATCAAAGCCTAGATCGGTACAGATCCTTTCACAACTCAATAGTCAATTCTCAACTTCAACAGCATTCTCTGTTCGAACAAACGGCTTACAACCCAAACTGGTGTAGTCTCTACTTAGCTTAGCATAGTTATTCCCAATTGGAGCCACAGGATTAGCTCCTCCAACATTACCAACTACTCTAGCTTGCAATAGATTGACCAATAACTGATACACCATCCCCGCTTCTACTGACGGATTTTCGAAACCTACATTGGCTTCAGCATTTGGATTAGCATTAGCATGTCGATCCTAATTCCTTCTAGTATTAGGTCGAGCATTTCCATTAGTTATGGTGCTTCCTTCGCCTAGATTTCCTCTTCCGTTTTCTACTTCCATATCTTCTTTCTCGTAAATCCTTATATGAACGTTAGTAAGATATAGAAGAACAGTCCAAGAGAGAGGGGAATACGTACTTGTGTGTGTGTATATATATATATATATATATATATATATATATATATATATATCAAATACAAGTACGCTACTATAACGTTAATCCAAACCTTAATCATATTTTCAAATTCATTAGATCATGTTTCAAAAACTTTTAGTTTTAAATTAATTTTAAAGTTTCATAAACCTATGCTCTAACAGTCATCCATAATTATTAATCCTCGACGACCAAACACGGCGAAGTTAGATTCATTGATACATAGAAACACATGAATATGGAAAAAAATTAAAATTCAAACAGCAACACATATCATTTCAAAATATTTCCAATTCATTACATAATCCCAAACTCGAAAACCATGTTCAGAGAAAATACATTTATTACAAAATACACCAAGAACGACATATGAAGTTGCCCTTTTGGTAGATCAGAGTATATATAGGCAATATAACAACTTTGCTATTACAAACAACACAGTGGAATCAAAAGAAAAAGAACTCTAAATATCTATCATGCCTTCCGCACGTCTCCGGAAGCTTATTCGTCTTATGAGGTACCTAAAAACGTCAGCATTCAAACTACCTAAAATCAGTTACGTACCCAAGAGTTTAAGGGGAAAACATAAACTTCGAGTCAGACATAAAGCCTGGTATGAATATTAATCTACCATTTCAAATCATTTAGATATCAAGTGAGACCACGTCAATTAGCTGAACTGATTTCCCATCACTAGTATCTCAAAACCCTTTTATAAAACTGTATACTGTGCTCCTACATCCACAATGGTTAAAACAATTCAAAATAGTATAATATGATGGTATGCAAACAAGTGAATCAATTCTGGATTACCCATCCCCATTCAATTTAGACTATCTATCTCATTCATAGTTTCTAGAATTACTATTAACCTATTAGTTTTCATGGGCTGACTAATAACTGGTTAAACATTTAAGGACTTCCTGTCCAATTACATAGTTTTCATGAGATCACTATGAACCTATTGGTAACTTCATATGTTACTCCTATTCTAGTTTTCATGGGTTGACTAGGATCCTATTGGTAACTCCAATATGGTTTCTTATTAACCTAGTTTTCAAGGGTCGAATAGGTACCTATTAACATCTGTCAATATTTCATCCGGATATAGTTTTCATGGGTTATCTACAAACCTACTAGCCCTGCCAGTATCCAATCATAGTTTTCATAGGCTTACCATGAACGTGTCTATCCGACATCTTCCTTTACACAAAGTTTTCATGGCTAACTATGAACCTGTCTATCTAAAATCTTCCTCTATACATAGTTTTCATGGGCTAACTATGAACCTATTGGCCCCTGCCAATATCTTTCTCTTATAGAGTTTTCATGGGATTACTGAGAACCTATTGGCCCATGCCAATATCTTTCTTTTATATTTTAGCATCTATACTCTGGTCTTTCTGACCTCTCGGATGCAATTCTACTCATTTAGGAGTTTTATCAATTTACATTCACTACTGGGTTAACCTAATTGGTTCTTCTACCCTTTATCCCAACATATAGTTATGGATCCATTTAAAAGTGAATATATTAACCAAAACTACCCTTATGTGCTTAATTAACCAAAACTCATTCTTAAGGCGATTTATTTGTTTGTTAGGCATGACCTTACTTAATTAATTCAAATCTCAATCCTCTTATCACTTACATTTTACATTATTCTATTTAATTTATCTAATTAAATCTTATGAATAATGTTATCAAAAATTAGGGGTGTTACAACTATCAAGCATACTCACTTGGGTATGGTTACCAAATACATAACTTTCAGGCCCCTAAAAGTATAACTATGGGTACAAATGCATTTTCTTATTCTTTTAGGTGCCCAACTACAAATACGAGAGATGGATATTGGATAATGGACAGTGGATGTTCAAGCACATGCAGGGAATCAAAGTTTGCTTACAAATATTACATACATGGAAGGAGAAATGGTTACATTTTTGTTATAATTCCAAATGGTATGACCTTGAGAAACAGGATGTCGGTAATAAGGTACATCTAACTCACTTTTAATTATAATCATTCCACTAATTTAGAATTTAAAGCACTGTTTCCTCAGCATAATTCAACTGTATGGTAAAGATTTAAGTTTTCATTTAAAGCCAGTAAACATAATTTTTTACGATGAGTTATTGAAATATAAATTAAGTCTGGAAATTTGGGTTTTGGTTTAAAAAGGAAATTTGAGTTATATAAATAAATAAAAATGGAAATTAAGTTATAGTTGTAAAAATGGTGATAAAATTTTAAGTGTTAAGTTTATTTATTAAAAGTGTGAAGGCTAGAAACTTTTACACTTGAATTTATTTATTAATTTGTTGAAATTGGATTTAGTTATGAGAAATTTATGTTATAAAAATAATATGTTAAATAATATGTTAATGAACATTTTTAATGTTAAAATATGATTTTTGACAATGTTTAAAGTGTTTAAAATGAAGTTTATTAATTGTTGGAAATACACTAAAATATGCAAATCACTTTTAACAGCATTTAGAAGTGCTATGGTTTCTGGAAATGAACTAAAAGAGCTATTATAGCATTTTTGAAATGCTGTAGTTGCTGTAGTTGAACTAATAGGCTAAAATCTTAACTCCGGTCTATTATAACATTTCTGTAAATACTGTAGTGGGCTGCTGTCTTTGCTGAAATGAATTAAAACCTTTGTTTTGAAACCTAAGCTATTACAACATTTCTGAAAATGCTATCTTTGCTGTTTTAAACTAAAAATTCAACTAAAATGAGATTTAACAGCAGTTTTAAATGATGTCTTTGCTGAATTAAAAATGTTTTCAAGTATAACTTATAACAGCTTTTTCTAAATGCTGTGTAAGGCCGAAATTTTCAATGTTTATGGTTTTTAACTAAGTAAATGAGCTCAGAATGGTTTGAAACTTTGGAAATTGAATATTTGACTTGAAAATACAATAACTCCACTTTTAAATGGTTTAAATGAATTAATTTGATGGAATATAAATCATTTTAAAAGGTGATTTGAAAGGATAATAAATGAATGTTATCTTGAATTTAGAAGGTATTCAAAGTTGAATATTTGGATTTGAACTTATATAATGATTTGAAAATGAAGTTATGAAAGATATGATATTTTGATATTAAAATGATTTGAAAATGAAGTTATGAAAGATATGATATTTCGATATTAAAATGATTTGGAAATGAAGTTTTGAAAGGATATGATATTTTAATGTATTAAAATGATTTGAAGGAAATTTTGAAAGGATATGATAATTTAGAAGTGGTTAGAAATGACTTGATATTTATTTTGACAAATATTTGAATTTGAAAGATATGGTATGTTGATAAATGGTTTGGAAATGATTTAATCTTTGTTTTGATAAAGATTTGGATTGAAATGATATTTTATTTTGAGGTATAAAATATTATTTTAAAATTATAACCATGGGTTATAATAATGATTGGTTGGCAAAGAGACCGGGATTGGATATGGGCATACTCTCTGTCGATACCGAAAACCACTGTGACAACCGTGTACGCGTTGGAGATTCTAGAATGAAGTAGGATGGTGGCGATGTTATTGAGGTATATTACGTGGACCCAACTCCCGTGAGTTGGCATAAGGTGGCTAAAACAGGAGCGATCTCGGGCCAAAAAGGGGTAGCTCCTCTGGTCGGACACATTTCTTCGGTACCATTCTATTGCTTTTGTGATTGTTTGGTCGCCCCTCCGATTTTGGGAATGTGTTCCGAGGTGGGTGTATGTGGGTGTTGCGTTACCACCAGCCCGTGTGCATAATTGGTATATCTACCATGGCATTGCCTTGTGTGCCGTGTCACCTACCCAATCGAGCCTTTACTACGAGTTTGGTTTTCTTCCATAGCCCATGCGTATCTTCTCGTAGTCTCCCGATCAGGAGATATGCAGATATTGGATGGACTACTGGGACTATTACGTGTCTGGGGCTATATGGGTAACCCCATGATGCTATTTTAAAGTAAGTTTATTTTACTATTAGACATTATTATAATAGCGCAATATTACTACATAGTAAATAGTTTGACAGATTCTTAGAGGATGGGCGGTCCCAAGCATCCTTTAAGTTACTTGTACCTTTACTACAGTGCACTTGAGTTGGTTTACATTGTATAAGTATGTATGTCCTGACTCGAGTGTTTTTATTTTTTTTATTTATGCTCGGGTCAGCCTGAGAATTCACAGATTGGGATTCCACTTTCTGGAGATTTGGAAACGCTGGAGATTATTTGCTTGTCTAGTTTTATCTATTTCACTTCCAGTTATCATGTTCATCCCAGCATTGTATTCATTTTGTACTTGGTTATCATCTTGAGACTTCTATTATACTTTATTTCTTCTGTTGTATCTTATGTAACTCTGATATATTTACATAGTAGCTTCATGAACTACTATTTCTTTTACTTTCGCTGCATTATTAAATACTCTGTGTCTGTGATTTGTGAATATTTATTTACTGTATATTCTGAGATCTGCCAAATTTTATTTACAATGCGGTATTTTGAGCAATTCAAGTCTGACATGTGCGGATGCGAATGGTTGAAAATATCGAGTCGTTACAGTTGGTATCAGAGCTTTGGCTTTGAGGCAAAACTAGGATATAAGGTAAATTATTTACAGAATCACTTTCGTTCGAGTTTGAATCTTTCCTCTTTGATTTGAATTTCCTTTGAATTTTGGAACATTTCCTATGGTTCCAAAATCCATTCGTGTCCCTTACTATTGATCTTCTTTTGATTCTGGAGTATCCCATAACTCCGCTTCGAATGATCTTTTTAGTGAGTCGGCGGTCTCGCCAATTTCCAACTGAATTGTAAAAGGAGGAAACTCCTTTACAATTTGCATCGATTCACTAGAGATTTATATCTATCTTTTATTTAGATTCTAATATCTTTTGTTATTCCAAACTCTATCTCTTGAGATCGAATGTAGATTTACCCCAGAAAAATCCACATTGATCTTATTCTTTATGTCACGGTTGACCCAGTTACGGTTGCCCGCGATTTACTTAAGCTTACCCATCTCCTTACTATGTTATTTAATCATCTTGTCTTTTATTTCCAATCTATTCTTCCAAACATTTTGAATTGTACTTGTAAATCTATGTTTTGTTTTATATATTGTGTTGTTTGAGTTGTTGATGTTGAGTTGGGTTTCCGATCGATTCGTTTGATCAACGTTATTGATAGGATTTCTAAAACACTTTGACAGAACAAACTGACACATTATTATTTTAAAATTTGGTTAATGAAATAAATTTTGATATATAAGTAAATTTATGGAACTTAATAAATTGATTTAAATTGATTATTTGAAATGATAATACTTGATTTATCATTTATTGTCCTATAAATGAATTTATAAACAGTGTTTATAAATTGATTTGGGAACTGAAATGAATTTAAAACAAGAAATTTGTGAATTTAATTTCCGATGGTTTCAAACCTCGTGTTTAAGTTTTAAAGTATATTATTTAAAGTATTTTTGAATAATAATAAGTTTCCAAAGAATTTTAAAGTTTAAAAATCAATGATTTTCTCTTTGTTGCTGGGAAATAATTTCGGTGATGACTGCAGCATCATCGACATTCAATTTGGAGTTTCGAAGTGAAGAGACCGCTCTGTAGTCTTGCTACAGCTTTGTTTTGGGAAATCAAATTGATTTGAATTTCTAAAATATGACTTGATTTATAATATATATAGATATATGATTTAAATTTGATTTGATAAATTATGTACATACATCTATTTATCTCTAAATGGTTTGAAGAAATCGAAAATTTAATTCTTAAATTTTATTTAAAGAATAATTTCAATTATAGAAAGAAAATCAAAATTTTGGATGAGTATTCAAGCATGAAATGATTTAATTGGAAAGTTTTATTTGTATAATACAATTGCATTCAAATATAACTTACCTTAATTTCAGAACTTAACAATCTAATTGGATAATATGCAATATAAAAAGATTTTATAAATAAAATTTAAGTGGTTACGATAAATGTTATACACTTAAATTTTAGTTATAAAACGATTAACAGAGGTAAATATAATAAAGGGTAACTGAATAACTTACAATAAAATAATGTAAAAGGAACTAAGAATAAAATAAAGTAGTTATAATAAGTGTAAGTATATTAACATAAGTGATAAATATATTGAGAGAAATAAATGTAATTTTAATTAGGAATAAAGAAGAATTAAATTTATTAAGTACATTATGAGTATAATAAATGATTATTTTTCAAACCCATGGTTTTAAAATTTGTTAATTTAAGATGATTGGATAATAAGATAATGAAATTTGAGATAGTTAAGATTTATTTAACTTGTGTAAAAAATATATTTTCTATTTAAGTTGAAATTTCCATGGTTTCAAATTTATTTTCTTATTTTGTTTTTCAAACTATCTTTGGGTTGTCTCTATTATCCTTATCTTGCTACAGACTGGTATAGAAATCTTTCTATAATCTTTGGTACTCATTTTGAATTCACCTTTTTCGTGCTTGTGTTCTTGATTCTGACGGATCTTGGAAAGATCATCTCCACCATGTTAAATTTACCTATAACAACAGTTATCAAGTATAATCTCAATCTTCTTGTCACCTTGTCTTAATCTTATTTCATTTCTATCTTTTCTGGGCTTTTTCGTACTTCATTCCTTTTTGGGGATGAAAAGTATTGAGTGGGGGAGAGTGTAACAATCCTGTATTTTGTGATTATTTTAATTGTATATTTTAATTATTTTAATTGAATTTCTGATTTAAAAACTTTATTTTATTAATTTAATTTAGTTAATTTTGTTATTTTAAATATAAACTTTGATTTTGATGAGAATTAGACTTCCAAACATAATTAAATAGAATATTTTACAAAAAAGTGAATTTTGGTCAATATGGTCAAACTTTGACTTTTAAATTTAAAATTTGAAAGTATGAAAATTTGAATTTTATCTTTTATTATGAAAGTAAATAAAATTTTAAGAATATTACTTTTTATTTCACTGAAATCTGATTTATAATGTGAAAATTATGCCTTTTTAACTATTGTGTGAAATTTGCTGTATTTAACAAAATTGTTTATTTTAAATTATATAAATAATATTTTATTTGGTCATGCAATGTTCTAATTTATATTTAAATGGGTAAAATAACAAGTTATGTATATATTTTGGTTTTAAAACATTTTTAAAAGTGCAATTGACATTTTCCAGTGTCAGTTGTATTTTTGTTTAAAATTTCTAATTTCCAGTTTCAATTAATTAAAGAAATTCTTTATTTAATTTTCTATTTTCCCAAGATCTTATTTTATTCTCATTCCCACTTTATTTTGTTCCTCATTTATTTTATTTGATATTTTATTTGTTTTAAAGTGAAGTAGGAATTTTTCTAGAGTTAATGGTAATTTTGTTGTAATTTTCATGCTCTGTTTTTAATTTTTAAACAATTTCTTTAGTTCTTTTTCTATTTTTCTCCAACTTAATTATTTATTTCATTTTAGAATGAGAAATAAATTATTTTATTTCAAAATTTTGTTTTATAATATTTTTAAAATGAAGCGGATATTTTTCCAAGGCCATTGATGATTTAATTGAAATTTTTGAATCCTGTTTTGAATTTTTAAGCAATTTTCTTAATTCTTTTTATATTTTATTCAAATTTAATTATATATTTTCATTTTATTTCACTTTTTTTCGATTTTTAAAAGTATTTGCTGAATTTTATTTTGTTTCAATTGAATTAAGAAAAAAGAAATGTGAAGAGTTTGAAAAGCTTTAAGAACTTAAGACCTTTCATTGCAAAAACTTTTCATTTTCCCCATAACCTTTCCTTTTCTTTTTTTGCCGCGTACTTTGTATTGGTAGCCGTGACTTGCACTTCTCATTTCGCGCAAAAAACTCATATCTCACTTCTTCGTTCACGGCTTCAAATATTTTGGTAATGGCTCCTTCTTATTTTCTTCTTTTTCTTCTTATTTTTCATGTATTTTTTGCCTTAATTCTCTAGCTTGTTTGCTCAGGCCTCCACTCCATAGCCATGGCCACCACCTCCTACACCTCTTCCCTGTCATCATCACTAGCAACTCCTTTGGTCTTGACCAAGGCCGAGCCCACCATGGTGCCAAAACTCCAAAAAAATGCAACAATGTCCTTGAACCATGCTAGTTTGACCACCACTTGTTCACCACTTCCATTTCCACCACCACCATCACCTTAGGCCGCCACCGCCACCTCTGTCCAAACCTCCCCTCACCACTCCATCCACTGACCTGACCCACACTCCACTGGCCGAGCCCATACACCCCATGGCCGAGCCTCCATGTTGAACCAAACCATGCTTTTAGCCTAAAATCTCTTCACATTCTACCTTGTAACTTCCTCCCCATGTTCTAACCCTTATGCCATGCATTTCTAGGACCCAAACGTGAGCTAAAGCATGTCCAAATTTGAACCAAAACATTTCCTAAGCCGTGCAAGCAAATATAGAAAGCAAGGCAAAAGATTTGACATTCAAATCTCTTTTCATTTATAAGTTACATCATTTCAAAGTATATTGAATTTATGGTTTGTTTTGATTTTTTGTTTCGGTTGTAACACAAGATTTATAGCTTGGATTTGCTCTCTATCAAGTCCGTTGTCTTTTCATCGTGCTTTTGATTCCGTTGTGTCGTTGGTTTTGTTATCTCCAGCATTTAGAGGTGAGTAAATCTCACACGACACTATATACTTATGCAATTGTGAAGCAACAATATTTGAATGTGTAGAATTATAAATGATGCTATAACTGCCTGTGATTATTTATTATGATGTTAAACCTGTTAATTTACATTTCATCTCATCTATTGCTGTTATATATTGTTAAACTGTTCACTTATATCTATTTACACTGCAAGTTTCCTGTAGATTAGAAATCACTATGGGCTGAAATGATACATGCTCGAACGGACTTTAGGATAAGGAAAAATCGTTATGGGCTGAAATAATAGGCCTAAACGGTTTTTATTTGTTTTAACTTGGGATTGCGGGTTTGAAATGGTAGAACCCGGATTTTCTTTGTAAACCGCGGATTGAAATGATATATATCCGTATCACTTGACATAGGTTAGAAAATTTTATACAGGCCCATGGTTATTTTATAAAGTATTTTGAATATTTTAAATATTTTTAAAAGTGTAAAATTATGAAAATATGATTAAAACAAATTTATATGTTTAAATAAAGAAATTTTAATTTTTCTAGAAGTAAAAAATGTAATTTAAATGAATGGTAAAAATTGAATTTTTGAAATATAACTTAAATTTGAAAATTTGGACATTGTCTTTTAAAATGACATTTAAGTTATATAAATAAAATCTTAAGTGGTTTAAAATGTAAATTTATGATAATTTGATTTGAATAAATTTTTAAAGTGTTTTAAATAAAGGATTTATAATTTTTCTATAAGTGGAAAATGTTAAATAAATAAATGGTTAAGTTGAATTATTGAAATATAACTTAAGTCTGGAAATTTGGGTTTTGGTTTAAAAAGGAAATTTGAGTTATATAAATAAATAAAAATGGAAATTAAGTTATAGTTGTAAAAATGGTGATAAAAATTTAAGTGTTAAGTTTATTTATTAAAAATGTGAAGGCTAGAAACTTTTACATTTGAATTTATTAAGTAATTTATTGAAATTGGATTTAATTATGAGAAATTTATGTTATAAAAATATATGTTAATGAACATTTTTAATGTTAAAATATGATTTTTGATAATGTTTAAAGTGTTTAAAATGAAGTTTATTAATTGCTGGAAATACACTAAAATCTAAAAATCACTTTTAATAGCATTCAGAAGTGCTATGGCTTTTGGAAATGAACTAAAAGAGCTATTATAGCATTTCTGAAATGCTGTAATTGCTGTAGTTGAATTAATAGGCTAAAAACTTAACTCAGGCCTTTTATAGCATTTCTGTAAATGTTGTATTGGGCTGCTGTCTTTGCTTAAATGAATTAAAACCTTTGTTTTGAAACCTGAGCTATTACAGCATTTCTGGAAATGCTGTCTTTATTGTCTTAAACTAAAAGTTCAACTAAAATGAGATTTAACGGCAGTTTTAAATGCTGCCTTTGCTGAATTAAAAATGTTTTCAAGTATAACTTATAACAGCTTTTTCTAAATGCTGTGTAAGGCTGAAATTTTCAGTGTTTATGGTTTTTAACCAAGTAAATGAGCTCGGAATGGTTTGAAACTTTGGAAATAAAATATTTGACTTGAAAGTATAAACCTCCACTTTTAAATGATTTAAATGAATTAATTTGATGATATATAAATCATTTTAAAAGGTGATTTGAAAGGATAATAAATGAATGTTATCTTGAATTTAGAAGATATTCATATTTGAATATTTGGATTTGAATTTATATAATGATTTGAAAATGAAGTTCTGAAAGATATGATATTTTGATATTAAAATGATTTGAAAATGAAGTTCCGAAAGATATGATATTTCGATATTAAAATGATTTGGAAATGAAGTTTTAAAAGGATATGATATTTTAATGTATTAAAATGATTTAAAAGGAAGTTTTGAAAGGATATGATAATTTAGAAATGGTTAGAAATGACTTGATATTTATTTTGATAAATATTTGAATTTGAAAGATATGGTATATTGATATCTTGAAATGGTTTGGAAATAATTTAATCTTTATTTTGATAAATATTTGGATTGAAATGATATTTTATTTTGAAGTATAAAATATTATTTTAAAGTTATAACCACGGGTTATAATAACGATTGGTTGGCAAAGAGATTGGGATCAGATATGGGCATACTCTCTGTCGATACCGAAAACCACTTTGACAACCGTGTACGCGGTGGTGATTCCAAAATGAAGTAGGATGGTGGCGACGTTCTTGAGGTATATTAGGTGGACCCAACTCCCGTGAGTTGGCATAAGATGGCTAAAATAGGAGCAATCTCGGGCCAAAAGGGGTGGCTCCTCTGGTCGGACACATTTCTTCGATACCATTTTATTGCTTTTATGATTGTTTGGGCGCCCCTTCGATTTTGGAAATGTGTTCCGAGGTGGGCGTATGTGGCTGCTGCATTACCACCAGCCTGTGTGCGTAATTGGTATATCTACCCTGGCATTACCTTGTGTGCCGTGTCACCTACCCTATCGAGCCTTTACTACGTGTTTGGTTTTCTCCCGTAGCCCATGCGTATCTTCTCGTAGTCTCCCGATCAGGAGATTTGCAGATATTGGATGGACTACTGGGACTATTACATGTCTAGGGCTATATAGGTAACCCCATGATGCTATTTTAAAGTAAGTTTATTTTACTATTAGACATTATTATAATAAGGCAATATTACTATATAGTAAATAGTTTGACGGATCCTTAGAGGATGGACGGTCCCATGCATCCTTTAAGTTACTTGTACATTTACTACAGTTCACTTGAGTTGGTTTACATTGTATAAGTATGTATGTACTGACTCAAGTGTTTGTATTTTTTTATTTACGCTCGGGTCAGCCTGAGTATTCAAAGATTGGGGTTCCACTTTCTGGAGATTTGGAATCGCTGGAGATTATTTGCTTGTCTAGTTTTATCTATTTCACTTCCAGTTATCCTATTGATCCTGTTATTGTATTCATTTGTACTTGGTTATCATCTTGAGACTTCTGTTGTACTTTATTTCTTCTGTTGTATCTTATGTAACCCTGATATATTTACACAGTAGCTTCATGAACTACTATTTCTTTTACTTCCGCTGCATTATTAAATACTTTGTGTCTGTGATCTATGATTATTTATTTACTGTATATTCTGAGATTTGCCAAATTTTATTTACAACGTGGTATTTTGAGCAATTCAAGTCCGACATGTGTGGATCCGAATGGTTGAAAATATTGAGTCGTTACAATTTATGCAGCAGTATTCAAAAATTGAAAGATTTAAGAGCTAAAAATATTAGAAATGACCGTGGGAAATAATTTGAAAAAGATTTTTTAGTGAAGTCTGTTTAAAGAGAAAGATTAGTCACAAGTTTTCCTTTTTCTAGAACACCATAAATAAGTGGTGTTGTAGAGAGGAAAATTAAGACTCTACAGGAATGAGTAAGAGCAATGCTAAGTAGTAGCAATTTACCTAGGAATTATTGAGATGATGCATTTTTTACTTCTATGTTCTAAATAAATCAAATTTCTATAAGCTCGACTAAGAACACCATTTATGAGTTTTTTTACAATAAGAGAGAAAAAGTATCATATTTAAAAATAGTTATATCAAATTTTTTACTTTATACACTAAAGATCATCTAGAAATATTTGATCCAAAATATGATATGGGCATGTTTGTTTGCTTCTCAAAATGACGTAAGGTCTACATAGTTTTTAATAAACAAACTAGTACTATTGAAGAAACTTTTCATGTATGACTTAAAGAAATCTTTAGTACAGAAAATGATGAAACTAAATTCTCTAAAGCAAGTCAACCCATGATTTTGCGATAACAAAACAATTTACTAGAAAATAATAATTTGCAAAATATTTTCTAGAAGAAACCAAAGAACCTAATGTTCAAGAAATATTTTGGAATCTCCACCATTTGAGAGATCATTCATTAAATAACATTTCAGATGATGTAAATACAACATTTAAGACAAGAAATCAACTTAGTCAAATGGGACATGATGTATTGATGTCTAACATAGAACCTAAAATTATTACAAAGAATCAACAAATGATGAATACTATATTTTATCAATGCAAAAATAACTTAATCAATTTGAATCAATTTTTTTTTGAAATTAGGCCTTAGATTTACAAAACAACGAATTTAGGAACAAAATGGATCCACGAAAATAAAAACGATAAAAATGATGACATAGTCAAAAATAAGATGTTGAGTAGACTTCTAGCCATCCTCGGCATATTGACTAGAGAAATTATTAAGTGAAGTTTACTCACTAAAAACGTTGTTAAAAATGGAAAACGAGAAGTAAATATGAGTAAGATACGGTTAAATAAACGAATAATACACAATATAAAGTGATTTGACCTGTAAGATATCTACGTCAATCATGGTTTCCAATGTTGTTGCTAGAGTTTATGATTACAAGAGTGGAAATAAACAAGAGTGTAGTTTGCAATGTGTTCATTTTTTGATCTTTGTATAAGTACATAGGTTCTCCAATTTAAAACCTTGGAAATCTTACTTTGAAAGGCTTAGATTATTACCTAGTATGCCAAGTTTCCTTAGAGTTGCTATTAATGGCCCAGATGTAGCCAACTCGGATTCTGTACGGATGGAATGGTCCAAATATGTGTTAGGTGATAGGTCATACTATGACATGCTTTTTTCAAAGGATTGTTATGGAGTAGAGTGATTGTTGCACAATTGCCTCACCGTTGTCTCCTACTGATCCTTTTTGTCAAAGGAACCGTACCGTTTTGCCACTTTTATCAGTGGGACAATATGTTGTTTCCATGTCTTTTGGCTAGAGTCATTGAGATCTTCTAGCACAATCATGTATGCATATTTATAGTGAGGCGGGCATGAAGGTAGGTCAAGGAGGAAATTTGAATTGGAAGGAAAGTGATCGAACAAGGCTTATGGGAGGACATGTTGATTTGGTACAAGGATTTATTCAAACAACTAATATGGTGGTGGGTAACCCGTGGAGGCGCCTGGATGATGGTTTGGAGATACTACTTGGTAAGGCTTGAGGGTGTCTACTGTTTTGAAGAAGAAACGAACAAAACTTTGGGTGGGGATGATGGTACAATCAGGCAGTTGAGTGAGGGTAGGTGGGCGGACTGTTAGTTGAGCTATGTGAGAACTTGGTGGACAACTTGCTAAGCGGGCCTTTGATGTTAGTCTACAAGGGGACCAACTATACTTCATTAGGAAAATAAGAAACTTTTTTCTCTCTTTAGTCCACCTCTACGGCATGGTCAGACTTGCCTTATTGTAACTAATGCAAATGACACATGGTGATTTCCCATTGGTTAACCTTTATGTTTGAGGACGATTACAATGATTGAACTTATGATTGGATGGCACACTGAATTATTATTTAGCAGTTTAGATTATTTTTCTCCTAAGGGCATCTCTAGTGGTGCAATTCAACGCTGAATCGGGAGAAAAAAAATCTCCAGTCGTTCGATTAAGGCAAAAGATTAAGCTGAATGTTGAGGATTCAATTCAGAATCCTAAACTGGGATTGGGCGCCCATTTAATGGGCGCCCAAGCCCCCCCTCCCCGAACACTCCCGCATCTTCCAACGGCTATAACCGGCCCCTGCATTTGAATTCCAACTGCTAAAAACGGTCATATTTTGACCCCAACGGCTATAAACGGTCGTATTGAAAATTACAACGGCTATAAACGGTCATATTTATGATTTCACTACATATATCGGAATATTATTCAGATTGTAACACACACATCTCTTCTTCTATTACAATTCTATTCTCAATTCCTTAATATTGAAAGGATGTCTCATCCGTTTCAATCATATACCGAAGCGATGAATATGGATAGCTGGGATTTAGATTCTCAACCCTTTCAAAATGTTCATCCCCAAACCGCCCTCTCTATCATTCCATTCTTCTACTCCATGGTCTGGCGATGAAGATAAGGATTTGTGTTATATTTACTGTCATTCTTCTAACGACTCGGTAAAGGGGAACGACCAAAGTGGAGAGGCGTTTTGGAAAAAAATCTTGACTGCATACAATAAAAAACATGTTGAAAAGACGAGGTCAATGTCTGCAATCACGGGTCGTTTTGGGAAGATTAATCGACAAACACAATTCTACGAGTCGCGGATCCACAAAATAAGAACAGCAAATCCAAGTGGAATGGGTGGTGAAGCTGAATTGGTAGCGTTTTGTAAATTATGATTTTTAATTTACATTCATTTCTGATCACTTTGTTAATATATGATTTTTTGTTTCTGTTTTTGTAGAAGAGAATGGAGAACGATCAATTATTGAAGTTATTTCTAAGAGAAAATGGTACAAAGAAACCCCACCACTATCAGTTTGCAAACTGCTATGACTTGCTTGTTAGTCAACAAAAATGGAGCTCAAACACCGCAAAAAGCTTAAGAGATGTCCAGACGAAGTCGAAGGGGAAGAAAAAAAACAAGCAAATCTAATTACAATTCTAGCCCAGGCAATTCTTCTCATATGGACTCAAATGTATGCCCAAATAACAAAGACGAAGAAGTAGTACCCGCATTTGATAAAGACGCTAGACCGATGGGGCAACGAGCAGCTAAGAAGAAAATTATTGTTCAATCCCAAATCGATTCTTGTTTAGCCCTAATGCATGAAAAACATGCAAGAGAAAATGAAGAACGTCAAAAAGGAAGTGCAGAAAAGCTTGCCGTGTTAAAAGAATTGACTGAGATTGAGAAGGGCCGGTTTGAGCTAGAGCGGCAATGCCAAGAGACCTTAGTAATGGAAAGGGATGACACCAGAATGGACCCAATTACAATGAAATATTGGATGGAGTACAAACAATGCATTGTTGAGAGTAGATCTAGAACAAAACATATGTAGTTGACGTATTAATGTGATATTTTTAGTTATTGCAGTTTAAATATCCATGTACCTTCAGTTCATATTTGCAATCAAGTGCTATTTTCAGTTTAAAATATTCAATGGTATATCATTTTTTCGATGCATTATGTAGATATCAATATTGATTTACTTCATCAATATAAATGATATTACAAACATAAAAATTGAAGCATTCTACACTTCGTTACAGAAATAAAAAAGGCAAACATATGTAATTAAACAAAGATCCACCATCCCTAACTACTGATTTCCATGAGAATTCCAAGTATGCTCCACTAACTTTGGAGTCTATTATGAATAGCTGCATTACGATATACTTCATGATGATCGTCATGAATTGCGTACTGTCCTTCATTTCGTAACGTGGTTGTGCGAAACAACTCAGGGGGTTGTCTTGCCACCTCATACTCAAAATCGGGATAATCCATACCGCGTTCATCTTCAATGATCATGTTATGCAGAATTATACAACAGAACATAATTGTAGCCATTTTTGATCTCTTCCATAATCTACATGGATTACTGACCATTGCAAACCTTGCTTGAAGGACCCCAAACACCCTTTCTACGTCCTTCCTTTGTCCTTCCTGCATTGCAGCAAATTGTTTCTGTTTTGCCTTCATTGGGTTTGCAAATGTCTTTACAATCGTACTCCATTTGGGATAAATTCCATCTCCTAAATAGTATCGATGCTCATATGTGTTATGACCAAGAGTAAATGATACGGGAGTTGACATACCTTGTGCCAAATCATTAAACAAATGAGATCGTTCGACAATGTTTAAGTCATTAAGAGAACCTGGCATTCCAAAGAAAGCATGCCAAATCCAAAAATCATGAGAGGCAACTGCTTCTAAGATGATAGTTGGTTTTTTTCTTTGCCGTTATATGCTCCATGAAAAGCTTTTGGACAGTTCTTCCACTCCCAATGCATACAATCTAGACTTCCAAGCATTCCAGGCCAATCCTTGCTTTCATGCATTTCATGCAAGCACGTTACATCTGCCTCGTTTGGAGAACGAAGATACTCCGTCCCATAAATTTCCACAACTGACTGATATATTTCCGACCCACGACGGAACCACCATGTTTTTCAGAAGTTGATCTGTATGCTTCACGGTATATCTCCATCGGTTCCTCCTCCTCTTGTTGATGCGCTAATGCATACACTTCTTCTTCAAAGTCATTGTCGCATAGCAATATAGCTTTTAGTAAACTTCCAGACATTGTTTGATATTTGAGGATAGTTGTTTGATATTTGAATGTTTTGTTAGACTAAATTGTGGTGAACAAGTATGACATCCATATGGTTATATATATATATATATATATATATATATATATATATATATATGACTAATTCTTGAGTGGAGAGAAGGGGGTCGGTTTGCGGTCACCATTACGTACTATAGCCACGTTAATTTTCCGGTCAAGAATCTCTGCTTTGTTGAGTGGAGAGAAGGGGGGTCAGTGTGCGGTCAAATCACGTACTGTACCTACGTTCATTTGCCGGTCAAAAATATCTGCTATGTTGAGTGGAGAGAAGGGGGTCAGTGTGCGGTCAAATCACGTACTGTAGCCACGTTTATTTGCCGGTCAAGAATTTCTGCTATGATGAGTGGAGAGAAGGTTGTTCAGTGTGTCAAATCAAGTACTGTAGCCACGTTCATTTGCCAATCAAGATTCTCTACTTTGTCGAGTGGAGAGAAGGTGTGCCAGTGTGCGGTCAAATTACGTACTATAGCCACGTTCATTTTTCGGTCAAGATTCTCTGCTTTGTTGAGAGGAGAGAAGGAACATCCATTATATAAATTCACAAATCGTTATATGTTTAAATCATTTTAAAACCTAACATTATTCAAACTACATTGTCCAACATGACATTTATGTCTCATGAATTGAAGTTGCTTATGCAGTACCACATTCAAACCGATGAGATGTGCGATAATCAGGAGTCAATGGTAATTAATTTTTAGGACACTCTGGCTGAACTCTACAACAACGACATGGGCTCTCAAGTCAGACGTACGGCTCAAGAGGTCACTAGTAGGTTTTTATGTTCGTATATGTCACTTGTAGTTTTTTTATGTCACTAGTAGGTTTTTATAAGTTTTCTATCTACTGTCACTATTGGTTTTTTTGTAGGTTTATATAGTTAGTGCTTATAAGTATACACAAACATAAAGAATTCACATTGTACATATAATTCATAGTTAAACAGACATATACAATTCACATTATACACCAACATGTATAATTCACAGTATACACAGACATATAGAATTCACAGTATACTCGAGCATTATAATCCAAAATCCAAGAAAGTGAAAGTATATAAACATAAAGAATACACAGTATACTCAAACAATGAAAAAAGTACATAAGCTATAGGAACTGCAACATATAATAAAACATCTACTACGCATAAACTAAAAGATATACAGCTAAAGGGATGCAACGTCGTCGTCGTCAGCATCATCACCATCATCATCATCTCCGTCATCGTCATCATCATCATCTCCATCACAATCATCATCGCTATCACCATCATCATCATCATCTCCATCGTCATCATCATCATCCCCATCACCATCATCCCCCTCGTCCTCATTATCCCCATCATCCTCATCTAAACCACTAGCATCATACCCACTGGGACCAGCATCACCTCCGCCTTGTGATCTGAAAGGCTCATATACAGCAAGTCTGGCTGATAGCTGATCAATCTGGACCTCTAGCATCTGTGTATGCTGCATGTACATATCATGCATGGTGTGTGTATGTGCAAGTGTCATATCGCGAAACACACCAAGTGAAACTCTGGCCTGGTCCAATCTAGCAGCATACTACATAAAGATGATATTTGACATAGTAAGAAACCAAGCATAAAATAAAGGAAAAATGATAATAAACAACAAACGTACCTCATACGGAGGATATAACCCGACTGAAGGCACACCAGGATAGTCGGGGTGATCTGGAAAGACTAAAGGCTGCTCAATCAAACTACCTTTCACGTCATATGCTCTAAAAGTAGTATCAGGCTCCAACTGCGTGGGAGTCAGGGAGAACTATGACAGAATCGAGTCAAATGAAACCTACAGTACCTGAACTCTACCGGCTGCCATATGAGGTCCTATATGATCAAAGTTGACCCCACGAACATAATCTGGTACGATGAATCTACGGGGTGCTACTCTAGCCCAATAAGCATCGTAATCCCCATCGATGAAGAAAGTACTACTATCCACCCAGCCAGCCTGTCGTAGAGCATCTAAGTACTGATCGTCGATCACCCTATGTCTACCAAACATGTCCTTGCAAGATAAAGGATCATGTGGTATACGACGATCACCCGTAATCTGATAAGCATATCTCTCTCCTAAATACCACATAGGCATAAATGCAGGTGTATGCAAAGCGACCCTACGTCTAGATAGTGAATACGCAACCATCAAGGGATGGTCGTCCACCAGAAGACCTACATCTGTTAGATGAGTCCAATGTGAGGCCCAAGGAGTCCGAATGATGTTATCTCGACTATGCATATCAAGCTGCGACCTAGCCTCCATCAAGTCATGCCGTACAATTAAGGGGACATGATGTACATACTGCATAGTCTTCCATCGTCTCATTCTAGGGAAGTAATGCTCAACAGCCTGACTAGCCCTGTCCTGGATGCGGGGATGCACGTTTGCCGTGTACTCGTAGTACCATAACGGCAAAATATACCAAAAAGCATACATCTGCCTGACATCACCAAGAACAAATGAATCTAGAGCGGTATATAGGGTGCCTAATATCGCTGTGCCCCAGTCAATAGTATGTAGCTGGTCTAATCTGAAAAGAGATGCTAAATAGCCTAGTCTAACCGTACCTTTTTGGTTCGAAAAAAAGGTTGAACCAAACAGGTACAACATAAATGCTCTAGTAACTGCATTCATCATATCGGCTCTAGCTATATAACTGGTGATGTACTGCTGCAAGTAAGTCAACTTAACAGAACCACTAGTGACGTAGGTAACATCTATCAGTGGTAAAAAAACAGTAAACAAATATGGCGACTCGTATAAATCATCAAATGGAAAAGGTCGAAGACCATGTCGTCCAATCTCAATCCCAGTAAACATGTAGAAATCAACTGGGTGATACCAACCTCAAAATCTGAAAAATGAAACGTATGTGTGGTGGGCCATCACCTCTCAGCTAATGCCTGAATGAGAGGTCAATCAAAGGACTAAACATGCCTAATCGACAAAATAGACCAAAAGGGCTGCCTGTAGCCTCTCAATAAAAGGACCAGGAAGATAGTCATAAAACTGGGTAATGCACTTAGCCCAACTACCCCGATAGTGAATGTAATGGTCCTATAGATAATTTATGAATTAACAATTTTTGATAGAGTAAAGGTTATTTAATATGAGTATGTAATGTACATATTAAAATAATAAGTTATAGTAATTTGCAATTTATACCTGTATGGTCGTCAAAGCAGTTTCGGCTCTATGCCGATAACCATCTGGCAGCTCATGTAGAACACGTAGATCGTTTGGTGAAACTCCAGGTGGTGGCGGAACGTGTAATGGTCCAGCTTGCTCCGCTGGATGTTTGTGGACCATTCTTCGGGCAATTTTGGTCGGACGTGGTGGCATTTCGTTTAGATTTTCTAATTTGAAAAAGAAATAAAAGGAAAAAATAAGCGTAAAGTGAAGGGAGGGGAGGCGGTACCCATTTTATGGGCGCCTGAGGCCAGGCGCCCATTTAATGGGCGCCTGACGCCCCCATTTAATGGGCGCCTGACGCCCCCATTTAATGGGCGCCTGGCCACTGGGGCCCCAACCCAGATTAAATATTGAATATTCAACCCTTAATCCACTGGAGGTGCCCTAACTGACTCAATGTTTGGTTTCAAAGGTCTAAAGTTTTAAAAGGAGGGGAGTTCTCCTTCTTCCCCTTTGCCGTTTTCTTTTTATTCCACCATTAATGTTCTCCTAAGATCTCAAAAAAAATAAAGTTCAAGTTACTTCTTCTCAATTTCAACTCGACAAAAGTAAATGGTTACTTCTCTTTTTCTCTAGATTTTCCTTTCCCTGTTGCGTTATTTATGCGATTATGCCGTGACCTGCGATTATATTATGATCTTTACATCGATCTTTACCTTTTCTGTTTTGTATGGACTTTTGCCCTTGCTTTTTGTTTCTCTTGTATGTAGGATATTGGCCATTTTCCATATATATATAGTATTGAGTTGTCTGTTTTAATCAGTAATTTACTTGAGTTCATAACCTGAGTATAAATGTTGAAATTTGATAAAATATGAAACCGCCTGAATCCCACCCCCTCCCCTAACATATGGATAAAGATAGTGTATTAAGCCTTTTGCGGAGACTTATTTAATTGCGTGGTAAGAAGAATATTTTACATTCATTAGTGGATCACATTATAAGCCTATGTATAATTGAGATAAGAATGTACTGGATGGTCGATTACGTGCTTATAGAGTGTATCTATGGAGTGAGTCGAGTTCATTGTTGACCAGGCTCATGCGAAGGGCATGGGCAATGGCACTTGGGTGTTCTTGCACCCTCATGGGGAGGCCGCTGTTGATGATGGTCACCGCTTCTTATTGGAGCATAACTACCCATTTATTTGCTTGTTTGAGACGAATGTAGTAATAATCCCCTTTGGTTTATTGATTGCTTTAGAAGTAGTCGACTTCCTTTGTCGATGGTAGGAAACTTTGTCATGAGTCATCAGTATGCGGCGATTGTTTCCCAGTCAGCCAAGGCAAGCCTACCTATTATAACATTTTAAGCTGACAAGAAGTTCATTTTAATAGAGTTTACCTCGGTTTTGATAGAATGGGGCCCCATGTCGAAGGTAACTACATGCGAGTTCGATCCTAAAAGAGAACGACCCCAACAATACTAAGGCCATAAATTGGCAAGTTGCATGGATTTAAGTTGGACCGTGGAAGCTTCATTTGATTAAAGACATTACTTAACATGACGTTTGCCGAGCTTCCTCAAGTTATGAAGACCTTGTATGTCTAGGTGTTCGTGGTATGGATGGATATGACCATCGGGTCATAGTGGGTATACCCAACATCTCTCTTGCCTTCAACAATTCCAGCTCCACCCTTAAAGCGTTTAGGTTCTTTAGCTCCACAGAGTATATTTGGCTGGTGGAGTTCAGTTCACTCTTGTAATGAGTCTAGGCCCTTTGTTTTTTCCGACCAAATGCAATCCACCGCATACAAATGAGTTCTCATTGTTGACTGTGGCAATATTGTTTCCCTTCTTCATTTAAGAGGGAACGGGGAGAGCTTGACATTCGGCCCTTTTGTAACGTCTTGCCTTTTTGTACGCTTAAGCAAACACACATGTCGACTCAAACCATACAGATGGGTGGATTGTTACGGAGTAAATAAGAAAAAGAAGAGGAAGAAAAAACAAAATAGAACCTTGCAGCGGAACGATAAAATATAATAATCAAATAAACAGTTCATGAAGCTGTTTTACAAAATATTCGATTATACTTATACAATACATATCAGAGTTACACATACCAGAGAATAATAAACAATGCAGCGGAACAGTATGAATATAGTGGAATAATATAATAAATAACAGTAATATAATCTCCGTCTTCGTCCCCCATAAGAAAAGTCTTCAAATCCTAAAATGCTCAGGCTGACCCGAGCGAATTGAAAAGACAAAACACTCGAGTCAGAACTAAAAGATCTTATGCAAGTTAAATCAACGGTAGATAACATGAGTGGAAGGGCGTCAGAGATGTTTACGGGATTTGACATCTCCTATCCAGTGTCTAACGTGAGTGCACTAACTTAAGAGAAGCTCGGGATTCACATCTTCTAATGATCCGTTAAACTATTTACTATGTAGTAATATTTCGCTATTATAATAATGTCTATAATAAAATAAACTTACTTTTAAGTAGCGTTAAGGAGTTACCCAATCTCCCCTTTAACACAATAATAGTCCAAATAGTCCATCCAGTATCATGGTCCCTCCTGATCGGAAAGCCACCAGAGGATACCACACGGGCTACGGGAGAAAACCAAACTCGTACAAGACGCAATAGGGTAGGTGACACGACACACAAGGCAATATCAGGGTAGATATACCAATTACGCCTCCAGGCCGGTGGTAATGCGTAGAGCGCAGCTACTGCCCACCTCGAGCCACACCCCCAAATCAAAAAATCAAAAGTGGCCACCGAATCACTCCAAAAGTCAGAGTATAATATCGAAGGGATGTGTCCAATAAAAGATGCTACCTTCTTAGCCCGTCGATCGCTCCTGTTTTAGCCACCTTATGCCAACTCACGGGAGTCGAGTCCACGTATTTACCTCAAAGGAAACGCTGCCATCATCCTACTTCATTCTGGAATCTCCACCGCATACATAGTTGTTAAAGTGGTTTTCAGAGTTGGCAGAGAGTATGACAACTTTCGATCCCTGTCTCTTTAACAACCAAACATTATTATAACACCACGGTCATTTCAAAATAATTTATACTTCAAAACCAGAAGATATATCCATTTCGAAACCATATAATTACGATATCATTTCCGTTTCAAAAACTAAATCAATATGATATCATTTTAAACAAATCCCAAATCAATATAATATCATTTTTATTTCAAATATATCCTTTTTCCAAAATCATAGCACTTTCGAATTTGTTTACTTCGAAACCCAACATTTGAAATATAACCTTTCAAAACATAATACTTCAAATTTCATATCTTCTGAACCATAACTTCCAAAACTTAAATGGTTTGGATATTTAGACAGTATATATAATACAAAAGTTTGAATTTAAAATTACTTTATAAAGTAAAATAATTTCATCGACTTCACAATTTTATTCACCTTAAACTAAATCTCAATTCGTAACTTTCGACTCACTTTCAGTTTCAATAAACCATTTCAGTTTCAATACATTTCAAACTTTGAGTATTAAACAATTTCAAAACTAAGGTTGGTAATTACGATTCAACGATTCAATGTTCTATTTTTAGTTTTGAAATACTTGCATAATAAATCCATTTTCATTTAAATAAACTCAGATTTCAAATAACCAAATATTTCCTTCAATTTATTTATACTCGAAATATTTGTTTAATTCATCTTAAACCAAAATCCAGTTATACAAATCATACCTTTAAAATCTCAATTTCATTAAATTTCAAATCAATTTCATATTTATCTTCACACCTTATTCTCATTTAAGTCATTATAGACTCCAGAAATATAATTTAAATAAATATTTAACCGTATTATATCTTAATAAAATCAACTTTATTATTATTCTTATTTTATACTTCAAACCAAGTTTATACATAGCTTAAAACCAAGAATTTAACTATGTATAAAATAAATTTATAAAATATCCAAATCAATATCTCATAAAACCATATATTTCTTTATAAAACCATAAAAATCATTTCAAATTATTTTTATATATAGACCATGGCGTCTGTATAAAATTTTCTACCCTATGGTCACGTGATACGGAATTTATCATTTCAATTCGTAGTTTAAAATAAAAAATACGGTTATATATCATTTCAAACCGCAATCCCGAATTAAATAAAAATGCATAACAACTTGCAGTTTACAACAATATGAAATACAACATCCATTCACCCAATATCAATCATCAACCATTCATCACAATCATCATCCAATTCAAACAATACCATCAATATAGAATAGACAATAAATGATAGGTATTCACCGGCTGTTTATATACAATAATAAATTAAATAACAATTTAACTGGCAGTTTATATGCAATAATAAATTTAATAACAATTTAATTCAATAAATTCTATTTAACCGAGATGATGATTAAAAACGTGCTAAATAGTCATAAATAAATTTCTAATCACATCATAAATCAATTTAACAAACATAAAAAATTTCAGAAGTTGTGAGTGGGTTAAAACACTCACCTTTATACGAATCTGAAAATAATAGATTTCTAAATAATAGCACCGCTCTATGTTTCTTTAGTCTCCTTCTTGATTACTAGCTTTATTCCAAATAATTTCTTTTATTTCGATTTACTTTAATTTTCCTCCTTATTATATTAACATATATATGTATGTATGTATTTTTAAAAGGTTTGAAACAAAAAGATTTTAAAAAAAGAATTGAAAAAGAAATGGATTAAAATAAGAACTGAAAATGGAAGGTCTAGATTTGAAAAGAAAGAAGAAAGTTTGAAATAGAAGAAAATTTGAAGAAGAAGAATATTTGAAGAGGGAGGAAAAATTAAAATGAGAGATAATAAGGAGATATGAAGAAAGAGAAATAAAAAAGAAAAAGAAAGAAAAAGAGAAGATTAGAATGGAGGCTGGGGTTTCATTTGCGTCATATCTTATTTATAAGGTTAGAGTTAGGTTTTGGGCCAAAGAGATTTGAAAAGAGAGGCCACTATCAATTAGAAATAAATGAAATGACGTTTTAGAACATGAAGTTGGAAATGAATGAAAAATAAAGTAAATATAAACAAACTTGATATTGAAATATAGTATATGAACAGCCTTTTTAAAAGTAGCAGGTATTAAAAGAGGTAATTATTAATTAAAAAGGGAATGAATGGACCAACTTTATACTGTAAGCAAACTTTTAGAATTCAAATTTCAGAACAATTGTTCACTTAATTAATTTTGTTAACCCTAAACATACCAAAATTAACATCCTTTAAAGATTTAATTAACACACAATAAAGGAATATAGATTCTCTACACAAATTTATGTCATAAATTAAAAGAATATACAGCATTAAGAACTTTTCATTTCTCCCTCTTTGTGATTAGATTGGGAACTAAACAAATATATTAAAATTTCGATTGAATGTTTTAATAGGAATGCATTAACATACATTCAAAAATATGATAGCATAAGCAAAGTAATATAAACAGGTGTATAATATATATGTACATCATTTTATCGCCACTTATAGTTTACATTCATAATAAAAGGTATGAAAATAATCCACATAAGGAGGCAATGAATGTAAGAGTAAATTAGAAAAGTGAAGATGGAAAGGTAAGTTATGTTGCAATTAAAATCTAATTGGAAAGGAAATAGTCAAGTGTTTATCTATTTTACCCCTTTTATCATCTCCTATTGATATTTAATTTAATAACTTATGAGATTTCAAACCTAAATAATCCTTTCTTTTTAATGATCTAATTGGATCTAGACATAATTTTAAATTTAGGTATAAACATATATGCAATAAACTACCATTAAATTTTGAAACGTGAACTGATTTAATTGGAAATAAATCACACAATCTACATTTAGTTCAATATATGTTTACAATTAACGTCTTCCTACTTTTTAATTAAAAGATTACAATCACATTAATTGTCATTGATTTCTAAGGTAAAAATAAATGAGACAATTCAATTCCTTTTTATAGTAATTTAACATATTTATGAAATTATTGTATACGAACCAAAAGTTATTAATTCTTATTTCTATAATAAATTTTTTTCAGCTGCCAACATTTCAAATAAATAAACATATGATTTTTTTTATTTAGTAAAGAAACATACACACACATTTATTAATCCAATCAATTGGAATTTACATTCATATGGTCATTTGTTTTATTCCTTATTAAACTTTATAATTATTTCCAATTTTAGCTATACAATTACATTCCTAATTTTCTTTACCAATACAATTGATTGAAATCACATTAACAATTGTCAATTTCATTCAATCAACATCAACAATCGCATTCATACTTTATTATCAACCAATAAATATTATAATTACTTATCTAACATTGATTTTATCAAATTATAGTTTATTACATATTATTTAAATTATTGCTTCATTCATAAACCATTAACAGTACATTATTAACAAATATTATCTGAATTCACATTAACATAATATTTGATTTCATTTATTTTGAGCAAGACGGGTGTGTAGCGTGTCACTACACAGCCCATTAGAAGCATATAATAAATAATATAGTTTCAATCAACACGCCTGATCGATGGCAATAAGATCGTACCACTTTACATATTATAAAAGTATAACGAAACAAAGTAGGAATAAATACTGGTGATACAACAAAATACCAACAAGACACCGAAATCAATAAGATACTAACATAAGATCGCAATCGAGTCAGGGTGGGAACGCCGAACTGCTTTCTTGTGACTCAACTGGAGAAGAACTTCGCTGCGGGAGGCGAAGTCTGAAAGGGGCCGATGAGCTCCAACCTGTAATACTGTTGAATAAAAAGATAATACGTCTGCAAATACCTTCAAAGTGATATCTTGGTTGATTAAACACAATTGCATTTCGTTCCTTCCATATAAACCAACAGGAAAGAGCGAAGAAGACATCCAGGAGGAGGTTGTGAGGATTGAGTTGCCAATGATCAAATATGTCTGGTTGATCAGGGATATGACCAAGGAGGTGGGCACTAGTAGCAGCCCAAACTGAGAAAGTGAAGTCGCAGACTCGAAATAGGTAAGGGATATCTTCAAGTTGATCAGAGCAAAAGGCACAGGACGACTCGACCGGAATGTTAAGACGAGAAAGCCTCGCTTTTGTGTTGATTCGTTCATGAGCCAGACACCACTGGAGGAAGGTGATACGCGGCGGAATAGGGCATTCCCAGAGTCTGGGGAAGGTGAAAAAGCGACCGGGGTTGTGAAGGTAAGATTAACAGGAAGCGACTGAGAAGCCTTTAGTTGGCGTATGCGCCCAGACTACTCGGTCAGGCGAGGTGGTGAGATGAAGAGAATGAAGTAGATTGAACGCAAAGATAAGTTCTGAGAAGGTACCAGAGTCGAAGAGGGATGGAGGGCAGAGGGAGCCCGGAGCATGACCGATACGGTCACTAACTGAGATGAAAGGGATGCGCGTATGTGAGAAGAGTTGGGGCAAGGATTTGGCAAGGGGGAGTTGATCATGCCATATATCTAACCAAAACACACAGTTTTTTTCCATCTTTGATGACAACATGGAATAGAGATTTGACTCGTGGTAGGGTATGGAGCACTCCTTCCCAGAACGGAGAAGGTCTACTACGTGGAAGGAAGTAAAGGACGAGGTGGCTGTTAGAACGGTAGTGAGTCGAGAGAATCCAGTCTTTCCAAATAAAATTGCCAGGGGAGAGTAATCTCCAAAGCCAATTAGCTAGGAGTGCGGTGTTGAAAGCACTAAGATTGGTGATACCAAGACCGCCCTGGTTCTGATGCAAATAGGCAGTATACTAGTTGACAAGTCTTTTGACACCTCTACCGTTCCAGAGGAAGGTACACCTGATTTTGTCAATACGGTTGATGACCCAGGTGGGAAGTCTATAAAAGGACATCCAATATGACGGGATGGCTGATAAGACAGATTTGACTAGAACAAGATGACCGGCTGTGGAAAGAGAATGAGCCTTCCAACTCAGAAGTCTCGATTCAATCCTAGAAATTAATGGGGACCAGTCAGATCGATGCAGCTTGGTAGGACGAAGAGGGATGCCGAGGTAAGAAAGAGGGAAATATGAAAGGTTATAATTGAGCAGCGACGAGATGGGAGGGCCAAGGTGATTCAAGTTGCCTAACATGATGACGAAACTCTTATTGAAATTGATGGAAAGGCCAAATATGAGCTCAAAAGAGTACAGAGCCACTTTCAGGCAATGAACGTAGTCTATCTGGGGGGCGGCAAAAAGTAGTGTGTCATCAGCAAACTGCAGATTAGAGATTGTCAACGAGGAGTCCGGGAGTCTAATTCCTAAAAAGATGTTGTTGGAATTTGTGAGTTTGATCATCTTATTAATGACATCGGCTACCAAGACAAAGATGAGGGGCGAGAGAGGGTCGCCCTGCCTCAGACCACGTGCCGACTTGATATGACCCCCTGAAGCACCGCTGATCGATATAGCCGAGAGGCTTGATATTAAAATATGCCTGATCCAATTACACCAATTAGGAGGAAATCCCCTATGCTTCATGAGATCAAGAATGAAGTTCCAATTAACCGAATCAAATGCTTTAGAGAAATCGAGCTTCAGTAAAACACCTGGGGTCGATGTTTTGTGGCAGAAGGAAATAATTTCCTGGGCTGATGCTACACAGTCCATAATGTTTCTTCCAAGAATAAAGGCTGACTGTTCAATCTTGACCAGGGGAGCAATAAATGTTTGGAGGCGATTGGCGAGGACCTTGGTAATGATTTTAAAAGTTGTGTTGAGAAGGCTGATGGGGCGGAAGGATGGAAGGGAATTAGTACCAGGAGACTTAGGGAGAAGGATAATACTGGCATAGTTTAATCGAGAAATGGATGAGGGATGAGATTGTAATTCTGCGCACAAATCTAAAATATTATTTTTAACTGTTTCCCAGAAATGTTTGAAAAAGAGTGGGCCGAAACCATCTGGGCCGGGTGCTTTGTCATCGGACCTACCCTTCAAAGCAGCCCAAATCTCCTCTTCCGTGAATGGATGGTCAATAGGGATTGGGGAGGGGGCATGATAAAGGAGTGACCAATTAATGACCGGGAGAGCTTGGGAAAGGCTATGGAGGATATTTCTGTAATAATCCGTGAACAAGCGGAGATGATCAGAAAGGTCGGTGTAAGAAGTGTTGTTATGAACTATTTCCAAGATTGAGATGGATCTGTGGTGGCCGCTGGCAAGACGATGGAAATAAGAGGTGTTTTTGTCCCATGCCTCCAACCATTTAGCTTTAGAACGCTGTTTCCAACCTAACTCCTCTTGCTTTACAAGTCTATCCAGTTCCGATTCAAGGCTATTCAGTCGCGACCGTTCCATGTTTGAAAGCGAACAAGACTCTTCAATAATGTTTTGATCTAAGATCTCGTCTTGGGTGGATGAAATGCGTGAACGAAGGGACCCCCAAACGGATCTGGCCCATGGTCTGATAATTTTCCAAAGGGAGCGGAGTTTGAAGGCAATTATGGCGGATGCTGAATGGATTTGTGTAGGCTGGGACCAAGCATGTTTGATGAAGTCGTCGAAGGAAGGCTCCAGAAGCCATAGGCGTTCGAATCTGAAGGGACGCTTGATGTTGGGAAAGGAGCCGGTATCTAAAATAAGAGGGCAGTGGTCCGAGATGGTCGTAGCGAGTCCTGAGACCAAGGAAAGAGGGTGAAGGTCATCCCAGGCTGCATTAAAGAGAAATATGTCTAGTTTTGCTAAGGCGGGTTCGACTCTACGGTTAGACCAGGTGAAGAGGCGATTGCAGATGGGAGGGTCGATGAGAGAACATTCGTTGATGAAGGAATTGAAAGAGTCTGAGTCCAATGAGTTGAAGCCCGAATTACGCTCCTCAGGGGTTCTGGTTGTATTGAAATCTCCTCCAACTATCCAGGGTCCATTAAGATAAGAGGCGAAGGAGAAGCAATTGGTCAGAGGACATTTCTCTCGTGACTGTTCTGAGGACCATAGATGTTAGTGAAAAAGTAGATTATACCTGATTGAATGTGGCGGAGCATTACCATGGTATGACAATGGGCCCAAACAGCTTCATTCCATGCGGTAATGATACCCCCTTTGGAGCCAATAGCATTTATATCGGCCCAACCCGATAGTGTGGGCCCCCCATGTTCTAATGAAGGATTGTGGTGGGTCAATCAATTTAGATTCTTGTATAAAAAGAATGTTAGCTTTATGAGGGGATAAAATGAGATTGACAGCATGCCTTTTAGATGGGTCCTCCAAAACCCCGAACATTCCAAGAAATTAGTTTCATTGGGAAAGGGACAAACGCTCAGATTCTAGTGCTTGCATGGAAGTGTAGTGATCATCACTCAAACTCACACCCATGCAGTGCGCCATTTTTTATTTAGACTCCTTTTAGCTGAGGAAAACACAACAGTTTTATAGAAACTACCAGGGAGGGAAGCCGCCCTGCTGATTCTGGAACTACGGCGAACAGTTGCTGGAGTGAGCAGTGGAGACCTCTGACGAGGCAACGGAGAAGCTGGAAGAGCATCCCTGTCAGATACAAAGGGGGTAGGAACATTGGATCGTGACTGTAGTCTGCCAAGGGGAGGTGAGGATAAGTCAGGATTCACAACTGGGTTACCTGCTGCTTTTCAGGCCAAGCTTCCCAGCGCTGAGAGTCAGACCCTCCCGGATTAGTGTCGCGAATTTAGGGAGCTGGAGCCGGCGCAGGGGATATGGCTGGGTCATAGTACATCGCATCGAATCTGGCTTCGTCTGAGTCGTCTGAGAGTAAGGGTTCATCGAAGCATCTGAAATCCATTTCGTAGTCAACTCCCAGGAACATCATTTTTAGCCTATGAGTTGGGTGAGCATGCTCTCATTTCTCCACTGTAAGGAGATGATCCTCGTTTTTTAAGTGCGTGACAAAAGAGATAGGTGTACTAACCCCGTTGAAAAACTGCATCTTGACATATAGGAACCGATGATCAAAATTTGCCCAGTCACAATCATTGAATGCAATAAAACAACCCAAGGTGCTTAGGGCGTTACTGACTGCCATCAAATTGTTTCTAAGAAATTCGAGAAAACCTTTGACCCGAGCCCACTCTGCCGGTTCAAGATCAGTAGCCTGGTGTCAATTTCTGTCCATTGCTGTAAGAGTACAGAGCCTCCAGGCTTCGATAAGGTTCTCCACTGTAGGGCTTGATCACGGATCGAGGTAATAGGGCAGCAAAAGATGAAATGTTATCAGACAGAATCCAAAGTGGCCACCCATGGTGATGAAAACTTTTAGAGAGAACGAGGTGGAGGGATTCGATGGACCAAAAGCTATCAATGATTGTGGCAGTGAGATAGAGAGAAGAGTCGGCTATGGAAAATTTTTATGGGGAGAGAAATTTAGAATGAGAGAAACAATGTTTGGAATGCGGAAGGGGGGGATCGAGGTGACTGTTGTTGTTGAGAGTTGCCTCAATTCTTGGGTAAGTGAGCTATGAGTGGGGTCCTTTCCTTGTGTATTGGACTGATTTTGGATTTGTTTTTAGTGGCATTGGCTGAAGCATTTATATAAGCAGAAAAGTAATTATTTGTTTTCTTAGGACAATGCGAATGTGCATGCCCGAAGAAGCCATAAAGATAGCAGATCTTTGGGTCCCGACAATTTCTTGCCATGTGTCCCAGACTAGCACACCTAAGACAGCGGCCTTTTAGCTCCAGAAATTCAATAGTGGAAAGAGCGTTTGTGAATTCAGGTAAGATATTACGACGGCGCTGAGAGCCAGAGGGCTTGGCTGGAACCGAGGAGGTGGAGTTCAACACTTGAGCGTATGTTTTCCTGGTGAAGCGGGCAAGGGGAGGTGGAGAAGGAAGAAGAGCTTCCAATGTCGAGGGCTTAGATGAATCAGGACCAAGGAAGCCGGTATGCACTGAACGAGTGGGTGGAATGGATGGAAGATGAGAGTTGGCGAGAGACAAGGAACTGAGCTTAGATCTGTATTTGCCGGGGACGAATGAGATATGGGGTGGAGGAGGAGGAGTTTGCTTAGAGACGGAATGAGGATGGGATGGAATGGGACGGGATGAGGCTGCCATTATCAAGTTTTTTATTGGAGTAGAGATTTTTACTGCCAGTCAAATTTTTGATTTCATTTATTGCAATTGGTTTCAATTAATTGGAATTGCACTAAATTAGTTATTTATCCACTTGCATTAACATTATTACCTTTAATTGCAATTTGATTACCAATCTTATTTAACACACTAAATAAATAAATAACATATATTAGTTGTCACCTATTTACTTTTACTTACATTTACAAGTTTATTGCTTACCATTAACACCGTATTATTTCATTAATTAATTCAATTATTACATTTGTTTTTCTTATATTTCACTTACAAAGCTAATCTACAATAACCGCAATAATTAAGTGAATTGATTGCGATTGATTCCCAATTAATTTTTAATATATTAAATAATGTGTAACTTATAATAATGTTAGTCACCATTTACCTTAAATCACATTTATAACACCTTTAAGTTTATTATCGTAAACAAATGTTACAACTTACCTCTATAACACAAATTTTGTTATATTACCACTAATTATGTACCAGTTCAAAAGTTTATACACAGTTATATTTATTTACTTACATTCAATTTATAACCAAGTTATAACCTTTACATCATTTCAATTAATTGGGATTTCATATGAAATGTTAATAGTTAACTTACATTAGTATTGTTGCAATTCGTTATAGTCATCATTTCCACTAACAATTCACAAATTTTTATTCTCTTCAATATTAAATTACAAAATCTTATTAAATTAACCAATTTAATTATCGAAATTTACGGGTCGTTACACTCTCCCCCACTCAAACTTTTCGTCCTCGAAAAGGAAAAAGAAGAGGAAAGAAGAACTAAATAAACAATACATCTTATCAAAATATTAACTTTATAAACAATTAAATTTACAAAATTAAGTACTTTAAATAAAATAGACCAATTTATAACCATTAAATCCTTTTATACTCAAATTAATAAAGTTTGGAAAACATTTTTCAAAATTTTTATAAGTCCAAAATTTACGGAAAATTTCGGCAGAGTCTCCTTTGTACGGAGATGCTTAGGAGAAAATATAATATTAAATATGACAATATATAACGTATATCTTCCAAAATAATATATCCCAACACGGGAAAAATAATATAATAGCGCTATAAACCGTAATCCGAAAAATGTACCTATTTGTCGGGTAAATAACACTTATTTATGAAACCAAAAGCAGTAGTAATTGCTTCCATAACCTGTATTTCACTTATATAATCCAAAAAGGGTTAATAATTGTATGAAGTGAAATGTTTAAAGTTGTTTCAACCATAAACAAACAAATCAATCATTCATTCATATCAAACAAAACAAATAGTTGTTCGGGTTCAAAAACTTTAAACTGTATAGAATGGAAAATAATTACTAAGTGCACCATTTACTCAGCATTCTTAGATGAAACTAAATAGATTATTCATACATCCAAACAAATTTAAAGTATCCTTACCCAAACAACCATAAACCAAACAAACAACAATTTAAACAATAGATCAAGTTTATTCTTATTAATTTTATTCATATAATAATTCATCATTTCGATTTACATTTTATTTCTTACAGTTTTATTTACTTTTATTCATTTCTAACAAAATCTCATTTTCACTTATTCATATCATGAAATTTTCCTTTTGTTATATTACATTCATTTATTCACCGCTTAATTTCATTTATTTACAGTATTCATCTTTCTACTTATTTTATTATAAGTAACTTCAACATTTACTTAAGTTTATTATCATTTCTTTATAACCTTTCTATTATATTTAATTAGTGGCCTTTCAGTCATACTTAAGTTTACAATCATTATAACATTAAATTCTTACTTATAAAAGCAAATTCATTGAATACATTCATTACTTCAAGTTTTTACTTGTACAATATCCACTACATTTTCTTATAAGCATTAGAACTTTTAATATTTTGTAAGTTATATATATGCTCTGAGAATGCAATTGAAAGTTAAACAAATCTTTCTTCTTTCCTTTAATTAATTTAACATTCGATAATCATATCTTTTGTTTTTATGTTACATATTACAACTTACTTGTAATATCCTTTATAGCCTATCATTTAATCTCTTATTTTAATTAGAGGTTTCAATTTATTTATTAGTTACATTCCATTTCGCTACAATAATCGAAACTATTGATTAACGAAAACTTAAGAATTAAATACCAGGTTAAATTTCAAATTATTTTAAAATAATAGATAGACGTATTTATATATCCAATTATATTTAAAACAATTAAAAATTTATATTTGGTTATCAAAATAAATCCGTAGTAAAACTACTACAGTGGCCTTCCCACTTCGAAACTCGAAAATGAATGTCGAGATGCGTGCACTCATCACCGAAATTATTTTCCAGCGACAGAGAGGGGAGTACAAAATTTATTTCTTTCCAAAAATTTCTTTAAAAATAATTCTTTCAAATCTTATTGAAATATTTATATCAAAAAACACTTCTAATAGTATTATTATTATATTCAAAAATCAATTGAAAGAAATTTTCAAAACCCCGGGCTTAAGTTCTAAATTCCCAGTTTCCATTTATTTTTATTTTCAATCTCATTTCAACTATTATTTATAAATTTCATTACCTAACAACCAATATATTGCAACCAAATATATATCTTATATATAAAAATTTATTTTATATATAGAAAATATAATAGGCAAAATTATTTCATTCACCTATATTAAAAACAAATATTTTGTCCGTCTGTCCTATTAAGTGTTTAGAAATCCCTATTGATGTCATAGCATCCTATGCACCAACCAGAATTTATAAATACAAAACAGAACAAATAAACACAATATCAAAACCTTTTATAACACTAACAAATACGCTCTCTCCTATATATACACTCAATGACTCATCATAGGGTATTACTACCCTATTAATGAAGAGTTAG
Organism: Allium cepa; assembly: GCA_030765085.1. Lineage (NCBI taxonomy): Eukaryota > Viridiplantae > Streptophyta > Magnoliopsida > Asparagales > Amaryllidaceae > Allium > Allium cepa. Next base: position 137,046,375 of record CM060944.1, read on the forward strand.
ACCCCACAAAACTAATGTTTATCGCTAAACTTAGCTCTAATACCAAATGTAACATCCTGACTTTTTGTACGCTTAAGCAGACACACGTGCCACTCAAACCATACAGAAGGGCGGATTGTTATGGGGTAAATAAGAAAAAAGTAGAGGAAGAAAAAACAAAATAGAACCTTGCAGCGGAATGATAAAATATAATAATCAAATAAACAGTTCATGAAGCTGTTTTATAAAATATTCGATTATACTTATACAATACATATCAGAGTTACACATACCAGAGAATAATAAACAATGCAGCGGAACAATATGAATATAGTGGAATAATATAATAAATAACAGTAATACAATCTCCGTCTTCGTCCCCCATAAGCAAAGTCTTCAAATCCTGAAATGCTCAGGCTGACCCGAGCGAATTGAAAAGACAAAACACTCGAGTCAAAACTAAAAGATCTTATGTAAGTTAAACCAGCGGTAGACAACATGAGTGGAACGGCGTCAGAGATGTTTACGGGATTTAACATCTCCTATCCAGTGTCTAACGTGAGTGCAGTAACTTAAGAGATGCTCAGGATTCATATCTCCTAAGGATCCGTTAAACTATTTACTATGTAGTAATATTTCGCTATTATAATAATGTCTATAATAAAATAAACTAACTTTTAAATAGCGTTACGGAGTTACCCAATCTCCCTCTTAACACAATAATAGTCCCAGTAGTCCATCCAGTATCATGGTCCCTCCTGATCGGGAGCCACCAGAGGATACCACACGGGCTACGGGAGAATACCAAAATCATACAAGGCGCGATATGGTAGGTGACAAGACACATAAGGCAATGCCAGGGTAGATATACCAATTACGCTTCTGGATCGGTGGTAACGCGTAGAGCGCAGCTACTGCCCACCTCGAGCCACACCCCCAAATCAAAAAATCAAAAGTGGCCATCGAATCAATCCAAAAGTCAGAGTATAATATCGAAGGGATGTGTTCGATAAAAGGTGCTACCTTCTTAGCCCGTCGATCGCTCCTGTTTTATCCACCTTATGCCAACTCACGGGAGTACGGTCCACGTATTTGCCTCAAAGAAAACGCCGCCATCGTCCTACTTCATTTTGGAATCTCCACCGTATACACAGTTGTTAAAGTGGTTTTCGGAGTTGGTAGAGAGTATGACAACTTCTGATCTCGGTCTCTTTAACAACCAAACGTTATTATAACACCGCGGTCATTTCAAAACAATTTATACTTCAAAACCAGAAGATATATCCATTTCGAAACCATATAATTACGATATCATTTCCGTTTCAAAACTAAATCAATATGATATCATTTTAAACAAATCCCAAATCAATATAATATCATTTTTATTTCAAATATTTTTTTTTTTTCAAAATCATAGCACTTTCGAATTTATACACTTCAAAACCAAACATTTGAAATATAACCTTTCAAAACATAATACTTTAAATTTCATAGCTTCTAAACCATAAAGTCCAAAACTTAAATGGTTTGGATATTTAAACAGTATATATAATAAAATAGTTTGAATTTAAAATTACTTTATAAAGTAAAAAAAATTCCTCGACTTCACAATTTTATTCACCTTAAACTAAATCTCAATTCGTAACTTTCGACTCACTTTTAGTTTCAATAAACCATTTCAATTTCAATACATTTCAAGCTTTGAGTATTAAACAATTTCAAAGCTAAGGTTGGTAATTACGATTCAACGATTCAATGTTCTATTTTTAGTTTTGAAATACTTGCATAATAAATCCATTTTCATTTAAATAAAACTTAGATTTCAAATAACCAAATATTTCCTTCAATTTATTTATACTTGAAATATTTGTTTAATTCATCTTAAACCAAAATCCAGTTATACAAATCATACCTTTAAAATCTCAATTTTATTAAATTTCTAATCAATTTCATATTTATCTTCACACCTTATTCTCATTTAAGTCATTATAAACTCCAGAAATATAATTTAAATAAATACTTGACCATATTATATCTTAATAAAATCAACTTTAGTATTATTATTATTTTATACTTTAAACCAATTTTATACATAGCTTATAACCAAGAATTTAACTATATATAAAATAACATTTATATAATATCCAAATCAATATCTCATAAAACCATATATTTCTTTACAAAACCATAGAAATCATTTCAAATTATTTTTGTATATAGACCACGGTGTCTGTATAAAATTTTCTACCCTATGGTCAAGTGATATGGATATTTATCATTTCAATCTGTAGTTTAAAATAAAAAAATATGGTTATATATCATTTCAAACCGCAATCCCGAATGAAATAAAAATGCATAACAACTTGCAGTTTATAACAATATGAAATACAGCACCCATTCATCCAATATCAATCATCAACCATTCATCACAATCATCGTCCAATTCAAACCATAACATCAATATAGAACATATAATAAATGACAGGTATTCACTGGCAGTTTATATGCAATAATAAATTAAATAACAATTTAACTGGCAGTTCATATGCAATAATAAATTTAATAACAATTTAATTCAATAAATTTAATTTAATTGAGATGATGATTAAAAACATGCCAAACAGTCATAAATAAATTTCTAATCACATCATAAATCAATTTAACAAAATAAAAAATTTCAGAAGTTGTGAGTGGGTTAAAACACTCACCTTTATACGAATATGAAAATAATAGACTTCTAATTAATAGCTTCGCTCTATGTTTCTTTAGTCTCCTTCTTGATTACTAGCTTTGTTCCAAAAAAATTCTTTTATTTTGATTTACTTTATTTTTTCGCCTTATTATATATATATATATATATATATATATATATATATATATATGTCTGTATTTTTAAAAGGTTTGAAAAAAAGAAGATTTGAAAAAAATAATTGAAAAAGAAAAAGATTAAAATAAGAAATGAAAATGGAAGAGAAAATTTAGATTTGAAAAGAAAGAAGAAAGTTTGAAATAGAAGATAATTTGAAGAAGAAGAATATTTGAAGAGGAAGGAAAAATTGAAATGAGAGATAATAAGGAGATTTGAAGAAAGAGAAAAAAGAAAAGAAAAGAAGAAGATTAGAATGGAGGCTGGGGTTTCATTTGCGTGATATGTCATTTATAAGGTTAGAGATTTGAAAAGAGAGGCCGCTATCAATTAGAAATAAATGAAATGATGTTTCAGAAAATGAAGTTGGAAATGAATGAAAAAAATAAAGTAAATATGAACAAACTTGGTATTGAAATATAGTAAATATGAACAGCCTTTTTAAAAGTAGCAGGTATTTAAGGAGGTAATTATTAATTAGAAAGGGAATGAATGGACCAACTCTACACTATAAACAAACTTTTAGAATTCAAATTTTAAAACAATCATTCACTTAATTAATTTTGTTAACCCTAAACATACCAAAATTAACATCCTTTAAAGATTTAATTAACACACAATGAAGGAAAATAAATTCTCTATACAATTTTGTGTCATAAATTAAAAGAATATACAAATTAAGAACTTTTCATTTCTCCCTCTTTTTGATTAGATTGGGAATTAAACAAATATGTTAACATTTCGATTGAATGTTTTACTAGGAATGCATTAACATACATTCAAGAATATGATAGCATAAGCAAGGTAATATAAACTGGTGCATAATATATATATGTACATCTTTATTGTCACTTATAGTTTACATTCATAAATAAAAGGTATGAAAATAATCCACATAAGGAGGCAATGAATGTAAGAATAAATTAGGAAAGTGAGGATGGAAAGGTAAGTTATGTTGCAATTAAAATCTAATTGAAAAGGAAATAGTCAAGTGTAAATCTATTTTACCCTTTTTATCATCTCCTATTAACATTTAATTTAATAACGTATGATATCTCAAACCTAAATAATCCTTTCTTTTTAATGATCTAATTCGATCTAAAACATAAGTTTAAATTTAGGTATAAACATATATGCAATAAACTATCATTAAATTTTGAAACGTGAACTGATTTAATTGGAAATAAATCACCCAAGCTAAATTTATTTCAGTATATGTTTACAATTAATGTCTTCCTACTTTTTAATTAAAAGATTACAATCACATTAATTGTCATTGATTTCTAAGGTAAAAATAAATGAGACAACTCAATTTCCTTTTATAGTAATTTAATGTATTTATGGAATTATTGTGTACAAACCAAAAGTTATTAATTTTTATTTCTATAATAAATTTTTTCAGCTACCAACATTTCGAATAAATAAACATATGATTTTTTTATTTGGTAAAGGAACATATATGTATATATATTAATCCAATCAATTGGAATTTACATTCATATGGTCATTTGTTTTATCCTTATTAAACTTTACAATTATTTCCAATTTGAGCTCTACAATTACATTCCTGATTTGCTTTGCCATTATAATTGATTGAAATCACATTAACAATTGTCAATTTCATTCAATCAACATCAACAATCACATTCATACTTTATTATCAACCAACAAATATTATAATTACTTATCTAACATTGATTTTATCAAATTATAGTTTATTATGTATTATTTTAATTATTGCTTCATTCATAAACCATTAACAATACATTATTACCAGATATTACCTGAATTCACACTAACGTAATATTTGATTTCATTTATTGCAATTGGTTTCAATTAATTGGAATTGCACTTAATTAGTTATTTATCCACTTTCATTAACATTATTACCTTTAATTGCAATTTGATTACCAATCTTATTCAACACACTAAATAAATAAATAACATATAGTAGTTGTCACCTATTTACTTTTACTTAATTTACAAGTTTATTTCTTACCATTAACATCGTATTATTTCATTAATTAATTCAGTACTTAGATTTGTTATTCTTATATTTCTCTTACAAATTTAATCTATAATAACCGCAATAATTAAGAGAATTGATTGCGATTGATTCCCAATTACTTTTTAATATATTAAATAATGTGTAACTTATAGTAATGTTAGTCACCGTTTACCTTAAATCACATTTATAACACCTTAAGTTTATTATCATAAAAAAATGTTACAACTTACCTCTATAACACAAATTTTGTTATATTACCACTAATTATGTACTAGTTCAAAAGTTTATACACACTTAGATTTATTTACTTACATTCAATTTATAACGAAGTTATAACCTTTACATCATTTCAATTAATTGGGATTTCATATGAAATGTTAATAGTTAACTTACATTAGTATTGTATCAATTCATTCTAGTCATCTCCACTAACAATTCGCAAACTTTTATTTTCTTCAATATTAAATTACAAAATCTTATTAAATTAACCAATTTAATTATCGAAATTTACGGGTCGTTACACCTTTGGTCCATGTATTTCCTAACATAGTTACAAGTATACCTTTACTGATTAAGAGCTCTATCTCATCTTTCAAGTGATGATACTCATTTGTAGCATTACCGTTCAATTGATGGAACTGACGCTATTTTTCATTTCCATGGGGCTTCTCCCCTTGCATGAAGCAGGCATGTGGAGAACTTTAGAATTAGATGCATCCCTTGTGGCAAGATAGATGGTTTCAATATCATACTTTAAAGTGGCATAGTTAGCGTACCTATCCTTAAATTGTGAGTCATCACTAGAGCATTTATTGTTATGATCCTTAAGATTGCTTCTTCAAGTGCTACCCTAATTACAAGAATTGTATTTGCCTCTTTACAAGTCCTCTTCATCGTGGTCAAATGGATCGGCATCCTCCATCCTCATGACACCATTGACCCTTTGGAATTAGTTCATTAAGGAGGAAGTGAGCTACTTTTGTGATTCTTTCCACATTTAGGAGTGGTACTTTCCCCTAGAACAAAGGGTGAAAACCAAATAGTTCTTGTCAGCTCCTATAATATAGGTTAGTTCTTTTCTGAAGTGTTTAACATACAAGCAGAGTGACTCTTATGGAATGTGTCTAATATTGCACTATTTAATAGCCATCATTGTTGGCGTTTGGGAAGCAAAGAAACCAGTTATATATTCAATTCTTATAAGAACCCAAGACTGGATACTTTCTACCTATGGATGCAAGAACCAAAGAGAGGTTAGGCCGGTCTAGGTGGAAGGGAATATTAGGCACTTGGCATTATTCAAGAACTGGCCGACACAAATGCTTGAGTTAAAGGTCATGATGTAATGGTCGGAGCTCCTATTATCCATTTCAATTCTAGGCAAATCATACGTCTGATGGATATAGGTTCTCGATATTTCCTCTAAGAATGATGGCCCATTCTCATCGTCGAAGAATCCCTCTCCATCCTGGTTTCTAATTTGTATCATGAGCATATGTTGCCTTAGCGATAACAATTTTTCCCTAAGACGAGCGTTTACACTCTAGGGGTGGTGTGAAACCGTTGCTGGTAAGGAGGATCTTTAGCATCTTGAAGGAAGAAGATCTGCAAGGTTGGTAGGGAGGAATGGGGTTACCGTGATGATAGATAGGGGTTGGAAAACTTTTGTTTCTGTTTGGAAAAGGAGGCCTAGAGCGATGGCCCCACCTTCCATAGGAGCGAGGTCTCTATAATTCTTGTTAGGATAGAAAGTGATTAAAAAAATTCCATAGCCTCATTGTCTCTCCTCACCTTATAACCCCCATATTTTTAATAAAAATAAATAAATAATTAAAAGATATTTTTTAATTTTACATAAGGTTGAACCTTTTTTTTTTTACAAATTAAGGAATTTGGGAATACAACTTTTCCAATGTGTCAGGTAGATTTTTCTACCCTAAATTTATATATTAGAAGTCAGAGTAGACATCGAATGATGGATATATGGACCATTTGCGATAATATGCATTTCGTGTTTTGCGCCTATTTTGAAATTTGAGTTTAATAAATCAAATTTTAATTATCAAGTTTAAATCTTGTTTGTCTATAATTAATTTTTGGATATGTTTGAATTACTTTAAAAAGAGTATAGCTGTTTTAACATGCATTAAAAGAAAAGGAGGATAGATATTTACATACACAATCCTCAAACTGCTTCAAAGGGAAAGCATAAATTACCATGTTAATATAATCCATTTATATATAATTAATGAAAGTACATGTTAGATCTATTAGAAGGGGAATGTAACAATATATTTTTGAAAAGAATACATTTAGTGAAAGAAGTGTTACATATTTTGATAAGAGAAGAAAAAATATATATTCAAGGAAGAGAAGCATTTCTTATAGAAAATGTAAGGTACTATCTCTTTATTAATAATGAATAAGGGAAAAATCCGATTTTTGAATTTAGGGAATATTAACACCAAGTAATTACAAATTGGTTGCAAAATTACTAACATAGAGTAAGGTTCCTAATTAATGTCAATATACATACACACACACACGTACATCGTACGTACATATATGATTGAATATTAATTCGTTATTCCTTACAAACAGCTAATTATATGTGTGTGCACATAATATCAATAAATGGTATTAGCTGATTTGAATTATATTTAATGACATTCATTGGGAAAAGATAAACCTTATTTTCTTTTAAAAGGAATGAGATTTTGCATATGTGTGCTTATATTGTAAACAAGCAACTTAATTTCATTTATATATTTATTTAAAATTGAAAACATGATTCAAACTGAATTAGAAACTTAAATTTATTGATTTAAATTGATTAATATTTGGAGGAAAACCATAAGTAATAACTTTAGTAATGCAAATCGATGGAACTTAGAAAAAATGGTAGGTTGAACAAAAGTACACTTTTAAAACTATCTAGATCTAAATTATGAAGTAAACACTATTGTATTATTTATAATATAACGAGTTCTTATTATTTTATTTTGAGTTCTAATTAATAATTAAAAAGCGGAACATTTAATTATTATTATACTGACTAATTGAACTTAGTGGGTAGGGGATTCTAGCCTGTAGTGACATAGTAGACATAATAGTCCTCTTTATATCTTATTATTATTTATTAAAATATTATAGGAAACATAACGTAAATATTCTAGATATCCAACCCCTATTTATTAATCACAAAACAAAATATTCCTACTTCCCTATTGTTCCTACCGAACCTACCATAAAAATGGTAACTAAAAAAAAGTAAGTAGACTTGACCCATAAAATCATGACTATATTGGCTATTCTAATATTTAAATTCGATATATATTAAATTGTAGAAAGCTGGTTTTTTATTTCCTTTTTTAGTTTCTTAGATCACAAAAGACAAGAATTTATGATCACAAAAGACAAGAATTTGTTGATATTTATAATTTGATTTCCTTGTTAATGGACGCTCTATAGGAATAAATCTCTATCCTTTTCTGATACATATAATATATTCATTTTCGATACATATAATATATATATATGTGTGTATATAATATATTGAAAAAACCATTTTTCAATATCTTTACTTAATTTAAAAATCAGATTCCCATATTGTTTTATTGTTTTGTTTCAGCAATCAAATAGAGAACGAACGTGAGAAAGGGGCCTTCAGTTCCAGTTTACCATTATTTCATTTATTATTTCATTTAATATTTCATTTAAGGGCAAGGAGAATAGAATTTTTCCTTTTTGTGTTGGACTCGTTAAAAGATATACTCTGGAATCTGAGTTACAGGACAATTTAGGGTTCAAATAGTTATACAGTAGAGACTAGTCGAATTGCACTCATGGATTTACCTAGGTCGGTTTATCAACCAATAGAAAATGAACAATAATTCTTTTTTTTCAAAACCCGTAGTATTCTAAAGGGCATGGAAAAATGAATCTCCATACATAATTAAACTATCGCATGCCCTGAAAATGAGATGACGTATTTGGAAATGGTTGAAGTAGTTGATTAGGAGGATCACTATGACTATAGCTCTTGGTAAAATTACCAAAGAAGAAAATGATTCATTTGATAATATGGATGACTGGTTATGAAGGGACCCTTTTTTTTTTGTAGGCTGGCCCGGCCTATTGCTCCTTCCTTGTGCTTATTTCACTTTAGGGAGTTGGTTCACAGGTACAACTTTTGTAACTTTATGGTATACTCATGGATTGGCCAGTTCCTATTTGGAAGGTTGTAATTTCTTAATTGCTGCGGTTTCTACCCCTGCAAATAGTTTAGCACATTCTTTATTACTACTATGGGGACCTAAAGCACAAAGGGATTTTGCTCGTTGGTGTCAATTAGGAGGGCTGTGGACTTTTGTTGCCCTTCATGGTGCTTTCGGACTAATAAGTTTTATGTTACGCCAATTTGAACTTGCTTGATCTGTTCAACTGCGACCATATAATTCAATTGCATTCTCTAGTCCAATTGTTGTTTCTGTATTCCTTATTTATCCATTGGGCCAACCTAGTTGGTTCTTTGCACCCAGTTTTGGTGTAGCAGCTATATTTCGATTCATTTTCTTATTCCAAGGGTTTCATAATTGGACATTAAACCCATTTCATATGGTGGGAGTTGCTGGAATATTAGGCGCTGCTTTGCTATGCGCTATTCATGGTGCTACCATAGAAAATACTTTATTCGAAGATGGCGACGGCGCAAATACATTCCGTGCTTTTAGCCCAACTCAAGCTGAAGAGACTTATTCAATGGTCACTGCTAACCGCTTTTGGTCCCAAATCTTTGGGGTTGCTTTTTCCAATAAACGTTGGTTACATTTCTTAATGTTATTTGTGCCAGTAACCGGTTTATGGATGAGTGCTCTTAGGGTAGTTGGTCTGGCTTTGAACCTACGTGCATATGACTTTGTTTCCCAAGAAATCCGTGCAGCGGAGGATCCTGAATTTGAGACTTTTCACACCAAAAATATTTTATTAAACGAAGGTATTCGTGCTTGGATGGAAGCTCAGGATCAGCCTCATGAAAACCTTATATTCCCTAAGGAGGTTCTACCCTATGGGAATGCTCTTTAATGGAACTTTAGCTTTAGCTGGTCGTGACCAAGAAACCATCAGTTTCGCTTGCTGGGCCGAGAATGCCAGACTTATCAATTTATCTGGTAAATTACTTGGGAATCATGTAGACCATACCGGATTAATCATATTCCGGGTCGGAGCAATGAACCTATTTGAAGTGGCTCATTTCGTACCAGAGAAACCCATGTATGAACACAGATTGATTTTGCTTGCGCACCTAGCTACTCTAGGTTGGGGGATAGGTCCGGGGGGAGAAGTTATAGACACATTTCCATACTTTGTATCTTGAGTACTTCACTTAATTTCCTCTGCAGTCTTGGCTTTGGGGGTATTTATCACGCGCTTCTTGGACCTGAGACTCTTGAGGAATCCTTTCCGTTCTTTGGTTATGTATGGAAAGATAGAAATAAAATGACGACAATTTTGGGTATTCACTTAATTTTATTAATATATATGCTTTTCTTTTAGTATTCAAGGCTCTTTATTTTGGAGGCGTATATAATACCTGGGCACCGAGGAGGGGATGTAAGAAAAATTACCAATTTGACACTTAGCCCAAGTGTTATGTTTGGTTATTTACTAAAATCCCTTTTTGGAGGAGAATGATGGATTCTCAGTGTGGACGACTTAGAAGATTTAATTGGAGGACATGTATGGTTAGGTTCCATTTGTATACTTGGTGGAATTTGGCATATCTTAACCAAACCCTTTGCGTGGGATCGCCATGCACTTGTATGGTCTAGAGACGCTTATTTGTCTTATAGTTTAGCTGCTTTATCTGTCTTTGGTTACATCGTTTGTTGTTTCATTTGGTTCAATAATACCGCTTATCCTAGTGAGTTGTATGGGCCCACCAGACTGGAAGCTTCTCAAGCTCAAGCATTTACTTTTCTAGTTGGAGACCAACGTCTTGGGGCCAACGTTGGATCAGGCCTAGGACCCACTGGTTTAGGTAAACATCTAATGCGTTCCCTTATGGAAGGGGTTATTTTTGGAGGAGAAACCATATGTTTTTGGGATCTCTGCGCTCCCTGGTTAGAACCTTTATAGGGTCCCAATGGTTTGGACTTGAGTAGGCTGAATAAAGATATACGACCTTGGCATGAACGACGTTCGACAGAATATATGACTCATGCTCCTTTGGGTTCTTTAAATTCTGTAGGTGGCGTAGCTACCGAGATAAATGCAGTTAATTATGTCTCTCTTAGAAGTTGGTTAGCTACCTCTCATTTTGTTCTAGGAGTTTTTTCTATTTGTGGGTCATTTGTGGCATGCGGGAAGGGCTCGTGCAGCAGGATTTGAAAAGGGAATCGATCGCAATTTGGAACCTTTTATTTTTATGACCCCAATTAGTTAAGTTTTTCTTCTTCTTTATATTTATTGTTTTTTTCTGTTCTGGCTCGGCTATCCTACCTAGCCGAGCCATGCTTCTTTATTTTATGAAAGATAAAAAGTCAATCCAAACGAGTAAATAAAAAATTTAATTCCACAATAAAGAAAAAGGAGAGAGAGGGATTCGAACCCTTGATAGTATCAAAACTATACCGGTTTTCAAGACCGGAACTATCAACCACTCGGCCACCTTTCCCAAAGGTAATCTTCATTTTACTCATACGAATAGAAAATGAACATTTGAGATGATACACTAACTACCTGTATGTAGAAACCTCCTGGATTGAATCTATGTTTCAATATATGTACCTAGTGTACTATATATATATAATATATGCATGATATAGTATATTATATCTGTTTGTGAAGTAATTACAAAACTCGTTTCGACTCCATGTATGAATAAAATAAAGTGGTAATAAGTTCTAAAAAATCAATTGACTAATTCATATAAAATCCCTCCGCGATGCATTTTATTCCAATTTTAACAAAGCGGAGGATCAAATGGTATAGTTCATTTGTTGGTAACTTGGAGGATTAAAAAAATATGACTATTGCTTTCCAATTAGCTGTTTTTGCATTAATTATGACTTCATCAATCTTACTTATTAGTGTGCCCATTATTATTTGCTTCTTCTGATGGTTGGTCAAGTAACAAAAATGTTGTATTTTCCAGTACATCATTATGGATTGGATTAGTCTTTCTGGTAGCTATCCTTAATTCTCTTATTTCTTGAACTTCTTTGGCATTTTGTCGACCCCAAAATGCCGTTCTTTCTCCAAATTTTGGATTGTGAGACACATGTAAATTCAATCTGAGTAAAAAAATTCTATGAAATTTGTTATTAATTAGCTATTTGGAGGCAATAAGAATCTTATCTTAATTGGAATCTTACTTTAATAGTATTTATCTATGGCCCTACGCAAATATAATCTAGATGCATATATGATATATCATATATTACATATATGTGTGGACATATGCATACGTTTTAGAAATGCAAAAATGCGGATATGGTCGAATGGTAATATTTCTCTTTGCTAAGGAGAAGATGCGGGTTCGATTCCCGCTATTTGCCCATGATGAAGTAATGTACTATAATTAGAATAATAAAAAAAAAATGAAAAATTCAGTAAAAATTCAGTATAATTTATTATGATACTATTATAATACCGACTACAATGATATTATAGTAGTCACTATAACACTTCTATTTATATTTTTTTCTAGTAGTTTTCTCTTTCCTTTTGTTCTTGTTTCCCTATCATCCAAAAACAAAAATATTAATTAATACTAGTTAGCAGAATAACACAAGACCTAAAAATAAAACTTTTTATTTTTTGAAACAAAAAATGTTGCGGAGATACAGGATTTGAACCCATGACCTCAAGGTTATGAGCCTTGCGAGCTACCAAACTGCTCTACTTCGCGCTAAAGAACTAGGAACTAACGGGTCAAGAAAGATTGGATATGCACTCTACCATATCTATACAAATAGAATAGTCTATTTATACAAAATGGTAAAGAGGGCCCCTCTATGATCTATGATCATAGAGATCCGTACAAACTAGAAACGAGATTTTTATCCTTACCAACTGGATCTTGTTGCGCCGGGTAACAAACATACATGAACTATTTCTCAAAGTTCGTGTCCGGATAGTCCAAAATATCGATAGTTAGTCTAGGTCTTCCAGTCAAAAAAAACGTCGATGAAGACGTATAGATGCACTATTACGTGGTAAGGATTGCAATTTTCCATGAATTTCTCATTTTTCACTCAACGAAGGAACCTTGCTTACTTCTCTTTTTAGGACCAACGAATCAAATGATATTTCTATTCCAGATTCTGTCATATCTTCTCCCTCTGAATCAAACATTTTCTTGCCATAATGTTCAGTTCCTATTATTATCTATAATACAGTTTGGATCCTAGATGTAAAAATAAAAGAAGGGGGACCCCCTCTTCATCGAAAGAAATGAGATTGTTGTTGACATAGTAAAAGAAAGAAAGAACTAAATTAACCAAATTTTCCTGATGTAGAGGCAATCAAGAAAGCTGCATAAGTGAATATATAACCTGTAGAAAAATGTGCTAATCCAACCAATCTTGCTTGCACGATGGAAAGAGTCACTGGCTTATCTCTCCATCGAATCAAATTGGCCAAAGGTGTGCGTTCATGAGCCCATGATAAAGTTTCAATTAATTCCTGCCAATATCTTCACTAGGAAATTAAGAACATAATCCAGTAGCCCAAATAAGATATCTAAAAAAAACATCCACGCCCATACCAATAAACTATTCGTACCAAAAGGGTTATATCCATTGATAAGTTGTGAAAAGTTTAACCATAGATAATATCTTAACCACCCCTTCAAATAAGTGGAAGATTCATTAAATTGTGAAACGTTACCCTACCATACTGTAATATGTTTCCAATGCCAATAAAAACTCACCCACCCAATAGTATTTAACATCTAGAAAAATGTCAAATAAAACGCGTCCGAAGCAAAAATATTACAAGTACTCCCACGTCCTGTGCTGTCGCAAGGAAAACTATCACCGAAATCCTTTTTATCTGGCATTAATTTAGAACCACATGCACCTAAAGCACCTTTTACTAAAATCAATGTAGTTGTATTCAAACCTACAGCAATTTCATGATGAACCAAGAAATCTCTTGGACCTATTGTTAAGAAGACTGAATTATTAATTTCATTAATAACACTTAACCAACCGGGTAACCATATGCTTTAACCTACATTGAATGATGGTCCAATTGTTGAAGATAAGAGTACATTGAACCCATAAGAAGTCTTACCATAAGCAGATTGTATCCATTGGGCAAAATAGGTTTGATCAAGTTTGTTTTTCCTGAGTACCAAAAGTGAGCATGACATCATTATGAACATAAAGACCTAAGGTATGGAACCCTAGAAAGAGACTGGCTCAACTTAAATGTGATATGATAGCTTCCTTATGGTCTAACATTCTTGTCAATACATTATCGTCATTCTGCTCCGGATTATAATCTTTAATGAAGAATATAGCTCCATGAGCAAAGGCTCCTATCATTGTGAACCCTGCGATGTATTGGTGATGAGTATATAATGCAATTTGAGCAGTAAAGTCTTGTGCTATAATGCATAAGCAGGTAAAGAGTACATGTGTTGAGCTACTAAAGAAGCAATAACCCCTAAAGAGGCTAGATCAAGCCCTAGTGGAAAATGAATCGAATTGTTGACTGTATCATAAAGACCCTTATGTCCACGTCATAATCGACCCTCCGGAGGAGTATATGCTTCTAAAAGATCTTTGCTACTATGTCCAATTCCAAAGTTTTTTCTACACATATGGCCAGCAACAAGAAAAATAAATGCAATAGCTAAATGGTGATGATCCATATCGGTCAACCATAAGCTTTGTGTTTGTGGATGGAATGCCCCAAGAAGGGTTAGAATGACAGTTCCTGCCCCTTGGGAGGTACCAAATAAATGACTACTGGAATCAGGGTTTTGGGCATAAAGATCCCACTGGCTCGTAAGAAGTGGTTCCAACCCTTGGGGACAGGTTAATACGTCTAAGAAATTAGTCCATCTTACGTACTCTGTCAGGACCCGATTCTTCGTCTTCCGAAAATTCAACATCTATTCTCACTTTATCGACTGCCGAGTAATCGAACAACGGAAAACCGAACACTGATGGTTTTAAGAAAGAAGAAAAGAAGAAAAAGAGAGAGAAAGATAGAAAATAGGGAGGAGAGAAAATAGAAAATAGAACATAGAACAGAAAGAGAATAGAACGGAATAGAAAACAACAGAACAACAACAGAATCTCACAATTCGCAGCGGAACAACATATAATAATAAATGAATAATCTTTAAACAAAGAACTATATCAGTTATTACATTACATCACATTTCATTACATCATATCATCAGAGTGTACAACAACAACAACAAACAGTGCAGCGGAAAAGAAATACTATATAACTAGTAATACGCTATGCCATCCAGCTTGCCTCCAGCAACTCCAGAATATCCAGATAAACCTAACTCTTAACTACCCGTGTGGAAATTGGTGGGCACCCAGAGTTTAGGAAGGAAAACAATAAACTCCGAGTCAGTCATGTGACTGGTGTGGGAACTCAAAACAGTTTATTTATCTTTAAAATCTAAATAGAGGAATATTTTTAAAGTCAATTCGCAATGCTTTTAAAAATGAGACTACCATAAGACCTCCCGCCACACACACAATGCAAACGCAGAATTGGAGGAGATTTCTTCTTATGATAATCAAAGATGCTTGATACGCATTTAAAAAGAACATTTGATATTATTATTAGTGCATAGTGTAGAAAAAATTCATTTCGAAAGTAGAATATAAATCTTAGCCAGCATAGGTACCATTATAGTATGCTTACTATAGCTACCATATTAAATGGCAGGTTCTACAACTAAAACCGTACAAGTCACGTATTGTTTCTTTGGATTTCCAACGAATGGTCAGGCCAAGGAACATCCCATTGCCACATGAGAATGCCTCTGGATGGACATCCCCGAGAACCAAACCGGATCTCTACCAACACAAGGCCGGGTTACCCCTAACTGAGTAACAACTGACCGAATATGCCATCCCCCGGTCCTTTGGGACCTTTTCAACCGAGCGCTCGTAATCAATTCACACAATCATAAAGTGTTTTCAACATGAGTAAGTATCTGGGCTCCATACCATGATACCACCCTTTTCCAGAAGGAAATGCACATACCCTAAAGGGCGCTACCCCTCATAACCTTGCCGCATCTTTCCTGTTTTGACAATTCACGGGGTGTGAGGCTCGACGAAGTCACGTCCACAAAAACATACTTTATACAAAAGCCATGCTTTGGGTCAACAAATGATCATAGAAATGATCACCAGGATAGACGATCAAATAAACGATCCTATCACAAATAATCAACACAATGATCATTTACAGCAACACTCAGCATGTCACATTACCAAATTGGGAATATATCGCTGATAACATTCAACTACATAACCTCTGAGCTCGTACGTCTCAAAGAAGGGTGTTAAGCTAAAAGAATAAATTCTTCGCCACCAACAGAAATATATTTGAAAGAAATCGGCTTTATATCTCAATTTGTAATGTCAGACATACAATCCATACAAGTCCGTTCCGGGCTCGAACAAAACCGAAGGCACTTCTTACGAAGCCCTTGCAATCCGGGTATTCACAATCCCGATCGAATTTCCCATCACTTAGGAGATCTCTATACCAGGAGCTACCCAATGCAGAGACAATCGATAGGTCATCCTATCGCTTTCGCAAATACTCGGTCTTCAACACCGGTCATCAAATGCAATTCATAACGACGTATCACATATTCGGAATGGGTTATACGACCCCATGGTCCTTTCCCGGTTAACCCGAATAGTGAGCGCTTATTCAAAAATAAGTGTGGCATTCAAATTCAAACAAATCACATCAATTACCCATTCAAAGGGAAATATTGATAGTCGGTTATTGAACTATCAATGGATATGCACACATCACCAGATTCCAAATAATTTTCCAAATTACTTACTTTCCAAAATATCTTTACAAGATATATAATTTCAATACTTCAAAAATAAATCAATATTTATTTTCATACAAATTCCACTTTCACATATAAACTCTATAGTGAATTTATATTCCCAAAATATCTGTGAATATATGTTTCAATTCGATTTCTAATATTCATTTTCCATTTATCTTCAAAAAGACAAACTCTCACAATATTCACTTATTTATTGGAAAACGATTCCATACTTATTAAAAAAATAAGTAATTCACGAACCTATTTATTTTCAACACTTGGAAAATATTCAATATACTTAAATCGCGGTATATGGGATTTAAAATATTATCCGCTTAATAGACGGCGCAATAGGGTCTCATCCGCTAAACAAATGCGGGAAATCAATAACTCCAATATATACATATGCCAATATATATATATATATTGCTATTATATATAATACCAATTTCACTGTTTATGAAATATTCGCGGTATATGTTTTTAATAAATAACATCCGCTTACTAACGGCGTATAATGTCTATTTTAACAATCAATAGATAACAATCATCATTCAAACATGCATTCAAATATTTTAAATCTAACTATTTAAAATAAAATCGAAACTGATTCGATCGAGTGAGAAGTTCTCACCTTGATTTCAAATTCCGTTTTAGCGATTTATTTCGAACAAAATTAAACGGACGTTTAATTTTATCCAAAATTCTCACTAATTCCAAACGACTCCAATCTAATTCCATCGCGTAGTGCTCGTCCATACGATTCCAACGCAACTGGTTTCGCGCGTTTTCGACCTCGTATGAAAAAGATATGAATATTTGAAGTTACACGAATTTTATATAAACAATATTTACAACATAAATATTTATATTATAACCTATTCAATCTAGAGCCGTTCGATCTGCATACTCTCCCCCCCATCACAACCGTAGGACGCAACCCCCCTCCCTCTCTTCTTCACGCGCACGCATCATGTACAGGCCGTGCTCCATTGAACCCATATTCATAGATTAGGGTTAGATTTTTCGCCACCATTACTCAACGATATTTCGATCAGAGAGTTCCATTGCGAAGAGCACGACCCCCCCTACCCACGCCTGCCACCATGTGACACTCGGCCACCATATGCGCACGCAACACGAGGCCGAACGGCCACTCTTCCCACACGACTTGCCACCAATCCACAACTCCAAACACGATCTCCACCGTTGATCTCGTAGCTCTCATCGCCCTCTTCAATACTCTAGTTGAAAGTTTAGCCTAATTGTCGACGGATTTGGAGTAATCGAGGGAGGAAGGAGATTGTTTTCTGGCCGTTTATCAGGGAGGTGGCGGCTGCGTTTATAATTAGGGTTAGGTTTCTCTTTTTTTTTTCTTTTTTTTTTTAGAATGGTGGGCTATTTATAGGAAAAAATCGAACACTATTCATCCGGAAATTCCGAACTCCGATTTACGCGCCGTAACCGAGGTTTCTAGGGTTTACCCCGCGTTCCGGATACAATGGAACAGGTTTCGAAAGCTAATTCGGACATCTGTGCGAGTTATGGTAATAAACGTTCAATTTAGAATTAAACCGATTTAAACGATTTTCTAGGCGTTTTAATTTGTACCGGACAAACGGTAAATCCAATGGACACGAAATTTGAAACCTTACAATAATATCACATTACGGATTCGATGAAACTGGTTTCGTCGAAATCTGAGACTTTTTGAAAAATGGCTATTTTAACTCGCCAAATTAATATTAAAAATAATTCGATGCGTTTCGAGCTGCCACGATCAAACGATAACTCCGATTGACACGAAAATTGAAATCCGGTAATAACTAACTATTACGGATCCAATGGAACTGGTTTCGTTCAATTCTGAGACTATTCAAAAATTGACTATTTTCACTAGTCGATTAAATATTAAAATATTCAATTTTCACAAATTAACTTTTAGTTCGATTTTAAAAGTTCTAAAATATCGTTCTAACTCCCATATGATAAAATAAAATTTTACAAATCATTTTCAATCATATTTAACGTAATTTTCAATTATTTCCATAATTTAACATATTAAATTATCGATTTAATTATCCAATTAAATCCAATAATTCAAATTAAATTTATTTGACTTATAAATTTCACTTATTAATATTTAAAATAAATTTAATATTCAATTTTTAATAAATTAAAATTCTGGGTCATTACAATATTCCCCCCTTAAAAGAATTTCGTCCTCGAAATTAACAAGTAAGAAAAGTTACAGAATCCATTAATTTTCCCAAAATCCATAATTTAACTTCTTATAAATCTTTACTAAGTTTTCAAATCATACTTAGTTATCTTTTCAAAAACAACTACTATTGTTTAACTTTCAATTCCAAATCAAAGTTAAGATTTTCAAAAAAATTTCAATTTTTCCTCAAATTTTTCTAACGCCTTAAATTTTCGGAAAAATTCGCCATAGTCTCCTTTGCGCGGCTCGATCCGAAAAAAAATGACAGTATATATATCACAAATATACATCTCATCAAGTAATGAGGCATCCCGAAGGGAAAAAAAGTATAAAAGTACGGTATGTAATCCGAGATATGTACCTTATATTTTATTAGCGAGCATATACGGCTAATATAGCGCGAAAGCGAGCTCCAAATGCGAAGCAAACGCGATCCGCACCTACTAAACACTCAACAAACAACATGAGAATCATGCATATAGATAATAGTATCAATACACATCATATAGCAACATAATAACTATATATGCTAACATAGCAAATGAAACAATACAACAAATGCAAACATCAACCAACTATCATTCATAACCAATATATATTCATTCATATTCTCATTAATATTCAATGAAATGGTTTTCAATTTAATCACATTTGATTCATTAACAGTGGATGTTCTTACTAACATTCATTCTCAATTAGTTTATATTCACTAATTCATATTCAAGTTGGTTCACTTCCAATTCAAATTCAATTCTATTTAAGATTCACTTAACTTCTAATTGAATTTCAATTACTTTAGCTTCCAATTTCATTAATTCAATTTCATTAACACTTAATGAATTATATACAATCAACTAATAATCATATAACAACCAATGTATATTCTTTACAACCAAATTCCTTTGCTTATATTCATTCAATTTGGTTTCAACACCATCACTTTCAATTGGTTTAATTAAATTGATTTTCATTCAACTATTCAACTTTCAATAACATTAGATTTTAATGAATTAACACTTATATTCATTTTTCCATATCAATTATTCACATTTAATTGATTAATATTCAATCCTTTAATCCAATTCAATTTCCAATTCATTTATATAACTCAAGTTTATATTTATCACTTCACTTCAGCTTCCAAATTCTAAAGTAAATTTTCATTTAACTTTAAATTCATTTTTATTTACAACTCATATTCATAAATATATCCATATAGTTTCACTTCTTATATATAAGTTTATTTCACAATTGTAAATCACTTTAATTATAATTCAATTTTTTATAATTCTTTACTTATACAATTATTCTTTTATTTAGATTATTCAAACAACTAAACAATCCACTTATATACACTTTAATAATTCTAAAAAAATTATTCCTTTATATATAAAATATAATTAAGGTAAAATTATTTCATTTACCCAATTAAAACAATATTATGTCGAATTGTTCTATTCAAGTGTTTAGAAACCCCTTCGATTCAGTTTCGAGGCTGCGCCGACGAAGGTTCATATGCCACTCAACAAACCAATCATCACAATATAAAACAATTTATATTCACTAACAAATACGCTCTCATAGCTATTATTACACTCAAACTCATTCTAGAGTACTACTGACTCTATCTCTAATGAGTAATACCCAACAGAACCATGGTTGTCGCTTAACCATATGCTCTGATACCACATTGTCAGGACCCGATTCTTCGTCTTCCGAAAATTCAACATCGATACTCACTTTATCGGCTGCCGAGTAATCGAATGACGGAAAATCGAACACTGAGGGTTTTAAGAAAGAAGAAAAGAAGAAAAAGAGAGAAAAAGATAGAAAATAGGGAGGAGAGAAAATAGAACATATAACAGAAAGAGAATAGAACGGAATAGAAAACAACAGAACAACAACAGAATCTCACAATTCGCAGCGGAACAACATATAATAATAAATGAATAATCTTTAAACAAAGAACTATATCAGTTATTACATTACATCACATTTCATTACATCATATCATCAGAGTGTACAACAACAACAACAAACAGTGCAGCGGAAAAGAAATACTATATAACTAGTAATACGCCATGCCATCCAGCTTGCCTCCAGCAACTCCAGAATATCCAGAATATCCTGATAAACCTAACTCTTAACTGCCCGTGTGGAAATTGGTGGGCACCCAGAGTTTAGGAAGGAAAACAATAAACTCCGAGTCAGTCATGTGACTGGTGTGGGAACTCAAAACAGTTTATTTATCTTTAAAATCAAAATAGAGGAATATTTTTAAAGTCAATTCGCAATGCTTTTAAAAATGAGACTACCATAAGACCTCCCGCCACACACACAATGCAAACGCAGACTTGGAGGAGATTTCTTCTTATGATAATCAAAGATGCTTGATACGCATTTAAAAAGAACATTTGATATTATTATTAGTGCATAGTGTAGAAAAAATTCATTTCGAAAGTAGAATATAAATCTTAGCCAGCATAGGTACCATTATAGTATGCTTACTATAGCTACCATATTAAATGGCAGGTTCTACAACTAAAACCGTACAAGTCACGTATTGTTTCTTTGGATTTCCAACGAATGGTCAGGCCAAGGAACATCCCATTGCCACATGAGAATGCCTCTGGATGGACATCCCCGAGAACCAAACCGGATCTCTACCAACACAAGGCCGGGTTACCCCTAACTGAGTAACAACTGACCGAATATGCCATCCCCCGGTCCTTTGGGACCTTTTCAACCGAGCGCTCGTAATCAATTCACACAATCATAAAGTGTTTTCAACATGAGTAAGTATCTGGGCTCCATACCATGATACCACCCTTTTCCAGAAGGAAATGCACCTACTGCTTATAAAATTCCATTTATAACTTCACCGTTTATAATTCCATAAATTCCATTCACTTATGCAATCTATTTTCACTTCATTCAAACACTTATAAAAACTCGTTTTATAATGTCCATATTTCAATTTATAAATATCCATTTATAAATCTCTAAATATAAATCAATTTATATTATTCTTTTAAAACGTCTTTAAACTCCTTTAAAAACTTCATCATTTTGATTTATAAAATAATTAAATTTTATAAATCTTATATTTAAACTTTTCACAATAGATTCAGAAATCCCGATTTAACTATTTTATAAAATCATTAGCATCATATTCTCAAAAATCAGTTTTTAACTATATTTCTCAAAAATCATAATTTTTATATAACATTAAATTTATACGTTTATTTATTTAAAATGGATCAATTCAAAAAAATATTTTATAACTTATACTTTCAAAAATCACTTTAAAATCCATTTTAAAATGCCAAATTTGGTCCAATGATGCTACACACCAAATAGTCAATCACGACAACAACGATATCATATATCGATATGATAATCCATCAAATATCAAAATATCTGAATTCAAATAAATACTGTTGAGGAATCCAGTTGGATCCCTCCAACCTGTTTTCCTGTATCCACAAACATTAGCACAATACCAATTCCGCTCCAGTATGAAATTATCGCGGTATATGGGATTTAAAATATTATCCGCTTAATAGACGGCGCAATAGGGTCTCATCCGCTAAACAAATGCGGGAAATCAATAACTCCAATATATACATATGCCAATATATATATATTGCTATTATATATAATACCAATTTCACTGTTTATGAAATATTCGCGGTATATGTTTTTAATAAATAACATCCGCTTACTAACGGCGTATAATGTCTATTTTAACAATCAATAGATAACAATCATCATTCAAACATGCATTCAAATATTTTAAATCTAACTATTTAAAATAAAATCGAAACTGATTCGATTGAGTGAGAAGTTCTCACCTTGTTTTCAAATTCCGTTTTAGCGATTTATTTCGAACAAAATTAAACGGACGTTTAATTTTACCCAAAATTCTCACTAACTTCAAACGACTCCAATCCAATTCCATCGCGTAGTGCTCGTCCATACGATTCCAACGCAACCGGTTTCGCGCGTTTTCGACCTCGTATGAAAAAGATATGAATATTTGAAGTTACACGAATTTTATATAAACAATATTTACAACATAAATATTTATATTATAACCTATTCAATCTAGAGCCGTTCGATCTGCATACCCCCCCCCCCCATCACAGCCGTAGGACGCAACCCCCCTCCCTCTCTTCTTCACGCGCACGCATCATGTACAGGCCGTGCTCCATTGAACCCATATTCATAGATTAGGGTTAGATTTTTCGCCACCATCACTCAATGATATTTCGATCAGAGAGTTCCATTGCGAAGAGCACGACCCCCCTACCCACGCCTGCCACCATGTGACACTCGGCCACCATATGCGCACGCAACACGAGGCCGAACGGCCACTCTTCCCACACGACTTGCCACCAATCCACAACTCCAAACACGATCTCCACCGTTGATCTCGTAGCTCTCATCGCCCTCTTCAATACTCTAGTTGAAAGTTTTGCCTAATTGTCGACGGATTTGGAGCAATCGAGGGAGGAAGGAGATTGTTTTCTGGCCGTTTATCAGGAAGGTGGCGGTTGCGTTTATAATTAGGGTTAGGTTTCTCTTTTTTTTTTTTTTTAGAATGGTGGGCTATTTATAGGAAAAAATCGAACACTATTCATCCGGAAATTCCGAACTCCGATTTACGCGCCGTAACCGACGTTTCTAGGGTTTACCCCGCGTTTCGGACACAATGGAACAGGTTTCGAAAGCTAATTCGGATATCTGTGCGAGTTATGGTAATAAACGTTCAATTTAAATTAAACCGATTTAAACGATTTGCTAGGCGTTTTAATTTGTACCGGACAAACGGTAAATCCAATTGACACGAAATTTGAAACCTTACAATAATATCACATTACGGATCCGATGAAACTGGTTTCGTCGAAATCCGAGACTTTTTGAAAAATGGCTATTTTAACTCGCCAAATTAATATTAAAAATAATTCGATGCGTTTCGAGCTGCCACGATCAAACGATAAGTCCGATTGACACGAAAATTGAAATCCGGTAATAACTAGCTATGACGGATCCAATGGAACTGGTTTCGTTCAATTCTGAGACTGTTCAAAAATTGACTATTTTCACTAGTCGATTAAATATTAAAATATTCAATTTTCACAAATTAACTTTTAATTCGATTTTAAAAGTTCTAAAATATCGTTCTAACTCCCATATGATAAAATAAAATTTTACAAATCATTTTCAATCATATTTAACGTAATTTTCAATTATTTCCATAATTTAACATATTAAATTATCGATTTAATTATCCAATTAAATCCTTTAATTCAAATTAAATTTATCTGACTTATAAATTTCACTTATTAATATTTAAAATAAATTAAATATTCAAATTTTAATAAATTAAAATTCTGGGTCGTTACATACTCTCCCCTAGATCTGGGAATAGCGGCATAAACTATATGTCCTGTCCAAGCCAAGGAGCTTACTCCAAAAATCCTGACAAATGATGATTGAGACAAGATTCGTCATTTTTAAACCAGGAAACATTCGGTTTCCATTTAGGTTGTAGGTGTAACCAACTCGCTATTAAGGATATAGTAGAAAGAAATAATAAAAAAAGAGCTCCAATATAAAGATCTTCGTTAGTGCGTAATCCAATTGTATACCACCACTGATAAACACCGGAATAAGCGATATTTACTGGGTCTGTAGCACCTCCTCGAGAAAAGGATTCTACGACTGGTTGACCAAAATGAAGATCCCAAATTGCATGAGCAATAGGTCTCACATGTAAAGGTTCATGTATCCATGACTTAAAATTTCCTTGCCAAGCTACAAAAATAGATTTTTGGGTGTCCATAGAAAAATTATTGCTAATTGACCAAAGTGAGAAGCAAAAATATTCTGATAAAGACTTTCCTCGGTAATATCATCATGACTCTCGAAGTCATGTTTGGTAGCAATACCAAACCAAATACGACCTGTAGTGGGATCCTGAGTTAAACCTTGGCTAAACCTTGGAAATCTTAATGCCATAATGCCTTTCAAATCCTCCTAGCCATTATCCTACTGCAATAATTCTTGCTAAGAAGAATGCCCATGTTGTGGAAATTCCACCCAGAAGGTAATGCGTTACTCCTACAACACGTCCTTGTACAATTCTTAAGTCTCTAGGCTGAGTAGCGGGAGCAACTTTTAATTTGTTTTGAGCCCAAACAATGGATTCAACGAGTTCTTGCCAATAATGGCGGTCACTGAATAGAAACATTAAACTAAAAGCCCAAACAAAATAAGCAGCAAAAAAAAGAACCATATGCAGATAATAAAGAACCATAAGACTGAATTACCTGAGATGTCTATGCCCATAAAAAATCCCGAAGCTAACCATTAATAGTAATGGAACTCTGTGCAAAGTTTCCTCCTGTTATATGAGTTACCGTCCCCTGATCACTTATAGTACCCCAAACATCCAACTGCGTTTTTCCAACTAAAATGGAAAATGACTACTGAAATTGCATTGTACATCCAGAATAAACCTAAAAAACATGATCCCAGGCGGATACTTGACATGTCCCCCTCTTCCAGGCCCATCGCAAGGGAAACGAAAACCGAGATTTGCTTTATCGGGTATCACACGGGAACTACGAGAAAATCGAAGACCTTTCATTAGTATCAATACAGTTACATGAATCATAAATGCATGGACGTGATGGACCAAAAAATCTGTAGTTCCTAACAGAATAGGTAACAAAGCTACTTTGCCACCTACTGCCACTAACTCACCACCCCTCAAGTTAAGCTGGTACTTGTTGTTGCACTGGGAGCTGTTACGCCAGGTGCTAAAGCATGGGTATTTGTATCCATTGAGCAAAGATAGGCTATAATTGTATAGCGGTATCTGAAAACATATCTTGGGATGTCCTAAAGCACTATATACAAACCAAAACTGTGAAAACCTAGAAATATACATGCCCAGTTTAGGTGTGATATGATTTCATCACGGTGCCTAAGGACACGATATAATAGATCATTGTATCGAGTAGTTGGATCGTACTCTCTTACCATAAAAATGGCTGCATGTGCAGCAACACCAATTATGAGAAAACCACCGATCCACATGTGATGTGTAAACAACGAAAGTTGTGTACCATAGTCAGTAGCTAGATATGGATAGGGGGCATGGAATACATATGGTGAGCTACAACAATAGTTAAAGAACCTAACATGGCTAGATTAAGAGATAATTGAGCATGCCATGACGTTTTAGGATTTCAAAAAGGCCTTTATGGCCCTGGCCTGTAAATGGACCTTTATGAGCCTCTAAAATGTCTGTAAGGCCATGACTAATACACCAGTTGGTCCTATACATATGCCCCGCGATCAAGAAAAGAATTGCAATAGCTAAATGATGATGAGAAATATCGCTCAACCACAGACCTCCTGTTATTGGATCCAATCCTCTACGAAAACTCAAAAAATCCGCGTATTTTGACCAATTCAAGGTGAAAAAGGGGGTTGCTTCCTCGGCAAAGCTGGGAAAAAGTTGAGACAAAAGATCCCGATTCAAGATAAATTCATGAGGAAGTGGGATCTCTTTAGGATCAATTCCAGCATCGAGAAGTTGGTTAATTGGTAAAGATACATGGATTTGGTGTCCCGTCCAAGAAAGAGATCCAAGTCCTAGTAACCTTGCTAAGTGGTGATTCAACATCGATTCTACATCTTGGAACCAAGCTAATTTTGGGGAAGATTTGTGATAATGGAACCAACCAGCAAAAAAGCAATAACAATGCAAAGACCAATGCACCAATTGCAGTACAATAGAGTTGTAATTCACTACTTATTCCAGATGCTTGCCAAATCTGAAAAAACACGCAGGTTATTTGTATTCCTCGGAAACCACCGCCCACATCGCCATTTAATATTTCTTGACCCACTATGCCAAACTACTTGAGCACTGGGTCCAATGTGAGTAGGATCACTTAGCCATGCTTCATAATTGGAAAAACGGGCGCCATGGAAGTACATACCAGTCAGCTTGAAATGATTTATGAGAGTAAAAGTAGATCTACATATATTCCTTGGAAATTTATTTGGATCTAGCTCTAATAGTTTCAAAATATACATAGATAATTGAGAGAACATCCATATATAATCAAATGGGTAAACTACATGAAGTTAGAAATGAATGTGGTAGAAATTATATATAATTAACCACCTAAAACTTGAATAAAAATAAAATCAAAGTTTATAATAAAGTTGAGAAAGAAGAAATGAAAATAAAACAACGAAAATGATGAAATATACCCACGTTAGATTTCTAATTTAGGAAACCAAAGGTCTAAATTTTTAATGGTGTGAAATAGAATGAAAATAGTTCAAATCTGACACGATTCAGATTCCATAACCAATATTCAGACGTTGTCAGATATCCGAATGCTTGTAGCTAGTTTTATATAGGAAATCAGATGTCTGGACCAATATCCTGATGTCTAAACTAGGGTCAGTTGTCTGAGTATGTAATTCAGACATCTGAATGATTGAAGCACACCTAGTTTGAACTTGGACTTAGTGAAATCCAAGTAGGATGGGTCAAGAAAATTCATTTCCACCTTCTCGACATTTAGGAGTTCATATAGATGCATGGAGTTATGCAACAAGTTGGATTAGTCGCACTCTTGGTGGTGCACCTGGGTTCACACTTCATTGCCTACACAATATGACAATTAATGAGGCATATGATTGTATAACAACTAGATTCCCTTATCATTACTATAGCACACTCAGTCATATATTTTAACATGATGGACAACAGGGAAGAATGACAGACATATCTATAATACCAGGGTTATATGATCGGTAAGGCGATTGAACGACGGAGGAGGGAGGGCCATATTGTTAAAAGACTTTTTTAGCTTCAGGTTGAATGATATAGAGCATATAACACACACTAAGAAGGTTGGACAAATTCTTTGGTAGGCCATAATTCTTTGAGGTTGTATATTCGACACATGCCTAGGCATTGCGAAGTACAATCAGTGTGTATATGCGGTTTATCATTGAGAATGTCAATCCAATGTATAGTTAGGTGGTTCGTTATCGAGATCGTATACTCAAGTTATTACTAGGGTCACTTAGTCTCTAGATGTTCCAACTCCGTGTAGAAATCCTTTTAGATCACTGTAGTATTCAGATGTACTATAGGTTGTTACCCTATATAGTACTAACTAAGTACCCTATTAAACATAAGTAACTGAACACCCTGTATTGTGTTAATTAAAATTGAAATCTAATTACTTTTTAACACCATACCACTAGTAATCTAACACTCACCAGACTTTGTCTGACCCCCTCCATTTCTCTCTTTATATCTATCATAGGAAGACAGGTAGTGGAAAAGGTGACTAGAATAAGGTGCATTGAGAATGTGATATTGCACTTTGGAGATGTATTCATTCATAATCATTTCCCTATATGTCTTATTATATTTATCAGACCTATGTAGTATTTTCATTTTGGAGACATTATTTCTTAGTTTTTGTATGGATCGAGTTATCTCGAGACTATATTACTTTGGGTTATTATAATAATCCACACCTTAATGGGACCGATTTTTGACTATATCAAAAATCCAAGTCCACTAAGGTACAGATCATTGGTGTTGATAACTTGGAATAAACATAAATATATCAAAAAGCTAACTACACAAACTTACATCATAATAGAACATATATACCGACTATGGCTACTACCTTGGAACCAATATTATTCCTTGGATATCAAGTTGCCTTGTTAGTACCGAGCATGAATGTGAAGACTTCTCTATCTATCACTCCTGTCTTTCTCTAATAGCCCATACCTCTAAACTTATCATGTGGGTTGGAACGAGGAGGGGGTCAGAACAAAGTTATCGCGAAAGAAAAATTACATACTTTATCTGTAACACTAGTTTATGCTGATTGATTTCTATTTAAGTGTTATGTCTATTATTCACGGCTTATCCATTTATTTCCATATGCAAGTACAATTTATCCAACCTTCTCCAAAGCATAACTATATATATATATATATATATATGTATATGTATGTGCATGCATGTGTGTGTGTATAATTGTTTTACTACCTAAAAGAAAACCCCGATCACTTAATACTTCTTGAATATGGGAAGTGCAAACCCAACAACCAATTGGTACCTCAACCCCAAATTAGGCCCTCCATAACGTAATCGCTATCAACCTGCTCTTAGCTTCGAAAATCGATGACCCTTAGATATGGATTTATAATTTAATTAGTCGTATCACTAACGTAACTCAAAGACTTATCTAAGCGTTACCTAGCCCACCTACGATAAACAAATAATTAATTGAACTTTGAGGTTATTGAGCATTCCATACAGATTCTACATTAAAGGACCCAAAATCCATTAGGGCATAACCTAAGTCTTTGCTAACGACCGCTGGTAGTCAAAGCCTACAGCCGACCCTACTTTTAAATATTGGTTTACCAACAACACTAACATAGCCCAACGACTCCACAATCAAAATCCCATTTAGACTTGCCTAATGTAAGTCAAGGAAAATGCCTACTCTAGTTACTTAATACCTCTTGTTCAAAAATGAAGAAGATCCCACTTCTCTATTAGGCACTTTCGTAGGTTATTTAAGACTTCTTATATAGAGAGGAGGCAGACCAAACGACCGGTTAATACCTTTCAGTCCGAAGTAAGCTCCTTGACATCCCTAAAGGTATTGAGCATTTAATACTTCAAATTTAAGACGAATCCTTGGTATATATTTCCACATCTAGACGTGGACATATATCCCTTTCATACGGGTCCTATAGTTGGAGATCTCCTACATCAATAGTGGTGTACACAAAAGTCGATAACCTCTAGGTGATGGGTAGACTTCCATTGTGTAACTCTACCGACCTCGCATCCTAACCCATACTGAACCAAACCATTTATCCTAAGTATAAATATTGGTCCAGGCCCAATAATTCACGCTCGTCATAAACATATTATTAAGGCCATGTAATTTCCCCTATGGAAATTATATTGTCCCCTAAGTTTATTTATTAGTATTCATTTATATATTTTCTATGAATTTATTAATTCATTTGTTTCTTATAATCTTTATTTCCTATTTATGCCATCTAAATGTCACTTATTTCTTTAAATTCGATAAATTGTCCTTAATAAATCGTCATTATTACTCAAACTGGACAATCATTAATGACATTTATTAATTCACTTCAAATTCAATTTATTATGCCTATTCCATTTTCTCCATAAATGTAATTTTTAATTCTGCAATTAATCCGCTTAAACACATTTGTGTGCTCATTTGATTTTTGTAACTCTATATTTACTATGCATTTATTGCCCATAAACGTTGCAATTATTATTCATTAATGTTGGGATTACTATATCTTTTCATTGCAACCTCCTAATCCTATGATTTATCATATTATTAATAATCGTCCTAATTGTAGCTAATACAAGTGCCGACATATGTTTATCTATTATGCTATTTACATTACGTGTGTATGTGTATTTAATAAGTAGAAGTGGTTATACATAATACATAATATATATTTAACTCACTAAATCCCTAAGTTTAGGAATTTCAGAATATACACTTACATGTACATTCTTACAAAGAATGTTCATTTCCACATTTTATGTATTGGAGCTATCCTTCCCAAACTACTTAAATGTTAGACTTTTGATCTGTTTTATATTACAAGGAATTATCTCTTTTTATTCCTATTGGAAATAGATAGTGAAAACTACGGAGAAGAACATCCGTACTTACATATTTCTTTCATTTTGATATATTCCGTATTCTTTCAAACGATGCACTTTTTATACATAGTTGTGAAGTTAGACAGTTTATGAAAATTTACTTGGAAATAGATACAACTAAATTGTACCTACGATGCTCCCAATAAATTAAAACATAAAAATTTACATTCCAAGTCAAGTCACGGCTTTCCAAATGATTGCTTTAACGATTTACAACCCAATTAATATAAATATGGAATAAGTTTCACAACCTTAAATATTAAGGGAACTAATTTCCAAAGTTTCTAGATTATGGTGTATATATCATTCCATCACAATAACATAACTTACAAAATATGTAGGCAGGGTTTCAATTGAATACATTCAATTTAAGACAATAATTCAATAGATCTTAGATAGGCATAAATCAAATAAAATTCAATGATATGAATTTTAATGTTATATATAAATTATATAATTTCCCACTCAGCATTTTGGCTTTATATATCTCCAAATCTAGATTCATCACTTAATCGACACATTTTTCCTTTCCATCCCAAAAATATGTATAACAACATACATTGTTAGATAGATTTTTCGACTAATTAACACTCCGAAGTTCCCGGAAGCTTGTTCTGGAAGGATGCAAGAAATTAGAGTAAGCAACAAAACTATATGGAAAGTAAGTGCCAAAAGGTAAAGGGACACAAGGTTTATAGTAGTTCAGGACCGATATCCCTATGTCCACTTTGAAGATTCTACTTCTATATTTATTCCTCAAGTTGTCATACGAGTATCTTTCCGATCATATCTCCAATTAATGATATTTTACTAAAGCATTCTCAAAAGGGTAGGTTATATTGAATACTTGTAAAAATGTCAGAGAATCCATCTACCGGCCGCTTTCAGTAGCATGTGGTCCTCTATTTATAATAAATTTAAGGTTCTTCCATTAATGCAGGGGATTTAACTCGGATTGGTGACCTAGCTTGCTTCAGGCAGCTCTGATTCAAATGCTTGTCATCATCTGGTTGAAAGTGTTTTGTCACAAATAGCTGATGTGATGCTTTTATATATTGCTTCTTTGATTCCTTTCGTCTATCTCAACCATTGATTTTGATTTGTGCTATCTGAGCCGATGATTATTGAGATTTGTCGAAATGCCGCTGCTTCGATTAAGTCTTTTGCTCTATTTGGACAATAATCTCGGTATTTCTTATTTCCTTAATTCATGTTCTCAGCCTATATGCTCTTGGGTACTATGTCTAGTGCCTGAGCTCTCAATGGAAGCTAAATGATAGGTCCCAGAACTATGGGCCATGGGACTATCTTTTTGTAATTTGCACATCGTGGACATTATGTTGTAATACGTGCCCCTCAAAGTTCACCTTATATGGTTGATATTAGGTGGACTTTGGAAAGAACAAAGCAATGTCATGTTTAGTACATGGCTTGTTGTCCTGTTCCCATTATAAAGTCGATGTTGAGCTTTTGTGTAAAGTGGCATTCTAAGAACTCTTCGAAGTTTTTCTTTATCAAGATGACTTTGTTATGATTTGACCTTGTTTCGGTAGTAATTTAAAATCAAACCTCATCTAGAGGGTTTTGAAAATTAACTTGAAATATAACCTCATTTAGAGGGTTTCGAAAATAATTTGAAATGGGTACCTAGCGAAGAAAATACTTCGATACCATGCTCTAGTCATCTAGACTCGGTCTCATAAAGTTATCGATTTTGAAAACTACTAGTGGCTATTTAATGCCTATATTTTGCACGTTATAAGAAAATGGCTCACTACACAACACCGTGATGGTACTTTTGACCATGGCTTACTCTTTGCATGGTATGATTTGGCCATGACTCGCTATTTGTATAATTCCATGGTTGTGACTCACTTGGTGTGTCCAGCATTATCGATTTCCCGTGATTCACTCTTTACACGACATTATCGGCCGGGTATCACTAGTTGCATGACAATTTTTGGCCGTGGTTTGCTTTTTACGTGATACTATTAGCTTGGACACTATCAGTTGGAATCTACCTAATGCATGGTTCCGCATAACCATAATTTACTATCATTAGTGATCTACCCACTATTTTGACTTTCTTCGGGATCTGCCTACTTTTTAACATTCTTAGGAATCTATTCAATGCATGGTACTACTTGACCATCGCTCACTGTATTAGGAATCTACCGCGTTTTCTAATCTTTTGAGAATCTATCCATCCTAATTTGTCCAGCGACGAAATTAAATATTTGCCATAAGGCAAAATAATTTACTTGGTGGAACTTAGTAATTGCCATGAGGCGAAATCGTTTACTTAGAGGAAAAAGTATGGCTTTGAAATTTGCATGATAATAATTGATCGGAGCTATACAATGACTAAAACATTTTGATATCCTTCTGAAAGTTGCATGATATTTCTTGATCATGGCAATCGTCACGACTAAAATGTTATTTGATGCAACTTTTGAAAGTTGCATGATATTACTTAATCATGGAAATCATCAGGACTAAAATATTTTTTGATGCAATATTTGAAAGTTGCTTGATATTGCTTGATCATGGCAATCATTACGACTAAAATGTTTTTTGATGCAATGTTTGAAAGTTTTGTGATATTGTTTGGTCATGGAAATCATCTTGACAAAATTATTTTTTGATGAAACATATGAAATGCTTAAGACATAAGAAAATTGAAGTCTTGTGTGGCATACCTAAGGCATGGCTAAGATATTGGTTATTGTCTTAAAAATCGTGGATAAAACTTTATTGGCATCAAAATTGGCCACCAACACCCAACTGCAAGTGAAAGCACCAATATCCGATCACAGGTAGAGTATATGTAGAGAGTAAAATATGAAGAATAATTAAAATTATAATGAAAGCGGTAAAAAAGACAAGATTCATTGTGGTTTAACTAACTCCGGCCTACGTCCACTCTAAAAATTTCCTTTTTATTATAATGAAATCTGATTACAGTTATAATTTGGAATTCCAAAATAACAATGGCAGAGTATCTTTTTTGTAGAAGAAGATGAAGAGAAACAGAATGGAAATCCTACTTTCTGAAGCCACACCTGCTATATTTATAGGGGAAACCACGACTACAAGGCCTCCTCACCTACAAGGGCCTACCATCACGATTGCAGAGCCCAACTCGCCCATCCTCTGTTGACCCAAAGTTGAACCCGAAGTTACCAGTGTGTTGACCCTGAGTAATCCCTATTGTGACCCGAAGCAGCTCAATCTCTAGGCTAGGCCGAACCTATCCTATCTCCTCTCAATGCCGACCTAAAGCTGGAGTCTTACCAACCCGAAGTCTACCTCGTAGTTGACCCAGAGCAAAGCAAATGCCGACCCGATCCAACCTTCTCAATGTCGACCCCTCGTTCCTTTCCTTGCCGATCCCATGTCCAAATACACTGACCTAAAGTGAATGCCACAATGTCTCAAAGTAATGC
Source organism: Allium cepa (assembly GCA_030765085.1). Lineage (NCBI taxonomy): Eukaryota > Viridiplantae > Streptophyta > Magnoliopsida > Asparagales > Amaryllidaceae > Allium > Allium cepa. Next base: position 137,080,753 of record CM060944.1, read on the forward strand.
CATATGTCTACCCCTCCAAGTGACCTTTACCCAAATGTCGACCCGAATCCCACGTAGTGTCGACCGTAGCCTAATTGCTGTCGACCCAAAGTATCTTCAACATGTCGACCTCTTGCCATCTCCATATGATAATCCCTCCAAATTGCATGCCAATCCCAGAATCCAATGTCGACCCAAAGTTTTCCTTACGAAGTCCTTCCATCTCTGTCCTAAAGCAATGCTGATCCCTCTTAAATATGCCAATCCCTAGCAACCATTCACATCGACCCGAAGCCAACCTTCTGGAGATTCTGACCTGAAGCAAACCACATGATGACTCGAAGAAAACTTTAAGCAACTCATCTCTTTCCAAAATCCATATTCCAAGTACCCTACGTAGTTTATCCATTGACCATGCTCAATCCTGGCTTCATATTCATATTTATTATTCATAATCGATTGTCTACCTATCCATTCGAACCAAAACCATAATATTCTAGCATCGATAACCATTCAGTCCATTGAGTTAAATCCGCCTATATACGGTCTTGCCAAAAGGTGGGTTAACACTTTGCCCCTCAAAACATGACTTGCGATAAAAAGGCATGTTTTGTATTGCCATAAGTCCAGAATACAAAGTTCATGATCCATTGATTGCCTTATCATCCAACCTAGAGTCTAATCCATTGCTAATCCAATTCCTTGATCTCTTTGGATGATCATCGAAATCCACAATTATTTCAAGTCGATATCCAGTCCCGAATCTAGCCCAAACACACGAACCAAATCCACGATATCTCCAGATCATTTTAACCTGGTCCTATAATCCAAATCTAGGGCCTCCTCAGGTGCACTTTCGAATTCGAGACCTTGCCAGGTCCATATCCAAAGCTGGGACCTCTCCTAGTCCATATCCAAAGCTGGGACCTCTCCGGGTCCATATCCAAATCCATAGACCTCTCCGGGTCATTTTATCCTACTCCGACCTCGACTCTTCAGTCAAGGGATTATCCATGGTTTTCCTTCTCCGGCCTCGACTCTCCGGTCAAGGAATTAATCCGTGGGGTATCATACTCCGACCTTGATCCATAGCCGAAGACTTAGTCGGTGAATATAGTTTTTCGACCTCGACTCTCCGGTCGAGGACTTAATCCATGGGGTATCCTACTCCGACCTCGACTCTCCGGTCGAGGACTTAATCCATGGGGTATCCTACTCCAACCTCGATCCTCAGTTTAGGACTTAATCCATAAGGTATCCTACTCCGGCCTCGATCCCCAGTCGAGGACTTAATCTATGGGGTATCCTACTCCAGCCTCGATCCCTAGTCGAGGACTTAATCCGTGGGGTATTCTACTACGGCCTCCATCCCTAGTCGAGGACTTAGTCCGTGGGGTATCCTATTCTGGCCTCAATCCCCAGTCGAGGACTTAATCCATGGGGTATCCTACTCTGGCCTCGATCTCTAGTCGAGGACCTAAACCAAGTTCGAGTCCATCCCGTCACTCTTCGGCGAAGGGATTCATAACTTGCGGTTACTGCCCCATCTCTCTGATTGGCACCGTAACCGTGAACTATGTTATTTTTTACATTAATTCAAATCCAATCATTCCAAAGTTCAATTGATAAAATAAAAATCCATACAACCAAGAAAACTAAAAAGCCATAGGACTGGAAAAACTAAAGTTAGCAATAAAAAGAAAAAATAAGATTTCATAAAATCGAGCACCACGGTTCATTATTATCTCAAAGCATGCCTAGGGATCATCCTCGATCCTGTACATGTGCAAGTGACTTAGCCGCAATACTTTGGGATTTATTACTTACTCTATGCCAAAAACCAATCGGCTAATAATAAGATGACGACGATGCCTTGATCTAGTGCCATCTTCGTTCAAGGTGGGTGGTGGTCACTCTTGTTCTAGTACCACATCTTGATTCCTTATATACTGTTGCAAATGACCATTCATCGCACGCTCCTTAATGATATCCTTCAAATGCCTGCATTCATTTGTATTGTGCCCATCCAGCTCATGGAATAGACAATGTTTTCCTGATGCCTTCTCTTATTCGGAGGGTTCCCTTTTTGCTGGCCTTTGATACTGGAGGCGCCCTTGAGTATCCAAATAGATCCTTTTTAGAGTTTCAGTCAAAACTATGTAAGAAAACAAATTTGATTCTCTCCATTACCTTTTCGGGATGTTACTGTTGTCATTCATTTTCCATTTGCCTTTATCTTCCTTGTTTGAGTCTTCCCTGGATGAACCTCTACCTTTTACCGCATAAACTTCTGTCTCCTCTCTCCCCTCTTTTTCAGCCTTCGCATCTTCCTATCGTAGAAACCTTTCTGCTTTAAGCTAGAATTCCCTAAAATCCGTTGGTGGATCCCATTCCAAGGATACTTTGAAATCCAAATTATCCGCAATATCCGAGACTGCTACCATCAGAACCATCGACGGATCGGGTCGATCCACCGAAGCCACTGCCGCATTAACCTGGTTAAGAAATCCCTGAGTGATTATCCTTTCCACTGCTTCATCAATGTTAAAGTCAACACACACTTGGGTCTCACGATGTGGATCCGAAATTGCCTTATAAACCTTTCGATAAATTCCGTCCATGTGCTAATAGTACCGCTCTCCAATTGTCTGAACCATAGCGCCGCTATATCCATCAAATACAAAGGGAAACACCATGCCATGACCTCCTCTGATGCCCCTAGTATTTCCATGTGCCTCATATACCTTGTCAAGTGAACAACGAGATCATCCCATCATATGTATTTAGCTTTGGTAGTTTGAAATTTGGCAGATTTCTAGCTTGCCTAATCGTAGGAGCGAAGGGGCTCCTATTCACATCCTCTAAATCTCTATTTACCAATCCTCACCTCATAACCCATCTGATCATGTCCGCAAACCTGTCGTTATCATCCATTGGTAATCTTAGCGTGTTGTTTCCAACCTACCCCCTCCCCCGAGTCCATGAAGGAATTCTGATACCTGCCTTTCTGGATGAGCATCCATATCCCGATCAATGCCAAACTGCATAGCACTGCCTGGTAACTTGCCTGGAATCAAGCCAATATGATCCAAGGGCATGCCCTAGAGTGTAGAACGATTAGGGGCTGCTCCCAATGGTTTAAATTAATCCCGCATCCTGTCTGCTTCGTTTCCTTGGTTCTAGTTCTGGACTTCCTTCGCTCCTGTTGCTCCAACTTCATGTTCCTCGTTTCCAACATTCCCTGCAACTTCATTCTTTGGATTTCGCTCCAGCTTATCCAATCTATCGGAATAGGTTCTGCATCATTTCATCCTACCATTTCAGCATCCTTTCCTACATAGCATCCATCATCATTTCCATCTTTTCTCTGGTGATGAAGATTGAGGCCTGATTAGCTCCTGAGGAAGCCTCTTGACTTCCTTCATGATGACTCCTCTCTATTCTCTATCTCCTTGTTGATTTCTTAGCCATAGCTTCCTAAATATGAGTTCCCAAACTTTCAAATCTAAGATCCAAGCATTCAAATCATTGGGTGATTGCCATCTCTGTGAAAGCACCGAAATGTTAGCGTCAAAATAGGCCACCAACACCCAATTGCAAGTGAAAACACCAATATCCAGTCATTGATCACAAATAGAGTATATATAGAGAGTATAGTATGAGGAATATTTAAAATTAAAACGAAAGCAGTAAAAAAGACAAGATTTATAGTGGTTCGGCTAACTCCGGCATACATCCACTCCAGAAATTTCATTTTTATTATACTGAAATCTGATTACAATTATAATTTGGAATTCCAGAATAAAAATGGTAGAGTAGCATTTTGTAGAAGAAGATGCAGATAAAATTAATAGAGATCCCTCTTTTTAAAGCCACACCTGCTGTATTTATAGGGAAAATCTCGGCTACAAAGCCTCCACACCTACATGGGCCCACCATTACGATTGTTGAGCCCAACACGTCCATCCTCTGCTGACCCAATGTCGAACCCGAAGTTACCAGTGTGCTGACCCAGATTAATCCCTATAATGACCCGAAATAGCACAATATCTAGCCTATACCGATACTATCCTATCTCCTCTCAACGCCGACCCAAAGCTGGAGTCTTATGGACTCGAAGTCCACCTTACAGCCGACCCGGAGCAAAGCGAATGCCGAGCCGATCCAACCTTCTCAATGTCGACCCCTTGTTCATTTCCTTGCCGACCCCATGTGCAAATACATCGACCCGAATTGAACGCCCCAACGACCCGAAGTAATGCCATATGCCGACCCCTCTAAGTGACCTTAGCCCAAATGCCGACCCGAAGCCCACGCAGTGCCGACCCCGAAGCCAAATTACTGCCAACTGAAAGTATCTTCAACACACCGACCCTTTGCCATCTCCATATGCCGATCCCTCCAAATTACATGCCGATCCCAGAATCCAATGTCGACCCAAAGTTTTTCTAATGCCGACCCAAAGTCCTTCCACCACGACCCGAAGCAATGCCGACCCCTTTCAAATATGCCGATCCATAGCAACCATTCACAACGACCCGAAGCCAACCTCTGGAAGACCCGAAGTAAACCCTTTTCTGACCCAAAGAAAACCACATGATGACTCGAAGCAAACTCTAAGTAACTCATCTCTTTCCTAAATCCATATTCCAAGTACCCTATGTCGTTCATCCATCGACCATGCCCAATCCCGACTTCATATTCATATTTATTATCCATAATTAATTTTCCATCCATCCATTCGAACCAAAACCATAATATTCCAACCTCGATAATCGTGTAGTCCATTGAGTTAAATCCGCCAGTATACGGTCTTGGCAAAAGGCGGGTCAACAAACTTTTATTTATGTAATAATTCCATACCGAGGTAATGTCTCAGATGCTCGACATTCCAAATCCAAGGTATTATGTTGTTTTCTGGTCTTTTTAATATATATGTTCGTGGGGGGATGATATCATGAATTATCAAGGGTCCTTCCCAATTTGGGCCGAGAGGTCCATCTGTAGAATCCTTTGTATTGGGCATCATCTTTCGGAGGACAAGGTCTCCCTTCTCAAACTTCCTAGTTTAAACTGTTTGGTTGTAGTATCGGATCATCTTTTAGATGTATCCTGTTGTTCTTAAAGCGGCTTGGTCTTGAAGCTCGGTTAATTGATCCAATGACTCCTCTCGAAGGTTTATTTTCTGCTACGTATTATAATAATGCCTTCAAAGAGAGGCAATCTCTAATTCAACTAGGTGCATGGCTTCGAATCTATAAGCTAAGGAGTAAGGAGTATGTTCCACTGAAGTCTTGGAGCTCATCCTATAAGCTCATAGAATGAAAGGCAATTCATCTGCCCAATTGCCCTACACTTTGTTTAATCTCTTCATCAAACAAGCTTTAATGGCCTTGTTGGCTACTTCTACAGCCCCGTTATCCTATTGATGAACCACCAAAGAAAAAATCTTGATGATATCACGGTCTCAACAATATTTTGCAAACTCTCGGCTCTCGAATCGAGTGCCATTATCCGTACTATTCTTATATGGGAGGCCTAATCTGGATATGATGTTCTTCATTGCAAATTTAATTACCTGATGGGAGTTTATGGTAGATATGGGTTCGTCTTCAATCCTCTTGGTAAAGTGGTCAATTGCTACTATGGCATATGTTGGCCCACCTTTTGTAGTAGTAATGAGTTTAATAAGATCAGTACCCCAGATATCGAATGGCCAAGGACTCATCATTAGGGTCAACAGAGTAGAGGGAGCTCTCAACATCTTTTCGTAAAACTGGCATTTGTCACATGTTCTTGCATAGTCTAATGCATCTCGATTTAGTGTTGGATGGTAGAAGCCATGTCTGAGTATTTCCTTTGCTAACTTTTGCCCACCTCAATGGTCTCAACAAATTCTATTGTGAGCTTCTTTTAATAATTGATGCCCTATCGAGGCCGTTACAAACCGAGAGTACAGAGTTGGGAATCCACTTCTATGGAGTATTTCATCTATAATGCTGAACCTTGGAGCATTATATTTGATTTGACTTTCCTTAGTGGAATCTGACGGTAGAATATCATTGGTTAAATATTGGAATACGGCGACATCTAATTTTCTTCAAATGTCATTGTTTTTGTGGCTTTATGTCAGATAGCTTGAGCTTGCATTATAACTAATACTTTCTCTGGTACTTGTATGCTAGGTTTTTCTAAGATCTCGACTGTGATGAAATTAAACTCTCTTACATCTCTCGAGCATGCATATTTCACTAAGACATTGGCCTAAATGTTTCGACCCCTTTGGAATGCTTTCAATGTGATAGCTCCCGAAAGCTTCAAGTAACTGCTTTGCATGTTTAGTATAGAGAACTAACCTTGGATCTCACACTTGGTACCGACCAAGAACTCGATTAACAACTATTTGAGAATCACTTCATATTTTAATTTTCGAGAACTTAATGGAAATAGCCATTTATAACCCCACAATCAAAGATTTGTATTCGGCTGCATTTTTGATTGCCGAGAAAGTGCTTGATTTCACAGTAAATTTGATGATCATCTAGGGTTACCAAAACAACCTGCCCCTTGTTCATTTGAGGCTCCACCTATATAAAGTTGCTATGAGAGTTGTTTATCCTTGCTGTTTTCCTTTTCAATTTCATCCCCGAAACCAGTGCATTGGATGATGAAGTCAGCTAGCGCTTGACCTTTGTTTGTTATTTTATGTTCATAAGACATATCATACCAGCAGAATTCTATTGCCCATTTAATTAACTTTCCTACAGTCTTGCGTTTCCTAGAAACTTATCGAAGTAGTTGAACCATAAGGACCTTAATAGGATGGGCTTGGAAATACCGCCAAAACTTCTTAACTGTGAACACTAAGCTATAAGTGAGTTTCTTAATAATTGGGTAGTTGTTTGTAACGACCCAGAATTTCTATCACTCGATATTCGTATATTTAATTAATTTTAAATATTTAATAGTTAAGTTTATAAGCTGAATAGATAAAATTTCGAATATCATGATTTAATTGGATAATTAAATTGTTAATTTAATATTTGAAATTGTGAAAATAATTAGAAATTGTATTTAATGTGAATGAAAAGGATTTATAAAGTTGAATCAAATTCTATTTGAACTAGAATGATGTTAGAGAACTACTAAAATCGAATTAAAAGTTAATTTATAGAAATTGAATATTTTAATATTTAACTAACGAATAAAAATAGCCATTTTTCATACTATCTCGGATTTTAACGAAACCAGTTTCATTGGATCCGTAATGTTAAATTATTGTAAGATTTTAAATTTCGTGTCAATCGGATTTACGGTTTGTCCAAGGCAAGCTAAAACGCGTAGAAATTGGTTTGAGTGAATTTTAAATTTAAATAGTCGATTTGAAAACCTATCTTTCAAATACAATAGAATTGGCTCCCGATACATATTCCATTGAAATCGAAATGGGGGTAAAACATTATAAACGCCAGGCGGCACGCTTCGTTTTGAGTTCGGAAAAATTTCGGATGAATAGTGTTTTGCAATTTTCTATATAAGGCCATAACTTTTCACTTTTGCAAAACATTTAGGGTTTTAAACCCTAGCCGCCAGAAAATAATTCAATGGCCGAAATACCCTCTTCTTCTTCCTCGATTATCTCCTCATCCATCCACTTTCACGAAAATTCTTCAACTACAAAAACGTAGATGGTGGAGAGACCTTCACAATCAACGGTCATGATCGCGATTAGGGTAGTAGATTGGCGGCAATCGTCGCTCAAAGTCATCATGTTCGAACATGATTTCCTAAGGCATGCCGCGATGGGGTTCGTCGGCGCTGGTGATGATGAGGGAGCTCGTCATGGCCTTTTGAATTAAGGTGTTCGATCGATTTGAAATCGATCGTGGGTGGTGCGAAAAATTTATGAACGTCGACGACCGAGTGGGTTTTTTTAATGTAAAAGAAACGATGGGTGGAAGAAGAAGGCTTTAGCGGTCTACGATGGGTGGAAGAAGAAGGCTTTAGCGGTCTGGATCTGGAATTTGAAAATCAACGGCCTGGATTTGATGGAGGTTAAAATAAAATAAAAGTGAAATTGGTTTTAATATATATTAAATTGTATGATCTTTAAAACTGCATAACTTCGTCGTACGAGGTTGGAATTTTACGAAACGACCTGCGTTTGATTCGTATTGTCGAACATTACGAGATGGAGCTGGTTTGGAGCTGGTTGGAGCTAGTGTGAATTTTGTGTAAAATTAAACGCACGTTCAATTTAATTCGGAATAAAACGCTGAAATCGTGACTACAAGCAATGTGAGTGCAACTCGCTCTTTCTGACTCACTGATATTTTTATATAAGTGAGAAATAATATTATTTATGATGATTGATGATTGATTGGATGATATATGATATATTGGTTGGTATTTGGATATATACCTGCCTAGTGGAGCAGAAGACCCTATACGTTCCCGTGTATGAGCGGATGACCCTTTGTACGCGCGTCTGCCATGAAGCGGACATTGTATACATATTCTAATATGTATATTTGTTGCAGGTGATAGGTTGGAGGGATCCAACTGGATTCCTCACCCGTATTGATTTATTTACAGATATTGTTATATATTCTGTTATCATATGATATATGATGTTTTGGATGCCGTGATTGTTATATTTAGTGCAGTTGCAGCATTGGTCCAATTTTTAGAATTTTAAAAATGTTAAAGTAACAATTTCGAATTTAAAAAGATTTTAAAGTGATTTTGGAAATAAATGTTTTATTGAAATTTTGAATCGTTAAGAATTAATTCATTTTGAATAAATAAATGTGGTAATTTTTATGTTATAAAAATTATGATGTTTTGGGGAAATATGATAAGAATATGATTTTTGAAATAGGAAGTTAACTATTTTGTGAAATTGTATAAATTGAGATTTTTTATTTATTATAAGCAGTTTTATATATAAGATTTACAAAATTGAATTCTTATAAATCAAAATGAAGGAATTTAAAAAGGAGTTTTGTAAGAGTCAAAACGAGGTTATAAATGGATTTTATAAGCGAACAAGATTTATAATTGTGAAGTTATAAAATAAATGAATTTGTAAAATAAATGATTTATAAGTAATTTACTTATAAATTAGATTTTGGGATTTAAATAAGATATAAATAGAAGCTGTTAATTAAGGGATTTTATAAGTTGAAGTTCATATAAAATAATATAATGGAATTTTAAAACATTGTTTTATAAATCCGAATTTGATTCAATTTGATAAGTTAAATATAGAAGTAAATTAAAGGAATTATATCCACGATTAGGACAGTGGATAATCCTTTCATAAATAAATGTGCAGAAATACTGGATTTGGTAAATGAATTGTATTCACGATTTTGGACAGTGAATAATATATTAAATAAATGTTTTGGAAAGTGATAGTTTAATTAAAGTTAAATGGTTTAAAGGTGTTTTAAAATGTGTTGAGTATCCAATACATAGATTTCAACATTCATTGTTGAAATAGACATTTTCGAGAAATAAGGAAATGTTGGACTATAACACTGTTGTTATAGTAAATGATTTTCGAAAGGAAATATTTTGTATAGTATTGGAATTTATATATCTATCTTATTTTTTAATCCTTTTACTTTTGATTTTTGGTTGTCGTAACGATGTTTTACGCAACATTCGTTTTGACCCAAATAAATGTGTTCAAAGAGAATGTTTTCCTTAAAGAAATAAATATATGCTTATTTCTGATTTAAGTATATGTAATATTTTCTAAGTGTTGAAAATAAAGTGAATTGTGAATTACTTATTATTAAATAAGTATATGGAAATGTTTTCCAATGTTGAAATATTGAAATGGTTTTGGATTTATATCTTTTTAAAGATAATTAGAAGTAAATATTTGGCAAATGATTTAATTTAATAAAGATTAATTAAAAGGGCCCAATGATTGTATATGATGCTGAATATTTGTTTGTTTGCTTTGATAGTTAAATAACCGACTGTCAAACTTTGCCAAATTTTAGTTCCTCGACTTGATGTGGAAACTATTTAGTCATACACTTAGTACGTAGCCTTCTGTGTAGGCTTGATTATCGTTTGTGTTGAGGATGTTGATTCGTATAGTGCAGAGTATTACTCCAATCTATCGAGCTTCCTTCTTAGACCGAAGGACAACAAGTTGAAAGTTGAAGACGTCATAAGTCTATGAGTCTTAGTTTCTGTGTGAGGTTGAGAAACGCTTTTGCGTTGTTGGTGCGTAGAGACCGGGATCATATTTATCTAAAAACCACTTCGGACCAACGCATATGCGATGATTGTGTAGGTTGCTTGTGATATTTCGAATTTTCATAGTGGGGGACTGCTTGTTGATCGTTTGGGTTTAAAACCCCAATATACATCCAGTAGCAGCGGTCTCTTTATTATGAAATATCTAATGCGAGGATTATTCGCTACTAATCCTAGGGATTTCCCGATAGGATGTGGTAGGAAAGTACCTTCGGTTTTGTTAGTTCCTGGGCAACTTGTATGGATGTTTGTCTGACATTACATTTCTATAGATTACGCACATTGGTTTTTACAAACGTACATCAGTGGTGGCGGAGAAGGCAACTTCTCTTTGCTTAACACCCTCCTTGAGACGTATGAGCTTAAGGGTTGTATTTTTATGGAAGGCAATTAGTAGTGAACAGAAATGGCCATGTTGCATTCTAAGTGATGTGATATGTGCTTTGTGAAAGGTAATCGTTACCTCTAGCCTCGTCAACCAAAAATGACCAAAACAGGGTTAAATGCGACAAGGTTAAGTGGGTCATTCCCAAGTAGGATATGATCATCCTCTTCTAACACGCTATGACGTCGCGTGTCTTATTGTTGTGGTTTGTATGCTGGAGGGCCCTCCGTAAAGGTCGGTAACAACCGGAGGATGATATATTCGGTACCATCTAGTTATAGAGGTGTGTCGGTTTTGTGTTGGTAGAGGATCCTTAGTGATGGTCCTCGGTACATTTTTCTAGAGATGTACTGCAGGAAGGTAGTCCGTCACCTAGTCATTTTTATGGAAATCCAAACTCCTCTACGTACCTACCGTTTTGATTGTATTACCCAATTGGGCTATATGCTGGAATTAAATCAATGTAACAATTTCGGCTATGATTAATATTATTTGTATATAGTAGATACTACTATAATATCACATGAGATTTGATATGAAATGTTTTAGTTATCGTAAGGTAAAAACATGTCCGTGTTTATGTGTGGACTTGTCTTACGAGATACTTTTGTTTTGATAAAGGAAAAGTTTAGCAATTTAATAAATTCAGCTGAGTGTGTTTCTCATGCTGGTTTACCAGACCGATGCGGGCGTTCTTCCCTTTCAATGCTCGTGTCAGACCGAGTATATTTACAGGTTATGCTTTGGTGCTTTTGGAGCTTCAGCAGGAGAGCTGGAGATCTTCATTTCGTATACGCGTATCTGTTATGATTATTGATTATCCGCTTTGTTTAGTTGTTTATATTATCAACAATTGTGAGGACAGGTTATTATAACTATTCAAGCTGATAACTATTGATTGATTGTTGAACTCTGATCGATGTATGTATATACAGTTTCTGTTTTGTAAAGATCATTGATATGATATTGTATATTTTCCGCTGCAATGTGAGATTCTGTATTGTTTTGTTTGGTTCTATCTTCTCCCTTTCTTCTCTTCTCTTCTTCTCTCTTCTTTTATTTTTCTTGACTTTTAGTCAGTTTGTGTTTTTTGGGTTGGACATGTGTGGATTATTGTCGATTCAAAGGGTACGGATTTGCGGGTCGTCACATTTGGTATCAGAGCTTAGATTTTGTATATTCCTAGGCTTTGATGTGTACTCAGTATAGATAGGGACAGTAGCACCCTAGATTGAGTTTGAGTGTATTATATATTTGATCCCGTATTTGTTAGTGATATAAAAATGTTTTAAATTGTGTTTGCTTATCGGTTGAGCTGTTTGTGAATTCTGGTCGGTATGTGGGACGCCATGTTATCGATAAGGATTTCCAAACACTTAAACGAGGCAAGTCGACATAGTATTATTTTAAATTTGGTAAATGAAATAACTTTACCTCGATTATATTTTTTATATAAAGGAAATAATTTTTCAAGAATTATTAAAGTGTATATAAATGAATTGTTTGGTTGTTTGAAAACATAAATATATATAAGTTAATAAAAGTTGTTTGAACAATCTTAATGGAAACAACAATTGTCAAAGAGAATAAATTATATAAGCAAATAAATTATAAAGTATGGAATTATAATTAATATGATTTACAATTTTGAAATAATCTTATACATAAGAAATGAAACTATTTAAGTTGTAATGAAAAATGGATTTAGATTGATTATTTGAAATTTGAATCACGATAAATTTGAAAGTTGTTTTTCAAAGTTAAAAAAGTTATATTATTATAAATCTTAATAAAATGAAAGAATTTGAAATGATCTTATGTAAGTGAAGTGAAATATTGAAATTATACAAGTATAGATTTATAAGTATAGAAAGAAAATTTAAAAAAAGAATAGAAAGCATTGAATTCACTACTATTGCTGGGAAATAATAAGGGTGATGACTGCAGCATCATCAGTATTATTTTCGAGTTTCTGTGTGATGGATTTTCTACCAATAGTAAATTGAAATTGAAGTTTTGTTTTGGATAAACAAATTTGATTAAAATCCGAGTTGTAAATGATAAATATAAGTAAAATAAGTTTTGAACTTATAATATGAAATGAAAATTTTAACTTGGTAAAGTTGAAATAAATTTGAGTTAGCATAATAAATATATGATTTGAAATTTAACTAAAGGAAAGTTAATAAAGTGAATTGGATTTGAAATTATAAAGAATGAGTTTAGTGAATGGAAGTAAACTTAGGTAAATTTTTATGAAAGTTTAAAAAAATAAGTTGTATAACTTATAAAATGAGATAAGGTAAGTAAAACCAAATGTTATAATGGTTAAATAATTTTGTTAAGAAAAACAAAATCTGTATTTGAAGTGATATGAATTTAACTTAAGTAAAAGTTAAATAAGATAGAATTTCAATTGAATTAAATTGAACTAAAGTTGTATAAGTGAAGGTAAATGAAATTAAAATGAAAGATAACTTAAGTAAGGTTAAACGAAGTTGATTTTGGTATCGAAGTTAATTAATAAAGTGAATTTATGAAATGAATGTGAATTTGAGTTATATAAAGAAATTCAACTTTATTTGTAAAATGAATTAGCATTAAAAAATTTGTTGTTAAGAAGTTGCGAATTAATAACAATATTGAAAGTGTTATATAAAAATGTGATTATAGTGAGAATTCAATCTAAATTGTATAATTGAATGAAAGTCAATTAGATATTGAACCAATTGAAATTAAAAGTGTTGAACCAAACTAAATGGATGTAAAGTAAATTAATTTGGTAATGTTGGTTATATATTGGTTAACTAGATTGTTGTTAATCTATTGAATAGAAATCCATATGTAGTTGAATTAATAAAATTGAAAGTTAAGTAATTGAATTCAAACTGGAAGTAAAGTGAATTTAAATATAATTGATTTGATTTGAACTGGAAGTGAACAAATTGGAATATGAACTAGTGAATGTAAACTAATTGAAAATCAATTCAGTGAATATTAATGAAGTGAAAGTGTATTGATTTGGTTATGGGTGTTAGTTGGATGATGGTTGGTTGATGGTTGAATTTGTTGCTTATTGATGGCATTTGCTATATTGGCATATATTGTTGTTGGTATATGTTTTATATTGATATTAATATCATATATACATGTTCTCATTTGTTTGTTGAGTGTTTAGTCGGTGCAGATGACGCTTGCTTCGCATTTAGAGCTCGCTTTCGTGCTATATTAGCCGTATATGCTTGCTACTAATATATAAGGTACATATCTCGGATTACATATCGTACTTTTACACTTTTTTCCCTTTGGGGTGCCTTATCCTTGATGATGAGATATATATTTATGATATATACATTGTTATTCTTTTTTCCGGATCGAACTGCGCAAAGGAGATGCTGGTGAATTTTTTTGAAAATTTAAAGCGTTAGAAAATTTTGGGGAAAATTTGTGATAACTAAAATTTTGATTTTGAGTTAAAAGTTAAATGACATTGGTTGGTTTTGAAAGAATAACTATGAATGGATTTGAAAACTTATTAAATTTTTTATAAGAAGTTTAACGAATGAATTTTGGGAAAGTTAAACATTTAAATGATTTTGGTAAATCTAGTTCGAACGATTTGTTTTGAAAATTTAATGGATTTTGTGACTTTTTCTTACTTAGTAATTTCAAGGATGAAATTCTTTTAAGTAGGGGAAAATGTAACGGCCCAGAATTTCTGTCGTCGGATATTCGTATATTTAATTAATTTTAAATATTTAAAAGTTACGTTTATAAGCTGAATAAATAATATTTCGAATATTGTGATTTAATTGGATAATTAAATTGTTAATTTAATATTTGAAATTGTGAAAATAATTAGAAATTGTATTTAATGTGAATGAAAATTTATAGAGTTGAACTAAATTCTATTTGAATTAGAATGATGTTAGAGAACTTTTAAAATCGAATTAAAAGTTAATTTATAGAAATTGAATATTTTAATATTTAATTGACGAGTAAAAATAGCCATTTTTCAAATTGCCTCGGATTTCGACGAAACCAGTTTCATTGGATCCGTAATGTTAAATTATTTAAGATTTCAAATTTTGTGTCAATCGAATTTACGGTTTGTCCGGTGCAAGCTGAAACGCGTAGAAATCGGTTTAAGCGAATTTTAAATTTGAATAGTGGATTTGAAAACCTATCTTTCAAATACGATCGAACTGGCTCCCTATATATATTCCATTACGTTCGAAATGGGGGTAAAACGTTATAAACGCCAGGCGGCACGCTTCGTTTCGAGTTCGGAATTTTTTTGGATGAATAGTGTTTTGCAATTTTCTATATAAGGCCATAAATTTTCACTTCTGCAAAATATTTAGGATTTTAAACCCTAGCCGCCAGCAAATATGTAGCGACCCGACTTTCCACTCCCGGAAAATCGCATCACTAATTAAGAAAGAAAGGGATAGAAGAAGAAAAGAAAGAGAAGAAAGAGAAAAAAACACATCAGAATCTCACAGCGGAACGATTTAAATATAATATAGAACATATACATAGTATCATATACATCAGAGTACACTACTAAATATCTCAATTTAGACAGTTATAACACTTCTGTCTAATATACAATACAAGAACACCAATACAGAATAACACACAGCGGAAATTCTAACTATATAACTACACGCTGAAGCCTCCTGCTCCAAAGCTCCTCCAGAATTCGTCAAGAGATATCCTGAATCACTTGACTACTCATATATAATATGAGTACCCAAGAGTTTAATAAAACAGAAAATAAACACTCGGGTCAGACAGGGGTCTGGTGTGAGTAAACGGTTTAGGATTGCTTAACTTTAGAAAATCCTTTGAAAAGAAAGGTATCACGTAAGACTTCCCACACATAAACATGGAAAAGTTTTTACCTTACGCTAACCAAAACATTTGATAGGAAATCCAGTGATATTATAATAGTGTCTAGGGTTTTCAAGTAAATATGAAATAGCCGAAATTGTTAAATTCCAGCTACTAGCCACAAAAGTGGGTAATACAAACAAAACCGTAAGGTCTCGTAGGGAAAATGGGTCTCCATCAATGGCAGGGCTACTGGGGTACCGCCCGTCACAGTACGTGGCCTAGATCACTGTACCGAGGATTACTCCCTTCATCCCCTGCAACACAAGACCGGGACCATTCCTTACTGAACAGTCCCGAACAAGACCACCCCGCAGTTGGCTGCAGACCAACTGCCCACACAGCCGAAATATAACGGGACTTCTAGACAGGGGTGTATCTCACTCTCCAGTGGGAGCGACCCACGAAGCCTTGCTGCACCTCCCCTGTTTTAGCCATTCCCGGTTGATGAGGCTTGTGGCTGCGATTACCTTTATAGGACCAATTATCTTAGAATGCTCATCGTCCGTCTGACGATGTTCTGAAAGCATTCAATCCATACAAGTTCGTTCCAGGTTCGAACGAAACCGAAGGCACTATCTCGTTGCACTCATTTTGTAATCACCCTCAGAGTCAACGACCATAGCCCTTGCACTCTAAATTTCCATCTCGAATCTATAAGTACTATCCCGTCAAACTCATTACGGAATCACCCATAGAGTTATACTGACGTATAGCCCTTACACCTCGAGTCTTCACTTGCTCCACTTGGATTAACGACCAACGTTTAAATGGAATCGATGTGGTTTTCGGATATCCAAATATGGAAACCCGATCCCGGCTCACCGAAATCAAACGCCATTTTAATGTCCAAGTTGTACTTAAGGGATTTAAACAATAGATATTTCAAAAAATATCACTTAACATAAATGGATGTATCACAACACAGATATATAATCATCTATTATCACATGCATCTATACATATCACAAAGCAGCATATATATCACATTCAGATATAGCATATTCACATCATCATCCATCAATCAATGTCATCCAATCATTAACTCATTCAATGATAAGTATCATCCAATCAATTATCATTCATAAACAAGTTTTATTCAAACTTGATTAATTTAATTAATCCTTAAATTAAATTAATCCTTAATTAATCACTTGTACTATCTTCAATCCAACTTCTTATTCATTAATTAATTACAAATTAATTAATTAACATCACTTAATTATCCATTTCAATTAATCTTCCCTGATTAATTATCACTTAATTACTTTAAGTAACTATTACTTAGTTACCATATTAATTAATCATCCTGATTACTTACTTCCAAATTATACTAAGTAATTACCTCTTAATTGCTTTCTAAATTAATCAACCTTGATTAATTATTCTTTAATTATCCTGATAATTATTCCTTAATTATCCTTTAATCATACCTGATTAATCCCTTTTAATTAATCACACTTGATTAATTACTCTTAATTAATCATACTTAATTAATTATTTTTAATTAATCACCTTTGATTAATTACCTTTAATTACATTTAGTAATTAAAACTAAATTATAAACTAATTATTCTTAGATTATAAATTAATAATTAATTAATTATTTTCATTAATTAATGATTATTTCCATAAATCAAATTCCTTTCTTAATTAATTACTTTTACAAGTAATTAATTACTTAATTAATTTTTCTTAATCCTTTTATTAATTAATCATTAATCAAATAATTTAAATCTTTAACCAATTATTAATTAATTCTTTAATTAATAACTAAGTGATTAACTCTTAATCACATTTACCTAATTACTTTTAATAAAGTAATTAAGTTTTACTTAATAACATCTAGTAATTAACCATTTAATTACTTAATTACTTCCAAAGTAATTATATTAGATTCATCCAAAGTGATTATCTTAATTAATCACAAGTTAATTACTTAATTAACAATTTGACTTAATCATTTAAAATTAATTAAATGATTCTTAACTTATTATATTATAAAGATTCTTAATTAAGAAAACATCACCTTAATTAAATCTTTTATTAACAAATAAAAATTGATAATTAAAAATAATTTAATTATCTCAATTATCTTTACAAATGTATTTATCTTTAATTAAATCAAATTCAAAATAACTAAAGATAATCTTTATTACAATTGATTATCAAATTCTAAATCATTAAACTTTATTTAAATAAAACATAATATTTAGAAACCAATTATAATTTAAACATATTTTAAATTGAACTTTTAAATCTTTTAAATCTTTCCAAATTTATTTATTAAAGTTTAATATAAACTTTATCTTAAATCCACTTATTTATTTTAAAACTTCCATATTTATTACATATAAAACTTGTTTAAACATAACTTCGAAACAAATTTAGTTTTATATATAAACTTATTTAACTTTTGTTTAAAACTTTAATCATTTACAAATCATATTATCTTTTTTTTAAATTTTAGAAACCTTACTGTTAAATATTTTAAAACTTTTAAACTCAAACTTTAAACTGCAGAACTCACAACAAAAACACGCTCATCAACCCAAGCAACCCACAAATCTCACGCGTTAACCTGAGCAAATCCATCCCTAACCTGCTTCGAGCCTAAATAGCAGTTACACGAAAAATACTCCGAGTCTTCCATCTCTTCTCTTTCCCTACCCCAACATCCATAGCCGAAACACGAAAACTATGCACATTCACGTGCACGTCGCCACCTGTCAACGGCGAACTCCATGCCGACCTTCCCCAAGTCGCACACGACCTATACTACAAATCGCGCCATTCAGAAAATCAATTTCGATCGGAAATCAAAAATTCACCTTCGAACCCATCAGCTCGAAACACCATTGCCAGAAAACCCAACATCCACAGCAACTCAAACCTCGAGAAAACCCACTGACTCCACCGTAGCTCTTTCACTACCTCCAGATCCCTTGGCAACCCCTGCGATCATCTATAGTAGCTCCACGTCGCCGTGAAAATCAAGATGAAAACGACATCAACTTCAGGGTGTTAAACCCTAATCTAACAATTAACGGCCAAATCAACCATAAATAATTTCTCAAATCATTTTTCCTATGATCCTTATCTTCTCCATCACCTTCGTGCTCAATCCAGATACCCAGTTCGTCGTCGTTTACCAAGAATCGGCCAAAAACCCCAAAATAGAAAATCCCAAAATTCTCTTAAATTTCTAATCTATAAATCATGAGACTAATCTCAAAAATCATGATTTTGCATTAGGAATTCAATAATATAATTCAAATCCAAAATTGATTCGATTAGTTTTTGACCCATAATAAGATTTTACTGTAAATTTTAAAACTTTGAACTAAATATCCATTACAAAATCCTATAATCATTTTTAGAAGGAAGATTACATGTTTTCTAACAAACTTTATTTTCAAATCATAAGCTAGTTTGGATTTAAAATTGAATTATTGAATTATATAAGGAAGGTGAAGCCTGTTTATAAACAAACAGAGTCATTTCATCATCACAGGCATCAAAATGCTTAACATTCAAACATGCATAAACTTTTAATTCAAGAATTCATCAACATCATGATATTCACCATAAGAACAAATTAAAATTCAGAATAAAAACTATTTTTAAAATTCCATTTACTCACCTGTAAATTTACAGAAAACAGAGAGTAGAACTGCATATTTTTTCCCAGGCTTTCAATTCCCTTTTGCATGCTGAAGTGATGATAAATTTCCATCTTGCATGATGAAATCAATCCACTTGCAGTTGATTTCTGAGTTGGTTGATAAATTTGAAGATGATCTTTGATTTGAATATCCAGATTTACAGATTCCAGTATTTACTTTATTTGAACTTTGTTTTGATTTGCAATTTTTTTTCTTTCAGATTTGTATTTTTGTTTGAAAGAAGAAAGTGATTTCTTAGCTAAAAATTAAAAGTAAATTCCTTCTTCATATTTTACAAACTTTAAATTTTAAATTAAATTATCAATGGAACTGCCACTTGTCCCTTATATGTTTATATTCTTACAAATGTCTTTTAATAAGCCAAATATACTTACAAGTGTTATTATTGTTTAATTAATGTTTTATAAATGTTACTTCCTTTTATTTTATAATTATTAAGCTATGTATATGTAATTATGTTATAGAAATATGTATTTACCTTTTTAATAAATATTCATGTAAATTTAAATAACTTATATTTTGATTTATAATATATGTTTATAAGTTAAGATATCTATTTTAATTCTTTATATAGAAATTTTAAAACAATTTATCTTATGTTAAAATGAAAGACTATTAAACAAATGAACCTTTATTTCAAATCTTATTTAAAAGCTTAAAGTACATATTTATCATAAATAAGGGATTAACTTTGTTATTTAAAATTTAAATCTCAATTATCAATTCAAAGTCATTAAATCAAATTATCATTTCAAATTTCAAAACTAAATATATTCAAGTTTGAAAACTCTTATTAAATTTAAATTAATAATTTTCCTATTTAAAACATATATATACAAATATATGCACATTTCAAATAGAAACATTCTAACATTAAATTTGTTAATTTCTATATTAAGTTTTAAAACAAATCTCAAATCACAATATATACATTTATATATATTACAATTTGAATATAAAGTTTATTACATTAAAAACTTCTTATTTACCAAAAATAAATATTTTCAAATCAAAATATTATAAACTTTCAAAAGAATTAAATTTGCCAATTCATATTGTCAAGAAATTATTAATAGATATTAACCAATTATCATTATTATTCTTTAAAATAAATTTTAACTTGTCAATTTATAATTTAAAATGATCAAATCAATTTAATTATAATCAAAGATTATTAAATTGATATTGCTCAAAATTCCGGGTCGTCACATTCCTCCCCCTTAAAAGAATTTCGTCCCCGAAATTTAAAAGCAAAGATAATTTAATAACCCAGCTAAAGAATTTAAATTTCAAACAGCAATCTCACAATCAATCATAGCAACTAATTCAAACAAATAATTTTATCTATCCAGAAAAATTCTGAATAGAACTTCCTAATATTATCAAGAGTTTTCCAGGTACCTATACTGGAATACTCGCTCTACAGAAACTTAACTAACTATATTATTAAAACCAAGAACTCCCTCATCTGATTCTTCAAATCTGAACAAGATATCAGATTAAACTCAAAACCAGCCCAACTACCAAATCCTTCTTAACTACTGATTCTATCACTCGAAGAATCATACACATATTCCTCAGAGATATGTGAAATATAATGAATTCCAGTTATCCGAACTGGCAATTCAATCTTGTAGATCAAAATCAAATCTTCAGAGAACACAGGGAAAAACTCAAAATACTTCCAGAGCGAACTCTCCAGTTTTACCCATTCTTATATCTCCTTTGATTGGATAAAACCAAATAATATCCAAACTCTAACTGCACATTCCAAAATTTCTCAGTTCTTAACTGCACAACTCCTCAGATGCTCTGAGTCACCTCCAATATTCCTGATCAGCCTAACCCTTGCTGACTGCTTCAAGAAACATCAGCACCAACTCAAACCAAATCTCCAAATCCCACTCAACAAAATGGCTTACCCAAAAATAATTTGCTGAAATCCAAAAACACAACTCTATACCACAAGCATCAATGGACTTCAAACCTATCTCTCCTATCTAGAATAGCCAAACAGTTGCACCTGACAACCTTACCTTCAAATCCAGAAAATTCCTTCATACTTGAATTTCCTGTAGAAATTTCTTTACTACAACACCCGGTTGCTCTCATTCTAGAATAATTCCCAACTCGCTTCCGCTGCACAACTCTGATCTAGAGCAGATAAGAATGCTATCGAAGAACATAAGCAAAATCTTTCTTCATACACTGTTCATCCAATCCATAAAATCTTAGTGACCATTCCACTTGGTCAAAACATCTTAGCAGAATCTTAACTTAGAATAAGATGACCAATCCTTCTCCAAAGAATCTTGAGCTGCCTCATCAAACTCCTCTCGCTCCAAGAGTCATCCCTCTTCATGGTTGAACCATCAAAATTACTCCTGAATTCCAAGTTGATAAGAAAACTCAGTCTCCGATTCAGGTCAACTTATGATTTTCTCAAAAACATCTAGAAAATCTCTGACTGCTTAAGCAGCCTATACCTTCATATGATATGCCTAAATCTCAAACCAAAGAATACTCCAAGATTCCCAAACTAATCGCAAGTCACTTTTGCGATCCACTCAGTTCTGATTCCAAAGAACTGTCTCCCCAACTAGAACAACTTTTCCTATTCCAGATAAATCTTTCCAGAATGGCTCACCTATTAGAAAAACTGATAGATCACTTCCAAGAAATATCCTACTCTGCCGAGCCTCCCAAAGAAAAGAATAAGCCTTCACCATCTGCCTGGTCTGCCGATAGTAGAATCCCAAAGATTACTGAATCATCGAAGAAACAAATCCATGCTGCTACTTTCAAACTTCACTTCAATGATACTACTGAGCCAAAAGATCTTCCTTCACCAAAACCTCCTGAAACTCAAAACTATCACCCAATTCCACAAAAAATCCTTGAGACGAGTAGACATCTCCTCAAAGAAACTCGGCTCAAAATCAAACATCAACCACTTATCTTCTTAAGAAAACAATGAGACCATGTCCGAAATGAGGTAACTCATCGACCTTAGTCTCCTACTTTAACAAAGATAAGACACCCTTACTTGAGATCCAGATAATCTATAAACATCCGAATCTTCATTGCAGTAGACATCAATGCTCTTCCAACATCATCTAAATTTGGCTCCAAAAGAAACATCTTCAGAACCATCTATGGAAATTGCATCTCATCACATAGCTATTCCTTCCTGAAGCTATCAAGATACCACCACTTGCTTCTGCTCAGCGGACAACTCAACTTTTGGAAATCCCTGCCCATTCGAGAGCAAATCAACCTTACTCTCAAGAATATACTCCAATTCTTGAAAATACTTCCTCTGGACTCAAAGAAATCCTTTTACAAATCTACAAAACTTATTCGAGATGGTATTAGGTCTACAATCTCGATAAACACCTCCAACCACAATATATAAACCTCTTCCAATAGTGGTAGTCGTGTTCCATACACTCCTACCTTATCTACCTTTATAACCTATGTTGGAAAATCCAAATAGATAACCCAACAAATTAGGTAGATATATAAATATATATTTATATATAAAAATTACAAGTACGCTCTCTCAAGATAGACACCACTCCAGAGCCTAGGTATTCACTCAACCTAACTGCTCTGATACCAACTGTAGCGACCCGACTTTCCACTCCCGGAAAATCGCATCACTAATTAAGAAAGAAAGGGATAGAAGAAGAAAAGAAAGAGAAGAAAGAGAAAACAACACATCAGAATCTCACAGCGGAACGATTTAAATATAATATAGAACATATACATAGTATCATATACATCAGAGTACACAACTAAATATCTCAATTTAGACAGTTATAACACTTCTGTCTAATATACAATACAAGAACATCAACACAGAATAACACACAACGGAAATTCTAACTATATGACTACACGCTGAAGCCTCCTGCTCCAAAGCTCCTCCAGAATTCGTCAAGAGATATCCTGAATCACTTGACTACTCATATATAATATGAGTACCCAAGAGTTTAATAAAACAGAAAATAAACACTCGGGTCAGACAGGGGTCTGGTGTGAGTAAACGGTTTAGGATTGCTTAACTTTAGAAAATCCTTTGAAAAGAAAGGTATCACGTAAGACTTCCCACACATAAACATGGAAAAGTTTTTACCTTACGCTAACCAAAACATTTGATAGGAAATCCAGTGATATTATAATAGTGTCTAGGGTTTTCAAGTAAATATGAAATAGCTGAAATTGTTACATTTATTAAATTCCAGCTACTAGCCACAAAAGTGGGTAATACAAACAAAACTGTAGGGTCTCGTAGGGAAAATGGGTCTCCATCAATGGCAGGGCTACTGGGGTACCGCCCGTCACAGTACGTGACCTAGATCACCGTACCGAGGATTACTCCCTTCATCCCCTGCAACACAAGACCGGGACCATTCCTTACTGAACAGTCCCGAACAAGACCACCCCGCAGTTGGCTGCAGACCAACTGCCCACACAACCGAAATATAAAGGGACTTCTAGACAGGGGTGTATCTCGCTCTCCAGTGGGAGCGACCCACGAAGCCTTGCTGCACCTCCCATGTTTTAGCCAATCCCGGTTGATGAGGCTTGAGCCTACGATTACCTTTATAGGACCAATTATCTTAGAATGCTCATCGTCCGCCTGACGATGTTCTGAAAGCATTCAATCCATACAAGTTCGTTCCGGGTTCGAACGAAACCGAAGGCACTATCTCGTTGCACTCATTTTGGAATCACCCTCAGAGTCAACGACCATAGCCCTTGCACTCTAAATTTCCATCTCGAATCTATAAGTACTATCCCGTCAAACTCATTACGGAATCACCCACAGAGTTATGCTGACGTATAGCCCTTACACCTCGAGTCTTCACTTGCTCCACTTGGATTAACGACCAACGTTTAAATGGAATCGATGTGGTTTTCGGATATCCAAATATGGAAACCCGATCCCGGTCTCACCGAAACCAAACGCCATTTTAATGTCCAAGTTGTACTTAAGGGATTTAAACAATAGATATTTTAGAAAATATCACTTAACATAAATGGATGTATCACAACACAGATAGATAATCATCTATTATCACATGCATCTATACATATCACAAAGCAGCATATATATCACATTCAGATATAGCATATTCACATCATCATCCATCAATCAATGTCATCCAATAACATCCAATCATTAACTCATTCAATGATAAGTATCATCCAATCAATTATCATTCATAAACAAGTTTGATTCAAACTTGATTAATTTAATTAATCCTTAAATTAAATTAAACCTTAATTAATCACTTGTACTATCTTCAATCCAACTTCTTATTCATTAATTAATTACAAATTAATTAATTAACATCACTTAATTATCCATTTCAATTAATCTTCCCTGATTAATTATCACTTAATTACTTTAAGTAATTATTACTTAGTTACCATATTAATTAATCATCCTGATTACTTACTTCCAAATTATACTAAGTAATTACCTCTTAATTGCTTTCTAAATAAATCAACCTTGATTAGTTATTCTTTAATTATCCTGATAATTATTCCTTAATTATCCTCTAATCACACCTGATTAATCCCTTTTAATTAATCACACTTGATTAATTACTCTTAATTAATCATACTTAATTAATTATTTTTAATTAATCACCTTTGATTAATTACCTTTAATTACATTTAGTAATTAAAACTAAATTATAAACTAATTATTCTTAGATTATAAATTAATAATTAATTAATTATTTTCATTAATTAATGATTATTTCCATAAATCAAATTCCTTTCTTAATTAATTACTTTTACAAGTAATTAATTACTTAATTAATTTTTCTTAATTCTTTTATTAATTAATCATTAATCAAATAATTTAAATCTTTAACCAATTATTAATTAATTCTTTAATTAATAACTAAGTGATTAACTCTTAATCACATTTACCTAATTACTTTTAATGAAGTAATTAACTTTTACTTAATAACCTCTAGTAATTAACCATTTAATTACTTAATTACTTCCCAAGTAATTATATTAGATTAATCCAAAGTGATTATCTTAATTAATCACAAGTTAATTACTTAATTAACAATTTAACTTAATCATTTAAAATTAATTAAATGATTCTTAACTTATTATATTATAAAGATTCTTAATTAAGAAAACATCACCTTAATTAAATCTTTTATTAACAAATAAAAATTGATAATTAAAAATAAATTAATTATCTCAATTATCTTTACAAATGTATTTATCTTTAATTAAATCAAATTCAAAATAACTAAAGATAATCTTTATTATAATTGATTATCAAATTCTAAATCATTAAACTTTATTTAAATAAAACATAATATTTAGAAATCAATTATAATTTAAACATATTTTAAATTGAACTTTTAAATCTTTAAAATCTTTCCAAATTTATTTATTAAAGTTTAATATAAACTTTATCTTAAATCCACATATTTATTTTAAAACTTCCATATTTATTACATATAAAACCTGTTTAAACATAATTTCGAAACAAATTTAGTTTTATATATAAACTTATTTAACTTTTGTTTAAAACTTTAATCATTCACAAATCATATTATCTTTGTTTTAAATTTAGAAACCTTACTGTTAAATATTTTAAAACTTTTAAACTCAAACTTTAAGCTGCAGAACTCACAACAAAAACATGCTCATCAACCCGAGCAACCCACAAATCTCACGCGTTAACCTGAGCAAATCCATCCCTAACCTGCTTCGAGCCTAAATAGCAGTTACACGAAGAATACTCCGAGTCTTCCATCTCTTCTCTTTCCCTACCCCAACATCCATAGCCGAAACACGAAAACTGTGCAGGTTCACGTCCACGTCGCCGCCTGTCAACGGCGAACTCCATGCCGACCTTCCCCAAGTCGCACACGACCTATACTACAAATCGCGCCATTCAGAAAATCAATTTCGATCGGAAATCAAAAATTCACCTTCGAACCCATCAGCTCAAAACACCATTGCCAAAAAACCCAACATCCACGACAACTCAAACCTCGAGAAAACCCACTGACTCCACCGTAGCTCTTTCACTACCTCCAGATCCCTTGGCAACCCCTGCGATCATCTATAGTAGCTCCACGTCGCCGTGAAAATCAAGATGAAAACGACATCAACTTCAGGGTGTTAAACCCTAATCCAACAATTAACAGCCAAATCAACCATAAATAAATTCTCAAATCATTTTTCCCATGATCCTTATCTTCTCCATCACCATCGTGCTCAATCTAGATACCCAGTTCGTCGCCGTTTACCAAGAATCGGCCAAAAACACCAAAATAGAAAATCCCATAATTCTCTTAAATTTCTAGTCTATAAATCATGAGACTAATCTCAAAAATCATGATTTTGCATTAGGAATTCAATTATATAATTCAAATCCAAAATTGATTCGATTAGTTTTTGACCCATAATAAGATTTTACTGCAAATTTTAAAACTTTGAACTAAATATCCATTATAAAATCCTATAATCATTTTTAGAAGGAAGATTACATGTTTTCTAACAAACTTTATTTTCAAATCATAAGCTAGTTTGGATTTAAAATTGAATTATTGAATTATATAAGGAAGGTGAAGCCTGTTTATAAACAAACAGAGTCATTTCATCATCACAGGCATCAAAATGCTTAACATTCAAACATGCATAAACTTTTAATTCAAGAATTCATCAACATCATGATATTCACCATAAGAACAAATTAAAATTCAGAATAAAAACTGTTTTGAAAATTCCATTTACTCACCTGTAAATTTGCAGAAAACAGAGAGTAGAACTGCATATTATTTTTCCCAGGCTTTCAATTCCCTTTTGCATGCTGAAGTGATGATAAATTTCTAGCTTGCATGATGAAATCAATCCACTTGCAGTTGATTTCTGAGTGGTTGATAAATTTGAAGATGGTCTTTGATTTGAATATCCAGATTTACAGATTCCAGTATTTACTTTATTTGAACTTTGTTTTGATTTGCATTTTTTTTTCAGATTTGTATTTTTGTTTGAAAGAAGAAAGTGATTTCTTAGCTAAAAATTAAAAGTAAATTCCTTCTTCATATTTTACAAACTTAAAATTTTAAATTAAATTATCAATAGAACTGCCACTTGTCCCTTATATGTTTATATTCTTACAAATGTCGTTTAATAAGCCAAATATACTTACAAGTGTTATTATTGTTTAATTAATGTTTTATAAATGTTACTTCCTTTTATTTTATAATTATTAAGCTATGTATATGTAATTATGTAATATAGAAATATGTATTTACCTTTTTAATAAATATTCATGTAAATTTAAATAACTTATATTTTGATTTATAATATATGTTTATAAGCTTAAGATATCTATTTTAATTCTTTATATAGAAATTTTAAAACAATTTATCTTATGTTAAAATGAAAGACTATTAAACAAATGAACCTTTATTTCAAATCTTATTTAAAAGCTTAAAGTACATATTTATCATAAATAAGGGATTAACTTTGTTATTTAAAATTTAAATCTCAATTATCAATTCAAAGTCATTAAATCAAATTATCATTTCAAATTTCAAAACTAAATATATTCAAGTTTGAAAACTCTTATTAAATTTAAATTAATAATTTTCCTATTTAAAACATATATATACAAATATATGCACATTTCAAATAGAAACATTCTAACATTAAATTTGTTAATTTCCATATTAAGTTTTAAAACAAATCTCAAATCACAATATATACATTTATATATATATTACAATTTGAATATAAAGTTTTTTACATTAAAAACTTCTTATTTACCAAAAATAAATATTTTCAAATCAAAATATTATAAACTTTCAAAAGAATTAAATTTGCCAATTCATATTGTCAAGAAATTATTAATAGATATTAACCAATTATCATTATTATTCTTTAAAATAAATTTTAACTTGTTAATTTATAATTTAAAATGATCAAATCAATTTAATTATAATCAAAGATTATTAAATTGATATTGCTCAAAATTCCGGGTCGTCACAAAATAATTCAATGGCCGAAATCCCCTCTTCTTCTTCCTCGATTATCTCCTCATCCATCCACTCTTACGAAAATTCTTCAACTACAAAAATGTAGAGGGTGGAGAGACCTTCACGATAAACGGTCATGATCGCGATTAAGGAAGTAGATTGGCGGGAATTGTCACTCAAAGTCATCACGTTCGAACGTGATTTCCTAAGGCATGCCGCGACCGGGTTTGTCGGCGTTCGTGGTGATGAGGGAGCTTTTCATGGCCTTTTGAATGAAGGTGTTCGATCGATCTGAAATCGATCGTGGGTGGTGCAAAAAATTTATGAATGTCGACGACCGAGTGAGTTTTTTTCACATAAAAGAAACAATGGGTGGAAGAAGAAGGCTTCAACGGCCTGGATTTGATGGAGGTTAAAATAAAAAAAAAGTGAAATTGATTTTAATATATTAAATTGTATGAACTTTAAAACTGCATAACTTTGTCGTACGAGGTCGGAATTTCACGAAACAACTTGCGTTGGATTCGTATTGTCGAACACTACGCGATGGAGATGGTTTGGAGATGATTGGAGCTAGTGTGAATTTTGGATAAAATTAAACACGTGTTTAATTTTATTCGGAATAAAACGCTGAAATCGCGACTACAAGCAAAGTTAGTACAACTCACTCTTTCTAACTCACTGATATTTTTATATAAGTGAGAAATAATATTATTTATGATGATTGTTTGGATGATATATGATATATTGATTGGTATTTGGATATATACCTGCCTAGTGGAGCAGATGAACCTATACGTTCCCGTCTATGAGCGGATGACCCTTTGTACGCGCGTTTGCCATGAAGTGGACATTGTACATATATTCTAATAATGTATATTTGTTGCAGGTGACAGGTTAGAGGGATCCAACTGGATTCCTCGCCCGTATTGATTTATTTACATATATTATTATATATTATGTTATCATATGATATATGATGTTTTGGATGCCGTGATTGTTATATTTAGTGCTGTTGCAGCATTGAGCCTATTTTTAGAATTTTAAAAATATTAAAGTAACGATTTCGAATTTAAAAGGATTTTAAAGTGATTTTGGACATAAATGTTTTATTGAATTTTTGAATCGTTAAGAATTGATTTATTTTGAATAAATAAATGTGATAATTTTTATGTTATAAAAATTATGATGTTTTGGGGAAATATGATAAGAATATGATTTTTGAAATAGGAAGTTAACTTATTTTGTGAAATAGTATAAATTGAGATTTTTGATTTATTATAAGCGGTTATATATATATAAGATTTTTAAAATTGAATTTTTATTAATCAAAATGATGGAATTTAAAAAGGATTTTTGTAAGAGTTAAAATGAGGTTATAAATGGATTTTATAAGCGAATAAGATTTATAATTGTGAAGTTATAAAATAAATGAATTTGTAAAATAAATGATTTATAAGTAACTAACTTATAAATTGGATTTCGGCATTTAAATAAGATATAAATAGAAGTTGTTAATTAAGGGATTTTATAAGTTGAAATTCTTATAAAATAATATAATGGAATTTATGAACATTGTTTTATAAATCCGAATTTGATTCAATTTGATAAGTTAAATATAGAAGTATATTAAAGAAATTATATCCACGATTTTGGACAGTGGATAATCCTTTAATAAATAATGGTGTAGAAATACTGGATTTGGTAAACGAATTGTATTCACGATTTTGGACAGTGAATAATATATTAAATAAATGATTTCAAATGTGATATTTTAATTGAAGTTAAATGGTTTAAAGATGTTTTAAAATGTGTTGAGTATCGAATATACAGATTTCAACATTCATTGTTGACATAGACGTTTTCGAGAAATAAGGAAATGATGGACTATAACACTGTTGTTGTAGTAAATGATTTTCAAAAGAAAATATTTTGTATAGTATTGGGATTTATATATCTATCTTATTTTTGAATCCCTATACTATTGATTTTGGGTTGTCGTAACGATGTTTTAGGCAACATTCGTTTTGACCCAAATAAATGTGTTTAAGGAGAATGTTTTCATTAAAGAAATAAATATATGCTTATTTCTGATTTAAGTATATGTAATATTTTCTAAGTGTTGAAAATAAAGTGAATTGTGAATTACTTATTATTAAATAAGTATATGGAAAATGTTTTCCAATGTTGAAATATTGAAATGGTTTTGGATATATCTTTTTAAAGATAATTAGAAGTGAATATTTGGCAAATGATTTAATTTAATAAAGATTAGTTATAAGAGCCCAGTGATTGTATATGATGCTGAATATTTGTTTGTTTGCTTTGATAGTTAAATAACCGACAGTCAAACTTTGCCAAATTTTAGTTCCTCGACTTGATGTGGGAACTATTTAGTCGTACACTTAGTACGTAGCCTTCTGTGTAGGCTTGATTATCGTTTGTGTTGAGGATGTTGATTCGTATAGTGCGGAGTATTACTCCAATCTATCGTGCTTCCTTCTTGGCCAGAAGGATAACAAGTTGAAAGTTGAAGACGTGTTAGGTCTATGAGACTTAGTTCTGTGTGAGGTTAAGAAACACTTTTGCGTTGTTGGTGCGAAGAGACCGAGATCAGATTTATCTGAAAACCACTTCGGACCAACGTATATGCGATGATTGTGCATGTTGCTTGTGATGATATTGATATTCCGGATTTTCATAGTGGGGGACTGCTTGTTGATCGTTTGGGGTTAAAATCCCAATATACATCCAGTAGCAGTGGTATTTTTTATTATGAAATATCCAATGCGAGGATTATTCGCTACTAATCCTAGAGATTTCCCGACAGGATGTGGTAGGAAAGTACCTTTGGTTTGTCCTATTCCTGGACAACTTGTATGGATGTTTGTCTGACACTGACACTGCATTTCTATAGATTATGTACATTAGTTTTTACAAACGTACATCAGTGGTGGCGGAGAAGGCAACTTCTTTTAGCTTAACACCCTCCTTGAGACGTATGAGCTTAATGGTTGTATTTTTGTGGAAGGCAATTAGTAGTCAACAGAAATGGCCGTGTGGCATTCTAAGTAATGTGATATGTGCTTTGCGAAAGGTAATCATTACCTCAAGCCTCATCAACCGAAAATTACCAAAACAGGGTTAGATGCGGCAAGGCTAAGTGGGTCAATCCCAAGTAGGATATGATCATCCTCTTCTAGATATATCTTTACACACTATGACGTCGTGTATTTGATTATATTGGTTTGTATGCTAGAGGGCCCTCGATAAAGGTTGGTAACGACCGAAGGATGATATATTCGGTACCATCTAGTTATAGAGGTGGGCCGGTCTTGTGTTGGTGGAGGATCCTTAGTGATGGTCCTCGGTACATTTTTCTAGAGATGTACTGCCGGAAGGTAGTCCCTTCACCTGGTCATTTGTATGGAAATCCAAACTCCACTACGTACCTTCCATTTTGATTGTATTACCTAATTGGGCTATATGCTGGAATTTAATCAATGTAACATTTTCGGCTATGATTAATATTATTTGTATATAGTAGACACTACTATAATATCACATAAGATTTGATATGATATGTTTTAGCTATCGTAAAGTAAAAACATGTCCGTGTTTATGTGTGGACTTGTCTTACGAGATACTTTTGTTTTGATAAAGGAAAAGTTTGGTAATTTAATAAATTCAGTTGAGTGGGTTTCTCACGCTGGTTTACCACACTGATCCGAGCGTTCTTCCCTTTCAATGCTCGAGTCAGACCGAGTATATTTACAGGTTATGCTTTGGTGCTTTTGGAGCTTCAGCAGGATACCTGGAGATCTTCATTTCGTACACGCTTATCTGTTATGATTATTGATTATCCGCTTTGCTTAGTTGTTTATATTATCAGCAATTGTGAGGGCATGTTATTATAAATGTTCAAGCTGATAATTATTGATTGATTGTTGAACTCTGATCGATGTATGTATATACAGTTTCTGTTTTGTAAAGATCATTGATATGATTTTATATATTTTCCGCTGCGATGTGAGATTCTTTATTGTTTAGTTTGGTTCTATCTTCTCTCTTTCTTCTCTTCTCTTCTTCTCTCTTCTTTTCTTTCTCTTGACTTTCCGTCATTTTGTCATTTTTAGGTCGGACATGTGTGGATTATTGTCAATTTAAAGAGTACGGATTTGCGGGTCGTCACATTCTTCTTGGCTGAATCTAGCCTTTTGCTTATATGATATATCAGTCTCTATGTCCCATCATCATTTCTTACTAAGGCTGAACCTATGGCCTGCCCCAAGGCAAAGCCAAGAAGAGGAACTAGGTTTCTCCATCTATTGGTTTAGACAACACTAGGGGAGAGCTTTAATGATTTTGTAGGCCGTCGAAGGTTTTTGGTATTCGTTCGTCCATTTGAAGGTTACGTTTTTCTTAAGAGGTTGAAGATAGGAACACATTTGTTAATTGGTCGACTTGTGAAGCTGTTTGGAGTAGTAATCTTTCTAATTAAGCTCATTAACTCCTTCGCATTAGTCGGAGCCTTCATGTCCGTTTTAGCTTTTATCTGCCTTGGGTTTGTTTTTATCCCTCTAGCAATTACTACGAAATCTTGGAATTTTTTGGACTGTATTTCAAATGTACATTTCTGAGTGTTCAGCTTCATTTGATACTTCAAAGAACTTTGAATGTCTCAGGTAGATCCAAAACATGACTTTCTGATCGCTTTAATTTGACTAACATGTGAACAACATATACTTTCATGTTTTGACCTATCTGTTTGGTGAACATTTGATTGACTAACCTTTGATATGTTTCCCCTGCATTTTTAAGATCGAAGAGCATTGCCTTGTAGCAGAACAAGCCCATATTAGTGTCGAAATTTGTATGCTCTTCATTGGGTTTAAACACTGGAATTTGATTATACCCGGAATTAGATTTCATAAAGGAAAGCAACCGAGGACCATTGGTAGCGTCAACTAATTGGTCAAGTGCTGGCAGAGGGAAGCAGTCCTTAAGGCAAGCTTTGTATAGATTGGAAAAGTGAATGGAAGTCCTTAACACACCATTTGGTTTCTTTACTAATACTAGAATAACAATCCATATTGGATAATATACGTTTCAGATGAAGTTGTTCTTTAGAAGCCTCTCGACCTCTTCTTGTAGAGCCACATATCAATTCCTCTCCGAAGGTCTCCTTTTCTGCCTTACAAGAGTAAACTTTGAATCTATACTTAAGCGACGACAAATGATCGATGTGACGATTCCCACAATATCATCATGAGTCCATGCGAGTACATCTTAATTGCGTTTGAGAAAGGAAATCAGCTTTTCTCAGATAGATGTATGGAAATAAGCCCCTATCTCGACTGTCCTAGATTTGCCATTTTTATTGCGGCATTCCTCTTTGAGAGTCTCGGCTGATGAAGCTGTTTCGTTCCCTTGTGTCGGAATGAGATCAAGTTCAATTTCTTCTTCTTTTCGAGTTTCCTGTATAGAATGAATAACCTTTCTCTTTCTTCCAAGAGGCTTATTACTCTGCCTTTATTCTTTGTCTTTAAATCCTCTACGATAGCTCGATACGCAGACTAATTCCCCAATCATGAGATCTTCTTATCTTAGAAAAATTCTCAATGTTTTCATGTAACATAACCTTTCTTGGAAGCCCAAAACTAACGGTTACGGATGCTGTAGTCATCCATAGTTATTAATCAATGGCGACCAAATACAGTGGTGCTAGATACATTGATACACAGATTACAAGAATATGGAAAAAAATTAATGAATAAAAAAACATTTCCACATTCCATTCAAAACATTTCATGTTCATTACATAATCCCACAAATGTTAACCACATTCAGAAAAATATATTTATTACACATACGCCAAGAGCAACATACGAAGATGTCCCCTTCGTTGATAGAGCATATAATAGGGCCAATAAGTCTGCCTTTACATCCAAAATACATAGCGGAAAAAATAACTCTAAATAACTGCCTCTAAGAGGATAACCTAGAAACCCTAAACCTTAAACTACTCAAAATCAATTGAGTACTCGAGATTTTAAGGGGAAAACGAAAACTTCGAGTCAGACATAAAGCCTGGTATGAATGATATTCTAACATCTCAATCCATTTAGATATCTAGTGAGATCACGCTGCTTAGCGGAATGGGTTTTCCCCTCACTAGTATCCTAAAATCTTTATAAAACCATATATCATGCTCCTGCATCCATAATGGTTAAAAAGTAGCATTTTGAAACATTATGGTAATATGCATATATGAAAACATCTTGGATATCCCATACTTGGTTTAATTGAATCCCTATCATATATATAGTTTCTAGGGTCACTATTAACCGATTAGTACTCATGGGATCACTAAGAACCTATAGGCCCCTGCTAGTTAACTAATTCATGGTTTCCCTGAACCTATCCTAGTTTTAATGGGTTGACTAGGAACCTATGGATTACTCCAGTCACTCCGTTCTGGGTCTAGTTTCCATGGGTTGACCAGGAACCTACTGATGCCTCTATTACTTCTTTCTTATCTTAATTTTCATGGGTTGATTAGGAACTTTTTGACTGATGTCAATACTTAATCCAAATATAGTTTTCGTAGGTTCACTACAAACCAATTGGCCCCTGCCAATCATCTTTAATACACAGTTTTCATGGGTTTGCTATGAACCTGTTGTTACCTCCAATAACTTCCAGATCATAGTTTTCATGGATTTACAATGAACCTATCTCCTGGACAACTTTAGGCATCCTATATTCTGGTCTCCTTGACACCCTGGATGCAATTCTACTCATTTAGGAGTTTAATAAATTTATATTCACTGCTAGGTTAACCTAGCTGGTTCTTCTACCCCTTTATTCCAAAATACAGTTATGTGTCCTTTATCATGCGAATATATCCATATTTTAAGAAGCAAACATAACAACTTAAATAATACCACACTTATGGGTTTAAGGTCCTTGAAAATCTTTCTTTTAAAATAAAGTTAATCCATTTGACCTATAATTTTATCAAGGCAATACTTCTTCAAATTTACATACTTAAAATCATTTCAAAACTTCTTTATTTAGCCATGGGTTTTTCTTTTAAAAATGAGTTTGGGTTATAAAACCTTTTGATACCTTCGGAACCTTGCTTTCGACCACATAGGATGACCTCCTTCGAAAGCATTAAAACATATCTTCAAAACATTAGGCTCATCCCTTTAGAATACTTAAAACTCCTCTTTCGAGACCTTTTGATTGTATTAAAGCATTAACCTTTTACTTTAGAAGCATAGCTTCGAAACCAAGTGAAAATACCCCTTTTCGAAACCATTGGATGTATATCTTTCGAAGTTATTGGAGGTAACCCCTCCGAAACCATTGAGAGTAACCCTTTCGAAGTCATTGGGTTTAAAACATCATTTTGGGTCAAAGTGTAAATAAGCATAAACATCTCTTTTGGAACCATTCTTTATTTCATAAACGTATTGGAAAAACTTGATGGCGTCGAAACCATCCTTTTGAAATCATTAAACATATGGGTAAAACAATTGAGGTTGGCTTCGAAACCCCTTTTGAAACCATTATCTTTGAAACCCCTCACCGCTTTTGAAAGCAATAGGAAGTGGCTTATATTTATATAAACAAATAGTACCTTTCGACAACATTGATGTCTTCAATACCATCAAAAGGCATCATATCATAGAAGGACTTTGACTTGGTCGAAACTACCTCTTCCGAAAGCATCAAATAAAAACTAAGTAACTTCTTCGGAAGTTACTACTTGAAAACAAAGGTGGCAGCTTTCCCTCGAAAGCTTCTTTAGAAATACCCTTTCGAAATCATTGGTTTCGACTACTTCAAAATCCTTTTTGTAAATAGGCAAGCACTTTTCTTTTAAAACAAAGCAAAACAAAGGAACCATCCCCTTCTGAAGCTACGTTTCGACACCCTACCTTCCGCCTTTCTCCAATCCACTACGTGCCAGCAAAATGATACCATACGTATTGGTTTACTGGTTTCGACCTAGAAGGTTTTGAATAGGTTGGAGGTGGAAGTTCTCGGTCGAAAGCTCCTTCCTAAGGAGGCGGAACCTACCTTTATGAGTAAAATGCTGTTTTTACCAAATAAAGCAAACTTTTTGTAACAAACTTGCCCACTTGTAAACATTTGATTGGCTATCATAAACTTTCAAATAATTTGTCTAATATCTGCCACATTTTCTTAGATCTAAAACCAATTAATAATTAACGCATAAGCCCTTCCAAGTAATAAAGCAATTAAATCATTTAGGTCCTCCTTTCAAAATAATTTAATTTCCATACGAAATCACTTAGTAAAAAACCTCAAAAATTCTAGAAATTCACTTTAATCATGTTATCTATCATATCAAAATTTCATACCCAAATTCTTGATATAATTTCAAAATAAATTTGTAAACCCAAATAACCATTATTTCCTTTGAAAATTCATAACTAATTCTCCACGGCTTGGAAAATTATAAAAATTGAAACCCAACTCCAAAATCATGCTTCTCATGACATTTTTTTCCATGGCATTTAAAAATCATTTAATCTCGGTTTTGCCCTAAAACCGTGCATATATCCCTTGAAACAATCTTGTTTAATCTAAACAAATTATAAATCAAGCATATCATCATCTAATATATCTAAAAAAGAATTTACTCTTAAATTCGAAAACATATAATTATAAAATAGAGATGTTGTGATTATTATTCAACTTAGATTGGATAAGGAAATTGGAGAATGATTGAGATTGATTTCTTCTAGCTTGATCCTAAGCTTCAAATTTGATTTCTCTCCTCATCTTTCTCCTTAATGGCAGACTCCTATTTGCTTTCTTACGTTTAGTTTGCTTACAATAAAAAGAACGTGTATGGCTAAGGGAAAATAGTATAAGAGTAGAAACATGGGCGGCAATTTACCCTAATGCCCCTAGGTTTATTTAGTTAACACTTAACCATTTACAAACTCATTCATTTTAGATAAGCATGGCCACTAATATTCATTTACCAATCTCAATCTCCTTATCACTCTACATTATTCTATTTAATTTATTCTAATTAAATCTCCAGAATAATGTTATCAAAAATTAGGGGTGTTACAAACTCCCCTCCTTAAAGAATTTCACCTCAAAATTCAGTAAGGACTAACTAATAAACATAGCATTCATCTGTAATCACTCTTAACATCCATACTAGCCTACCTTACTAGCAACTAATCTATATAAATCTAATATAGACATAGCTTCAAAGCAGATTAGGTTAAGCATCTCAAATCCTGTCCTCTGTCTCCAAGTATAGTCCTTCTCGTTGTCGCTCCAATGTACTTTCACCAACTTGATTGTCTTGGTCCTCAATCTTTTCTCGTCTCTCGCTATAACCTGAACTGGTTTCCTAAAAAAGTCAAATCGATCTCTACTACCATATCCTCCAACTCTATCTAGAGAATAGTAGTGTCTAGATCATGAACAAACTTGTGAATATGAGACACATGCAATACATTATGGGCACCTGCCAAACTTCTCGGCAACTCTACTCTGTACGCAAGCTTTCCAATCCTTTCTAAAATCTGGAATGGACCAACATATCTCGGGGCCAACATTCTCGACTTTCCAAACTGTACACATCCTTCATTGGTGATACCTTAATGAAAACCCTGTCTCCCACTGAGAACTCTAAGTTTTTACGCCTCTTATTTGTGTAAATCTTCTGTTTGGATTGAGCTTCCTTCATCTGTTCTTGGATTAACTCAATCTTTTCCGACGCCTCTCTAACCAAATCTGGACCTAAGACTAACCTGTCTCTAGCCTCCAACCAACATGTCGGCAATTTGCATGGCCTTCCATAAAAAGCTTCAAAAGAAGCCATTCCTATGCTAGTCTGATAATTATTATTGTATGAAAACTCAACCAAATGTAGGTGATCCTCCCAAGATCCACCAAAATCCAATACACAAGCTCTCAATAAATCCTTGAGTGCCTTATTGACTCTCTCTGTCCGCCCATTCGTCTGTGGGTGATAGGTTGTACTCATCTTGATCTTGATACCAATATGTCTTGTAGACTCTTCCAAAACTCGCTAGTGAATAATGCATCTTTTTCGCTAACTATGCTACTAGAAATCCCATGAAGTCTAACTATGTTCTTCAGGAACAACTTCACCAAAACAGGTGCCTTCCTGGTTGGCTTGACTGGAATGAAATGGTCACTCTTGGTCAACCTGTCCACTATAACCCATATACTTTCATTTTCCCTATTCGACCTTTGCAACCTGTCTATAAAATCCATGGATATCGAATCCCATTTCCAAATTGGAATTTCCAAGGGCTAAAGAAATCCACCCGGCTTTTAATGTTCGGCCTTCACTTGTTGACAGTTCATGCACCGCCTAATCCATAAGTCAACATCCCTTTTCATGCCTTCCTAATAGAAGCTTCTCTTCATACCTTAATACATCTTGGTCCCTCTAGGATGAATCATAAACTTAGATCGATGACATTCCTCCAGAACTTCCCTTCTCAAATTCCCTACATTCGGAACACATAACCGCTCCTTCTTTCTCAACCACTCTCTAGTCAAGACAGAAATCCTTTATATCATCGATCTTTGATCCTACCTCGAGCCTTTTAATTTTCTAGGATAATTCTGGATCCATTTTCTGTTTAGAAGCTATCCTTTCGATCAGCACTGGTCAAACTTCTAAACAAGACAACATGGAAGTACCCTGACATAACTAGCACCCGATCTTAACTCCACACAACAACTGGCCAACGCTTATAAATCCTTCCATTCTGCCAACATAGCTAACACCACATTCTGATGTTTTCTAGTAAGAGCATCTACTACCATATTTCCTTTCCTAGGAGTATACTCTATACCTAAGTCATTGGTAGCCAAAAAGTCAAGACACCTCTGCTGCCTCATATTCAATTCCTTCTGAGAGAACAAATATCTTAAAGATTTTTGATTGGTATACAACTCAAATCTCTCCCCTAAGAGATAATGTCTCCAAATATTCAAGGAAAAAATCACCGTAGCCAAAAGTCATGATTAGGATATCTTACTTCATGTGGTCTAAGCTATTTAGATGTGTAGGCAATAACATTACCCTTCTGCATCAATACTGCTCCTAATCTAGTTTCACATGCATCAATGTATAGTACCAACCCTTGATTTCCATCTGGAACTGCTAATACTGGAGCATTGGTCAACAAATGTTTTAACTTAAGGAACCCTTCCTCACATTTGTCGGACCAAACAAACTACACATCTTTCCAAGTCAACTTAGTCAAAGGTGCTGCTATCCATGAACAATCCTTAATAAATATCCATTAACAGCTAGCAAGTCCAAGAAAACTCCTGATCTCGGTTAGCATCTCTGGTCTCTTCCAATTATTGATAGCTTCGATCTTATCTGGATCGACTAACAATCCTTTCTATGAAACTACATGACTAGAAAACTTAACCTCTATCTTCCAAAAATGACTTTTTGAAAACTTCGCCTTTAGCTGATTCTGCCTCGGCAACTCTAACATAACTCTAAGATAATCTTCATACTCTCTCTCATCCTTAGAATATACTAAAATATCATCTATACACACCAACACGAATCTATCCAAATACTCTTAGAAGACTCGATTCATCGAATCCACAACGAAAGCTTGTGCGTTTGTCAACCCGAATCACATTATAACCATTCATACGAACCATATTTAGTTCAAAATGATGTCAAAGGAATACTGTTCGTCCCCACTCTCAACTGATGGAACCTGTTGCCAAATCCAACTGGAAAAACACCTTGGCTCCACTCAACTGATCAAACAGATCATCTATCCATGGCAAAGGGTACCTATTCTTGATCGTCCTTTCATTTAACTTATAATAGTTGATGCACACCCTTAACAACCCATCTGGTTTCTTTACGAACACCGCGACCGCTCCCCAGGGCGAACTACTTAGTCTAATAAAATTCCTTCCTTCAAGATCCACTAGCTGCACGTTCAATTCCTTCATCTCTGTCGGTTTCATCCTGCTAGGTGGTCTACTCAAAGGATTAGCTCTTGGTACAAGATCTATTTGAAACTCAATAGCTTATTTTGGTGGTAATCCCATAACCAGCTCAAAGGCATCCACAACTTCCCTTGCTACTCGAACCTGACTAAGCTCTTCTCCAACCTCCATGGCATATAATAAAGCATAAACACTCCTACTGGAATTCTCCACTGAGAAGATGATTTGATTATGACTATCTGGGTGTCTCAATGATATTTCTTTATCCTGGCAACATATCCTAGCCTCATACATACCAACCAGTCCATACCCAAAATGAACCCAAAATCTACGCAATCAAAAACATACAGACTGCATGCAAACTTATGACTTAACAAATCAAGTTCTAGTTGGTCACATATCATCCCCAAAGTTGCATACCTTCCTATTAGATTCGCAAGCCTTACGGAAGAAACAAGGTTAGTGGGTTCTATGCACAACCTATCAACCAAATACTGTGATATAAATGAGTGCGATACACCGGTATCAAATAGTAACATTACTGTTATACTCTGAATCAAAAGTGTACCTTCCATCACAGTTTTCCCTTTCTCTGCTATAGTAGGCCTAGAAAAAGATGGTGGTCCAATAGCAAAAACCTTCCCTCTATCCCCCCTGATTGGCTTTGGACACTGGTTCTTGTAATGCCCAACTTGATCACAGTTGAAGCATTTCACATTCTTCTTCTCTACAGGCTTCTTCCCTTTTCCCGTTCTACGTTCGTGGGCATAATGACCTTTCTTATCATACTTGAAGCACACCAAATCATCCTTTGCTTTTTTAGCAACATCCCTTTTCTAGGCTACCTCCTTCTTAAAGAATTTCCTCTTCTTTCCCAAAGGACGCTGGGATTCAACTGGCTTCTCCCTAGCAAAAACAACAAGCATCTCCTTATGGAGAATAGCCATCTCCACCACCATATTACAGGGTTCTCAAACATGTGTCATGGTTATTCTAGCGAGCTCAGGCCTTAGTCCTCGAACGAACCTCTCATTCCTCCTGATGTTTGTGTCTACAGTGGCATATCCATATCGAAACAGCCCATCAAACTTAGTAGCATACTCGATTACTGGCACATCACCCTAGACAAGATCCATGAACTTCCTTATCAACATCGACTTAGCAACTTTAGATAGAAACCTATGCTCAAACCTCATTCTGAAATCAGCCCAAGTCAGTTCTTCCTCTAGAACTCCGGCTGTCACATAATTCCACCAACGGAGCGCTGCCCCTTGTAACTGTCTAGAGGCCAGCCTCCTCTTTTCCGCATTACCCAAGCCTAAATCAGTAAAGATTGTCTTACAGATCAACAGCCAATTCTCAACCTCAACAGCATCTTTCATTCTCATAAATGGCTTCCCACCCAGATTGGTGTAATCCTTTCTCAGCCTAGCATAATTATATCCAGCTGTGGCTACAAGATTAGCTCCTCCAACATTACCAGCAGCTCCTTTTTGGAAAAGATCATCTAACAAAAGATACACCATCTCTACATCTACTGACGAATTTCCAACACCTACACTGGCCTCAGCATTTGGATTAGCATTAACTTGTTGACCTTGATTCCTCCTGGTATTGGGACGACCATTTCCATTAGTTGTGGCGTTTCCTCTACCTAGATTTCCTCTTCCATTTCCTACTTCCATATCCTTGTTCTCGTAAATCTGCATACGAGCCTTAATAAGATATAGAAGAATAGTCTAAGAGAGATGGGAACACATACTTAGATATATACCTATGTATCAAATACAAGTACGTTACTATAGTGTAATCTCAAACCCGATCATATTTCTAATTTATCGATTATGTTTCAAAAAGCTTTTTGGTTTTATTTTTCTTTTAAAGTTTCATAAACCTATGATCTGATACTAACTTGTAACATCCCCCTACTTGGAGGCCCAAAACTAACGGCTATGGATGTTGCAGTCATCCATAGTTATAATCCTAGGTGACCTAATGCATCGGTGTTGATATAATGATACACAGATCACAAGAATTTAGAAAAAAAATTAACAAATAAAAACACATTTCGACATTCCATTCAAAACATTTCATGTTCATTATGTAATCTCACAAACATTAACCACGTTCATAAAAATATAATTATTACACATACGCCAATAGCGACATATGAAAATTCCCCATGGTTGATCAGAGTATGTAATAAGGCCAATAAGTCTGCCTTTACATCCAAAATACCCAACAAAAAAGATAACTCTAAATAACAAATTGCCTCCTCCATGCCTCCAGAAGCTTTATTCGTCTAAGAAGAGAACCTGGATACCCTAAAGCTCAAACTACCCAAAATCAATTGAGTACCCAAGAGTATAAGGGGAAAACAAAAACTTCAAGTCAGACATAAAGCCCGGTATGAATAATAATCTAACATCTCAACCGATTTAGATATCTAGTGAGACCATGCCGCTTAGCGGAACGGGTTTTCCCCTCACTAATATCCTAAAACCTTCATAAAACCATATAATGTGCTCCTACATTCACAACGGTTAAAAACGTAGCATTTTAAAACATTATGATAATATGCATACATAGAAACATCTTGGATTTACCATCCCTGGTTTAATTGATTTCCTGTCATATTTATAGTTTCTAGGGTCACTATTAACCTATTAGTTTTCATGGAATCACTAAGAACCTATAGGCCCCTACCAGTTAACTTAATTAATTAACAGGTTCCCCTTAAACTATTAGTGAATTCAATAACTCGGCTCTTATCATAGTTTTCATGGGTTGACTAGGAACTTCTGGGTTACTCCGGCAACTCCCTTCTTATGCTAGTTTTCATGGGTTGACTTGGAACCTACTGATGCCTCCATTTACTTCTTTCTTATCCTAGTTTTCATGGGTTGACTAGGAACCTTTTTACTGGTGTCAATACTTAATCTGGATATAGTTTTCATAGATTCAATACAAACTAATTGGCCTCTGACAACCTTAATACATAGTTTTCATGGTTTTACTATGAACCTATTGGTTACCCCTAATAACTTCATAATCATAGTTTTCATAGGTTTACTATGAACCTATCTCCCCGACAACTTCAAAAGTTAGGCATCCTATATTCTGGTCTACCTGGATGTAATTCTACTCATTCAGGAGTTTAATAAATTTATATTCACAACTATGTTAACCTAGCGGGTTCTTCTACCCCTTTATCCCAAAATACAGTTATGGGTCCTTTATCATGTAACTATATCCATATTTGAAAAAACATAACAACTTAACAATACCACTCCTGTGGGTTTAAGGTCCATGAAAAACTTTTAATATAATGTATAGTTAATCCCTTTAACCTATATTTTTATGAAGGCAATACTTCTTTAAATTTACATACTTAAAGTCATTCAAAAACTCCTTCATTTAGCCATGGGTTTTTCCTTTAAAAACAAGTTTGGTTTACAAAATCTGTCGGTACCTTTGGAACCTTGCTTTCGACCTCATAGGATGACCTCCTTCGAAAGCATTAAAACATATCTTTAAAACATTAGGCTCCTCCATTTCCAATACTTTAAACTCCTCTTTCGAAACCTTTCGATTGTATTAAAGCATCAACCTTTTACTTTAGAAGCATAGCTTCGAAACCAAGTGAAAATACTCCTTTTCGGAACCATTGGAGGTATATTTTTCGAAGCCATTGGAGGTTACACCTCTGAAACCATTGAAAGTACCCCTTCCAAAGTCGCTTGGTTTAAAACACCATTTTGGGTAAAAGTGTACACAAGTGTAAGCATCTCTTTCGAAATCATTCTTTATTTCATAAAAGTATTGGGGAAAATTGATGGTGTCGAAAGCATCCTTTTGAAAGCATAAAACATATGAGTAAAACAATTGAAGGTTGGCTTCGAAATCCCTTTTGAAACCATTTCCTTTGAAACCCCTAATCCCTTTTGAAAGCAGTAGGAAGTGGCTTATATTTATAAAATAACAGTTCCTTTCGACAGCATTGATGTCTTCAATACCATCGAAAGGCATCAAATCACAGAAGGGTTTTCACTTGGTCGAAACTACCCCTTTGAAAGCTTCAAATAAAAACTAAGTAACTTTTTCAGAAGCTACAACTTGAAAGCTTGTTTAGAAATATCCTTTCGAAACCATTAGTTTCGGCTACTTCAAAACTTTTTTTGTAAACAGGCAGGCGCTTTTCTTTTAAAACAAAACAAAGGAACCATCCCCTTTAAAAGCTATGGTTCGACACCCTACCTTCCACCTTTCTCCAATCTACTACGTGCCTGCTAAATGATACCATCTGTATTGGTTTACTGGTTTCGACCTAGAAGGTTTCGACTAGGTTGGAGGCAGAAACTCTGGGTCGAAAGCTCGTTCCAAAGGAGGCGGAAACTACTTTTATGGGTAAAAGGCTGTTTTCACCAAATAAAGTAAACTTTTTGTTACAAACTTGCCCACTCGTAAACACTTGATTGGCTATCATAAACTTTTAAATAATTTGGCTAACATTAGCCATATTTTTTCAGATCTAAAACAAATTAACAATAAACACATAATCATTTAGTAAAAATCCCTAAAAAATCTAGAAATTCAAATTAATCATGTTATCTA
Organism: Allium cepa; assembly: GCA_030765085.1. Taxonomy (NCBI): domain Eukaryota; kingdom Viridiplantae; phylum Streptophyta; class Magnoliopsida; order Asparagales; family Amaryllidaceae; genus Allium; species Allium cepa. The sequence goes on from CM060944.1 coordinate 137,125,647, forward strand.
ACATATCAAAATTTCAGACCCAAATTCTTAATATGATTTTCGAAATAAATTTATAAACCCAAATAAGCATAGTTTCCATTGAAAATTCAGAACTAATTCTCCATGGCTTGGAAAAATAAAAACTTGAAACCCAACTCCAAAATCATGTTTCTCATGACATAAAATTTCTCCATGGCACTTAAAAATCATTTAATCTCGGTTTTGCCCTAAAACCGTGCGTATCTCCTTTCAAACAATCTTGTTTAATCTAAACAAATTATAAATCAAGCATATCCTCATCCAATATACCATAAAAATGAATTTACCCTTAAATCTGAAAACATATGATTATAAAATAAACATGTTGTGATTATTATTCACCATAGATTGGATAAGGAAATTGAAGATTGATTTCTTCTAGCTTAATCATAAGCTTTAAATTTGATTTCTCTCTTCTTCTTTCTCCTTAATGGTCGGCTCCTATTTGTTTTCTTACGTTTAGTTTGCTTATAATAAAATGAACGTGTATGGCTAAGGGAAAATAGTATTAGAGGGGAAATATGGGCGTCAATTTACCATAGTGCCGCTAGGTTTATTTAGTTAACACTTAACCATTTAAAGCTCATTCACTTTAGAAAAGCACGGCCACTAATATTCGTTTACCAATCTCAAACTCTTTATCGCTCTACATTATTATGTTTAATTTATTCTAATTAAATCTTCCAAATAATGTTATCAAAAATTAGGGGTATTATATTTCCTTTGGCTTTTCGCGGGTTTAGAACTCAAGGCATTGATTTTCTCCTTAACTTCGAGAGGTGTAGGTTGGTTAATTTTAACAACGTTCTCATAAGATGAAGTCTTTTCTTTATTGATTGTGTTCTGACTCGCATAATACAGTTGTTTGAAGATCTACTGATCTACTCTACAAGCCCTTCTCCTATTTCGATTGCAATACTTAAAAGTAAATGCTTAGTAGAAACATACCCGTCCATAGCGTCGAGAGCCGGTCTTCCAAAGAAAGCATTGTATACTGACAGGATGTCCATGATGACAAAGGTGGTCTCGAAAATTCTATAGTCAGGATTGTTTCCAATTTTGACCTCAGCTTACACTCTCCAAGAGGCATTATTCCTTTGTCATTGAACCCATATGTGGGAGTTGACCAAGCTTGAGTACGCTCTCAGTTAATCTTGCTTAATGCATGCTTGAAGATTATGTTGACGGTAGCTTTAGTGTCCACCATTATATTTTCCACTTCTGAAAGCTCAATCTGGGCCGTAATCGTAAGTTGGTCATTATGGTGGTGGCAGACACCCTGTTTATCAGAGTTTCCAAATGTGAATACTGGCCCCACCTTCTATTTTTTCTCCAATCTTTTCATCTCATATACTTAGACATCTCCTGCTTTGACTTCATGATATACCTCAGAGCCAGTGCTAAGGGTTGTGTGCTTTCGTTAATTACTAAGGTGATGGTTCCTTGAGTATTTTCATTCTTCAAGAATTCATCTAACTTTCCTTCCCTGAGCAGTTTGTTGATAAAGGACTTCAAACATCTACAATCTTTAGTATTGTGGCCTTTTTGCTGATTGTAGCTGCAGTATTTTCCTCCTCGTTTAATTATGGCTCTACCTCTTCTTAGAGGATAAAGGATTCATTCTTGGGTCATTGCATAGAATAGAGCATATGAATGGGTTAGGGAGTAGGCTTCTAATACTTGAAATTCCTTCTTTAATCTCTTAACCGAACTGTACTTCTTGCTGTCACTACTCTATACTAGGCTCTTTCGAGTAATTCCCTTTGATTCCTCAATTCGAATTTCTCCCCGAGCTCGAAAAAAGAACCCGTTTAAGGATTTATACTCTTGTCTCAAAAGATCATCCGCAATGGTGCGTTTCTCTACAATCCATAAGTGATTGCGATCGACATGGTTTCATCTATCATGTCCTTGCATCGAGCAACTACATCGTTGAATCTCTCATAATAGTCATTCAAGGACTCTCCTCTTCCCTATTTGAAGTCAGCAAGCAAAGTCAATCCTGCTTTGGTGTTTTTTAAAGTGAAAATTTAAGTCAAAAACTCTGTGGTCAACTATTCCCAAGAGCTAATAGAATTTGGTGGGTCGCTCTAGAACCACTTCAAGGCAGGTCCATTGAAAGTTGCAGGTTGGAATCTACATTTGATTTCGTCCGTAGCCTAGATTGCTTGCATTTGGATTTCATATAAAGCGACATGACTTTCAGGGTCAGATGTTCTATCATAAGAAAGCTTTGGGATTCTGAATGCAAAAGGCATGGGGGCCCTAATAATTTCTTCGGAGAAGGGTTAGATCTTTCAAAGCTTCATCCCAGAAGCAAGGCTAGATCAGCCTTCTTGTAACGTTTGTGCTTGTTTTGATAATTCCATTAATAGGATTTCCATCCTTCGATCCTCGCCAAGCTTTGGAGTTTCAACTTCAATAACTTGAGTCTCTAGCATGTGTGGCCGCCTTCCCCTAAAGTTTATCATTTCTCAGGCTTAGAGTTTAGAGCCTCTCAGAAGGCCCTACAGAAGCCACCTTTATGGTCTCGGCTTTCCTTTTTGCATCCTTGGTCATTATGGGCTTAGCTTCCAAGTCTTCATTAGTCATTGGCAATTTTTTGAGACTCCATTCTATAGTGAGAGGATACACATCATCCTCTAGTATTACCAAGACTTTTTTTTCTAATTCAACATAAGTTTTCTTAACTTTAGTTTGGTAGTTGTCCAATCGTTGGGCTATATCAAAAACTAACTAGCATCACATGGGGAACTCACTTTCAGAAAGGACTAGGGTGGTGGTTTCTTCAGTAGCAATTGGATTTTCCTAGTTTGCCTAATTCGCATCGTTCACCGGCAGTTCTTCAATTTTCTCAGCCTGGGTATGGAGGCTAGGAGTCTTTCGAGAGGAAAATCTTGACTTCATGTATGGTTGAATGGTTGGAATTTATAGGATTAGAGAAAGATGGAGGTTTGGGCCCACCCTCCTTTTAGCCCCAAAAATATTAGATAGATTTTTCATCTAACTAACAACCAGAAGTTCTCGAAAGCTTGTTCCGAGAGGATGCAAGAAAATAGAGTAAACACTGTAATTATGTAGAAAGTAAGTGCCGAAAGCTAAAGAGACACAAGGTTTACAGTAGTTTGTGTTCGAGATCCCTATGCCCACTTTGAAGATTATGCTTCTATCTTTATTCCTCAATTTGTTATATAGGTATCTTTCTAATTATATCCTCCATTAATGATCTTTTACTAAAGATTTCTTAAAAGGGTAGGGTAAGAAGTCAGATAATCTATCTGCCAGCCCTTTTTTAGTAGCATGCAGTCCTCTATTTATAGCAAATTTAAGGTTCTTCCATTGGTGTAGGGGCTTTAACTTGGATTGTTTACCTGGCTTGCTATCGGTGGCTCTGATTCAAATGCTTGTCATCATATGGTTGAAAGTGTTTTGACACGGATGGATGATGTGGCCCTTTTATATATAGCTTCTTTAATTTGTTTCGTCTGACTTGACCGTTGATCTCAGTTTGGGCTATCTGAGCCGTTGATTGTCGAGATTTGTCTTAATGCTGCCGCTCTCGGCTAAGTCTCTTGCTCTATTTGGATAATAATCTCGCTCTTTATTGTTTCCTTAATTCATGTTCTCAACCTATATGCTTTTGGGTACCAAGTCCGGTGCCTGAGTTCTCGACGGAAGCTAAATGATGGGTCCCAAAACTATAGCCAAGGGGCTCTCTTTTCGTAATTTGTACTTCATGGAAATTATGGTGTAATATACAGATCCATTAGAGTTACAAATCTAAGAGTAGATTTGAGTTAAGTGGAAATTTAGATTTATAATTATAGAGTTTACCTTTTTCACATAATTGATTCACTCCTTCTCTTCTTCTCTTTTATTTTTCGCCCATCTCCAATATATATATAATAGTAGTTTTATAATTTCTAAAAATAGCAGAGAAAGGAAAATAGCAGAGCTCCGCTGCTCTATTTGGAAAATATGAGAAGAAAAGTGAGAGACTGAGCTATCCGTTAGATTAATATTTAGTAAATATGGGCCGTTAGGCTGAGGATCAACCCTAGCCTCCAGTACTAGAACCAGTCAATCGCTCTCTATAGGCGGTCGACCGCTAGCGGCCTACCGGTCCACTAGGGGGTCAGCGGTGGGATCCAGGAATTCTGATTATTTATTTGCTTAGATTCATTTTTAATTATTTTCAATCTGAAAAATTCAAATGCTTATTACTTCTTCGTTTGAACTTCGATCGCAAAACTTTATATATAAAAGCTACTTAGAAAGTCATCACAAACGCGACTGTGCAATTTTCACAGTCAAATTCCAATGTTTGCTCAGATTCCATTTTTGAGCTTTATTATTTATTTATCAATTCTTTTCAATTAAATATTGTTCATTTCATAGGGTATTACAGTTATCTTCGGTACTTATACTTTATTCCTCCCATTATGAGATATGAAAATATAGAGTATCTTAACATTAGATTCATTTCTGTATCAGGCAAAGCATATAAACTTGATGATACATACCTCTTAGCACGACACGAGTTCATATGCCATCTTGGGCATAGATTGGTATCCGAAGGTGCAGGTTGATACATGCCCTTCCCTACTACAATAGTTTAAACGCATGTTGCATTCTCCATTTTATGCCTTGGGTCATTTGAAAATGGACAACCTTTCGAGAATCGATGAATGGCGAACATCGCAAACCCTAGGTACTAGAACCAGCTCGGGTCTAGAAGCATCATGTGAGAAATCATTAGTGGGCATGTTGTGGGCATCCCTCTCCTAAGTAGGAACTATACTTATAGGGATTTTAATTACAATTCTTCTACTAGGACTATTCATAATATTGTATGTGCATGGAATAGTAGATGAAAGAAGGTTTTGTCTAAAACGATTGGGATTCTTTGTCCATAGTCAATGGCGTTGTAAGGTATTACTGAGCACGAAGCTGATTTGGGTCATGAGTTATTTTCTCGATGTTTTCAATCCCTTGACCAAGCTATGTAATATACATTTCTCAAGCCTGGAATGGCCAGATGAGGCAGGCTCTTGTGCTGTCATTGGTGTTTTGGCTATTTGAGTAATTAGCCTTAGTTTTAACATTATACCCACGAGCCCACTTAGAAAATATTTTGAGGGAAAAAGGTTTTTTAAGGAGGAAAAAGTGAGGAAAATGAAGAGCTTCAAGGTTCTAGGCCCTACCAACGCAAAAATGTTAACTGGATTCCTAGCCAACTTTAGAATAGTGAGTAAAAAAAGTCTATAGTAAAGGTTTCCCTCTAAAAAAAGTAAAATAGAAAATGAGAGTAAATATGAGTACAATAAGATGCATGTAAGTAAATAACATAGAATATATAGTGGTTTAATATAAAAGAGATTTACGTCCACTATGGCCTCTTAAATAATTGTTGGGGATTATGGTTATATGAGTGGATATTAATGGTTTGTAAAAGAGTACAAATAAACAAGAATCTAGCTTGCAAATGAAATGAGTTCGATTCCTGATGTTTGTACAAGCATATGGGTTCTCCTATTTATAGTTACGGAGATCTTACTTTGAAGGGCTTAGATTAATGCATGGTTTCCTTAGAGCCATTGATAGTAATCATTGACTTAGGTGAAATCATCTCGAATGCCACATGGACAGATCGGTCTGCGTGGATAGGTCAGTTTGAAGTAGAGAGTGATTGTTGCGTTGTCATCTCATAATTTTTGCATAGTTGTCTTCTTTATGTCTTTTATTAGAGAAACAATATGATTTTTTTGCTTTTGTTAAGGGAACATTACAGTGTCACCACTTTTTTGGGAAGAGTGGTTTAGATCTCTAGCAGATCCTTATCGGCGCATGACAAAGTGAGGCAAGCAGGAAGGCTGATCTGGGAGATAACTTAAACGAGCTATAAGGTGACCGAACAGGGCGTATGGCGGACATGCTAGTTTGGGACTTGGCTTTATTCAAATAGCCAATATGGTTGCGAACAACCTGTGGAGCCTTCCGAAGGATGGTTGGGAGATGCTTCTCGGTAAGGGTTGAGGGTGGCCGTTATTTTCAAAGAAGAGATGAACAGAGCTTCGAGTGTGGATGATGAGGCGAACATGCCTTGAGAGTGATGCTAGGTGAACAGAAAGGTGGTTAAGGCGTGTAAGATCATGGTGGACAACTTAATAACAGGGTCATATGTATTAGGCTTCAGGTGAGATGGGTCTAATTATATTTTGCAAAAAAATCAAGCAACATAAGGAAAGACTAGTTTCTCAAGGATACAATCAAGAAGAATGGATATATTATGTTGATACTTTTGCTCCTTTAGCACAACTAGAAGTTATTCATATTTTATTAGAATTTGCATGTCATAACTGTAAATTTACCTAATAGATGTAATAAGTGCTTTTTATACAAGAAAGTGTTTTTGTGGAGTAACCAACTTTATTTGAGCATGAAATTCTTTCTGATCATGTTTATAAACGTAAATGTTACTTTAGGATGTGAAACAAGCACCTCGTGCTTGGTATGAAAGATTTTAAAGATATCTTTTAAACTTAGGATTTGAATTGGTAAAGATGATACTACACTTTTCATTAAATAAAATAACGATGATTTATTAGTGGTACAAGTATACATAGATGATATTAATTTTGGCTCCATTAATGTAATTTTATGTAATGGTTTTGCAAAAACACAATGATGAGTAAGTTTGGAAATGTCATATATAAGTGAGCTTAACTTTATTTCTTAGGTTTAAAATAAAACTTGGAAATATTGCTTTTGATATATCAAGAAAAATATTGCAAAGATTTAATTAAACATTTTAGCACAGATAATATTAGTCATAAACCAACCGCTATAAGTAATAATACGTATTTTTAGTATTATGATGAAAATGGAAAATAAATTATCAAAAGCTTTATCATAATGTGATTGGTTCACTTTTGTACTAAAACGCAAGTTGAACTGATATTACATTGAATGTATGCTTTTGTGCTCAATTTTAGGAAAATCCAAAGAAACCACATTGCACAAATTTTGCATTACCTAACTAGTACTATAGGTTACAGAACTTTACATTTGAAAGGCAGTCCATTCTAGTTAGTATTATGTGGTGATGCATAATTTTTTCTACAAGATGGATAGAAAAATCTAAGTGAAACATGCCATTTTACAGGTTAATTTTTAATATTACGATTTAGTGATAAAAAGCAAAGTCTCATTATCGACAGTAAAGTGGAATATATTTCTGCTGCTTTGGCCCTTTTCAGGGTTGCTAACATGCAATAAAAACTTAAAGATATGCATGGAAGTACTAATAAATCAACTATATATTGTGATAACATACGTATAACATCCCACTTTCTAAGGCCCAAAACTAACCGCTACTGATACTATAGTCATCCGTGGTTGTTATTTCTTAGCGATCGAATGCAGCATTGTTAATATTGATACACAGGAACACATAATTTCAAAAAAAATTACTTCAACAAAATAGAATTTCTCATTTCATATGAATAATATTAGTTACATAATCCTAGACGTTACCCACGTTTAGATTATATATAGATGTACAAAACACGATAAGAGCGACATATGAAGATGTCCCCTTATGATGGACATAGAACTAATAAATATGAACTTTACAGTTCTTAGTACATCACAGCAGAAAACACAAAATAGCTCTTATATAGCTAACATTGCCTCTTGCACGTCTCCAGAAGCTTATTCGTCCAAAAACCTGAAAGTGTCCCACTCTAAGACTACTTAAATTAATTTTTGAGTGCCCGAGAATTTGTGACGAAACACAAACTTCGAGTCTAGTATGAATAATCCCCTGTCATATCTTATCATGAATAGATAGCTAATGAGACCATGCCGCTTAGCTTAACGGGTTTTCCCCTTATTAATATCCAAAACAATACATGCAAATCATTTACTATGCCCATGCATCCAAAATGATTAGTCTTAACATAATATGAAATAAAGCCATAAATCATATACATTGGATATCCCATCCACTCATTTATTAATATCCCATCTAAAAGCAATATATTAGATTTCTCATCTAAAATCATTTTATTAGAGTCCCCTCTAAAATCTTTAAAATGACTATCCGTCATAATTTAATAGGACTATCCATCCCAAATCCATTTAAAAAAATGCAGATGATCCATCGTACATTATTTTATAAAAGTTGGTGTGGGCTATCCACCGCATACTCTATAGTTTTCCTAGGATGACTATGAACCCTTGGATGCAAATCACGAGGCTAACCACCTATGGCAAAACGTTCTTTACTTTAGAAATTTGATGTGGGCTATCCACCGCATATTCCATGGTTTTCCTAGGTTAACCAAGAACCCAACACTTGACCAGTTAAAATATCATGATCCCCATGATTATATATAAAAATTCATGATCCCCATGATTATTTATTTTCTCCAGGTATAACACCTGTTTAACCTATTCCCATTAGTAGCCCCTATTAGGTTAAATTAAATAAAAACACATTGATAGCCCTAATGTATGTTTTTGAAATCATATTTATGTATGTAACCCCAAATTATGTATCGAAAATATTAAACCCGCCTCGGTGTCCCCAAGGTTTATTTACATCCAATTTATATAAGGATCCCCCTTATATATTCAAACAAAAATAAGTATTTTATGCTATAACCCTTCGAAGTAACCCCTTCAAATTAGCAAAATTTGACTCAAGGAAAAATGGTTAAAACAGCCCTTTAAACCCCTTCGAATGAATCCCCATTCGAAAGCAAATAAACATCCAAAGTTAACCCCTTCGGAAGCCTTCCTTCTGAAAGCATCACAAAATCATTCCTTTCGACCTTGTCGAATGGTTTGTTTTCGACCTAGTCGAAAGCCTAGGGTATCTCTCCTATAAAACCGTTTATAAAATTTTCGTAAGCAATGAAACTCAAAACCTTTTGAAATCATTGAAACTCAAAACCTTTCGAAACCTTTGAAACTTAGAACCTTTCAAAATCATTGAAGGTAACCCCTTCGAAACCTTTGGAAATCAAAACCTTTCGAAGTCAAACCCTTTGAAACCATTCAAAAACAGCGAAGCGTTGGTGTTGGAACCAACCATTCGAAATCAATGTTGAGAGGCGGCAAGTTTTATAAAACAAAAGATAACCATTGGCTCCATCTGGGTCAAAAGGTTTGGAAGCGACGGCTATGCTTCCGACCCTGTCGAAAGCTAACCTTTCGACTTTGTCGAAAGGTTTCGTTTAAAACGAGAAAGAAAACCAATCGAAACCTTTTTCTTTTAAACCATATGACAACGTCATAAGCTATTTGTCAAAAGCTAGCAGGTATATTTTCTTTAAAACCAAAACAATGCTTCATCTCCTTCGAAAGCTGTAACCTTTTGTCCCTAAACCTTTCAACCCCTTTCAATTCACTACATACCAGTCGCCTCATATCATGTTTATTGATTTTTGACTAAGTCAAAAGGTTTGATACTTTTCGACCTTGTTGGAATGTTTGGAATGAAGGCAGAAGCTCTTGCCGAAAGAGTTGAAATAGTGAAAATTGTACTTTAAAACAGTACTTTTATATCCCACCTGCCTTGTTTTTCTAAATCTGATTGGTTGCTAGAATTTTATATTCAAAGTTGCTACCGAATTTCCTTATTTGGAAATTTAAATAAATTTGAAAAAGCCCCTTTCTCTTTAATAATATACAAAACATATAACTATCATACCTTGAATATTTTATATAACCATTAAAACATCATGAAAAATTATGAAAAAATTCCAGAAAATCAATGAATACATTCTCTTCAACATATTAAAATTTCAAAGCATATGAAAATAAAAACCACTCAGAATTTAACTAAAACCAAATAGATTCCTGCTAATTAATCCTGTAACATTTAAAACACCTATGTCTTATCCAACCAAAGGTTTAAATGGTTATATCCTAACCAAGACACAAACATGAATCGGGTATAACCTATAACCGATCCAAACAGAGAAAAATGAGATGATAAACATGATTATTCAAGTTGATTAGTTGATTGGAGAATGAAATAATTTCCTAGCTTTTTCTTCAATTTATGCTCTTCTTGGAGCTTTTAATGGCCAACCGAAAGTAGGCGAGGAGTTATGAATGAGAAGGTAAAAATTTATTAAGGTGGTGGAAGAGATTTATACTAAGAAACGTAGTCCCATTTCCATGTTTACCCCTTAGGAAATTCCTCATTCTAAATTTAGTTAAGCCTTATTTTAGTTCATTCATTAAGACACGAACATTGGATTTATTAATCTCATCTCACTAATTATTCACATTATTTTATTTGATTTATCTAATCAAATATCCCGAATAATGTTAATTAAAATTCAAGAGCATTACAGACTACCCCCTTAAAGAATTCGTCCTCGAAACATCAACAAGGACACAACAACAAGCATATAACCCATGCAAGAAAAGCTAGTATAACCTACCAGCCAAATTCTATATGAACCCTGTATAGAACATACCATCTAAAACAGCTAAGGAAAAGTAGCCCTAATCATGTCTTCTATCTCCCAAGTACATCCTTCATGTTGTCTCTACACTGAACTTTCACCAACTTGACTGTCTTGTTCTTTAGCCTTTTTTCCATCTTTTACTACAACACGAACTGGTTGCCTCTCAAAATCCATACCCGGTTCCACTACTAAGTCCTCCAGTGCCGTCAGAGCAATAGTAGTTTCTAGATCATGAACATACTTCCTAAGATGAGAAATATGAAACACATTGTGGACCCCGGCCAAACTACTCGGTAAATCTACTCGGTATGTGAGTCTTCCAATCCTCTCTGATATAGGAAATGGTCCAATATATCTCGATGCTAGCTTCCCGGTCTTCTCGAACCGAACCACACCTTTCATCGGCGATACCTTGATGAAAACTCTATCTCCAACTGATAACTCTAGGTCTTACGCCTCTTGTCTGCGTAACTCTTTTTCCTAGACTGAGCTTCCTCCATTCTTTCCCGTATTAACTCGATCTTTTCCGTCGCCTCTCTCACCCAATATGGACCAAGGACCAATCTATCTCTGGTCTCTAACCAACATGCTGGTGATTTGCATGGCCTTCCATTCAAAGCTTCAAAATGTGCCATTCTTATTGTAGTCTGATAAATATTAATATAGGAAAAATTCACTAAGTGCAAGTGATCTTCCTAAGAACCACTAAAATCTAGCACACATGCCCTCAACAGATCTTCCAGTAACTTGTGACTCTCTTTGTCTGCCCATCTATCTAAGGATGATATGCGGTACTCATCTTGAGCTTTGTTCCTAACACACTCTGCAGGCTCTTCCAGAACTCGCTAGTAAACAAAGCATCTCTATCACTGACGATACTACTAGGAATTCTATGTAGTCTAATGATTTTCTTCATGAACAACATAGCCAAAACAGGTGCCGTCCTGGTTGACCTTACCGAAATGAAATGGGTACTCTTGGTCAACCTGTCCACTATGACCCATATACTTTCATTACCCCGGTTTGACCTTGGCGGCCCGTCAATAAAATCCATGGATACCGAGTCCCACTTTCAAACTGAAACATCCAAAGGCTGAAGCAAACCACTAGGCTTCTAATGTTCGGCTTTTACATGCTGATAGTTAAAACATTTTTTACCCATAAGCCAACATCCCTCTTCATTCCTATCCGGAAGAAACTTCTCTTCATATCTTGATACATCTTGGTTCCCCCAGGATGAATCGTAATTTCGATCGATGACATTCTTTAAGAACTTCCTTCTTAAGGTTTCCAGCATCCGGAACATATAATTGTTCCTTCTTTCTCAACCAACCCATGTGGTCAAGAATAAAACCTTTTAAATCATCAATCTCGGTTCCAACTTCTAACCTTCCAATCCTCTCGGCTAACACTGCATCCTCTTTCTGCCTAGAAGTAATCCGTTTGATCAGAACTGGTTGAACATCCAAACAAGACATCATGGCGATATTCCGAATAGATCAAGTAGTTGACCTCAACTACACACTGTAAGTAGCCAGTGTTTCCAAGTCTTTCCATTCCGCCAACATAGCTAACACCACATTCTGATGTTTTCTGCTAAGCGCATCTGCCACCGTATTTCTTTTTCCTGGTGTATACTCAATGCTAAAATCATAAGCTGCAACAGACTCCAGCCATTTCTTTTGTCTCATGTTCAGCTCCTTTTGAGAGAATAAATACCGTAGAGACTTATGATCCGTGAATAGTTCAAACATTTCTCCCAAAAGATAATGTCTCCGCACTTTCAATGCAAAGATTACCACTGCCAACTCCAAATCATGAGTTGGGTATCTCACTTCATGTGGTCTAAGCTGTCTAGAAGCATAGGCAGTAATAACCTTTCCATTCTACATTAGCACAGCACCTAAACCTGTACCACATGCATCGGTGTAAACTTCCAACCCTTGATTCCCATCTGGAACTACTAACATAGGCGCATTGGTTAACAAATGTTTTAATCTAAGGAATGCCTCCTCGCATTTGTCAGACCAAACAAACTTTACGTCCTTCCTGGTTTGCATAGTCAAGGGTGCCTCTATCAGTGAGAAATCCTTAATGAACCTTCGGTAGCATCATGCAAGTCCAATAAAACTTTTAATCTCATTTACTGTCTCTAACCTCTTCCAATTGTTAACAGCTTCGATCTTATCCGGATCAACTGCTAAACCTTCCTCAAAAATTACATAGCCAAGGAATTCACTTCCTTCTTCCAGAAATGACTCTTTGAGAACTCCGCTTTCATCTGATGTTGCCTTAGCGTCTCCAATACTATTCTAAGATGATCTTCATGATCCTTCTCATTCTTAGAATATACCAATACATCATCAATAAAAACTAACACAAACTTATCCAAGTACTCTTGGAAAACTCGGTTCATCAAATCCATGAAGAAAGCTGGCGCATTAGTAAGCCCGAATGGCATAACCAACCTTTCGTTAGACCCATATCTGGTCCTAAACGCCGTCAAAGGAATACTGTCCTCTGCCACTCTTAGAAGATGGTAACCTATCACCAAATCCAGTTGGAAAAACACTCTAGCTCCACTCAACCGATCGAATAAGTTTGTCGATTCTCGGCAAAGGATACCTATTCTTGATCCTCCTCTCATTCAACATACGATAGTCGATACACATCCTCAATGACCCTATGGCTTCTTCATGAATACCGCGGTCGTTCCCCAAGGTGAACTGCTTGGACGGATGAATTTCTTTCCTTCCAATTCCGCCAGCTGCACCTTCAATTCCTTCATCTTGGTTGGTAACATCCTTCAAGGTGGTCTACTTATGGATTCAACACCTGGTACAAGATCTATCCAAAACTCGATTGTTCTTTTCGACGGCAACCCCAAACTGGTTCAGACACATCTGCTAACTCTCTTGCAACATAAAACTGCTTCAATTTTGCTTCTGTTCCCATGACACCCAATAACACATAAACATTTCCGTTTGAACTCCTTACTGAGTAAATAACTCGGTTAAGGCTATTAGGGTGCTTCAATGATATTTCCCCCTCCTGGAAAAATATCCTAGCATCATAAATATCTAACCAATCCATACCCAATATGATCCCGAAACCGACGAAATCAAAAACATATAAACTGCATGTAAACATATGACCAAACAAATCAAGTTCTAACTAGCCATATCTCATTCCCTGATTTGCATACCCTCCTATAGGATTCGAAACCCTTAAAGGAGTAATATGCTATAAAGGTTCCAGCCATAAGAAATCTACCAAATACTAAGATATAAATGAGTGCGATGCACTGGTAGAAAATAGTATTCTAACTAGAGACTATGAACACAAGCATTCCTTCCATCACAGCTTTTCCTTTCTCAACAGCCGTTGGTCTAGAGGATGGTGGTTCCAATGCAAAGACCTTTCCCTTTCCAGCCTTAGCAGGCTCAGGACACTTGTCCTTGTAATACCCCATCCGACTATAGTTGTAGCACTTCACATTAGGCCTTACTGCAACTGCTCTTCCATCTCCCGAGCGACACTCATTACCATAGTGCCCCTTCTTGTCACACTTGTAACAGACAATATTAACCTTTCTCTTCTTAGCTACTACCCCTTATTGGGCACCTTTCTTCTTGATGAACTTCTACTTCTTCCCTTGAAAATTATGAAACTTAGCTGGTTTCCCCTTTCCAAATGTAGAAAGCACCTCTTCATTCTGAATAGCCATCTCAATAACTATATGACATGGATCTTGGAGGTTTGGCATGGTTGCTCTAGCGATCTCAGGATTCAACCCCTGATAAACTTAGCATTCCTCTAAATGACAATATTAACAGTAGCATATCCATAACGGGATAGCTCATCAAACATCATAGCATAATCAATCACTGATCTATCCCCTTGGACTAAATCTGCAAATTTCCGAAGCAATGCTGACTTGGCAACCTCTGATAGAAATCTTTCTTCGAACCTCTTATGAAATTCAGCCTAAGTCATCTCTTCCTCTGGCTCTCCCACGTAACTCCATTCCGCCAAAACAACGCTGCTCCCTACAATTTCCTTGAAGAAAGTTTTTTCTTCTTCATATATGTCAAGCCAAGATTTGCAAATATCCTCTCAAAACGCAATTAACCAATTTTCCACTCCAGCTGCAACCCGGTTCCTAGAAAAGGCTTCCCTCCAAAACTAGCTTAATCCCTGCTTAGCTTGGCATAATTATTGCCAGTTGGGGCCACCAGATTAGCTCCTCTTGCATTCTCTACAGCCACTTCCATAGCTGCTCCAGCTTACATCATATTAACGAAGAACCATACATTATCTCCATATGAACCGCTGGAATCACGGTACCAACATTAGCATTTGCATCTGGGTTCGCATTTGCCTGCCGACCCTGGTTGCTCCTAGTATTGGGTCGAACATTTGAACTGTTTGCGATGCATCTTCCACCTTGATTCACTCTTTCATTTCCTGCCTACATATCTTACTTTCCTACTACCTGAAATCCAATCTTTGTAAGATACAGAGGAAAGGTCTAAGAGAGTAAGGAATACATACTTAGGAATTTATAGCAAAGTACACATACGTTACTATAACGCTTACCCATGCCCATCTATATTTTAGATTCATTAGATTATTCTTTAAAAAAAATTTAAGCTTTAAATTCCTTTTAAGTACATAAACCATGCTCTGATACCAACTTGTAACATCCTACTTCCGAGGCCTAAAACTAACCGCTACTAATACTACAGTCAACCGTAGTTGTTATTTCTTGGCGACCGAATGCGGCATTGTTAATATTAAATAGGAACAAATGAATATGAAATTTTTGAAAATTCAATAAAATAGAATTTCTTGTTTCATATGAATAATATTCCGATTTATTTACGTAATCCCAGACGTTACCCACATTCAGATTATATATACATGTACAAAATACGATAAGAGCGACATATGAAGATGTCTCCTTATGATGAATAGAGAACTAACAAATATGAACTTTATAATTCTTAGTACATTACAGCGGAAAACACAAAATAGCTCCTATATAGCAAACACTGCCTCCCGCACATCTCCGGAAGCTTATTCGTCCAAAATACTGAAAGTCTCCCACTCTAAGACTAGTCAAATTAATTTTTGAGTACCCGAGAATTTATGGAGAAACACAAACTTCGAGTCAAACAATAAGTCAAATAAAAATAATCCCCTATCATCTCTTATCATGAATAGATAGCTAGTGAGACCACATCGCTTAGTGGAACGGGTTTTCCCCTCACTAGTATCCAAAAAAAAGTGCAAATCATTTACTATTCACCTGCACCCAAAATGATTAGTCTTAACATAATATCAAATAAAGCCATAAATCATATACTTTGGATATCCTATCCATCCATTTATTAATAGTGGAAAAAGGCATAAGGACAAATTTTGAAGAAAAAAATTAAGCTGAAGGACAACAAGTTTCATTTTTTGGTTGAAAGACAAACTTTGAAAATAATTAGGCTGAAGGACAATGCTTGTTAGAACTTGCATTTTGTATAGTGTAAATACTGAATTAAATGCTAGTTAGAACATGCATTTTGTATAGTGTAAAAACTGAATATAAAGCTAGTTAGAACTAGCATTGTCCTTCGGCCTAATGTTTTTTGAAGTTTGTCCTTCAGCCAAAAAATGAACCTTGGTGTCCTTGAGACAATTTTTTTTATCAAAGTTTGTCCTTTTTCCTAATTCCCTCTTATTAATATCCCATCTAAAAGCAATATATTAGATTTCTCATCTAAAATCAATGTATTAGAGTTCCCCTCTAAAATCTTTAAAATGACTGTCCATCATAATTTAATAGGACTATCCCTCCCAAATCCATTTAAAATAAATGTAGATTATCCATCGTATATTGTTTTACAAAAGTTGGTGTGGGGAATCCATCGCACACTCCATAGTTTTCCTAGGATGACTATGAAACCTTGGGTGCCAAATCACGAGGCTAACCACCTCTGGCAAAACATTGTTTCCTTGAGAAATTTGATGTCGGTTATCCACCACACATTCCATGGTTTTCCTAGGTTAACCAAGAACTAAACACTTGGCCAATTAAAATATCATGACGTCCATGATTATGTATAAAAATTCATAATCCCCATGATTATTTATTTTCCCCAGGTATAACGCCTATTTAACCTATTCCTATCGGTAGCCCCAATAAGGTTAAATTAAATAAAAACACATTGATATCCCCAATGTATATTTTCAAAAGCATATTTCTATATGTAACCCCAAACAGTGCATCAAAAACACCCTCGGTGTCCCTTAGGTTTATTTACATCCAATTTATATAAGGGTTCCCTTATATATTCAAACAAAGATAAGTATTTTACGTTATAACCCTTCGAAGCAACCCCTTCAAATTAGCAAAATTTTACTTAAGGAAAAATGGCTAAAACAACCCTTTAAACCCCTTCGAATGAATCCCTATTCGAAAGCAAATAAACATCCAAAGTTAACCCCTTCAGAAGCCTTCCTTTTGAAAGCATTACAAAAACATACCTTTCGAACTTGTCAGAAGTTCCCACCTTTCGACCTTGTCGGAAGATTTCTTTTCGACCTAGTCGAAATGTTCCACCTTTCGACTTTGTCGAAAGCCTGCGGTATCCCCCTATAAAACCATTTATAAATTTTTCGAAAGCAATGAAACTCAAATCCTTTTAAAATCATTGAAACTCAAAACCTTTCGAAATTTTCGAAGGTAACCCCTTTGAATCCTTTCAAAACCAAACCTTTTGAAATCAAAACCTTTCGAAACCAAAACCTTTCGAAATCATAACCTTTCGATGTCAAAATCCTTCAAAACCATTCAAAAACAGTGAAGTGTTGGTGTTAGAACCAATCATTAGAAATCAATGGAGAGAGGCAGCAAGTTTTATGAAACAAAAGATAACCTTTGACTCCATCTTGGTCAAAAGGCTTGGAAGCGGCAACCATGCTTTCAACCTTGTCGAAAGCTAACCTTTCGACTTTGTCAAAAAGGTTCATTTAAAAAAAGAAACCAAACCAATCAAAACCTTATTCTTTTAAACCACTTGACAATGTCGAAAGCTAGCAGGGTTATTTTCTTTAAAAACAAAACAAAGTATCATCTCCTTCGAAAGCTATAACCTTTCAGCCCTAAACCTTTCGACCACTTTCAATTCACTACCACTCACCTGATACCATGTGCATTGATTTTTGATCTAGTCAAACTTTTGATACCTTTCGACCTTGTCGGAAGGTTTGGAATGATAGAAAAAGCTCTTGCCAAAAGAGTTGAATAGTGAAAATTGTACTTTAAAGCAGTTCTTCTAGGAAAATCCCAAAAAATCAATTAATACGTTCTCTTCAATATACTAAAATTTCAAAGCATATGAAGGTCAAAACCACTCGAAATTTAACTAAAACCGAATAAAAACGTGTTAGTTAATCCATTAACATTTAAAACACCTATGTATTATCCAAACAAAGGTTTGAATGGTTAGATCCTAACTAAGACACAAACATGAATCAGGTATAACCCATAGTCGATCCAAATAGAGAAAAATGAGATGATAAACATGATTATTCATCTTGATTAGTTTATTGGAGAATGAGATAATTTTCTAGCATTAATTCCTTAGATTTTTCTTCAATTTATGCTCTTCTTGGAGCTTTTAATGGCCGACCAAAAGCAAGTGAGGAGTTATGAATGTGAAGGTAAAATTTTATTAAGGTAGAGGAAGAGATTTATACTAGGAAATGTAGTCCCATTTCCAAGTTTACCCCTTAGGAAATTCCTTCTTCTAAATTTAGTTAAGCCTTATTTTAGTTCATTCATTAAGACACGGCCATTGGATTTATTAATCCCATCTCCATCATTATTCACATTATTCTATTTAATTTATCCAGTTAAATATCCAGAATAATGTTAATCAAAATTCCAGGGCATTACAAAACGTGTATTTATTTGTCTAAAAACCAATAAATCATACTCGAACTAAACACCATGATATTAGGCATCACTTTTTATAGAACCATGTTGCTAAAGAATGACTTTATAAAATAGAAATCCAAATTGAAATATTTTAACAAAACCATTATGCAAAAACATATTTTTAAAACTTAAAAGAGACCTTGGTATTTACTCACTTAATGAATTAAATAGATTATATTACATTTGGATAAGTACTATAAAATCTTTTAAATTAAATTACTTTTTTTATTTATGCTCCAACAAAATACTTCTTTGCATAGTAATTTTTTAATTTAATGAAAAATAAGACATTTTGATTGGTGGACGAATCACAAAATAAATTATCCAATTCAAGTAGTTAAAATTATCTATGTTTAAACAGTATGTAACTAACATGAATTAATTAAAATATTAAGTTTCAAAGATAATTAAAATACACCATGTTAATTAGGATCGTACTCATGATTCCAGGATACCTACAATTAAAAGTGTAACATTTGCAGTTTGAGATATAGTACAAAATTAAAAGGAATGGATTAGCATATTTATACAAAAATAAATTAAGTCCTTTCTAGGTACAAAAAATCCTAATCAAAAGTTCAATGGTCAACACGTGAAATTCCACTGGATGACTGCTCATAATGTTTTCTAGGAAATAACCATTCATTTTTAAACGATTCGAAAAAATTAAAATAATTTATATATGATACATATGCATCTTTATTGCTAACCCCTCTTCATTTGCAAAATCCTCTTAATCATCTACATCCGTTATTAGTTTTTTCTCAAAAGCTTATATTTCGAGCTCGACTATAATGGATCCTATGCAAAAAACGAATAAGAAGCCATAATCTACCGATAAATCTAACTCCACGTCATCTCAATTTCAACCTATTTTTCATAGTCCTTAAATCAAAAAATGGCTAATGAATGATACAAAAATTAATTGAGTTTTTCATTAAGTAAGCAACTTCGCATGTTTGGAGGGGGACCGTGGTGTGCTCGGATTTGGAATATTATGGATTCAAAGGGCTATTTCAATATTTAGGTGTCTTCAATATTATTACTTTTGAGGACTTCAAGGTGGTAATTTAATCAATATATATAGCTCTATTTTATGCAAGTCTTTAAGAAGAATAAGTTGAAAATGATGAATATATATTATCTTAACGTGATGGGAAAGGAAATTAGACTAATTGATTAACTGTCGAGATTTATTTTAAGCATTACTTGTATTAGAAGTGAGTTTATATATAATAAATTGAATGGAAAATAAATTATAACATCCTACACCTTAATGGGCCTACATTTTCACTTAATTGAAAACCTAAGTCCACTAGAGTACGGATCGTTGGTGTTAGTAACCTAAAATAAATAAGTGTATACCTGAGAACTATTAGTTAGAACACACAATAGAATAATATAGTATGATAAAATACACATATATACCGACCAAGGACAATACCTATGTTGTCTTAGTGCCTTTGACGGGTTAGAGCATGCATAAGGAAATCTATCCTCCCATCGTTCCCATCTTGTACCAGTACTTATCACTCTAAATCTATCACGTGGGTTGTAATGAGAAGCGGTTAGAACAATGTTCTAATGACCGATATAGTACATAATTTATCCATAACACTAGTTTATGTTGATCGTTTTCCATTACATGCTATGTCAATTGTTCAAAGTTTAGACATTTTGACTTCATATATGCGTACGATGCGTTGAACCTACTCCGAGGTATAATACATAGACACGTATACGTTTATAAGCATCACTATCCCCTATGGACAAGGATACATCACCTACTAGTTTTCGTTACTAGACATCGCACCCTTACGCTCTAACTGGCGTGCACCGAATATCCCATTTGAAATTCCAAACAATTACTACACATCAAGAGAATAAAGAAATGCCGACTCGCATCAAAGACTACTTAGGGTATGTTGCATTTGTGTCTAAAACTCAAGGTATGTCACTTATTGCGCCGCACTGGGTATCCAATAATAGTGTCTAGGTCGAATTACTTGCATACACCAAGGAACCTCCCGTTAGTGCTGGACAATAAATCGCTCATGACCGATGGTGCTCTTGACCTATGTATATAGCTGTAAAATATATGGTACCACGTTGTTGACATAGCATCGAGCCTTTGCCCATCATCCACTTTAGCTCAAAGAAATGATCACCTGGTTACTTTATGAAAGTGCGGTGTGTATACAATTATATGTGCTAATATAGTATACACGGATCGTGTAATATGGATTACAATACAAATGCGGAAATAGATGATAATAACATTGTAAATAGAAAATAGAAAAATCACACCAGAGATTTTTATACTGGTTCGGAGCACCGTCCTACGTCCAGTCCCAGACTTCTATCTGGATTTTCACTATTAACTACCTCGCTTCACCCGGAGGAACAGGTTTACAACACCCGAACAACCGAACGGGATTTCACGCCTCTAATATACCGAGGACTTCAACACTTGCCTCTTACAACACAGAGGACTTCAACAAAAGAACAAATACAATTGTTGTTGATAACTTGTGTTCTTGAAAACACGGATTTGTCACTAGCAGTACACCCTTCCTATAATCTTATCCTCAAAGTATGCGATATGATGTTTTGAAAAGATTAAGGAAAGTATATTATTGAATCAAAGGATATGAAATAGTTTCAAAGATTCAATAAATAATTTAGAGCTTTTATAATACAGAATTGAGATCAGAGATTAGATTAAAAGAATATATGAAATCGTTGTGCTTAATCAACGAATTGGATTAGTTTATATAGACAAGAATGGTTGTAACTCTTTGCCATTAAGAGATATGATCTTTGGTGAAAGATTAAGAGATGCAACCTTTGGAGAAGAGAAGTGTCTTTTGAAAAAATTGCTTTCTGTTCAAAAACGGTCGACAGGCTAAAAAGTGACCAGTAGACAGGAATTCAAAATATATATACGTTATGTGCATGTGTGCACGTTCACTGTGCAATTTACACAGGAACGGTCGACCGCACCTATATTGACCGGTCGACCGGTGCCTGTTAAATTGCACATTGAATTGTGCAACTGCATGCAACTTATAAATTATTCGTATATATATTGATTCCCTTGATATGCATGATTATTTGAGGATAGATTTTAACAAATTTATTACTATTATAACAACAAATAATCAACCTATAATCTAGAGTACCATATATAGCTCTAATGACCTTGTTTTTGTCGATCGCCTTGTTTGTCAGAAATCAATCGCCTTATTTGTCAGAAATCAAAACTTTCATAAAGCTTGTGACTCAACATTCTCCCCCTTTTTGATTGATGACAATATATATATCTGCAAATTTGAATCTCCCCCTGAGTATGTGATTTCTTTCCTGCAAGCAATTGTTAGCCCTTTCTCCCCCTTTGTCATCGACAAAAAGGAGTAACAGATTACTAGAATATGATATGCGTAGAATGAATATGATAAGCATAGAAAAATAAATCATTAACACATCAAAGACATAACAGAGTTTACTACAGAACATAATGTTAATTGAAAAGCATAAATAACGACACTATTTAGTACAAGTGTCGAAGAATGTTTTTAAAGAGCTAAAACATAATAGAATCTAGGATGAAGCAGATCGAATCTCCTCTTCATCATCATCATCGTCGTCGTCATCATCATCTTCATCTTATTCCTCCTCATCATTGTTCCCTCTAGACGATTCGCCTTCGTCAGATGAAGTCCATGTGAAAACTGGAGCAGCAGGACGTTTTCCTGGATCTTGTGCTTGAACAGAGGTGGATGAGGAACATGATATAGCGTCCCATAGCATACCGAAGAACGACTTGACCTTATTGAAGCGCTTATCAATTTTAGAGTCCATACGCTTGAGACGAGATTCAAGCAGAAATTGATTACGCGCAATGGTTTCAAGAGATTCTTTTGTTGATGACTTTGATCTTAAAAGTTTCACCTCATCGGGACGAGGTCGAGAGGAAGTTGCTCTTTGTTTTCTCGGTCCTCGTTGTTGCCATTCTTCAAAAGGCATAATCTCAAGATAAGGTGGAGGAAGCTTCATTCTTTTGATGGTTATGGAATCAATGCATTTTGGTGTTGAAGTTGCAGAATCAGGAGGATTTACCCCACAAGCTAACAAAAGTCTCATGATATATTCATTATAGAAGAAATGAGGCCGGGTTGAATTATTTACCTTGAGAATTTCATCAAAAAGCATGTGAACCCAATTGATTTGGATTTCACCATAGATAGCATAGAGTGCCTTGAAGTTTTCTTTGTACACTGCATCATAATTTCCAAGTCTAGGAAAAAGAGAATGCATCAAGATCCGATGAAGTAACCTTGCTGTCGGTCGAAGTCCAATAGACTTAGTGCCATCACTATTGTCTTCTATAAACTGATGACTTGTACTATTTCGAGTGAAAACTTCGCAGAAGGTAGATGAAAATTCTTCACCTCGATTTGGTATGCCAAGTATAGAGGCAATTCTAGCATGAGTAAGAAAAATTTGTTTTCCACAGACCATAGACCAGATGACGCCGTTTGGATTATCAGGTTGATATTCATCAAGATTCATGTTGGCGTAAAATAATTTAATCATTAAATGATTTATCTCCACACTATTTGCCGAAAAATCTATTAATGGAGTAATGTTGGCATTATCGGCTAACCTCCGAACTCCGTAAGCCGTGAAATCATCAAATTTGATGAAAGATCCTGGATGAAACTTGTAATTTGTCATTTGATTCCATCGTGTTACAGCAATTGGAGTTTGAAGCCATTTTTTGACGGAGATGGTATGAGATGAAGTTTCAGAGGTTGCTCCTTTCTTTGATTTCTTTTGAGGAGGAGCCATTGTTGGAGGATTTGTGATTTGGGAATTGAAGAATGGGAACTAGGGTTTGTGATTTGGGGATAGAGAATAGTTTGAGTAGAGAGTGAATGAGGGTAGAGGGAAAAGTAACGTATAGGGTTATATATAAAAAACTGAAAAATGCGTAACCGGTCGACCTACAACTTTTGGCCGGTCGACCGTTTTCAACCAGAGAGCAAACGGTCGACCGGCAATAATATGGGCGGTCGACCGGTCCTGGTCTGTTGTGCATATAGGATTCTTTTTCAAGTTTTTTATTATATATCAACCTATATATATATATATATTATATTTTATACATAATACAAAATATAACCATCATTACACAAGAGATAGATAAATATATAACAACTATATATAAATCTAATGAGAAAGTTCGTCATTAGAATTATCGTTGTTTCCTTCAATACGATTCGACCATGGACTCCATTGTTTCTGAGCTCCTTCATTCTTTTCATAGTTCCGATCCCATGAGTTAGGACTTTTAGATGTTGATGGCCTAGACGGCATTGGTTCATGCACGTCATGTTTGTTGGAACCGCAGAAAAATGTTGCCAACTTTTCTAAAACAGACAATCGTGCCGATGTCCGTTGTTGCTCGTGATAAAGTTGACTTTGCCCGTAATGGAGTTGTCTCTGAAGGTCTATCTGATGTTTTTGGTAGTGGTGTATCTCATCAATTTGAGCTTTGGTTCGAGGAGAATAGAATAGTGTCCTTTTAACTCGTTTTGAATTTGGAGTTTTATCAGACACATAAGAGCATTGATGATGACAGCTTGATTTTTGTTTTGGAGTAGTAGGAGAATAATATTCGTCCGACTCAGAGCTTGTAATAGAAATGTGAGATTCTTGCGCACATTTGTCACAAATATGAGCCATAGTGTAAGTTGAATATAGTATTATGGTTAGATAAGAAGTAAAGATGAACAAAATAAATTTTTTTTTTTTTTTTTTTGAAAGCTTATATATAAGTTTCTTATATATAATCTTATGGATGTGAGTTAATGATAACTTTTAACCACGAAAATATAAGCAGAAATTTTATTGTAAATCTAAAAATAGCTTTGTTTTTAAAACTGAATTTATAAAATGAGTAAATAGAATTTAACCATTAAATAAAGCAATGGCTAATATTTAATATAAAAAATAGGTTAAGTAAAAAATACGGTTACTTAGGAGAATAGACATTAGTTTAGTTTAAACAAAAAATTATAATTAAAGAGAATAACCAAAAGAGAAGGTGTACATTAGTAATTGCTTAGTCAAGATTTTTTCTTGAAATTAAACCAAGCTTTCTTCGTAATCTAATAAAATTAGATTCGAGCAGCGGCTTAGTAAAAATGTCCGCTAATTGATTGTCAGTATGGACATATTCAAGACATATATTTCTTTTTTCAATATTATCTCGAAGAAAATGATGACGGATATCAATGTGTTTAGTTCGAGAGTGATTCACTGGATTTTTAGAAAGATTTATTACACTTGTGTTATCACAGTATATAATAGAATTTGATAAATGAATATCAAAATCTTGAAGTGTTTGTTGTATATATAGTACTTGAGTACAAGCGAGAGCCGCTGATATATATTCAGCTTCACATGTTGATAGTGAAACACAATTCTGTTTCTTACTAAACCAAGAGACAAGTGATTTTCCAATAAAATGGCATGTACCACTTGTACTTTTTCAATCTGTTCGTGAGCCACCGAAATCAGCATCACTATATGATACTAATTCAAATGGACATTCTTTTGGATATAAAAGACCAAAATCTTTGGTATTATTAAGATAACGAATTATACGTTTCACTGCTCGTAAATGTGATTCCTTTGGATCGGCTTGAAAACGAGCACATAAACAAACACTCATTAATATATCTGGACGACTAGCTGTAAGATAAAGAAGAGAACCAATCATGCTTCGATATAATTTCTGGTCAACATTCTTACCACTTTCATCTTTTTCAAGATGTGTAGTTGTACTCATAGGAGTTGGTTTACCAGATGTATTTTGTAATCTGAAGCGTTTGATAAGATTTTCACAGTATTTTTCTTGATTGATAAAAATACCGTTTGAAAGTTGTTTGATTTGAAGTCCAAGAAAATAAGATAGTTCTCCCATATGAGACATTTCGAATTCTTTGGTCATAATACTTGCAAATTCCTTGCAGAGTTTATCGTTTGTTGAACCAAAGATGATATCGTCTACATATATTTGGATAAGCAGAATATCTTTTCGAGAATGTTTAATAAACAAAGTTTGATCGACTTTGCCTATTTCAAATCCTGAATTAATAAGATAGCTACGTAATCGTTCATACCAAGCATGAGGTGCTTGTTTTAAACCATACAGAGCTTTCTTAAGTTTGAACACATGGTCAGGATATTTTTCATGTACGAACAAAGGAGGTTGTTCGACATAGACATTCTCTTTGATAAATCCATTGAGAAAAGCACTTTTGACATCCATCTGATAAAGTTTGAAATTATGATGACAAGCAAAAGATAATAGAATTATAATAGCTTCTAGTCGAGCGACTGGTGCAAAAGTTTCTTCATAATCGATACCTTCTTCCTGATTGTATCCTTGTGCTACTAATCTTGCTTTATTTTTGGTGATATTTCCTTGTTCGTCAGCCTTATTTTTATAGACCCATTTAGTACCAATTACTGACTGATCAGTTGGTCTTGGAACAAGTTCCCAAACGTTATTGCGCTCAAACTGATTTAGTTCTTCCTGCATGGCAATGATCCAGTAATCATCTGTAGCAGCTTCTTTTGGATTCTTAGGTTCGATATTTGAGAGAAAAGCGACATGACCCATTTGATTGAGTTGACTCCTTGTTCTGACATGTGATGTTATTTCACCTATTATATTTTGGGCCGGATGGTCTCTTAATATTCTTGGTGGTGATTGTAATTCACATATTTGAGGAGTATTCTCAATAATTACTTCTGAGTCAGAATCAGTATTTGAGATGATTGGATTATCAATGACTATTGATTCGTCATCGTCTGATATTGTGTGAGGATGCTGATAGATTTCATCAAAAGAGACATGAAGTGATTCTTCAATAGTTTTGGTTCGTTTATTAAATATCCGATAGGCCTTACTTCGTTCCGAATAACCGACAAATATTCCTTCATCGGCTTTTGGATCGAATTTTCCAAGCTGGTCTTTTGTATTTAAAATAAAGCACTTGGAACCAAAAACTTTGAAGTATGAGATTTTGGGCTTTCTTTTGTTAAACAATTCATAAGGAGTATTCTTGGTAAGAGGTCTTATGGACACACGATTTAAAACATAACAGGCAGTTGCGACAGCTTCTGCCCAGAAATGTTTTGGTAAGGTGGTTCCATTCAATAATGTTCTTGCACATTCTTGTAAAGTTCGGTTCTTTCGTTCTACTACTCCGTTCTGTTGTGGAGTTCTGGGAAACGAAAAATTATGATATATACCTTTCTTTGTACAAAAATGTTCAAATTCATTATTTTCGAACTCTCCGCCATGATCACTTCTTATATTTTTAACTTTAATCCCTTTTGATTTTTGAATTCTTTTGACGAAAGATTTGAAATGATCGAAAGTATCACTTTTATTTTTTAAGAAAATTGTCCATGTATAACGAGAGAAATCATCAACAATTACAAGCACATATTGACTGTGATTTATTGATTGAACTCTAGTAGGTCCAAATAAATCCATGTGCAGTAACTCAAGTGGTTGTAATGTTGATATGACTTTCTTGGATTTAAAAGATGATTTGGTCAATTTTCCTAATTGACATGCATCACAAATGTTGTTAACTTTAAAACTCATTTTGGGTAGTCCTCTAACTAGATTGTTTTTGGCTAGCTTGTCAATAGTTCTGAAGTTTATATGACAGAAACGTTTGTGCCATAGCCATGGATCATTGTCGTTAGCCACAAGACACATATCTGAATTATGATTAATATTCATATTTAGAATATATATATTTCTGTCTCTATAACCTTCAAAAACCAAATTATGGTCTTTATCTAAAATACTACACTTATTATTTGAAAAGGAAATTATAAAACCCTTGTCACATAACTGACTAATACTAAGTAAATTGTGTTTTAAATTTCTAACTAGCATGACATTAGTAATAAGAGGTAAGTTAGATGTACCGCAATTGCTCACATCGCCTTTGTCGATGATATAACCTTTTGAATTGTCTCCAAAAGTGACTGAGCCACCATCTGAGTATTTAATATTTGTTAATAAGCTCTTGTCTCCCGTCATATGCTTTGAGCAACCACTGTCCAATATCCACTTTCCTCTTTTCTTCAGTGGGACCTGCAAAAAATAGAATTAAGTTCATGGTACCCACTTTTTATAGGGTCCTAAGAGTTAGGTCTTAGGAGTCCAAACACATTTGGGTCCGGTATCCCCTTTATATATATTTGTTATTAAAATGTACATTATTCATGAATTGCTGAATGTATTTGTTCCTAATCAAATTATTATTTGTTTTAGGAACCCATATTTTGATAGTCTTGACATTTCTCTTTTGAAATTTCACAACTGGTTTTGGTTTGAAATATAATAAACTAAGATTTTTCTTAGCTTCAGTTTTTTGTACTTTCTTCTTCCTTTTATTTCTAAGATGTTTCTTAGTTTCATGTTTGTTATATCCCAAACCCTGTTTATCTGAAATAGATTGTGAACTTTCAATGATTTTAGTCAAATTTTCTCGACCTTTGTTAAAGTTAGAAACACTTTGAGTAATGTCATCAAACTTTGTTTGTAAACTAGCTTTTTCTAGGTCTAGAATTTTGACTTTTGCTTTAAGTTCATGATTTTCAGTAGTGAGAGCATTATTTTTCTCTTTTTGAGCTTCTATTTCTTGACTCAAAAGAGATATTTGAGAGTCAACATTAGATGATGATTCTTGAATATTTTCAAGTTCTTCTTCTAATATTTTCTTCTCATCTTTTAACATATCTCGTTCAAACTCTGCTCTACTTAAATCTGCTTTGACTACTTTTAATTGACGTTTTAAGTCTTTATATTTGACTATCAATTCAGCATTAATATCAAGTAATTCATCAAATGTAGGAATTTGTACCTCATCTTCTGTTGCCATAAAGCAAACATTAGCTTGTTCATTCTCCGAATCACTTTCACTTTCTGATGAAGATGACTCTGAATCATCCCATGTTACTGAGAAGGCTCGTTTCTTTGATTTGTCCTTCTTATATTTGAATTTGTCATTTTCTGACTTTTTCTTTTGTTCTGGACAATTCTTCTGCATGTGTCCCTTTTTATGGCAGTTGAAACATTCTATAGCAGATGAAGATGGTTTATTTGATCCAGGTTTCCTTTTATTGTAGCGACTGGCTTTTCGATATTTTAGGAATTTTTTGAAACCTTTAGCAATGAACGCCAAATCTTCATCTTCAGAATCTGATTCATTTTCATCTTTCTCAACATGAAATGCTACATTTTTCTTTTCTTCTTTCTGTTCTTTTCTAGCCTGCAAATTTGCTTCATAGGACATTAAATTTCCTATCAATTCATCTGGCTTCATGACGGAAAGGTCATTAGCTTCTTCAATTGCTAATACTTTTCCTTCCCATTCATTAGTCAGAGAATGTAGGACTGTTGAAACAACATCAAAATCAGAATACTTTTGTCCTAACCCAATAAGTGCATGGTGAATAGTTTGAAACCGTGAATACATGTCATTGATTGTTTCATTTGGTTTCATTTTGAAATTTTGAAATTGACTTTTCAGCATGGCTATTTTGGCTTGTTTAACCTTGTTAGTACCTTCATGAGTGAATTTTAGCGTTTGCCAAATTTGATATGCAGTAGTGCAGATACTAACACGGTTATATTCATTTTGGTCTAATGCACAGAACAACATATTTATTGCTCTTGCATTTACGGCTGCTGCCGTTTTCTCAGCCACAGTCCATTCTGAATAATCAGTTGTTGGATTCACTATTTCTCTTTGAGTAGCATTCCAAGCATCATAGCTACTTGATTGCATAAAGAATGACGTACGTGTTGCCCAATAACTATAGTTAAGACCATTGAAAAATGGAGGTCTTTGTGTCGATTGCCCTTCTGTGTAAGTGGTGTTTTGAGTGCTAGTACTTGCGTTATTTGCCATATTACAAGAATATATCAAATAACTGTGTTACGGTCATATGATGACCGTGCTCTGATACCAAATGAAAGTGCGGTGTGTATACAATTATATGTGCTAATATAGTATACACGGATCGTGTAATATGGATTACAATACAAATGCGGAAATAGATGATGATAGCATTGTAAATAGAAAATAGAAAAATCACACCAGAGATTTTTATACTGGTTCGGAGCACCGTCCTACGTCCAGTCCCAGACTTCTATCTGGATTTTCACTATTAACTACCTCGCTTCACCCGGAGGAACAGGTTTACAACACCCGAACAACCGAACGGGATTTCACGCCTCTAATATACCGAGGACTTCAACACTTGCCTCTTACAACACAGAGGACTTCAACAAAAGAACAAATACAATTGTTGTTGACAACTTGTGTTCTTGAAAACACGGATTTGTCACTAGCAGTACACCCTTCCTATAATCTTATCCTCAAAGTATGCGATATGATGTTTTGAAAAGATTAAGGAAAGTATATTATTGAATCAAAGGATATGAAATAGTTTCAAAGATTCAATAAATAATTTAGAGCTTTTATAATACAGAATTGAGATCAGAGATTAGATTAAAAGAATATATGAAATCGTTGTGCTTAATCAACGAATTGGATTAGTTTATATAGACAAGAATGGTTGTAACTCTTTGCCATTAAGAGATATGATCTTTGGTGAAAGATTAAGAGATGCAACCTTTGGAGAAGAGAAGTGTCTTTTGAAAAAATTGCTTTTTGTTCAAAAACGGTCGACAGGCTAAAAAGTGACCAGTAGACAGGAATTCAAAATATATATACGTTATGTGCATGTGTGCACGTTCACTGTGCAATTTACACAGGAACGGTCGACCGCACCTATATTGACCGGTCGACCGGTGCCTGTTAAATTGCACATTGAATTGTGCAACTGCATGCAACTTATAAATTATTCGTATATATATTGATTCCCTTGATATGCATGATTATTTGAGGATAGATTTTAACAAATTTATTACTATTATAACAACAAATAATCAACCTATAATCTAGAGTACCATATATAGCTCTAATGACCTTGTTTTTGTCGATCGCCTTGTTTGTCAGAAATCAATCGCCTTATTTGTCAGAAATCAAAACTTTCATAAAGCTTGTGACTCAACACTTTATACCTCTTGTTGAAATTAAAGTAGACTCCTACTAACCATTCAAGACACCAAATCCAAGGTGAATCCACTTTGGTATATCCCCTAAACCTATACGAAAACGTATATCCCTATGGCGCTCAGAGTTGGAGATGTTCCACATCGGTACAACGTATACACAACTTCAGGCAGTCCTTGTGGAGGGCAGATTTCTATTGTGTAACATTACTGACCTTGCATTTTAACCTTTACTAATGACCTTATCATTTATAATTATTCTAATTATTGGGATAGACCCAATAATCCATGCCTATCCTAAATGTATTCTTAATGCTATATGATTTTAATTGGAAAATTATAATGCCTTCTAAGTTCGACTATTAGTATTAATTTTCTTGTTATGAACTTGCTTCTCATTCAATTAGCACAATTAAATGTCATTTACTAATTCTTTCCAAGTAATGCCTATTCTGACTTGATTACTATAACTTTCCAATTCTTCACTCATTGTCTTATTCATGTTTGACGCTTATTACTTATTTTATACCTTTTATTTAATCATATATATTTAATCACCAATAGGGTCGTTATTATTTCTTGTAATACTTTAGTTCTACATGAAGGAATTTCTACATTTATTGCATTGGAACTACATCTTCCTAAAGAAAATGTTACCATTGTAGTTTCTTATGAATTATCTAAAAAAAGGATTTGTGTTGTGTTTGCCATTATAAGGAATTATCTTTCTGTTTTTATTAGAATAGACGGTATAAACACCGTAAACATCCCTATTTCGCACATCTATTTAGGCATATTTCTTATTATTTCAAATGAGACACTTTCATATTAATTGTGAGTTAATAATTTATAAAATTCACATAGAAACATTCTTCATTCAAACAATTTAAAATATAAAACTTAAATACCAATCAAATTAGAACATCTTACGTTCAGGTATAAAACCTTGTAGCATTCAACCAAAATCTAGAATTAACACAAAATCTTATTAATTCCTTTCCCCATAACTTTTAGGGACTACCTTCACCCTTATATTCCTAATTTTGGTGTATACAATATTAAATTGAAGCTAACAATCTTATAAATATGTAGGTAAGGATCTCTTTGTTCCTTTATATATATATAATCCTACAATCCATAATTTATATTTAGGCATAAAAGAACAACGATATAAATCCAATATTATATAAAAATATATAATTTTCCACTCACCTCTAAGCTTTTAAATCTCAAGATCTAAACCTGTTCTCCTTATTTGACACCCTTTTTTTACACTAACATATGTATCGAAAGTGCATAAATGTTTATTAGAGTTATAGATTTGAGAAGAGATTTTAATTAAGAAGAGTTTACATTTAGATTTATAATTTACCTCTTCTTTGTAGAAATGACTCAACCTTATTCTTATTTTCTTTTTTTTGCTATTATTCTCACTTATATATATATATAATATTTAATAATTTCTACAATTATTGGAATTCATGGAAAAGAGAAAATGGTAGAGTTTTGCTCATTGATTCATAAAATATAAGAAGAAAAGTGATGGCTACGCCTGTATTTATAGACGTTCGAATAAATTCTATCTGTTAGATTAGTTTATTTTAAATCCACGCTGTTAGGCTTAGGTTCATACTACCGCTAGTTCTTTCCAACTGGTCAACCAGTTCGACACCAACGGTCGACCGCTAGCGATTGACCGATGGATGTTACCTGTTGCATGTTGGCTACTCACATTAGCACATTATTTTGTTGCAATGTTTGTTTATGTATGTTCTTTCATGCTTCCTTAATTAGATTTAACTTATTTAACATTGTTATATAATGTTTATTTTTAATGGTTGCTTTAACATTAAGTTGATGTTATTTATTGCCTTAATACATTTTTTAATTATTTTCGATTCAAAATCTTCAAACGTTAATAACTTCTTCTTTGAACTACGAACGTAAAATTTTATATATAAAAGTCGATTAGAAAATCACCATGCATAAAATGGTGTAAGTTTCGCAGCCAAATTCTAACATTTGTATAAATCCTAATTGTAAGCTTTAATAATTATTGATGAATTCTTTCAGATTAACTACTATTTAATTTATGGGGTGTTACATAAATCCTTTATCACACATTCAATCCAAATGAGGGAATGTAGAAAAAGAATAATTTAATGTGTAAGGACGGGTTAATTTCCAAAATTATTCGACATGATGTGATTCCAAAAACGTATAGTTTTGAGTAAATGTGTCCTAAAGTTCAAAAATCATCTATGCGTTCATAGGAGAATCAAATATTCATTCATAAAAAAATAATTCTACCGAACATCGTTGGACATTAATTAGGAAGTAAAAGGAGTTATAATCCATATGGAAATATTCTTACAGTAATGTAAACATTTTGGATTCAATTTAAAAAATCAACCAAGTAGCCAATTTCCATATGTGTTTAAATTTGATAATTTAAAACTATGTGTAATCCGATAAGAAATCCTCGATATCCTCCAAATATCGATGGTGTTACTATTGTTCTAAATAGTCAAGACGACATTTATATTAAGTAAGATTCTAATGAAGATTATCAACCAAAAATACAGATATCTTGAATCAAATTTCCATTGTTCAAAAATAAACCACTTAAAATACATTATTTAAGAACAATACGTAGGAAAAGAGATTAAGCATGTTAAGTTTGCTTATTTGGAAATAGAAGAAAAAAATAGATTAGGTGGAGTTGATTAGATAGAGCTGATGAAGCAAGGGAACTGACTTAAGTTTTATAATACTAACTTTAACACATATGGAAGCATTAATAATGAAAAATCTCAAAAACAGGAAATTCAACTATGGAACTCTCGTAGATATCATGGAGTAGAAGAAAACACCTATGCTTTCGCAAGAGTTTGGGATAAACAGAGTTGAAACTGGCAATATGCTTAGTAGGTTTCTTATTTCGTATCTATTGCTTAATGTTTTTTTATTATGCCTATAATTATTCTTTTGGGATTTATTTTGTATTACTTTTTTTGTTATATCTATATTATGTTGTATTGGTAGTTTGAAGAAATCATTATGGTATTATATGTTATTCCATTGTGTTGAACCATGGTTTTTATTTTATTGTGTGTACTTTATTGTTTATGCTATATATTGTTGAACTTATCTTTATATTTCTGTGTCGATGCCTTTATTTAACTCCTCTACATCAAAAAAATTGTTTATCATTTTCTATTAATGACAATTATGGAAAACTATGTAGTGTTTTTTGGAAAATTGATAAGGGAGGAACATGATAATGGAGTTAAATTTGATCAAGTCTGAGTGATCAAAATTCGAACAAGGGAGATTGATGGCTTAAGTTCGAGTAATTAGATAAAGGTTCAATATGTTTCAATGGTTTTATGGTAAGAAGCTCGATTTCATGTGGTCTTGACATTGAGTGGTCAAATGAAAGAGTTACGGGTATGCCCTATGAGCAATTATGTAATTTGTTACATACATTTAACTATATATCTAATCTGATTATTAATAAAGGTATTTATTTTCTGTTATATACTTGTTATATTGCAATATATAAACTAATTAACTGAAGTATATTAAATAAAAATCCTTAACTGATATGTAATGTGATAATAATTACAAGGAGTTGTAACCATGAGAAAATTATCACTGTATGGAATAACGCATTTTTTAATGTTATTGGTCAAGATGTTCGAGAAACGATGGCGTACATCCATTGAGAGAAGAATGCATAATGCTTTCCAAATGTTAGGCAGGCTGCTTGGCCACTGAAAAGTTACATGTTGATATGTATTGGATAACCATGGAATGACTTATTCAAGAGTTTCATGTTGGTTATTAACAAATAAGTCAACATGAAATCTTGGAGTGACGATGTTACATAGTTCTCTCAACTTGAGAATGCCGTTGATTTTCAATATGGATACCCGATTTTGACTATAGTTAAATCATGGCATGGAAACCAACCATGACTATAGTAGGGTCTGAGTTGAAGCATTATAGTGAAACATTATTCAACAAAGAATTCATCTCCTCGATTGTATGAGGTTAGTATCACGATCAACTATGGTCAACTCAAAGTCAAAATCTCTGGCAATAGTGGTACAGTTAATAATAAATGTTACTATTCAACTAATTAATGGATTAACAGGTTTGACTGTCAATGATAATTGAATTTTTACCAAACAAAATTCCATAGACCCAGAAGTGACATGGTGTTGACGAGGAGAATTGGTGTAGATAATCGATGCTAAAAGGTGCTGCTTTAATATATAAAACTAGATTTTACCCAATGAGATTTGTAAGTGAAGAGTTTCTAAAAATTATCACACCACTAGCCAAGGTGACATATGATCATTATTATTTGAGTTATTCAAATATTAATTGTTGATTAAATTCACAACGTAAGTCGCAAAACTGAATTCATTTAGTCTCCGAATCCCACTCGATTTAATTAGTTTATAAAGTATTATGAATCAATTAAATTAATTAATATTTCAATATATACTAATTATTTTTGCATTTAATATTTGGAATGAATTTAGTAAATGGGTTTGCCTCTAGAAATATTCTAGGGGAAATTACTAATTAATTGGTACGTATACAAAATTTGAATATGAGCTTATCGGTATAAGATATTGATAAGAATTTGAACTAGATTTAAATAGCATTGAAGTTTTATGATCCACTTGGTCCATTATTGACCAAGTTTAGGCCAACCAAAATTAGGATGGAGAGGTGGTCTTTGAGCATGACTTAGTAAGCGAAGATGGTGGAAAGATATCTCTACTAGTATCCACCTTTTAGCTTAGATTTTTTTTGCTCCATCTCTCTCACTCCCTGGCCGCCATAGTTCCATATACTCTAGACCATAGCAGAGCTCTAACTCTCTCCAAATCAAATGTAAAACTCTTTTAAGTGGTGATAGTCCAAATTTTGCACATCTGGACAGGTATTTAGGAGATCTAAGAGACAATTTGAATTGACATGTTAATCAAAGACCACTTCTCTTCGGTATATTATTTTGCATTATATATATATATATATATATTGTTCATTATATCTCTCATATCATTATAACTATTTGGTATATGTGATATTGTTTTCCCATAAATATTAATATATATCAAATCATATTAAATAATTAATATATATGAAACTGTTACTTTAAATCCAAACTTTAAAATAAAAGATATATGTAAATATTTGAAAGTAGGTAATCTTTGTACTCTAATATGTATATGTTAATTTGTTAAATATTATACGTATTTATTTTGATTTTAAATGATTATTTACTTATTTATAAACCTAAAATAACTTAAAACCATTGTTGGTGGGAATTTTAGTCACACACCAACACCATGAAGGTCGAGAAGTAAACTTCGATGGATTTGATTTTCTAAGTGCTTTGATTGGCTGGTTTTGAAAGCTTTGTATGATGGTTAAGAGTTGGGTTGAACTGTTATGAGCTGATACCAAAAGTTATGGGTATTGGACTGAACTGTAAGGCAAAAGTAAAAGCGCTGAAACTAGTGACACTAAGAATTATAGTG
This sequence comes from Allium cepa, assembly GCA_030765085.1. NCBI lineage: Eukaryota > Viridiplantae > Streptophyta > Magnoliopsida > Asparagales > Amaryllidaceae > Allium > Allium cepa. Next base: position 137,161,890 of record CM060944.1, read on the forward strand.
GTTTGGGCTAAAATCCCTACGTCCACTGTCCTTTTCTTCTTTAGAGTTCTACTATATAGTTTATAGGTTGTTATGCGGATGATTAGCTGAATCCACCACTAATGAGTTTTGATACAAGCTCTAATATAGGAAGATACAATTTACTTAGTGTTTGAATTATGCAGGTGCCAAAAAAGGATCCTTTATGCATTAGAATCAGTGCCTATTTGTAGGCATCCTGTTGTTACATAATCGGGGAGAGCTTTCTCCTAGATTGTTGACTTCGCCCGCTTGTAAGGCTGTGATTCGAACATGTTTTGTTATCTGATTATTTACGAACTGACATGAAATGATGGCACGACATTCCATATATAGATTTTAGAGGCGGCAATCTACACATATTGTATATTCTGCAGGTCATCTGGACTGTTAATCCATCTAAAGGCTATATTAGCCATTGATTTCAGCTGTCTTTTGGGTTATTTTTAGCTCATGGCATGGTATTGTCTTTAACTTCTAGTTGATGCTTGTTTGAGGGATTGTAATTTCGATTTTTAGTCATTTGGGGGATCACCACCTTTGGCTATTGTTTATACTTTGGCATCAGAGATTATCCTTTAATTATGTGAGCAAGGATTACTATGCTGAAGTATATACAATGTATTTATTAATGTTTAATATTTATGGGAACCCTGATATAGAAATTAGATTATTTTAGAAGTTGAATATAACCAAATAAGAATTATGGTATAACACATGCCCCTCCAAAGTTTGCTTTACATTATCAATGAGAGTGGACTTTGAATTTTGTTGAAGGAGATAAGACATATTTTATAATTATCTATTTCACCTTTCTCTTAATCTATATATATTTTGATAATGATTAAACTTGATCAATATTTAATAGGAATTTGTGGATTCTATGATGATAAGGATCTAGAGGTCGAAGGGTTGGTAATAGTAGTAGCTAAAAATCTAAAATATTTGACTGTTGAAGGCTCTGTGTAGGTGTAGCCGAAAAGCTAAAGTATTTAAATACTATAGGCTATGTACAACAGTAGTTGAAATGCTAACTTGAATGTCGAAGGCTATGTATCGTAGTGCGTGAAAATCTAAAGTATTTGAATGCCGAAAGCTATGTACATGAGAGCCGAAAAACTAAAATATTTGAATGCCGAAGGCTATATACAGTAGTAGCTGAAAAGCTAAAGTATTTGATTATCAAAGGCTGTGTAGTGTAGTAGCTGAAAGATAAAGCACTTGAATGCCGAAGTCTATGTATAATAGGGTGCCATGCAAAAGCAATTATATGAAATATAACCTCGTAGCGAGGAGTTTTCGAAAATGAGTTTGAAAGTTTATTCCTTTCTCATATCGAGGATTTCTTGGACTAACCACATCCTTTACTAAGGGCATGAAGGTAAGAAACTTAAAGTTTGAAAGTATATCCCCATCTCATATTGAGGTTTTCTTAGATTTGACCTCCTCCTTTAGTGAGAGATGAAAGATTTGAACCTACAAGTTTGAAATTTTATCACCATCTTTTGTTGAGGATTTGGAATTTCTAGCTTTGTCACTAATAAGGGTTTAATGTTGAATAGATTAGTCCATTAAATGCCATTAAGGCTTCATAGTTTTGGATACCGAAGGCACGAAGGTTTCGTAGTTCATGAGCAAAGGCATAGTAGATTGAATACCACTAAGGCTTCATAGTTTATTAATCAAAGGCATATTGGATTAAATATCGCTAAGGTTTCATAATTTATGGATAGAAGGAGTATTAGATTGAATACCGTTAAGTTTTCATACTTTATGAGTCGAAGGCATATTAGACTGAGTACCTATAATGTCCCTCACTTTGAAACCCGGATATGAACACCGATGATGCTACAGTCATCGCCAAAGTTATTTTCAAGCGACATAAATGAGTTCTGCTTGTATGAATAATAGTCTAAATAAACAGAGTAAGTAAAAGTTCTCATCGTACATAAATGACTATAATATCCATTGCATACGCTTTTCAAATTTAATCCCTACAGCTTTGCTCATGCAATTGTTGAATTACATTATAAAAATAACATAATAGAGAGTCAGGTCAACATGATGATGTCGCTTGCACTATTAAAACAATGGAATTAAACATTCTTCATTAGCTAGTAAGGCCTCCTTCTTAGCTTTCGATCTGCATCCTTCGGCTCCTAATGTGAACCTGCCTAACCCATAAACTCAACCTACTTAAATGAGTACCCATGAATTTACAAGGAAAACAATAATAAAAACACAGTTCATACATAAAGTCTGGTGTGAATAATACCATACCCAATACATAATATGTATTGAGACAATATCACCATGTGTAGAATTGATTTTCCCCTCACTAGTCTATAAATCCATCATAAAAGCAATCATCAAGAAAGTATGCATTAAAACTTAGCATGGAACACCTAGCTATCACAAGTACCTCACCCATGGTCCCGTCTTCAAGTGATAACTTTACATTACTCGTTTGGGAATTGCTTAGTTCACCGTAGCATCGTTCTTTCCTTTCTTAGTTTATGTTGCAAAAACTCAGTCACATGCAGCTATGATTTTATTCAATTTATAATGTGAAGATCCAGCCCCATGCAGTTCCATTCCATTTTATTTGATTTATATCACAAAGTATCAGCCACATGCAGTTCTACTTTATTATAATTTAAACTACAAAGAATCAGCCACATGCAACCATCCTTTATCTTATTTAATTTGTACTGTGAAGAATCACCCCATGTAGTTTCATTTCATTTGGTTTAATTTATACGGCAAAGATTGAGCCACATGCAATTCTTTCTTATTTTAATTCATATTATAAAGAGACAGCCACATGCAATTCATACTACTTTAATTGGCACTACAAAGAAACAACTACATGTAGTTTCATGTTTGGACATCCCATGTCCTTTAAAAGTTGAATGTGTTAGGAACTGAGATGTTGGTTTTAATGGCAACAACCTTTTTAACTTATCTTATTATAAAATATAAACTAACACTACTGTTAAGATAGATATGTATATGCAGGATATATATATATATATATATATATATATATACACACATATATGCAGGTATTGACTATAGAAGATTGATCGGCATAAAGACTCAAGATTCAGAATGGAGATATCAAGATTGAAGACTCTATAGTACCAAGATCAATATTTCAATATATATGTCTAGTTTTTGTTAAAATTTCATAATAGCATGGAAATCTTCATTCCAAATTTCATTTGGGATGGAACCCATTTATACCTTCTTAGTGGCTTACAAACCCACGACAAGTATCTTACAAACCTACGTCAAGTGGCCTACAAACCCACAAACATCTTGGTTTTATACAAGTTTTCGAGTCCTGATGTGATGAGATATTTTGCAGGAAGAAGCTTGCAAAACTACTTCAAAATGGTTTTCAAAACTATTTTTCAAAATATTTTAGCCTTAAAAATTATCTTTTCAAATGATTTTCAAAAAGATATTTTAGCCTTAAAATATTCTTTGTTTTTATTTTTAAAACATAGTAGAATTAGTTTATTTTACTCCAGAATCATTTCACTTGTTTTCCTTTCAATACCATTTTCAAAACAAATTTTACAGTTTTTTTAACTAAGGGATGTCGACATCATGGGATACCCCGTGTCAACACGGTGGCCATTGAATTTAAAAGCTTCGATTTTCAGAAGAAGTGTCTATTCGTTTAAATCTCTTCACGAATGGTATGACCGTTGGTGCTCTATAAATAGCCTTCACAAACGAATTTTGAACTAACTAATTTCTTATTTTCTTCACTCCTTGTCCTTAAATCCATATTCTAATTTTTTCATATTTTTAAGATCGTGCCAAAATTCTGCCAAATTCTCAAGTGAATCAAATTAGAGTCTCATTCCTGTTTGATTCTCTGCACTATATCAAAGATCAAAGTGCTATTCAGAGTTATAGGATCAATTTGTAATCAAAAATTTATCGAGTCTCTCTTTAAGGTGTGGTTCTGCCTGGAAATCAATTGGGTAATCTTGTGGCCCGTAAATCAAGAGAGTTTGCCCCAGACTTGTGAGACGGGAGGGTACCTCATGGCCTTTAGAAATTGAGGATTGTAATCTCGACATTGGTATAATAAAAATCTATATGAGGTGTTTTCCTTGGTACAGGACTGGATGTAGGGTAACTCCGAACTAGTATAAAATCAGGTGTGTTCTTTCTCTTTACTACTTTTTATTTATTTTCTGCATTTGTGTTTGATTCTATGATTGTTCTGTGATTATGTTCTGCATCTGTTTGTGTCATAATTTCAATTTAGTTCATATAAGTCTTAGAATTCATTAAACACTATTCACCCCCCTATATTGTTAAATTAGCCTTAAGATCCTTAATCCGCTGTCCCTTTCAATTGGTATCAGAGCATTGGTTTTTATAGTTTTCATAATCTGAAACTTGAAAATTGTTTTAATGGCTATCAACACTGGTAATGTCAACTCTGGCACTAGTTCTGTTATCGCTAACACCAGCTCATTTGTAGAAGGTCAGTCTACTGTCAGACCACCATTTTTCAATGGCAGTAATTATGATATTAGGCTTGTAGATTGAAAATTTATTTACATTCAGTAGGATTAGACACTTGGAATATCACACAAACTGAGTATGTTGAACCAACTACCAATTTTGCCCAGTGGACTGCTGAGCAAAACGGTGTTGCACAAAATAACTCAAAGCCTATGAATATATTATTTTGTTCACTAGATAGGAATGAGTTTAATAGAGTTTCTGTTTGTAAGTCTGCATTTGGAATCTGGAAAACTTTGCAAGTTACTCATGAAGGAACAAGCAAAGTTAAACTGACTAAAATTTCCATATTAACTAATCAGTTTTAATCGTTTAAAATGCATGCAAATGAGTCCATCTCCGATATGTATTGTCGATTTCAAGATATTGTTCATGCACTAATTGCACTGGGAAAAAGTTTTTCGAAGGAAGACCAAGTCAAAAAAATTCTAAATTCACTCACTCTAGAATGGGATCAAAAGACACTTGCAATCGAAGAAGCAAGTGATACCAATCTAATGAAAATAGAAGAATTAATTGGGAATCTGTTGTCTTATGAAGTTCAACTGCAAGGAAGAAGAGAAAACAAGGCTACAAAAAAGAAGTCATTAGCATTCAATGCAACAACTGAAGATTCAGAACCAGACAGTGGTGAGGAGATCGCTTTCATGACAAGAAATTTTCTGAAATTCCTAAAATATAGAAAAATGAGTAACTACAAAAGAAATGATCAAAGTAATTCCAGAAATAATACATAGCACGTCAACAATGATGGATGTAACAATTGCAATAAAGTCGAGCATTATAGGAAAGACTGTATGTATCTAGATAAACAGTTGTTCCCTCCAAACAATGATTCATCAAGGAAAAGAAATAAAGCATGCACATCAATCTTGATGATTCAGACTCATCATCCAATGATGACGAAAAGAAGACAGATAAATCAAATCCGTGTTTCACCGTTATTCATGAATCAGACGACGAAGGGGTATGGATCTAAAAATAGGTACGCATTTACATTATTTTTAATTTTTCTTGTTTGAATGGATGCTTGCTTGTTTGCTTGATTTTATTAAACCCCTTGAATTTTAAATTCAAATATATCCATTGAAATTTGAATTTTAAATTCAAAAGTAATATTATTTTAATAATATTTTAAATATTAAATTATTAATATTTAAGTATTATTATATTTAATGTTATCACAGGAATTATATAAATAGAATATAGGATATAATATATATTTATTAGAAATTAGGAATAGATACTGGTCCTTTGATTCAGTAGGCAAATGTCGACATACCCAGATACCCCATGTCGACATGCCCCTCAGAATTTGATTTCAAAATTTGAATTCAAACTTTTGAATTTCCCTCCACCCTTTTACCAACTTCAATTCTCAGGAAAGATGCCTGTTGACCAGAGAATATGACTATTGAATCTCTATTTAATTCCCTATTCTTATCATCACTTTTCACTTTTATTTCAAATTCAAATTTTTCTTCACTATCTTCAGCTCCTCTCAAACTTATTCAATGGACTCTTCAAGAACTCCTCACACCATTAGGCTTCCAAAATTTATCAAAAACTTTCATTTTAATGACCTGGAAGCCATCAAAGCTTACATAAACTATGTAAACTTTGGTAAAATTCATACGGAGAAATTTGCTATTTTTGAAGATTTTCGTTATGAAATTTAAAATCTTTTTCAACAATGTCCTATTCTTAGTTTAGTAGATAAAAAAATTGATATTGTATGTTATCCAAATCTTGTTAAGATGTTTTGTGCAAATTTGAATCATGGTTTTTATGACGGGCAAGATGGACAAATTTGGATTAGTGTTAAAGGAACACAAATTGTTTTGGATTGTGAAATTTTGGGAAATATTTTGGGATGCAAGTATACCGAAATGAATCTCTTGGAATTTCAAATAAATGAAAATGATTGAGAGACATTTCATCACATCTTTGAAGGGGATGACAATTTTGAATTGAAAAATCATTATTTTCATCCAAAAGCAAGAATTGTGAACCTTCTTATTCAACACACCCTAATACCAAGATCGAGAAACTACAACAACCCGACTTTGAAATTTGCAAAGCTCCTTTTGCATTTTTTGGGAATTATGATACTAATTGGGCTCAAATTATTTTGGATGAGCTAAGGCCCTAGAATTTTACTATAGATGAAAACACATTATATCATGGAGTTTATCTCACTCGGATTTTTAATTACTTTGGAGTTGATTTTAAAAGGAAAGAATTTATAACTTGAAAAGTGTTCAACCATGAAAACATTTCACTTATGCAAATTCCATTAGTGTTTCAACCATATGAAACACTTACAGAAAAGGAAGAAAGGCTTGCTCACGAAAAGATGGAAGAAACAGAGGAAGAAGAAGAAGGGGAAGAGGAAGAGGAAGGAATGGTAGTTGAAGAGGAGGAAGAGGAAGATCAAGAAACTTCCTTATAGAGTATTGAATATCCTTCTAATCCCGCTAATCCATCCAATAATACCATTCTCAATAGTCAAAGAATTATAGTGGAAAATCAAAAGACACTTAAAAGATCAATGAGTAAGAAAATGGATAAGATTTCCACTAAAATCGACAAGTTCTTCGGGAAATTAGTAGAAATCTTGGACTATCATCTTCTTCATCTTCATCTAACTAACCTTAGTTCATGTTATCTTGTTTACCTCAAGTTCTATCCATGTTTTTTTCTTTATTTTAATTAGTATAATATTATTTCATGTAACGTTGACTAGAATTATTAATGAAATCTTTTATTTCCTATTATTCAACTTCTCATGTCTCTATAGTTGCTTGTTTTTTATATTGTACAAATTTTAGTTGCATAGATTTGTTTATAATATTCAAAATAAAGCAAATTGTCACTTTAGGCAGAGGCATGTCGACATACCCCATCCTCCATGTCGACATACAATGGGAAGAAAGTAGTTGCACTTTCAAATTTTATTTTCATGTAACTAACTTATGTCTATTCATTCTAATCGACTTTCTACCCCTATTTATACCTACTTCTTCCAGAACAAATTGTCAAACTCATTTCTAGCCATTCCCTTTCATATTTATTCCTATTTCTTGAATTATGGCTTCTTCGATTAAGAATCTAAGTGATAATCTTGAGGAAACTCTCACTTCCTTCCAGAATATTCTTACATTCATACTTTGTAATCAATGCCACTTAGAATTGAGTCAAATACTCGCATCCCTCAACAAGGACGATCTCGAAGGAAATCCATCAGTCACTCTTGACAAAGATAAAGAAGAATGGGATGCCATCAAAGCAGACCATGTCTTTGGAGAAGATGGATAGGTGGAAGTACCAAGGAATGTCTAGTCATTCTATATGTTATTTATTTGATTTGATTGCGGTGTTTTAAACTTGATTGACTTAACTTATTTGGTATGGTTTGTATATATTTTTGGATTGAATAATTACTTTAAATATATGATTATATATGATTGGATGATGATTGATTTACTTTTGGATTACACTCATTATCACATTTCACATTTTTGATCACATTTCATACTTATGATCACACTTAGCACTTATTAAACTTATATATAGATTACTCTATTATGTTATGGTTGATTATCTTATAACAAGTTCATGGAATTTATTAGTTAAAAGTTTTTGTTGATGACAAAGAGGGAGAAGTTATAAAATAGTAGTTGGCTTGGAGTAGGGGGGAGTTATGATTGGAGTATGGGGGAGTCATGGAGTAAGGGAGAGTTATGATAGGAGTTATGGTATAGTTAGTATATTTTATAAATACAGGTTGTCATCATCAAGAAGGAGGAGATTGTTAGGAACTGAGATGTTGATTTCAATAACCTTTTAACTTATCATATTATAAAATATATACTAACATTACTGTCAAGATAGATATGTATATGTAGGATATGTATCCATACATACATACATACATACATATATGCAGGTATTGACTACTGAAGGCTGATCAGTATAAAGACTCAAGATTCAGAATGGAGATATCAAGATTGAAGTCTCTAGAGTATCAAGATCAAGATTTCAAAATGTGCCTAGTTTTTGTTAAAACTTCATAATAGCATGGAAATCTTCATTCCAAATTTCATTTGAGATGGAACCAATTTCTACCTTCTTAATGGCTTACAAACTCATGACAAGTAGCTTACAAACCCACGACAAGTTGCTTACAAACCCACGACAAGTGGCTTACAAACCCACGAGCATCCTGGTTTTGTACAAGTTCTCGAGTCCTGATGTGATGAGATATTTTGTAGGAAGAAGCTTGCAAAACTACTTCAAAATAGTTTTTCAAAAATGATTTTCAAAACTGTTTTTCAAAATATTTTAGCCTTAAAAATTATCTTTTCAAATGACTTTCAAAAAGATGTTTTAGCCTTAAAATATTCTTTGTTTTTGTTTTTAAAACATGGTAGAATTAGTTTATTTACTCCAGAATCATTTCATCTTGTTTTCCTTTCAATACCATTTTCAAAATAAATTTTACAATTTTTTTTAACTAAGGGATGTCAACATCATGGGATACCCCATGTCGACATTTGAATTCAAAAGTTTCAATTTTCAAAAGAAGTGTCTATTCATTTAAATCTCTTCAGGAATGGCTATGACCGTTGGTGCTCTATAAATAGCCTTGACAAATGAATTTTTTAACTAACTAATTTCTTATTTTCTTCACTCCTTCTTCTCCACAACTCTATATTCTAAAATATTCATATTTTTAAGATCGTGCCAAAATTGCCAGTGAATCAAATTAGAATCTCATTCTTGTTTAATTCTTCGCCCTCTATCGAAGATCAAAGTTCTATTCAGAGTTATAGGATCAATTTGTAATCAAAAGTTTATCAAGTCTCCCTATAAGGTGTGGTTGTGCCTGGAAATCAATTGGGTAATCTTATGCCCCATAAATCAAGAGAGTTTGCACCGGACTCATGAGATAGGAGCGTACCTTAAGGCCTTTAGAAATTGAGGATTGTAATCTTGACATTGGTATAATAAAAATCTACATAAGGTGTTTGCCTTGGTACAGGTTTGGATGTAGGGTAACTCTGAACCAATATAAAATTCGGTGTGTTCTTTCTCTTTATTGCTTTTTATTTACATTCTGCATCTATGTTTGATTCTTTGATTGTTCTGTGATTATGTTCTGCGTTTATTTGTGTCATAATTTCAATTTAGTTCATATAAGACTTAGAATTCATTAGAAACTATTCACCCCCCTTTAGTATTAAATTAGCCTTAAGATCCTTAATTCGTTGTCCCTTTCAGAATGCCTCTTCTTACCTTCCCATGGTGTGCAATCGAGTGAGCGTCCCCACTTAGGGTCAACTGCCCTTCCTGACTTTAACCCTGATGCAGGATCTTTTCCTACTTCGTTAATCTAGGCTCCTCGAGCTGTTCTTAATTATCATACATTAGTTTTGGTTTCATTATGTCTTAGTGCAGTACAATCCTGCCTTTACAAATACGGTGGCATACTACTTCATTTTCTATTGTAATTCATTATAATACTATTTAGTCGCCTTAGCTGCCCGAGCTAGACCTAACCATTATATATTTGGTTCTCTTACTCTTTTTGTGGTGCGGTATTTCCTTTCCTTGCTACAGCTTTAGCGCACATACATTACTATAGTCTTAGTTTATTCAACCTTACTTCCCCTAGCCTAGTTTTCTCTTATACCTTCTAGCATTGAACCTTTTCCTACGTTGTGTCCTTTAACTTAGCTCTTCTTAACGCAGTACTAACCTTTCCCCGATGGTCTACGAATTCCCTTGGAAATTCACTACCCCAACCCTAAATACTTGGTTATCTTCCAAACTCCCACACAGTTTTCACTCTGTATCTGATAAAGTCTTAAACACCTACCACCTCTTTTATATGTGTCTCCATCTGATACATTGAGACTCCATTTTAAGTTATTAATAATGTCCTTTCTTTAATTTTTCATCATTTTTAAGGATTTTATCCCCTATTTATTTTAACACTTATTCCCAATATATGAGTAAATTGAAATTTTTTATACAGTACATGTTAGCCAATGTAGTTTTCCTCTAGGAAGATGTGCCTTTAGCTTTGAAACTTAACATAACATTTCCATAAAAAATTGTTCATAGTTTCTTTAGCATTTTAATTCTACTTTCTAGCAATTACTTATAAATATATCCTAGGTGCTTTTGCCAAAAATTCGAAGCAATTTAGTCTGAAATTGAAAAAATTCCAAATTAAAAACCCATTTCTAAATTCATGATTTAAACATCATGCATAATATTCATAGTAGTTTAAAGGCATTAGAGTAAGAAAATACATATAAACATCCTATGTTTATCTATATTTCCCCAAAACATTCATTAAAATAGTATTTTCCTCTTTCAAATACTATCCCATATGAACTCCAACATATAAGTCAAAACTGAAATCAAACATGTAGAAAACGGTAAAAAGAGTTTAGTAGTGCTCATCTAGATCTTTGATATATCTTGTTTAATTTTCTTAATCCTTATTTAGCTTGTGTTTTCTTCTTCTTCTTATTTTCTCCTTTTAGATCACCACCGTTAATGTTCTTCTCACCTAGATGTATACCCATACTCCTAGAGAATACTATAGAGCAATAATGTCAGGTATTGTAGAAAATGGGGTAGGGTAGGAACGATCACCCATGTATATTCCCTTGGGCTAATGCCATCACATTATCTATTCCTCACAATACTAAAAAACATGAAAAATTTCGGCACAAAGCAATAAATAGTGGTTAATATAGTACGAAACAATATGTCATACGATAAAGAACACAAATCACAGATCGTAATGATAAAATATAATACATACCATATCATAGTACATAAGATGAGAAAGTCAGCATTGGACTCACATATATACATATACATGAAATTACAATAGGTCTCAAAAGAATATATACAGATATGATGAGTCTGCATCTTATACAAAATATACAAGCATACATATTAGTTAAGAACGCCATATATATATATATACATGCATGTATGTATGTACCATTTATCCTGCAAAAGCTAACCCGCATCCATATTCTTCGAGTCCCTGTACCTGTCACATATCAATCTAACCCGAGTATTTATAAAATAAACTGGTCAGACTATCTCCAAATATAACTAGGTGAAATCATATAATAAGCATGCATAATACACAAAATATAGTACTAATTACATACAATAAGCCAATATTTCACACAAATAAGCATCAACTAAAAATCACTATGTCACAAAGCTATATCATGCCCATCAACAACAATCATAAAAAATACGGTTAACGGCAAATCAAAACCTTATAGAAGACTAACACTTCGCTAGTTGTCTTTAAAACCTCAATTGAAAAAAATAAGACCACATATAAGCAAGTGAAATCACAAGAAAATACAAGACTAAATGAAAGCGACTCTATGATGAGCGCTTCGTAAGTTCGAATTCTACGAATAGATATCTAAGACGTGTGCTTTGCAGGACTACACTTCGCAAATAGATATTTAAGAGATCACAACGTAGGTCAACATCAAAGTGGAGCATACAATAAGTCGGGTAAAGTAACTGATCCTATAGAAACTTTATTTCTGGTAATTTGTAAGTGTATGGGCTATCTACCAAGGGGTGACCTATGGACACTTTGTCCAGCTTTAGGAATTTCTTCAAAATAATCAATCACAACACTCTTGTAGTTAAATGGTTATCTGATCATCATATCCTTGTCTCACCTATTCAAATGCACTAAAATGTCATGTCTAATAACAAATGATTCAATTGTATGATATCAATATCGGACTGCTGGCTTTCTACTACTAGGAAACTATAATATGTTTAAGTCATGCACTTTACAAGACTTAAGCGCTTCATGAAACGTAGGGATACCACAACTTAGGGAACGACCACTGCAGTCAAGCTGTTAGGATGAACAACTAGCCTAAAAGGACGGGCCATAGAAATACACTTCATACATCATAAGCTATAAAAATAGTGAGTTATCCCCAAAGTTTTATTAATAAAAAAGTGTTAAATACTTACTAATAGCAATCATCAGAGTAACGTTCGAGTGTCCCATACCACTCGGTGCTGCTTGAATAATTATTACAAGGTAGTAATCTCCATTCACTCCAAAATAGTTTCTATACAACAAGACATATAATTAACCGACAAGGTAATATTGAATGTCCTATACCACTCGATATTACTAAATTGTTTAATTATAGTTCTCACATCATAAAAGGATAATCATCTCGAAAGCTACTTCAAAGGTTTATTTAAAAAAATATTTTTAAACACAAAACATATATTTAGTTTGAGAATATTTGAGTAAGATTTTCGAAGCTAACAAAAATTCTCTAAAAATACTTCTTGGCGAAGATTTAAACACTTATTTGTATATAGAGTTTTATATACCATAAATTAAAACAATATTCCTTTTAAATTTCTAAAAATTTCACTATTTGAATATATTTGTGTGTGTGTGTGTATATAATTATGAAACTAAAATCTAGTTATGGGTATGTTATTATGTGAAATAACTTAAGAATGTATCCAAACCATTTTCGAAGAAATTAGGCTAAACTAGTTTATATTAACTAATAATTTATATTTAAATAAAACTCTATAAAATTATTTGAAATATGAAATTATCAAAGAAAATAATGGAATTGAAATTTTGAAAGCAAGATTCAAAGGAAGAAACAGGAACCAAGCATTAAAACAAAAAATAAAACATACACTTGGCTTCTATCCTTGAGCTGAACTGCTCCAGGACAATGTACAAAGGTCCACTAGTGTACACCACCGACGCATCGATGCTGGTAATTTCCTCGAGTAGTTCAGATTTAGTATCCCATTTTTGATCGGCTTCTCAACGATTCCGGCGATGCTTTAACATCTCAGAGGACTAGAAGTTCATAATCAAACATGCATTCACATGGAGAACAAAAATAAATCTCATTGCATGATCAAACAGAAGGAATCCTACTAACATTTTATACCAAATTCAGATCTTAATAAACATATTATTTAATAACTAGCAATTTCCACCATCGTATATGATCAAAAACTAAATTCTAAGATACTACTTCAACATGCAGCTAATTAGAGGTAAGTAGTGAGGAAATTCTCACCTTAAACCCTTCAAATCACTGATCAAAATGCCTACGTCCCCTACAGCTTCTAATTTCAGCAAGCACAAAAAATAAAATATAAAGAGGAAAAAAGGAATTTTAAAAACATAATAAACACAAAAATTAAATAATCTAATAGATGTATTGAGGCTTAAGAATGCTTCCTTGATTTTACTGGATTTTCTAGTAATTTGTTTGAATTCAAATGGAGGATTTTTGGCTTAGAGTTTCAAAAGAGAGGAGAGCTTTTATTTTTTTTCCTTTTTGAAGTCGTGAATGTACTGTAAAAAGAGAAGAATGGAAATCCTTCTTTTGCAAGCTTGATGGGCTTTGGGGTTTATTACTAATCCATACCCTAATTAAAATGTTCATAATTCTTTTCTTTTTTCTTCTCCTTTGTTCTCCCACTTAATCCTTAGTAAAGAAACAATTTGCAAAGTACATTCTATTCTAAACAATTTACCACAATTATTATCTATTCATATTTTTCCCATAATTTTGAAATTAAAGATTGTTAATATAACATTCAAATTAAAACGTCAATATAACTTAAATAAAATGGGTAACTGTAATTAAACATTTATTAATCCCCTTTCTTAACTAAAAATAGATTTTTCTAACAAAATCTGTATTTGTATATCATAGAATACATCTCATCTATGAATATCCAATTACAAAAATCCCATGATTTGTGTTTCAATGATATAAAAATTTCAATTATCATAAACTTTTCTTTCATAAATTCACATATATTTATCTTTATTTATTTTTATTCTAGAAAATCTTGGATTTATCAATCTTACAATTTATTTTAAATTTTAATCAATGTAATTCTCAAATCAGGGTTGTTACAAACTCCCCCTAGCGACCCATAAATTTTAATGGTTTTAAATAACGCAATTAACTGGAATAATGGTGAACTTTTAAATATTTGAATTTTGAAGTAAAAATTAATATTTGAAATACGTCTATATAAACATAGTAAATGGTAAATTTTCATCAGATAATATGGAAGTTTATTTTATTGTGTAATTTTATTTAAATTCAAATCAGTTAATATTTGATGATAATAGAATGTTTTCCAAACCTGAGTATTTTAATATAATAAATTTGTAAATCTTCTTCCTAGTGAGACGTCATATTTCATGTCATCAAATTTGGACTGCTATTGCTTCGTTTATCTTAATTCTAGCGTTTTAGCAGCATTTTCGGTGCCGAATATCGACTTTTGATTGGATGGTCGTATCGTTGATATCTATGTATCATTTTGATCGTCTCGTCATGCTGACCTCCGCAGTATATTCTTTTGTTTATTTCAAAGTCCGAGAGACGGCAAAATCTGCAAAACGACTACCATATCGGTTCTGCAATTTGACATTTTAGCTTCCCACGCTCTTTCTTATTTCACGTTGGTCATTTACTTTGTTCTGTGGAAAAAAAGAATAAAATAAAATTGATGAACACATATTTCTTGGCCTCCTCTCCTCCTTAAACTCCAGCGCATGCATATCTCCCCTTCAACACTCTCTTATTTCGCCTTCTACTTCACTTGCCGAAGCTTTCCCCCAGATCCGACCACTGGCACCTTCTTCTTCCACCAAACACGGCCACCCCAATAGCAATCATCACAACACAGCAACACTCGAGCATCCATGCCCCATCCTCCCTGTTTTGGCCTTCTCGCTCTCAGTCGTTAGCCCACGCACCACGCAATGCAACCTACACCACCGAAGCTCAGCCATGCCTCCAACCCGCCGTCCACTCACCCGTTCCTAAGCCGAAGCCCATCACCGTAACCCGCATTCACCTGCTGCCTCGCGCCTTCTCTTCCTCCTCATTACCGAGCTCCTTTCCACCTTCCTTCCACTTGTTCCTCTGTCGCTTTCTTTCCCCTACCTCCGCCTTCGATTGGACTCTCTCTATCTCCAAAGATCGATGACCCCTATCATCATCTTTTTTTGGGTATTATCTGGATATTATATGCAATATTATATGTATATTATACTATATTTTAGTTTATCATATTTCATTTTATTATATTATAAGTCCACAGAGCTTCACTTGTTTATACATATATTATATTATGTGTTATATATATTTATATGAGCTGTTATATTTGGATTCCTTTGTTTATATGTTTTCTTCTCTTTATAATTTATATTTTTTTACAGTAAAAAGTTATATAAGGTTGTTGCTATATATACACAGTGTATATTAGTTATATATACTATGTTCATTTCAGTAAAATATTTTGTTTTAAAATGTCTGTATGTGTTAGTCTGCATATCTATGCATATATATATATATATATATATATATAGTCGTTTATAGGATTTAAGGCTAGGTTGTCTTCGTGTAGTAAGAAGATCTGTATATACATAGAAGTGTGTATATTTTGTATGGGACAGAGAAGATTTATATATATATATATATATATATATATATATGTCTGTATGTGTGTGTGTTTTGTTATTCATAATGGTATAACAGTTGTTATTATATGTTGTTATAGATTAGCTTATCGAGTTATGTATATTTCTCTAAGGTGTATGTATATGTGTTCATATATGAGTCTATATCATTTTATGCAGGTTAGTTAAAAAGTTTTAAAATTTATAACGGTCTTGAATCATATATATATATCATTAATAAAGTATGTCTGCTATGTTAATAAGGTAGCAATATATACATAGTTATATTTGTTACAGTATATAATCTGTTAGAGTTTGTTTATGAATCATACATATATAGTTGATAAAGTATGTCTGCTATGTTAATAAGGAAGTAATATATACATAGTTATATTTGTTACACTATGTAATCTGTTAGTGTTTGTTTATATTTTCTTTGGCGGTATTTGTAGATTTGGTTATAGTATAAGATTTTCATAGAATAGTTATATAGGCTGTTATGTATTTGTTTATAAGTATATATATATTTATTTCAGATTTTGTTATGTAGATAAGTTGTTTTATATGTGTTCTAATTTAGGCAGCAATTTTGAAATACATATATAGATATATATGGATTTTGACTATGTATTTTAAATTGATTTTGGTTCTAAGAAGAAATTATAATATATTATATATATTGTTCAGTCTCTATCAAGCAGATTCTGATTTACTTCATCAATTTCTATTTATCAGCCTTGTTCGTCGAATTCGTGCCAATCTTGCTTTACTTTGGAATTTGTAGCTCGTTCTGTTGCCAAACTCTCTAGCATCAAAAGGTGAGCAATCACTCATGATTAACATTCTTATATTATTAAATTTTAATTCATTTGAAACGATAATTGAAATATGTTGCCGTTAGTTATTTCCATTGCTATATACGCTATTATCTGTATCTGTTCACCTGTGACCTATGATACCATTATCTTTTATTGATATTGATACTAGATGCCTGCTTTATTATCATATTTGTTATCACTCTGCAAGATCCCTGTTAGTATAGAATTCACTATAGGTAAAGATAATACATACCCGAACGATCTTGTAGAATAGAAGGAAATAGTTATGGGTTGAAATGATAAACCCAAACGATTTTCAGTGAATTGAATTTGGGATTGTGGGTTGAAAAGATATATACCCGCATATGTTTAAATTGCGGATTGAAATAATATATATTCGTATCACTTGACCATAGGATATAAAATTATATACAGACACCGTTGGTCTATATATATTTATGAAATGATTTCCAAATTTTTAAAAAGTAAATATAAATGGTTCTAATAAATATTGATTTTTAAAAATTGTATGTATATAAATAAATGTTATTTTTGTAAATGTTTAAATTTAGATTTTAAAATTATATGTTTTGTCAGTTTAAAATTTGTTTGCGCCAAAATTGGTCACAAACCTCGAATACCGTGAAAACACCAGTGTATGAATATAAATCAATAATATTCAAACACAGATCTTAGATCTCAGCAAATATTAAACAATAATCCCAAAGTAAAGAACAGAGACACAAATTTTATAGTGGTTCGGCTATCTCCGGCCTACGTCCACTCCAAAGTTTTTATCCTTTTATTGATTATCCTTGATGATTACAGATGATTACAGCAGTTACAAAGTCCAAAACTTGAAATAAATAGCAGCAATGATGATGCGGAATGATTCTGGCAGCGTCCGGGCGTGCCTTCTCTCTCCAAATTCTCCGACCCCTTTTCTGAATGACCAGGGGCTCTATTTATAAGCGTAGGAGGCTGATATTTCTCCTAAAATCCAGGAAGACGACTTCAGGCACGTGAGGGGGCCCACATGCCCGAAATCTGGAGGTCTGGGCCCACCTTGTGATCGATTCGAAGTAAGGTTCGAATCGATCAAGAAATCATCCAATTGAGCTGAAATTTGGTGAGAACATTCTTCAAAATGTATGTAAGCTCCTGTAAAAATTTCATTGCATTTGGATCAACGGTTTGGAAGATATGATCGATTCAAGATCAAAGCTCTGTGCGTTCTGCCTGGTTCGAACCCATGCTTCGAAACCATCCTCTCCGAAACCATCTCCTTCGAATCCATAAGGCCGACTCCTTCGAATCCATGCTCTTCGAATCCATGCTTTCTTGAAGCCACGTCCTTCGTATCCGTGTCCCTTGCTTCGCATCCATCATCTTCGAATCCATGTCCACTGCTTCGTATCCATCATCTTCGAATCCATGTCCACTGCTTCGTATCCATCATCTTCGAATCCTTCTCCTTCGAATCCCTCTCCTTCGAATCCATGGAGTTCCCATGGATTCGAACCACCATCGATGCGAACTAACCAGTATACGCCTTTATGCCTCTCCATCGAGTCGAAGTCCATCGATTCGAAGAACCATCGATGCGAACTTTACCAAGCCGAAACCATGCCATTCGATACGAAGTGTATCGATTCGAACTGTCCTTGCGCAACGCCTCTTGATCGATGCAAACCTGTTGGGTTCGAATCCATCCTGGTGGGTTCGAATCTGATCGATTCGAACCGAGCACCATTTCGTCCCTTTTGATGGATTCGAACATCATGCATTCCCCACCTTGAATCCATCATATTTCCTCCATACGAACTCCGATTTACTTGAAATTTGAAACATAGCCTTTCCTAGTTCTTATCATCATCTCCAATCAATTTCGTCCCGATCGGAGTTCAACAAAATTTTGACGATATCGATCGTAGCCTTGATTCCAACCGATCTCCAATCCTGGTATTCATAATTCCTTGCCAATTTATCGATATTCCAGTTTTGACCAAAAAATGGGATAACAAAATTACAAGTTAGTTTTGAAATTTTAAATTTAAGAATTTACTTATAATTTTACTTTTTAAAATATGTATAAATTAGTTTTAATATAAAATAAGTTTAATAATAAGATTTAATTTAATAAAGTTTTATTTAATTAATATACGGTATATTTAAGTATTTATTTAAATTTATATTTTTAAATAGATTTTTATAAGTTATGGGTGGGAAGATAAATTTTAATTTATTTGAAATTGTATTTAATTAAGAATATTGTTTAATTAAATCGATTTGAAACTTATTGAATTTGAAATTTTAAAGTATATGATTTTATAACTTGATTTTGGTTTAAGGCGATGAATGAATATTTCAAGTTTAAATAAATTGAAGGAAATATTTAGTTTATTTGTAATTTGGGGTTTTATTTAAATGATATTGGATTTATAAAGTGAATATTTCAGAACTAAATAATAATGAAGTAAAATTAAGATATATATGAAATTATCAAATTTATTTTTGAAATGTGAAATATTTAAAGCTTTAGTATATATTGAAATTGAAATGGTTCATTTTGTGGTTCAAATCTGTATTTGAAATCGATATAATTTGAAATGGGTTATTGAGAAACTGAATTGAGTTGAAATTGGTGAATTAAGACTGAATTAAATTTGAATTTTGAAATTCAAGTTGATTTGAATTGATTTGTGAAATTTGAGGAAACTATTTTATTATATAAAGTATTTGCAAATTATATTTAAAACTATTTATATATTTTAATATAAACTATTTGAATATAAATCATTTTTAATAAAAACTATTTTTAATAAAAATAATTGTAATATATTAAATATTTTATTTTAAACTATTTTAACTTATAACTATTTTATATAAACTATTTTATTTTATAAACTATTTTATTTTATATACTATTATTAATATCTAAATGGTTTAAAGGAAAGTGTTACGATTCCCAAAGTGCTATGATTTCAAAGTGTTTTGATTTCAAAGTGTTGTGATTCCCGAAGTGTTATGATTTCCAAAGTATTATGATTTCCAAAGTGTTATGGTTTTAGAAGTATTATAATTTCTGAAGTGTTATAACTTTGAAAGTGCTATGATTTTGGAAATGGATATATTTGAAGTGAGAAAATGATATCGTATTGATATGGTTTTTAAATAGAAATGATATTTTGGTTTTGAAGTATAAATTATTTTGAAATGACCGCGGTGTTATAATAACGTTTGGTTGTTAAAGAGACTGGGATCGGATATTGTCATACTCTCTGCCAATGAAGAAAACCACTTTAACAACCACGTACGCTATGGAGATTCCAGAATGAAGTAGGATGGTGGTAACGATCCTATATGAGGTATATACGTGGACCTGACTCCCGTGAGTTAGCTTAAGGTGGCTAAAACAGGAGCAACTTACGAGCCAAGTGAGGTAGCTTCTCCGATCGGACACACTCCTTCGATACCATTCTATTACTTTGTTATTGATTGGGTGCACTCCTCGGATTTTTGGGAGTGTGGATCGAGTTGGGCGGTAGCTGCGGCTATGCGGTTGCCAACAGCCCGGAAGTGTAAGTGGTATATATACCTTGGCATCGCCTAGTTATATCATGTCACCTACCTTATCGAGACCACTACGAGTTTTTTTTGTACCATACCTATGGAGTGCCCTCTGACGACGCCCGGTACGGTGGAGATTACGGTACTGTATAGACTATGGGAATATATAAAATGTGTTGAAGGGGATATGTGTAATGCCTTAACGCTATTTTAATACCTTTACTTTACTTTAGACATTATTATAATAGCGTATATTACTACATAGTAGATAGTTCCACGGATCCTTAGAGGATGGTTATCCCAAACATCCTTTAAGTTACTTGTATTTAAGTTGAGATTTCACTTGAGTTGGATTTATTAATATAAGAATGTTAATCCTGACTCGAGTGTTATATGTTTTGCTTTACACTCAGGTCAGACTGTGTGTTATAGCATTTGAGACTCACCTTTAGAGTTTGAGCTTCGCTTGGAGATCCATCTATATCTATTCAGCTTCCAGTTATTCAGTTGACCTCAGTGATATATTCAGATTTTATTGTTTGACTGTTGTATTGAGACTTCTATGTATTCGAGACTTATGTTGTATCTTGTTCTAACTCTGTTATATATATATATATATATATATATATATATATATATATATATATATATATATATAGTAGCTTCATGAACTACTAGTCTTCTGTTTCTGCTGCTTATTGTTATGCACTCTGTGACTGTGATTTATTTATTTACTGTATATGCTGATTTTTGCCAAATATAAATTAACAATGTGATATTTTAAGAAATTCAAGTCCGACATGTGCGGATGCGAATGGTTGAAAATACCTGGATGTTACACCCTTATAGAAATTGCATTCTCGCAATTCTCCTTCAGAGTAAGTCTATGACGTGCTTTCAAATTCTGGTAATACATCTGTCTAAGAATAATGATCAAATAAGAAAGATCCATGATTATAAAACTTATATTATGGGTCTATAGAGGACCTTGAGATGCTATTTATGTGTGAGATTCGATATAGAGATTTTGTAACTGGTTCTAGAGCAATGCTAACAAGTCTTGTAGCTAGACCCTCTCTGAAGGATCAGATCGCAGAAGCTCGGAAGAAAGATCTAATAATTCTAGTGCTTATTCAGAGATTGGAATCAAAAGATGAAGATGAAGTATTGTTAACTATTCTTTAGACTCTCGTGGATGCTTTGGAGAAGGAATAGGTTAATAATACCAGACGTTGATGAATTCCATGAAGAAGTTATGGAAGATTCACATCGATCATGATATACTATTCACCCCGATGGTAGCAAGATATATATGGACATGAAACGACTCTACTACTGGGAAGGAATGAAACAGTATATGGGAATGTTTGTAAATTAGTGTATAGCATGTCAGTTAGTAAAATATGAAACTAGAAACCTAGCGGTTTAGTTCACCTATTGGACATTCCTCAATGAAAATAGGACTAGGTACAAGTGGATTTGGATATTAATAACTCACTTGCATAAATCCCATTAGAATAGTTATAACCTTTTGTGTTTATAGGTGTTGAAGGATTTTTTAGATGGATTACCACAATCAAGAAGTAGTCATGGAAACATATGGGTAGTGGTAGATCAGTCGATAGAATTAGTCATATTTCATTTAAGTAAGGTCGAACCGAGCTACCCAATATTTTGCTAAGCTCTATGTAAAAAAATGGTTAGACTACATGGAATTCCCAGTTCCATAGTATGCGACCATGATCCCTTGTTTAATAGTAGATTCTAGAGGAGTCTTCAAGCAGCTTCTAGAACAAAGCTTAAATTTTGTCATAGCTTATCATTCACAAACCGATGGTCAGACAGATCGGATGTATCAGATTCTTGAAGGTTTTACTTGATGCTTGTGTTCTTGATTTAGGTAGTAGTTGGGAAGATCATCTTTGCTTAGTCAAATTTTCTTATAATAACAATTACCAAGCTAGTATTGGCATGGCTTCATTTCAAGCTTTATATTGTTAACCATGTCGATCGACAGCCTATTGGTTGGAAACTAGAGAAGAATTTATAATGTGTCCAGATTCCATTAGAGAAACATCAAAGAAGATTGAGCTGATCAAATAAAGAATGAAATAGGCCTAGGATTGAAAGAAGTCATATGCCAATAAAAGAAGAAAATAGATTGAATTTGAAGTTGGAGATTTGGTATATGTGAAGATATCCGTTGAAGAGAGTTATGAGGTTTACTAAATCAGGGAAGTTAGAACCTCGCTATATGGGACCGTACTCGATTGTTGAACGAAATGGAACAGTTGCATACATAATTGCATTACTGGATCATTTCCACGGCATTCATAATGTCTTCCATGTTTCACAACCGAGGAAGTGTCTTCGGGATGTAGAGACTGTTGTCGAGCGTAGAAACATTAAAGAGCCCAAGTTATCCCGTGATCTAACTTATGTGCAAGATCTAATCAGGATAGTTGATTCTGATATCCAACAGCTCAAAAGCAAGAGAGTTTTATTGGTGATGGTACAATGGTTTTACAACTCATTGGATCATACCTAGGAGACTTAGGAGCACATGGAACGGTCTTGTCCTGAGTTATTAATTGGTGCCCATGGATCAGGTATGCAATTTGTTCCTTGTTTATATTGATTAATGGTGTAGATGAGCTAGAGTTAATCTAGCTAGTTATATATTTTTCTTAATAAGGAATTATGAGGACCAATTTTCTTAAGGGCGGAAGTCCGTAACTACCCTTCATCGAGAAGCTATAAATTAATAATTTAATAATGATACTTAATTCATAAAAGTATTTAAATTAGTAAATATAGAATTATAGGAATAAATTAGGAAGTTTATAAAGAGTATGTAACAAAATAAGGAGGATTAAATATGAAGGGAACAACAATTTACTAATTTATTTGGTTGTTTTGGAAATATGAAACATAAATCAATTATTTGAAATAAAATTTTAAATTAAATATTATATGTTAGAAATTCATTTTTAATACGAGAAAGTGTTTTGTTAATGAATTTTTGAACTTGATTAGTAATTGATTTAAATAAAATGATTAATTTATTAAATAAATTAAAGAAACCGATTTATTATTTATAAACAATTTAATGACATGGATTTGGTATATACTTGAGGTTACATATGTGAGCGTGTGTGTGTGGTGTGCAGTTAAAGCCCCGCTAAAGCCCAGCAAAATCTCCGCTTTATCACATAGCACTCTTCGACTGCTATGCTATTTCAGTTTAGTGCTATTGAACAATAGTTCTGCTTTAAGCCCTACTATTTTCTTCTATACCTGGTAAATCAAAGGTTTTTAGCACCTGCTTTAATAACATTGATATACAAAGGTTGATTTGACTAGTTTTCTTTTAAACGAAATCAACAAAACTATGGCAACGACCTAATTTTAAGGCATAAGTGTTCAATATAACTTAGAAATCTGTTATACTCACAGATCAAGTCTACATAAATCATGATATTATTTGGTTTTGTTACATAAAATTAGACAATATCTTCTTTCCTATAAAAATGATCTGATAATAAGAATAAATTAACTTCAAATATTTAGTTTTATATCTAGTGAAGCTTTTTAACCTCCGCTATTTTTCGCTATATCTCTATTTTATCTTGCTATGACCTTTTGCGCAATAAATACGCTAAGCGCTTTAACTGCACACACATGATTCATTGGTAAAAGTTAGAAGAAACAAGAAGAAGAAAATGAATTAGTTGTTAAATCAAAGCCCAAAAACCCGAACGCTAGTTTCAAGGTTTTTCCATCTGCAGACTTTTCCTTTCCTGACCCTTCACCCTTGGTTATAAATATTACCCTAAAAGTGAACTCTTTTGACTTTAGAAAAAAATCAAATTCATGCTTATACTTCACTACCCTAAAAATTGAAACGAAATCATATTAAAACCTTAATATTTATATAAATAAATTAAAGCTTTTTGACATCTCTATACTAAGGTAGTAGACTGAATCAAGCTTAGATCATCTATTTTTGAAGTGAGTAAATTTACAGTAAAGGGAAGGAGAAAAGCAAGAAGTGGTTAGTAATCATTTTCGTATTCCTTAACTCAAAGTGAGTAATTTACTACATATCTATTTCAGTATTGTTCTTATCATATATGAAAATGTTGTTATTGGCGTTACATCTTCGTTTATCCCCTAACAGTAACATAACTACCCACTTCCGATCGATTTTCGATTTGATTTTAGATAAATCGATGAGCTTGTATATGTATTTATGGTTGTTTGGATGGAGTGTAAATGTATGTAATGAATTGTAGGAGACAGAGGTACAAGAGAAGAAAATGGCCTAAATAAGTTAATTCAAGTGTAGAATTTGTGACATCGGTCGTTGGACCAGTCGATCGGTGGTTGCGATCGGCCGGCACATAAATTTATATATATATATATATATACATATATATATATATTAAATTAATGTAAAATGAGTATAACATAACATAATAATAATATTATAATATAATTTATTTATCCTCAATTATAAATATAATTTAAGATGTAAAAGGATTTAATTAAGTTTTTTAATTACATTATATTGATAAGTTATTATAATAAATTAGTAAATTTTTATTTTAATAAATTTCAAATGATCGAAGTAGTTGTAAATAAATTTAACTTATGTTAATACAATGAATAATTAAACAAAGATAAACAAACATTGAATCTAATTATCGAAACAAATAGAAGATCAATTTAAATTGAATTTGGAGATGTATTTATAAATTGATGATGAAGCTATTTAAAATATAAAAGTAATACATTAGCCCTCAATAAATATAATTTCAGGTACAAACCAAGTCAATTTAAAAAAAAATCTTCATTCTCTAGAAACCCCTCTTCAACTTCATTTGCAAGCCTCATATCCCTTATAATCCATCCCTAGCCCTAAATTCTAAATTGCGATAGAAAAAGAAAAAAGCATCGCGACTTAGGCTGGGCAAACTCACGACTAGGTGAGAGTACTGCAAGGGGGATTTGCATGCGGTTGCACGCAAGGATGTGATGGTGAATGACATTTAGGTACATGAGTGAAGGTGGGCCCGACAGCAAAGATAAGAGGTTACGACCTGGGTTGTTGGCCAAATTGGCGGCAATGCAAGCAAGGGGACTATGCACGTGAGGTTGAAGGCATGTGGCTAATGCTAGCGGTGATGCAAAAGCTTGTGTCGGTGTTGGCACTGGTCGCATTTCTGGTAGCACTAATGATGGGTCGGTAATGATGGGATTCGCTATGGTATATGGAAGGTGACTGACAATGTCAATGTTGTGTTTGAGCTGTGGGTAGTCGTTGTTCAGGAGAACTCAAATATCATTTCAGTGAGTTTTACACTTGCACTATATCCACATCATCATTTCTATGCAATATTTATATTTATATTGTATATTACTTGAATTGATTTATTAAATGGATTGTTCAGTACAATAGTTTGGGATTAATTGTTGTTTGGGTATTATTTGATTATGTTGATTGGAAGTGTAAATTTCCAAACAGAACTCTGTTCGATTGCAAATTGAACAATATATATATATATATATATATATATATATATATATATGTATGTATGTATGTATATATGTATGTGTTTATATACACACACATATAGTGATGTTTGATTGATATGTTCGTGGAATAATTTTATTCCATAAATTTTAAATTAAGATAATTATTCATTTTCTTGTTTAAAAAGATTTGAAAAAATATTTAAGGGTTTCAAATTAAGAAGTATTTCATAAATAATTTATTAAAATTTACACAATTTAGATTGGACACATTCAAACATGATTTTTTTGTTACAAAATCCTATAAAAATCACTGTTATAGTTAATTATAAAGTTGAAATTGTTTTACAGGCAAAAAATAAAAATATTATTGTTTTATAAAATATATTAATAAATTAATTATCTTATTTTGAATATTTTGATTATAAATGTAATTTAGATATTTTTAGACGAGTTTTCAAGCTTTTTGAAAATAAAGTATTCATTTTCAAAAATAATTACTAGGTTTTAGATATGATTTGAATAAACAAAATTTTTTTGGTATAATATGAGAGTTTCAAATATGGTATAATATAAAGGAAAATGTTTTATTTCTAATTAGTTTGAGTATAAAGTGAAGATTTGAATTATAAACTATGGTTTGAAATAAATATAGTTTATTTTGAAGTTTATATATTTATTTAAAATTGTAATTAACTATAGAAAATTTTCGAAAGATTTCTATAAAGGATATTAGGTTTGTAATGTGATCTTAAATCTTTTAAAATATAGAAGTAAAGATTAGAACTGAATTTTTATATTTATATCTTTATTTTGGTATTATATAAATAAAGTAAATGATTATTCAATATATAATATTAATTTTTAAGGTTTTTATTATTTTCAGAATATAAAATTAATTTAAGAAGTTTTATTATAAATATAGTATCTTTCCTAACTTATGTTTAGGTCTTTTGATTGTTTTCATTTTGTGTAATGAGAAACCTGAAAAAATGTAGTTGTAATACCGTCTGGCATGGGACTTTTGTTAATATTTCTCTAGTTATTCTTTGGATCGGTAAATAGAATAATAAGGAGATTGAGTGTAGTTTATGGATACTGAATAAACGAACTAATAACACGCGATGGTATGGGACGCCTTCATGATATTTATTCGATTATTCTTTGCTCATGGATGCCACTCATACGAGGATTTATTATGTATAACGGGGTTGCTGCAGTGAGCAATATTTATACTTGTGTAGAGCCATGCATCAATATAAGTATAGAGTTATGCGTTAACCATTGAGTATAAATACTATGTGTTTGTCTATCTTAGTCCAACTACCTTTATGATTTGGGAGTGAACTAGATTAGGCCAGTAACCACTATAGCGGCCTGAATGTAGGGTCGCGTTCAGAATCCATGACACCCTTATATATATTGCTGTGCTCTATTATTGTGTGCATTTTCCCATGTGTCACATAGGCCAGCAGTCAGTTATCTATAAAGGCATGTGCCAGGTCATAACCGAGTTGAGTCCTCACGTAAACAACCACATAGGTGGATCTTGTCACGATATTGAGGGGAGGTAACCGAAGACTGTAGGAGTCATGTTAGATGGAGATACTTGTGGCTCCTGTTGCAAATAGATATGTTGCAAGTCTCCCATCTGGTTTCGGTGTGTGTAGTAGATAGAATTATACTATTTATATTCCTATTGAGATGATTAACCTTAATTATACCCGAGACTATGTTCAGTGTACGATCAATCCTTATATCATTCTTTTGCGTGTGTCGCCACCTATATTTTCATAGGCATGTGTTGTCACTTATATTTTCATAGGCATGTGTTGCCATTAGAATCATTTATCATTGTGTTCCCATTTAAATATATTGGATATACAAAGATTACTTACTACATCTCTGTGAATTTGACAGACCCAGGAACGTCTATTTATACCTATTTTATAGCATCGTTGTATAGCTTTATTTTACTTGATTATTTCTTATATATATTGATGATAATTTTATGTACAAATATTTCACTCATTTGATATACTTTTCCTGATTTATTTTTTGACTTGACTTATATGGTTGATGACATTTTGCTATGCATGGTTAGTGGTTGATGCCGTTCTTGAGATTTTTTGATGTTGTTTATAACATTACTATTATACTATACATATAATTGTGATATATGTTGCCATCTACCTTTTAAATATAGTTTAACCCATGTGTTATAAATAATACTTAGGCAGCCCAAGACATTTCAGGTTCAGTGATGGAGAAACTAGCTTACATTTGTTTTGGGCATAGTGGAGACTAGATAGTCTGTATAGTTATGTATCATCATAGACATGTTGCTTTATTTATGTGCATTATTGAGTTGTATGTTGGACACTTTGTATCTAATATTTTCTATTGTATTATCATTGCATTTAATGACTCTTTGTTCTCTATTATTTATCGTATATTGTGCATTATTCTATCCTGAAAACATGTTTATTGCTTTGTGCTGATATTGAGTATGTATAAGTGAGCTGTTTGTATGATTTTTGAAATACGTATAAGCGTTAGTCCAACGGAATATTCATATATGACCACCTAATATTGCCTCATTCTCTATATTATCTAACAGCATGACCCGATAATGCTCTTAGATAGTATGGGTATAGTGGTGGGGGTGTTTCAAAATATTTGGCTTGAAGAAATAAGGAACTTACTAGACCCATTTGCATCAGAAAATAGCTATGGATAGGTTTGCTCAATAGACTCTCTAGTTTTCCAAGAGTAGTCTTTAGGATTTTTTGACTATCGAATCTTCACAACCGGAATATTCTTGCTTCTAAGCTACTTTACTTTAGAGGAAATAATGCGAATCGGCTTCTTCAGAAATATCAAATCTGGAGAAATTTCAAGTTCTTCTACTTGCATTAGCTCTAGCATTTATTTGGGATATCTAAGACATTATCTAAGCTAGAAAACATGGCAAACATAATGTATTCAGGAAACATAAGATGGCAACGCGAAATGATACGCTACCGTGCTGATACGCTTAGTGATTGAGTATGGCCCAATATAGCAAGGAGCCAACTTCCCATATCAAATGAAATGCATCACTGGCTTCAATGGAGAAACGCAGATGAAAAATAAATCCCTAATAAAGAACTCTAAATCCTTTCTCCACTTGTCAGCTTAGGACTTTTGCTTGTCCCGTGCCTCTTTCATTCTTCGCCTAACAAGATCAATCTTCTCAGAAGCTTCTCGAACTACATCTTGACCCAATACAAACTTTTATCCTATTTCCAACTAACATGCGAGCAATCGACATAGCCTTTCGTATTAAGCTTTCAAAAGAGCCATACTAAAAATCGACTAAAAAATATTGTTGTATGCAGACTCCACAAGATAGATATGGTCTTCCTAACTTCCTCCAAAATCCAGAGCACAAGCATGAAGTAAATGTGATGACTACCTTATACAATTGGCATCCAACATAACTAAATAGTGCACCGATGCCCTACCCGACCGACGTAGGATGATTGTCAAGGGTTGCAAGAAAAGAAAATCGATCACAGAACCTATCATACATCTCATAGCACATGGAATAAATTATTCATATCATGGATTTTCGTTCAAGCTTTGTGGCATATACATCATAAAAATGGAGGGATAACAATAATTAAGTGAACCAAATATCAGTGCATATATCTGTAGAGTTACACAATATAGTAAGAGAGTTTATAAAAAGAAGAAATAAATTAAGATAAACTATCTTATAATAGTAAAGCAAACATTACCTAGACTTTATAGTGTTGTATAGTGGAATAAACATAATATCTATATATAATACGAGAAAACCCCATCCTGCTTGAGACGACCCGCCTTTCATTTCCCAGAAAGACGCATCATTAAGAAGAAAGAAAGGGATAGGAAAGAGAAAAGATAGAAAAGAAAGAAAAAAACAACATCAGAATCTCATAGCGGAACTAATAAATTGTATTATATCACATAAGATATTACATAGTATCATATACATCGGAGTTATACAGCTAATGCAACACTAACTAGACAGTTTAAAACACTATCTAGTTATCACAACTCAAATACATCACAGAAAAATAGATACAACATTATCACAGCTGAACCACTGTATATATACAAACACAGAAGCCTCCTGCTCCATATCTCCTCCAGAACTCGTCAAAGCTAACCTGAATTCCTTGGCTACTCGTAAAAATTTGTGTACCCAAGAGTTTAATAAAATAGAAAATAAACTCCGGGTCAGACATGGGTCTGGTGTGAGTAAACGGGTTAAAGTTGCTTAGCTTTGAAAATCCTTTGAAAACAAAGGTGTCACGTAAGACTTCCCACACATAAACATGGGTAAGTTTTTACCTTACACTAACCAAAACCTTTAATAGAAAATCCAGTTATATTATAATAGGGTCTAGGTTTTCGAGTAAAATACAGAAATAACCGAAATTGTTACATTTATTAAAGTGGAAATTAGCCATAAGGGTCTCTTTAGCAAGCGTAATTAATTTCTAGGACACACAACTGAAATAATAATTTTTAAGGACAAAATGCAAAATAATTAGTTTCTAAGGTTTAAAAACCTATGAAATTATGTCCTTGAAAGTAAATGGAATGTTGATTTTGTCCTTCAAAGTAATTATTCTATTGACTTTGTCCTTGAAATTAATTTTTGTAGATGTATGTCCTAGAAAGTAATTGGACTACAAAGTTTGTCCTTCTGGTAAAATGCCCATTTATTAAATTCCAGCATACATAGGTGTACAAAAAAAACCGTAGAAGGCACGTAGGAAGAATGGCTTCCCATTAATGGTAGGGTTACTAGGGTACCTCCCGTCACAGTATGGGGCCTAGATCACCGTACCGAGGATCCCTCCTGATCCCCTGCAACACAAAGCCTTAACCATCCGTTACTGGATAGTCTCGAATAAGACAACCCCACAGATGGTCGTCGCCAACTGCCCACTAAGCCGAATAAAAGGAACCTCTAGATAGGGGTAAATCTCGTCCTACTTGGGTGCTACCCACTTAACCTTGTTGTACCTCTCCTATTTTAGCCATTCCTGGTTGATGAGCCTTGAGGCTACGATTACCTTTATAGAACACATCTATCTTAGAATGCTCTTCGTCCACCTGACGATGTTCTGAAAGCATTTAATCCATACAAGTTCGTTCCGGGTCCGAACGAAACCGAAGGCACTATCTCGCTACACTCATTTTGGAATCACCCTTAGGGGTTACGACAATAGCTCTTGCACTCTAAATATTCAACTCGAATATGAAAGTACTACTCCGTTAAACTCGTATTGGAATCACCCTCAGAGTTTTAACGACGAATAGTCCTTACACCTCGAGTCTTTACTCTTCACTTGAGATTCACGACCTAACATTTAATTTGGATTGATGTGGTTTTTGGAATTTCAAATTTGGAAATCCGATCCCGGTCTCATCGAAACCCAAACGCCATCTTAATATCCAAATGATTTAAGTTTGAACAATTTAATTCAATTCAAAATGTTGAATTCACACAGCATCATTCACAGATAAATATTATAGATTTATCACAGCTATAATCAATGTCACATCATAGCATATCACAGATTATTCAAACTATAAGCTTCATTCAATTCAGACATTCCACTCAAACAATCATCCACAACAGGAATCATTAATCCAAATTATAATTAATTTAATCAACTTAAATTAAATTAATTACTTGAGAATTAATCATTTAATCCTTCTTAAACAATCATTAATTAATTAATTACAAACCATTTAATTAATTAATCACACTTTAATAACTTTATAAACCAATTAATTAATCTTTAACTATAGATTAATTATCCCTTAATTATTTTCTAAATTAATCATTCTTGATTAATTATTACTTAATTACATTAAGTAATTAGTCTTTAAATTAATTACATAAATTAGTTATACTTTTATTAATTAACCTTAATTACTTTTATTTATTAATTAACTATAATTAATTACATAAATCCTTAATTAATTACATTAATTAATTATATCATAATCACTTCATTTATTAATTATCTTATAATTAATCACATTTATTAATCAATTAAACCTTTAATTATCCTCATTAATTACATTAATTAATGATCCTCTAATTATTTTCATTAATTAATTATTTTTCTAATTACATTTAATAATTAACCTTTAAATAATCATATTCATTAATCAACCTTGATTAATTCCACTAAGTAATTAACTACCCTTAATTACTTACAATAATTAATTAACTTCTTAATTAATTAATAAATTCTTCAATCAATTATATTGAGTAATTAACACTTAATTACTTCCCTTAAGTAATTGTTCTTTAGTTACTTTCTATCAAGTAATTCCCCTTTTAATTACATCCAGTAATTATCCATTAATTACTTCACTGCGTAATTTCACTTCATTAATTACATTAAGTAATTATACTTAATCCCATCATCAAGTAATTATCTTTAATTAATTAAACTTAATTAATTAAAATTAACCACATTAACTTAATTAATTACACTGAGTAATTAATTACTTCATTAAGTAATTTCCTTTAATTATTCTCTTAGCATTAGGGAATTTACCTCTTAATTACTTATTACTCAACTATTTCTTAATTAATTAACCCTGACTAATAAATTCTTAATTAAATAATTAATTAAACTTAATTAATTACACAAATTAATTTATCTAAATTTAATTACCCAAATTTCTTATCTGTTAATTAAGTAATTATACTTTAATTACTTTAGTTAATAAAACATGATCAAATTAAGATAAATCATTTATTACATTAAACTCTTAGCTTCCATTTCAAAATAGATCAAATTTTAAACTTGAATGTGATTTATTTAAAATCATCATCCCTTTGTTAAGGTTAAATACTTTTTACTTAAAAATTAATTATATTTCAATAATTATATTTAAGTTGAAAACATTTATAATCTAATTACAAAATTACTCTAATGTAATATTATATAAATCAAAACTATTTTTAAAACAAGATTTAAAACTTTAAAATCCATACACTTAAAATTTAAATTTGTTTGAAACATCGTTTTCTAACTTTAAAGATTACATACTTCCTTTAAAACCAGTCAAAACTTGTTTAAAATTCAAGTTTTGCGTTTTAAAATTTGAAAACCATTTTAGTTTAAAAACTAAACAGGTTTAAAAACTGGTAACTAAACATTCCCGAGCAAATCAGCAAGTTTCCCGTGACAAAACCAAGTAATCAATCAAGCATGCTCGCATGCCTTCTTCCTCGAGTCACTCTCGAATAACCCTTCGAGACAAACCCACACAAAACACTACCCAACCAACGAACAACTCAGACCAGAATCACTGGTAAACGCGTGCACATGTACGCCGCGACCACCAGTCTTTGATCATCGACGCTGTCTCCAACACGTCACCGAACCTCCCCTTAGACGATTCCGACCACCCAAAATCAGCACGAAGCCCAAAATCGAAAAACGAGCAACGACGACATCCCCTGAAACTCATTGATGGACCAAACTCACCTCGATCAGACGCCGCTGACTACCAGACGACGCGCAACCACGGTCGAGCGCTCTCCGACCATCCCTGAAGCCCTTCCCACGTTTCCAATGAACTCCGAAGTTCTGGTGACGCTGCTAAAACCTCGAGAACAAAGAAGACTCACACCAGGTCCTAAGCCCCACCTCATCGATTCGCCATCACCACGGCGTTTGTAATATCCATCAAACATTTTCCCATGCTACTCTACTTCCTCGCCACCTTCGGCAGCAAACCCGACCCCTCTGAACTTACTGATCATCAAAAAAGACCCAAATTCCCTTTTCTGAACAACCCCAAATATCTCATTCAATTCTAACTTAAAAATTATGATTTAGCCTTTAAAATTTCGAGTTTTCAAAGACGAATCAGACTATATTGGTGAATTCGAAAATCATCATTTTGAATTTTGCCCACTTTCTGATTTCCACTGTAAATTCAAATTTTACAGAGTATTAACTAAATACACTTACTTGAAATTATTTTTAAAACAAGAATACAATGTTATTGACATTTTAATTTCAGTAATCAAAGTCTAATCTTGATTATACAGGGAGATAGGAATTACTATTGTGATTGAAGCTTAGCCTGTTACTAGTAACAGAGCACAATACAAATATATACAAATATACACACCGGTAAACAAGCAATTTCATACATTATCTAGATGAAATAAATCATGCAAGCCATATCACAACTTTATCACATAATATCATCACATGCAATACTTAAAACTGTTTTTAAATAAAAGTTTACTCACCATTTATCAAAACAGAGAGAGACAGCACTGTCGCATTTTGTTTCCAAGAACAGTTTTGCTCTGATGCTTTGAATGTTGAGTTTGCTTGCTGTTTGAGTTGAAATTATTTGTTGAACTTTGAAACTCTTGTTAGTTGAATTTACTGTTGAGAAGATTACTTTGATTACAGGCTTTTCTTTACAGATTTTTGAACATCAAACTTGAAAAATGCTTGCAGATTTGTTGTAAATCTTCATTTCGCAAGACCATAGATTTTGAAGAATTTTGAACTGATTTTAGATTTTGGTTTTGAACTTTCTTTTAAAATCTGATTTTGAGTTTTCTTTTAAAAATCTGATTTTCATTTTCTTTTTAGAAGAGAAGAAAGAAAATTGTTTGAACATAAATAGATTTGCCAAGTTTCTCTTATTACATTTATTTTAAAATGTTTCAAGAATAAATTAAAACATTGCCACATGTTACTTTAGATTGTTAAAATGATTCTAAGTGTATTTGCTAGGTTTAAATATTTTAAAAATGAAAGAAACTAGAAATTTTGTGTTTAACACCTTATTTAAATTTTACTTATATATTTATGTTAACATGTTTTAATGTTTATTTTCAATTAGCCTTAAATGTTTACATATGTATAAATTACCTTTATACAATTACATACCTTTATGTTTTATTTATATATTTTTAAAATATATTTTCAAAGATAAATTTTAAAATAAAGAAAATTTAAAAAGAAAATAATATTAAGTTAAACCTTATTTCAAAGTTTCAAACTAAAAATATTGTTACTTAAATATATATATATATGAACTAAATTTATTTCAAAAACCAATTTTTAAAAGAAAACAAAATAAATCTTTGTTATAATATAGTATTTAAGCTATTTTATTTTTAAATAACATAAATATTTACTTTAATTACTTTTGAAAATATATGATAAACTTTTAAATACTCTTTTGAATTTTTTTTATTAAATTCAATCACAATCTTTCAGTTCACAATATATATTCATATATAATATATTATAAATTTGAAAACATTCTTATTAAATTTAATTAAAACCAAACTTCCTACTCACAATGTATACATACATATACATTATAAAAAGAATATATTTTAGCTTAGAAAGATAAACTTTTACAAATTAAATATTGTGAACTTTGAAAATAAGAAAATTTGCTAAATTAAATTATTATTGTTATAAATTTTGAAAAGATAACATTTGTCAAATTAATCATTATTAGTTTTGAAAAGATAAATTCTGTTAAATTAGACTCAATATTACCCATTTAAAAATAATTATTAATGGAAATTATTAAATAAGTATTGCTTAAAATACAAGGATATCACATTCCTCCCCCCATAAAAGAATTTCGTCTCCGAAATTTAAAAGCAAAGATAATTTAATAATCCCATAAAGATTTTAATTTTAAAACAACACGCATATGCTATCAACCAAATACTAGCAATCATAGCAACTATAGCAACCAATTCAAACAAATACCACTAACTATCCGAACAAAATTCTGGATAGAACTTCCTTACATTATCTAGAATTTCCTAGGTACAAACACCGGGATACTTGCTCTACTGAATCTAACTAGCTACACCATTCAGATCTAGAGCTCCTAAATCTCTAGATCTACAATATGAACAGGATACCTGACCACATACAAGATCTGATCAACATCCAAATCTCCCTAGAACTGCTGGTACAAAAAACAGTGATCTATCATACACGTATTCCCTCAGAGATACGCGAAATACATTTCCAATCTCGGCCGTCCCAACTGGCAATAAAATCCTGTAGACCAAAATATTTATCCTTAAGAGAATATAGAAAGATCTAATATACTCTGAGCTAGCTTCCAGCCTTACCCAAACCTTATTTCTCTTACGATCAGAGATAACTTATTCAAAATTAAATCTCCGACTTCGAATTCTGAATTCCTTTGTCTCTTATCCACAAAAATTTTCTACCGATCCTGGGCTGCCTTCAACCTTCTAGATCAATCAAATCTTCGCAAATGCCTCTCGGATCAAATTTGGATCAAGAATGAGATGATCTCCTGATCCTACTAAACAAGATGGTTCTCCCAAGATCCATCGAAATCCACCACACAAACTCTACTATACAATCATCAAAAGACTTCAAACATACTTCTCCTATCCGGAAAAACAAAATAGG
Organism: Allium cepa; assembly: GCA_030765085.1. NCBI lineage: Eukaryota > Viridiplantae > Streptophyta > Magnoliopsida > Asparagales > Amaryllidaceae > Allium > Allium cepa. Next base: position 137,198,444 of record CM060944.1, read on the forward strand.
TGCACTAGACAACCAAGCCTTCAGATCCCGAATGAACTTCCTGTAGAAATCCTCAAATCCAAGTCAAACACAAACTTCCGAGAAATCCGAGGTTGCTTCTATTCTAGAATAGCTGCCACCTTGCTTCCGCTGCTCAACTCTGATCTGAAGAAGACGAAAATGCTGTTGATGAACACAAGCACAGACTTGATCCGCACATCTCGGAAACATTGTCCATCAAATTCCATAAAATCTAAGCGATCTATCCGATTCGGTCACAAACACCACAACAAAAATCCATCTAGAAAACTAGATCCGATCAATCCTGACTTCTTAATCAGACCTTTCTCTCCAGGAGCCCTCCTCTACTAGGTTGAATCACCGGTAATGCTCCAAGAACCAAGTCGATACAGAACTCCATCTCCCGATGCAGATGCAACCTTGACTTCTCAAAGATATCCAAAAAATCTCAAACCTCATTGATAGTTCTAACATCCTCAAGAGATGCCCCAATCCAAAGCAAAGATTACTAAGAAAACTTCCAAACCATCGCAATTCATTTTTGCGATTCTACCCAGTTTAGATTTCAAAGAAACTATTCTCTCTTCACAAATCAGAACAGCTTAAGCCTTCCAAAAGAAGAAACTGATGGTCTACCCTCAATCACAAACATACAACCCAGCTGAGATTCTAGAAGAAGTGGACAAGCCTTCACCATCTACCTAGACTACTGACAGAAGAATCACAAAGTCTCCTGAACCAACGAAGAAACATGCTACTCTACTGCTTCCGGACTCCACCTCTAGAATACTGCTAAGCCAAGAGACCTTCTTGACAATACACTCAAAACCTCTGAGCTGCTACTGCTCCAAAGACTTCCTTATTCAAAAGCTCCTCGAATCACAAAGCTATATCAACCAACTCCACAAAAGAGCCTTCAAGATGGCAGATATCTCTCAAGAAACTTGGGTCTCAAACAAGCACAAACACCTTGTCGAACTAAGTCTCAAACTCCAATACAGACAAGACTCCTTCCTAAGGTTGCCAAGATACCATTACTTTCTTCAACACCTTCGACTGATCCAAATCCGCTCGCATGAGCACTGCCAAACTTACATTCCAAAGATGGACTCCGAACCTTAAAAAGGTTTCCTAGAAAGATTGGTGAAATTCATACATAATACTGCAAAGCTTATCCAAGAGGCCCAATGCCACCCTAGCAGATACACTTCCAATCTCTACACTTGGACTTCTTCCACTAGTGGTAGTCGTGCTATACACACCACTACCTCTCCTACCTCTAGAATTTATATTGGAAAATCCGAACAGGTAACCCAACAAAATAGGTAGGTATATATATACACACACACATAAGTACGCTCTCTCAGAAAGAAATCATTCCAAAGCCTAGGTATTCACTCAACCTAGAGCTCTGATACCACAATGAGACGACCCGCCATTCATTTCCCAAAAAGACGCATCATTAAGATGAAAGAAAGGGATAAAAAGGAGAAAAGATAGAAAAGAAAGAAACAAACAACATCAGAATCTCACAGCGGAACTAATAAAGTATATTACATCACATAAGATATTACATAGTATCATATACATCAGAGTTATACAGCTAATGCAACAAAAACTAGATAGTTATAGACACCTGTCTAGTTATTACAACTCAAATACATCACAGAAAAACAGATACAACATTAGAATAACGAAACCACTATATACCTACAAATGCTGAAGGCTCCTGCTCCATATCTCCTCCAGAACTCGTCAAAGCTAACCTGAATCCCTTGGCTACTCGTAAAAATTTGAGTACCCAAGAGTTTAATAAAATAGAAAATAAAGTTCGGGTCAGACATGGGTCTGGCGTGAGTGAACGGGTTAAAGTTGCTTAATTTTGAAAATCCTCTGAAAACTAAGGTATCATGTAAGACTTTCCACACATAAACATGGGTAAGTTTTTACCTTACGCTAACTAAAACATTTGATAGGAAACCAGCTATATTATAATAGGGTCTAGGGTTTTCAAGTAAAATACAGAAATAGCCGAAATTGTTACATTTATTAAATTCCAGCATACATAAGTATACAATCAAAACCGTAAAGGGCACGTAGGAAGAATGGGTTTCCATCAATGGCAGGGATACTGGGGTACCGTCCGTCACAGTATGGAGCCTAGATCACTGTACCGAGGATCCCTTCCGATCCCTACAACACAAAGCTAGGACCATCCCTTACTGGATAGTCCCGAACAAGACAACCCCGTAGATGGCCGTTGCCAACTGCTCACTAAGCTGAATAAAAGGAACCTCGAGACAGGGGTAAATCTCGTCCTACTTAGGTGCTACCCACTTAGCCTAGATGCACCTCCCCTGTTTTAGCCATTCCCAGTCGATGAGGCTTGAGGCTACGATTACCTTTATAGAATACATCTACCTTAGAAAGCTCATCGTCCACCTAACGATGTTCTGAAAGTATTCAATTCATACAAGTTCGTTTCGGGTTAGAACGAAACCGAAGGCACTATCTCGCTACACTCATTTTGGAATCACCCTCAGAGTTAACGACAATAGCCCTTGCATTCTAAATCTTCATCTTGAATCTGAAAGTACTACTCCGTTAAACTCGTATTGGAATCACCCTTAGGTTTTTAACAACGAATAGTCCTTACACCTCGAGTCTTCACTCTTCACTTGAGATTCACGATCTAATGTTTAATTTGGATCGATGTGGTTTTTGGAATTCCAAATTTGGAAATCCGATCCCTGTCTCATCGAAATCCAAACGCCATCTTAATGTCCAAGTGACTTAAGTTTGAACAATTTAATTCAATTTAAATTATTGAATTCACACAGCATCATTCATCGATAAATATCACATATTTATCACAACTATAATTAATATCACATCATAGCACATCACAGATTAGTCAAACTATAAGCATCATTCAATTTAGACATTCCATACAAACAATCATCTACGACAGGAATCATTAATCCAAATTATAATTAATTTAATCAACTTAAATTAAATTAATTACTTGAGAATTAATCATCTAATCCTGATTAAACAATCATTAATTAATTAGTTACAAACCATTTAATTAATTAATCACACTTTAATCACTTTATAAACCAATTAATTAATCTTTAATCATAGATTAATTATCCTTTACTTATGTTCTCAATTAATCACCCTTGATTAATTATTACTTAATTACATTAAGTAATTAGCCTTTAAATTAATTACACAAATTAATTATACTTTAATTACTTATTAATTAACCTTAATAACTTTTATTAATTAATGAACTATAATTAATTACATAAATCCTTAATTAATTACATTAATTAATTATATCGTAATCACTTCATTGATTAATTATCTTATAATCAATCACATTTATTAATCAATTAAACCTTTAATTATCCTCATTAATTATAATAATTAATGATCCTCTAATTACTTTCATTAATTAATTATTCTTCTAATTACATTTAAAAATTAACCTTTAATTAATCACATTCATTAATCAACCTTGATTAATTCCACTCAGTAATTAACTACCCTTAATTACTTACAATAATTAATTAACTTCTTAATTAATTAATAAACCCTTCAATTAGTTACACTGAGTAATTAACACTTAATTACTTCTCTTAAGTAATTATTCTTTAATTACTTTTTATCAAGTAATTCCCCTTTTGATTACATCTAGTAATTATCCATTATTTACTTCACTAAGTAATTTCACTTCATTAATTACATTAAGTAATTAAATTTAATCCCATCATCAAGTAATTGTCTTTAATTAATTAAACTTAACTAATTAATTAAAATTAACCATATTAACTTAATTAATTACACTGAGTAATTAATTACTTTAATTACTTACTTTAATTACTTCATTAAGTAATTAATAATAATTTTCTTAACATTAGGTAATTTACCTCTTAATTACTTATTACTTAATTATTTCTTAATTGATTAACCTTGATTAATCAATTCTTAATTAAGTAATTAATTATACTTAATTAATTACACAAATTAATTTATCCTAATTTCATTACCCAAATTTCTTATCTGTTAATTAAGTAATTACACTTTAATTACTTTAGTTAATAAAACATGATCAAATTAAGATAAATCATTTATTACATTAAACTCTTAACTTCCATTTTAAAACTTGAAATTGATTTATTTAAAATCATCATCCCTTTATTAAGGCTATATACTTTTTACTTAAATCTTAATTATATTTCAACAATTATATTTAAGTTAAAAACATTATAATCTAATTACAAAATTACTCTAATGTACTATTTATATAAATCAAAACTATTTTTAAAACAAGATTTTAAACTTTTAAATCCATACACTTAAAATTTAAATTTGTTTAAAGCATCATTTTCTAACTTTACACATTACATACTTCCTCTAAAACCAGTTAAAGCTTGTTTAAAATTTAAGTTTTGCTTTTTAAAATTTGAAAATAATTTATTTTAAAAACTAAATTGGTTTAAAAACTGGGAACTAAACATTTTCGAGCAAATCGGTAAGTTTCCTGCGACAAACTCGAGTGATCAATCAAGTACGCTCGCGTGCCTTCTTCCCCGAGTCACTCTCGAATAACCCTCTGAGACAAACCCGTGCAAAACATTACCCAACCAACGAACAACTCAGACAAAAATCATTGGTACACGCGTGCACGTGTACGCCATAACCACTAGTCTCTGACCATCGATGCTATCAACAACACGTCACCGAACCTCCCCTTAGATGATTCCGACCACCCAAAATCCGCACGAAGCCCGAAATCGAAAAACAAGCAATAGCGACATCACCTGAAACTCACTGGTCGACCAAACTCACCTCGATCAGACGCTGCCGACCACCAGATAACATGCAACCACAGTAGAGTGTTCTTCGACCATCCCTGAAGCCCTTCCCACCGTTCCGATGAACTTCGAAGTTCTGATGACGCTGCTAAAACCTCAAGAACAAAGACGACTCACAACAGGTCCTAAACCCTACCTCATCGATTTCTCGTCACCACGGCGTTCGTAAAATCCATCGAATATTTTCCTATGCTCCTCTACTTCCTCGCCACCTTCGGCAGCAAACCCGATACCTCGGAACTTACCGATCATCAGAAAAGACCCAAAACCCCTTTTCTGAACAGCACCAAATATCTCATTCAATTCTAACTTAAAAATTATGATTTAGCCTTTAAAATTCCTAGTTTTCGAAGACAAATCAGACTATATTGGTGAATTCAAAAATCATCATGTTTAAATTTTGCCCACTTTCTGATTTTGTAGCGACGCGGATTTTTTTCGCGCTCGAAAATCGACATCCATACTTTAACATCGTACTCGAATGCCGTAGATTCGACCATTCAAATCCGAGTCGCCGGAGCTTATAACAAAATTAAGTAAACAACACAGCGAAATAAAAGAATAATACATTGATATACAGCTTTGATACAATATCTGATACAATAAATATCAATATACATAAGATAAATGATACAAGAAATAGCAGCGGAAAAGGAAAATAGATAACATCTAGCAGCAGAACAATATAACTCTAAGATAGTCTTCAAAAGAGAACTCCAGCAACAGCAGCTCGATCCAACCTCATGTTTCACCAAGACAAACAAGTCTTGTCCACATCCAAAGACTGAATTAGCTCTAGATAACCTATTAAACTTGACTATCTGAAAAACCCAACTCTAGACTGCTCGTGTATAAAAATTTTGACCACCCAGAGTTTAGGAAAGGAACAATAAACTCTGGATCAGTCATGGGACTGGTGTGAGCAACAAAAACAGTTTATCTTTTAAAAACAAACAGCAAGAGAATTTTAAATTAGATTCGCAATGCTTTTAGAAAATTAGACTACCATAAGGCCTCCCGCACACACACACAATGCAAACGCAGAATCGGAGGAGATTTCTCCTTATGATAGTCAAATATGCTTGATACGTGAATTCCTTTTATATTATCACTATAAGTGCAAAGTGGAGAAAACAATTTCGAAAGTATAATATAAATCTTAGCCAGCATAGACATTTCGCACTTGTGCCTACTATAGCTACCATGTTCAATAGCAGGTTACCATCACATTCCATGGCAGGTTATACAACTAAAACCGTACAGGGTACGTATTTGAAGAATTGATTTCCAACAAATGGTCGGGCAAAGGAACTTCCCAAACCAAAAAGGAACGCCTCTGGAAGGATGTCCCCAAGCATCCCAAATGGATCTCTGCCAAACAAGGCCGGCTACCCCTTTCCTAGGGAGTAAGAAACCTCAGATATACCACCCCCGGTCCCTTTGGACCTTTATACGAGGCCTCGATTCCAACAACACCACACAGTAATAGATATAGTGTATCCACATGAGTAAGTATCTGGGCTCCATACCATGATACTACCCCTTTCCAGAAGGAATGGTCCTACCCTAGGGAAGCGATCCCTGAAACCTTGCTGCCACGATTCCTGTTTCGACCATTACCGGGTTGTGAGGCTCGACGACGTCTCGTCCACAAAGCTACGCTTTTTACAAAAGCCACGCCTTGATCAACAAATGATCAGCAGTACTCAGCATGCCACATTACCAAGCTGGAAATATATTGCTGATAACCTTCAGCTACATATCTTCTAAGGGTGTTAAGCTAAGAGAATAAATTCTCCACCACCAACAGAAATGTATTTGAAAGAAATCTGCTTTATATTTCAAAATGTAATGTCAGACATACAATCTATACAAGTCTGTTCTGGATTTAGAACAAAACTGAAGGCACTTCCAAAGAAGCCCTTGCAATCCGGGTATTCACAATCCCGATTGGACTTCCCATCACTTAGGGAATCTCTATACCGGAGCAACTCAGTGCAGAGATAATCGATAGGTCATCCTATCGTTCTCGCAAATACCCGTTCTTCACCACCGGTCTTCAAATGCTATCCATAACGTCGAATTACATATTCGGAACGGGTTATACGACCCAAAGGTCCTTTCCCGGCTAACCCGAATAGTAAGCGCGACATTTAAAACATATGGATAAGGGATTTCAATTAAGTCACAACTTAATAATTCAAAACTTTTCTTTCAAATGGTTTAAACAAATTACCATTTCAAATCGTTTTAAACAAAAGATTTATTTTACTAAGTTCACCCATCTTCACAAAGATTCATTCCCGGATTTCAAAACAATTCCATCTCAATTGGATTAATTCATTTAAATCTTTAAATTAAAGATTTATCTTATAGCTTTCAAACCATTTCCAAATATTCACTTTCAAAATCCGTTTCCAAATATTCATCTATAACTTGGAAAAATATTTTAGTTTAAACTTGAAATCCCTTTAATACAATTTGAAACTCATTTCTCCTATGAAAGCTTTTTATCATTTAGAAACAACAATCTTATTTCGGAAAAACCCGATTTCATTTATACAAGTTACAATCTTTGGTTTAATTCAAATTCCCAAAAGAACAATACTTTAAAAATGGTTTGACTGATATATAACTAGTATAATATCGTTAATCCCTAGTTTCAAATCATAGAATTCAATTTTAAATATTGAATTAAAATTATATCAAAATATTTAAATTTCAAAATCCAATCAAGTTATTCAAAATAAATTTCATCTTTGAAATTCCATTTCAAAGGCTTTTCACTTTAAACCCAATCCATTTCCAAAACATTTGAATTCAAATATTCAAATCTAAAACTATTTCAAAAATCTGTGACTTAATCGATTTCCTCGTGAAATCCATATTGGTGTGTGTATAAGTGTGGTCCAGGGGTTTAATACATAATAGTGCAACAACATTCAATCACCACAGATTAAACACAGAAATATAGTTGATAAGCGATATAAAGTATAACGCTTATCTTCTATTCACAATTCACAGATAATATGCAGATGTATCATCAATAAATGAATAAAATACTCTGTTCAATCCACAGAACAAAATGTCACAGATCAGTTAGGGCGATCAATTCAAGGTATCTCATACAATACAATCATTCATAAGTAAGGCCATGCAGTCAATAGTCTTTATAAGTAGGATTAATTAATCATCTAATCCTAATCAATTCAATTTATTTCTAAGTAAATTAATTACTTACGAATTAATTACCCAATCTTGATTAATTAATTACAAATCATTTGATATCAGTAAATTCATCAAACACTTTAATAAATTAAATTATCCTTAATTAATCATATTAATTTAGTCAACCCTTAAACCAATTACATAATTAATTAACCCCTTAATTAATTATTTTAAAGAAATAAAATCTTTAATTACTTTCATTAAGAAATTACCTTAGATTAAATCATCATTGATCATTTCTGATTATAAATAAATCTAATTATTTATTTGTAATTTAAATAAATCATTCTTTAATTACCTTATTAATTAAATCATTTTATTTCCTTAATTACCTCTAAGATAATAAATTTCTTTATTTATGATTTCATTATCATTTATGTGTATTTTAAACATTACACTTTAAATTTTATATTCAAAATGATTATATATTTAAACATCTATCAAATTTAAATATCCATTTATAAACCTATACAAGAAAAGCTCTAGCTAATCTACTTAAATTTTTATTTAAAATTTAAGCTTTAAAATACATCACGTTTTATCTTGCAAATTCAGGATAAAACGAAACATATATTTTCATTCACAATTCTTTTATAAAAGAACTTCATCAAAATTCAAGTTTTTTGAAAAACAAGTTTACTTTTTAAAAAGCTATTTTAATTTCAACTTGTTTTAAAACAATTCAGATTTTAAAATGATTTAAAATTACAGATTTGAATTCAAAGAAAAACTTGAATCCATTTTTAATTTTGATTAAACTTTGATTTTAAACTTTGTTTTAAAATTTTGATATTCTACTTGATCGCTTAAACCTTTATGTTATTAAAACAATTTGAATTTGTAAAACCTATTTCCAAACTAAATTTCAAAATTGAACTTGAATTTATATTTAGACCTTTGTTTTGAAACTTTAATTTCGACTTTGGTTTAAAACTTGAATTTTAATTCCCGAGTCAATACTATATTGGCTTCAAGCCAATACTGGAAACCCCCGAGTAAAATACTGGAGTTACGCGAGTCAAATTCGCGTCTTCCCCCTGCTCCTTCTTTCTTCTACTCGTGTTCTTCTTCTTCCTTTATTTTTTTTTTCTTTTAACTTTGTTAAATTTAAAACTGTTGCACCAGGCTAAAACTCGAAGCAAGCCCTGAAAATACTCGTGTACATCACGCGACAACTACAACACCAAACCAGACCGCCCAAACACCAAGTTGTGCACGAGATCTCCGTGCACTTGCACACGCCGCCGGCGATGCTTCGGCGCCGGCGACGACCACCAACAAATCAAAGATCGGTCCCTCCTTCGGCAGAAACGACCCAAATACCCAAACCCATCTCGAATCGAAAATCGAAAAAAAAACGTGAAACCTGGAATAGTTCGAACCCCTCATCAACCTGGTAACCACTCGTGTTCGACGCTTCGACCACCGGAGGCCACCAAACTCCGACCGCAGCTTCGTCCATCTCCCCTCTACCTCCCCTCAAACCTGCGTGACACTCGGTCAATCCCACTAGCCGCACCGATCGATTTAACCTGGCCTAGTTAAACTAGGGTTCTGTACTTCATATGCTTGCCGCCTCCACCACGACCAACGGTACCACGTCACCATATTTTTTTCCCAATCCCCGTACGTCCCTCTGTCACCAACCAAAACTTCATCCTCTACAAATCAGTGAATCCCCGTGGATCACTAAAACTAGGAAATTCATACAAACCCAAATTTGCTCGTTTATCTTTGATCTAAAATTTGTGATTTTCACTTTAACAATCATGTTATAGGATGAGAATTCAAGTTACAAACCTGAACTTGTAAATTAAGAAATCTGAATTTTTGACAAATTTATGTTTTACTTAGTATCTTGGTTTTCCAGAAACATTAACTAGTTGTTTTAACTTAAATATAATTTTAAATTAAAGCTTAAGGTAAAACAATCAAGTTTTTTCTTAAATTATGAATCCAGATTCTTCTTGGATCAGGAGGAAATGATTTTTTTTTTGTTTTTGAATGATAATCTGATTTGGATTTTTTTTTCTTTTCCTTTTTAAACAGAGTTCTTCTATAGGTTATGCAAACATGTATTCATCATACTTCAGCAGTTCTACAATATAAATATCCAAATATGCTTCACACTACAAGATGGAACACAACAATGATATGACCAAAATTATACTTAGAGATTTAAAGGTGAAGTTACTCACCTGATATGGTTGAACAGAGGGCAGAGAACAAAAATAACAGAGGACAGAAGAGCATTTTGTTTGTGTCTAGGTGCTTGTAGCTTTGAATTTACAGTTTGAATTTGTTTTAAATTTTCAAATTTGCTTTATTTCCAGGCTGTAGACTTTACTCTTGAACTTTGAATTAGTTGAAGTTTGATGATTTGCAAATTTGAAGCTGAATTTGATTGTTGAAAACCTTGCCTTGGGAATGCTTCAGGAATTTCAGAGTTGAATTTGTTTGAGTTTTGTTGATAATCATTTCAGTTTTTCTTAGCTTTGACGGTGAACGAACTGATGATGAGGAGTTGGATATATATAAAAGAAGGTGACAGGGTATGATATGCAATATTTTGTACAAGGTGATGTTTCTTTTGTACTAGAATTGGTTTGTTAATGTTTTGATCAGATATTTTTTCTTTTCTTTTTCTTTTTGTGGCTGATAGGATGGGGACATTAAATGCAAGCTCTATTTTGTTTACAGGCCATGCTTCTTTGAATTATTTATGTGCAGTCTTTGCTTTGTATATGCATGTACCTATGTACTTTGTTTTCAGATTTGCTTGTACTCCTTGGTTTTCTTTAAAAACTTTCAAATTAAATTTGTTTTGTTTACTAATTTTATGCAGGCTGAGAGTGATATCTTTTGTCATATGCCAATATATTTGTTTACTTTGCCTTTACTTGCCTTGCATACTTACTTCTTAACAGGCTACATGAAATGTTTATTTGCCTGGGTATGTTTTTAGGTCTACAGATTTACCTCTTTGTATGTGCTTTGTACTTAAATTTATTTGTTTGCCTAGTTTGTTTTTTTTTTCCATTTTGTGGTGGCTGATGGATGATTTGGTATGTTATTCCATATATTTTTGTTTCTTTGTTTTGTTTCTTACTTTATACTGTAAACAATTTCTATTTTAATTACGTTGTTAAATTTTTAACTAATTTGTTTTAATGTGTATATTTTATATCTTATTATGTTGTTATAACTCCTCCAATGTAGTCGCGTTATATTTTACAAAGTTTATAAATATGTTGTTTGAATTTTAACTTTGTGTATTTATTTATTTTATAATTTTTCCCATATAAACTTTTATTTCTTATCTTACATTTGTAATAAAATAAACACACATTTTTTTGTTTGAAATTAGAGATGCTCAAATTTATTTACCAATAAATTTATTCAAAAATTAAATTAATTTTCATTTTACACTCAATTAAAATCCGGGATCGTTACAGACTTCCCCCCTTAAAATGAATTTCGTCCTCCAAATTCGCCGGAGAGATTACGAAGATAGATGAAAGACCGAGAAATATCTTTCCAGACCAAACTAGATATCTATTCTGCATTTGGTAAGCCAAATCATAATATCAACAATCGATACAAGAACGAATCTATTGAACACTTCAAAAGATAATCGGGTTATCCAAATCTACAAATATGCAAGGGCACTGGTTAGTTCGAAGGATAACTAACCATCCGTAGAATATATCGAGACCCAAACAATAGATAAATGGATTAAATCTTCCATAATTCTCAAACATTAGGGATGGATTCCAAACTCAAGTCGGAATATCTCAAAATAAATACCAATTTGTCCCTCTTCGGACTTCGATATACCCAAGAAAATTACAATAAAATTTCAACCTTCGGTTTTAAACGAAATCGTTTTATCGATTCTTTTCAAATTTATCCTTGTACTCAATTAACCAATTTATCTCAATTTAAAATTTCCCAATTCATATTCATTAAGGTTTAAATCAAAAATTGATAAGAAATCGATGAAGATACAAAGTAAGGATTTTCTACAACGATTCGTAGGGCATCACCGCACTGAAACTTCTTGCAACTGCTACGAGGCAAATCAAAAGAATTTGGAAAGATGAATCGAAAGAGATTGATAGAGAAAATTTGTTTCCACTGTTGCAGGGCATTGACCATTTATAGTCATATTCCCCTGTCCCCTATCTCGTCCTCTTCTTGCACTCATACTCACTATCAGTGGATAGTAAGAGAATTTGCTGAAACATTCGAACGGATATCTTAGGGATATACTCATTCTAGGGCATACTTCACCATATCTCTAATGAGCCACTTAACGTGTTGTACTCCAGAGCTAAAGTTTCACCTTAGCTCTGATACCAAATGTAACGACGCAGATTTTTTTCGTGCTCGAAAATCGACATCCATACTTTAACATCGTACTTGAATGTCGTAGATTCGACCGTTCAAATCCGAGTCGCCGGAGCTTCTAACACAATTAAGTAAACAACACAGCGAAATAAAAGAATAATACATTGATATACAGCTTTGATACAATATATGATACAATAAATATCAATATACATCAGAGATATGATACAAGAAATAGCAGCGGAAAAGGAAAATAGATAACATCTAGCAGCAGAACAATATAACTCTAAGATAGTCTTCAAAAGAGAACTCCAGCAACAGTAGCTCGATCCAACATCACGTTTCACCAAGACAAACAAGTCTCGTCCACATCCAAAGACTGAATTAGCTCCAGATAACCTACTAAACTTGACTATCTGAAAAAACCAACTCTAGACTGCTCGTGTATAAAAATTTTGAGCACCTAGAGTTTAGGAAAGAAACAATAAACTCTGGATCAGTCATGGGACTGGTGTGAGCAACAAAAACAGTTTATCTTTAAAAACAAACAGCAAGAGAATTTTAAATTAGATTCGCAATGCTTTTAGAAAATGAGACCACCATAAGGTCTCCCGCACACACACACAATGCAAATGCAGAATCGGAGGAGATTTCTCCTTATGATTGTCAAATATGCTTAATACGCGAATTCCTTTGATATTATCACTATAAGTGCAAAGTGGAGAAAACAATTTCGAAAGTATAATATAAATCTTAGCCAGCATAGACATTTCGCACTTATGCCTACTGTAGCTACCATGTTCAATAGCAGGTTACCACCACATTCCATGGCAGGTTATACAACTAAAACCGTACAGGGTACGTATTTGAAGAATGGATTTCCAACAAATGGTCGGGAAAAGGAACTTCCCAAACCGAAATGGAACGCCTCTGGAAGGACGTCCTCGAGCATCCCAAATGGATCTCTGCCAAACAAGGCCGACTACCCATTTCCCAGGAGTAAGAAACCTCAGATATACCGCCCCCGGTCCTTTTGGACCTTTATACGAGGCCTCGATTCCAACAACACCACACAGCAATAGATATAGTGTATCCACATGAGTAAGTATCTGGGCTCCATACCATGATACTACCCCTTTCCAGAAGGAATGGTCCTACCATAGGGAAGCGATCCCTGAAACCTTGCTGCCACGATTCCTGTTTCGACCATTACCGGGTTGTGAGGCTCGACGAAGTCTCGTCCACAAAGCTACGCTTTTTACAAAAGCCACGCTTTGATCAACAAATGATCAGCAGTACTCAGCATGCCATATTACCAAGCTGGGAATATATTGCTGATAACCTTCAGCTACATATCTTCTAAGGGTGTTAAGCTAAGAGAATAAATTCTCCGCCACCAACAGAAATGTATTTGAAAGAAATCTGCTTTATATCTCAATATGTAATGTCAGACATACAATCCATACAAGTCTGTTCTGGATTTAGAACAGAACCGAAGGCACTTCCAAAGAAGCCCTTGCAATCCGGGTATTCACAATCCCGATTGGACTTCCCATCAGTTAGGGAATCTCTATAACGGAGCAACTCAGTGCATAGATAATCGATAGGTCATCCTATCGTTCTCGCAAATACCCGGTCTTCACCACCGGTCTTCAAATGCTATCCATAACGTCGAATCACATATTCGGAATGGGTTATACGACCCGAAGGTCCTTTCCCGGCTAACCCGAATAGTAAGCGCAACATTTAAAACATATGGATAAGGGATTTCAATTAAGTCACAACTTAATAAGTCAAAACTTTTCTTTCAAATGGTTTAAACAAATTACCATTTCAAATCTTTTTAAACAAAAGATTTACTTTACTAAGTTCACCCATTTTCACAAAGATTCATTCCCGGATTTCAAAACAATTCCATCTCAATTGGATTAATTCATTTAAATCTTTAAATTAAAGATTTATCTTATAGCTTTCAAACCGTTTCCAAATATTCACTTTCAAAATCCGTTTCCAAATATTCATCTATAACTTGGAAAACTATTTTAGTTTAAACTTGAAATCCCTTTAATACAATTTGAAATTCATTTCTCCTATGAAAGCTTTTTATCATTTAGAAACAACAATCTTATTTCGGAAAAACCCGATTTCATTTATACAAGTTACAATCTTTGGTTTAATTCAAATTCCCAAAAGAACAATACTTTAAAAATAGTTTGACTCATATATAACTAGTATAATATCGTTAATCCCTAGTTTCAAATCATAGAATTCAATTTTAAATAATGAATTCAAATTAAATCAAAATATTTAAATTTCAAAATCCAATCAAGTTATTCAAAATAAATTTCATCTTTGAAATTCCATTTCAAAGGCTTTTCACTTTAAACCTAATCCATTTCCAAAACATTTGAATTCAAATATCCAAATCCAAAACTATTTCAAAAATCTGTGACAATCGATTTCCTCGTGAAATCCATATTGGTGTGTGTATAAGTGTGGTCCAGGGGTTTAACACACAATAGTGCAACAACATTCAATCACCACAGATTAAGCACAGAAATATATTTGATAAGCGATATAAAGTATAACGCTTATCTTCTATTCACAATTCACAGATAATATGCAGATGTATCATCAATAAATGAATAAAATACTCAGTTCAATCCACAAAACAAAATGTCACAGATCAGTTAGGGAAATCAATTCAAGGTATCTCATACAATACAATCATTCATAAGTAAGGCCAAGCATTCAATAGTCATTTATAAGTAGGATTAATTAATCGTTTAATCCTAATCAATTCAATTTATTTCCAAGTAAATTAATTACTTACGAATTAACTACCTAATCTTGATTAATTAATTACAAATCATTTGATATCAATAAATTCATCAAACACTTTAATAAATTAAATTATCCTTAATTAATCATATTAATTTAATCAACCCTTAAACCAATTACATAATTAATTAACCCCTTAATTAATTATTTTAAAGAAATAAAATATTTAATTACTTTCATTAAGAAATTACCTTAGATTAAATCATCATTGATCATTTCTGATTATAAATAAATCTAATTATTTATTTATAATTTAAATAAATCATTCTTTAATTACCTTATTAATTAAGTCATTTTATTTCCTTAATTACCTCTAAGATAATAAATTTCTTTATTTATGATTTCATTATCATTTATGTGTATTTTAAACATTACACTTTAAATTTTAGATTCAAAATGATTATATATTTAAACATCTATCAAATTTAAATATCCATTTATAAACATATATAAGAAAAGTTCTAGCTAATCTACTTAAATTTTTATTTAAAATTTAAACTTTAAAATACATTACGTTTTATCTTGCAAATTCAGGATAAAACAAAACATATATTTGCATTCACAATTCTTTTATAAAAGAACTTTATCAAAACTCAAGTTTAAATGTTTGTTTGAAAAACAAGTTTACTTTTTAAAAAGCTATTTTAATTTCAACTTGTTTTTAAAACAATTCAGATTTTAAAATGATTTAAAATTACAGATTTGAATTCAAAGAAAAACTTGAATCCATTTTAAATTTTGATTAAACTTTGATTTTAAACTTTGTTTAAAATTTTGATATTCTACTTAATCGCTTAAACCTTTACGTTATTAAAACAATTTGAATTTGTAAAACCTATTTCTAAACTAAATTTCAAAACTGAACTTGAATTTATATTTAGACCTTTGTTTTGAAACTTTAATTTAAACTTTGGTTTAAAACTTGAATTTTAATTCCCGAGTCAATACTATATTGTCTTCAAGCCAATACTGGAAACCCCCGAGTAAAATACTGGAGTTACGCGAGTCAAATTCGCGTCTTCCCCTACTCCTTCTTTCTTCTTCTTCCTTTATTTTTTTTTCTTTTAACTTTGTTAAATTTAAAACTGTTGCACCAGGCTAAAACTCGAAGCAAGCCCCTAAAATACTCGTGTACATCACGCGACAACTACAGCACCAAACCAGACCGCCCAAACACCAAGTTGTGCACCAGATCTCCGTTCACTTGCACACGCCGCCGACGATGCTCCGACGCCGGCGACGACCACCAACAAATCAAAGATCGATCCCTCCTTCGACCGAAACGACCCAAATACCCAAACCCATCTCGAATCGAAAATCGAAAAAAAAAAGTGAAACCTGGAAAAGTTCGAACCCCTCATCAACCTGGCAACCACTCGTGTTCGACGCCTCGACCACCGGAGGCTGCCAAACTCCGGCCGCAGCTTCGTCCATCTCCCCTCTACCTCCCCTCAAACCTGCGTGACACTCGGTCAATCCCACTAGCCGCACTGATCGATTTAACCTGGCCTAGTTAAACTAGGGTTCTGTACTTCATATGCTTGCCGCCTCCACCACGACAGACGGTACCTCGTCACCATATTTTTTTCCCAATCCCCGTACGTCCCTCTGTCACCAACCAAAACTTCATCCTCTATAAATCAGTGAATCCCCGTGGATCACTAAAATTATGAAATTCATACAAACCCAAATTGCACTTTTATCTTTGATCTAAAAATTGTGATTTTCGCTTTAAAAATCATGTTATAGGATGCGAATTCAAGTTACAAACCTAAACTTGTAAATTAAGAAATCTGAATTTTTGACAAATTTATGTTTTACTCAGTATCTTGGTTTTCCAGAAACATTAACTAGTTTTTTTAACTTAAATATAATTTTAAATTAAAGCTTCAAGCAAAACAATCAAGTTTTTGCTTAAATTATGAATCCAGATTCTTCTTGGATCAGGAGGAAATGATTTTTTCTGTTTTTGAATGATAACCTGATTTGGATTTTTTTTCTTTTCCTTTTTAAATAGAGTTCTTCTACAGGTTATGCAAACATATATTCATCATACTTTAGCAGTTCTACAATATAAATATCCAAATATACTTCACACTACAAGATGGAACACAACAATGATATGAACCAAAATTATACATAGAGATTTAAAGGTGAAGTTACTCACCTGATATGGTTGAACAAAGGGCAGAGAACAAAACGAACAGAGGACAGAAGAGCATTTTTTTTGTGTCTAGGTACTTGTAGCTTTGAATTTACAGTTTGAATTTGTTTTAAATTTTCAAATTTGCTTTATTTCCAGGCTGCAGACTTTACTCTTGAACTTTGAATTACTTGAAGTTTGATGATTTGCAAATTTGAAGCTGAATTTGGTTGTTGAAAACCTTGCCTTGGGAATGCTTCAGGAATTTCAGAGTTGAATTTGTTTGAGTTTTGTTGATATTCATTTCACTTTTTCTTAGCTTTGAAGGTGAACGAACTGATGATGAGGAGTTGGATATATATAAAAGAAGGTGACAGGGTATGGTATACAATATTTTGTACAGAGTGATGTTTCTTTTGTACTAGAATTGGTTTGTTAATGTTTTGATCAGATACTTTTTCTTTTCTTTTTCTTTTTGTGGCTGATAGGATGGGGACATTAAATGCAAGCTCTATTTTGTTTACAGGCCATGCTTCTTTGAATTATTTATGTGCAGTCTTTGCTTTGTATATGCATGTACCTATGTACTTTGTTTTCAGATTTGCTTGTGCTCCTTGGTTTTCTTTATACACTTTCAAATTAAATTTGTTTTGTTTACTAATTTTATGCAGGCTGAGAGTGATATCTTTTGTCATATGCTAATATATTTGTTTACTTTGCCTTTACTTGCCTTACATACTTACTTCTTTACAGGCTACATGAAATGTTTATTTGCCTGGGTATGTTTTTAGGTCTACAGATTTACCTGTTTGTATGTGCTTTGTAATTATATTTATTTGTTTTCCTAGTTTTTTTTTTCATTTTGTGGTGGCTGATGGATGATTTGGTATGTTTCCATATATTTTTGTTTCTTCATTTTGTTTCTTACTTTATACTATAAACAATTTCTATTTTAATTACGTTGTTAAATTTTTAACTAATTTGTTTTAATGTGTATATTTTATATCTTATTATGTTGTTATAACTCCTCCAATGTAGTCACGTTATATTTTACAAAGTTTATAAATATGTTGTTTGAATTTTAACTTTGTGTATTTATTTTTTATATTTTTTCCCATATAAACTTTTATTTCTTATCTTATATTTGCAATAAAATAAACACACATTTTTTTATTTGAAATTAGAGATGCTCAAATTGATTTACCAATAAATTTATTCAAAAATTAAATTAGTTGTCATTTTACACTCAATTAAAATCCGGGATCGTTACAGATTTCCACTGTAAATTTAAATTTTACAGAGTATTAACTAAATACACTTAATTGAAATTATTTTTAAAAACAAGAATACAATGTTATTGACATTTTTCTTTTAGTAATCAAAGTCTAATTATGATTATACAGGGAGATAGGAATTATTTTTGTGATTGAAGCTTAGCCTGTTACTAATAACAGAGCACAATACAAATATATACGGATGTACACACTGGTAAACAAGCAATTTCATACAATGTCCAGATGAAATAAATCATGCAAGTCATATCACAACTTTATCACATAAGATCATCGCACGCAATACTTAAAAAACTGTTTTTAAATAAAAGTTTGCTCACCTTTTATCAAAACAGAGAGAGACAACACTGTTGCATTTTGTTTCCAGGAACAGTTTTGCTCTGATACTATGAATGTTGAGTTTTCTTGCTGTTTAAGTTGAAATTATTTGTTGATCTTTGAAACTCTTGTTTGTTGAATTTGCTGTTGAGAAGATTACTTTGATTACGAGCTTTGCTTTACAGATTTTTGAACTTCAGACTTGAAAAATGCTTGTAGATTTGTTGTAAATCTTCATTTTGCAAGACCACAGATTTTGAAGATTTTTGAACTGATTTTAGATTTTGGTTTTGAACTTTCTTTTAAAGTCTGATTTTGAATTTTCTTTTAAAAATCTGATTTTCAGTTTCTTTTTAGAAGAGAAGAAAGAAAATTGTTTCAACACAAATAGATTTGCCAAGTTTCTCTTATTACATTTATTTTAAAATGTTTCAAAAATAAATTAAAACATTATCAATTGTTACTTTAGATTGTTAAAATGATTCCAAGTGTATTTGAAAGGTTTAAATGTTTTACAAATGTAAGAAACAAGAAATTTTATGTTTAACACCTTATTTGAATTTTACTTATATTTTTATATTGACATGTTTTAATGTTTATTTTCAATTAGCCTTAAATGTTTACATATATATAAATTACCTTTATACAATTACATACCTTTATGTTTTATTTATATATTTTTAAAATTTGTTTTTCAAAGCTAAATTTTAAAAGAAAGAATAGTTAAAAAGAAAAGAATATTAAATTAAACCTTATTTCAAAGTCTCAAACTAAAAATATTGTACTTAAATATATATGAACTAAATTTATTTCAAAACCAATTTTTAAAAGAAAACAAAATAAACTTTTATTATAATATACTATTTAAGCTATTATATTTTTAAATAACATAAATATTTACTTTAATTACTTTTGAAAATATAAGATAGATTTTTAAATAAGCTTTTGAAAAGTTACTATTAAATTCAATCATAATCTTTCAATTCACAATATTTATTCATATATATATATATATATATATATTATAAATTTGAAAACATTCTTATTAATTTAAATTAAAACAAAAATTCCTATTCACAATGTATACACACATATACATTATAAAAAGAATATATTTTAGCTTAGAAAGATAAATTTTATAAATTAAATATTGTTAACTTTGAAAAGAAGAAAATTTGCCAAATTAAATTATTATTATTACAAATTTTGTAAAAATAACATTTGTCAAATTAAATCATTATTAGTTTTGAAAAGATAAATTCTGTTAAATTAGATTATTTAAATCAATATTACCTATTTTAAAATAATTATTAATGGAAATTATTAAATAAATATTGCCCAAAATTCTGAGACATCACACTACTCGTCCTCTACACTGCTACTGCATACACCTTGACATGTTATATAGTCTACTCGTTTAAGAGTACCCAAGGTAATAAGAAGTAAAGCATAAAACCTTGAGTTAAATAATAGTCCGTTGTGAGAAACAAATGAATCTCAAAATACTATATAAGTCGATATATTAAGGAACAATGGTATATGAACCATACCTAACATGTTCCTAAAACCAAAGAGCTGGCACATAACGAATATAATAAGCTACTCTATAACATCATAAAGGTGTGCTTCAACCTAAGTACGACGATAAATTTCCCTGAAGTGACATCCTTAGAGTTGATAGACTATAGGGGAAAACAATCAAAGTAAACACAACATCCATTAATAATCTTCATCGTCACTCACTGTGCCACGGATATATGATAACTCGTATGACCATTCCTCTACCAAGGATTGAAGGATAAATCTCAGTTTTATGTGTACTCGTCCTTTGGCCTAAAGATGATATTAGACCCATTTTACCGATCAAAGGTACACATATCCATTAAACTGATCTAGGGCAGCCAAACATTGTACCCGTGAGCATCCTTACAATACACCTACTTTTTAGTACATCAGAAAACACTGATTATCAATGATCCCTTAGCATGCATGTTCGAACTCTTTTCTTGCTCCATCTAGTTTCAATTATCCTCAAAGAACCATTCAACATTCCTTCTTTCCATGATGAACAATTCCATCCACGGGTCACCCTTTTGAATCCGCTCTTTTATGGATAACCATTCTCATCACTTCTTTCAACATCGAGCCGCCTTCATCGAAATCTAACTTCATTCACCGTTGAATTACCATTATCAAAGTACATATGCTATCGTCTTCTACTACATCGCCATCAAACCCTAAGAAAACAAACAAACACCTTCAGTAATATCTGTAAAACATACGCTTCACCTCTGGGAAGTTTGACCTTTATGGGCTTAATAACCCAAATTGGTACCAACCTTAATCAAATCAGTACCAACCTGAAAACTTGATCCACTTTTGGTCCTTCTACTTTCATTAAGTCCCCTCTTCCTAATGCTTGAGTTACCATGTCACCGACACTCTCCCCAAGACTTAAAAATTGGTTGTTACCAACCTGAATTACTTAGCCAAAATTTGACCATGTATTTAACACCCCAACCTCTTCCATTTTTACTTTCTCTGAGCTCATTTCCTCAGTGCCACACTTTCCAAGTCTTTATCACCTTCCCAAAGCCCCCGAAAAAGTGATCGGTACTAGCCTAAAAATGGTCGGTACAAACATGAATTTTCACCTCGATCTCTTTCCTCCTTGTTTTCCTTAGACTCCCCTTCTAAGTATAACACTCCCCAAGCACTCAGGCGCTTCTCTTTTGGCTTAAAAAGTGGTCAGTATCGATCAGAAAGTGCTTGATACCGATCAAAAAGTGGTCGGTATTGACTACTTAGCCAAAATTCCAACTTTAAGATTCTGGACCTCTTCCTACCTTCAACTTGAAGACTACCTTAAAGTTTCATAGCCTAAGTCCCCAAGCCTTTCCTTCTTGCCGATTAGGTCTGCAAACTCTCCAGCCAGCAATCTACTCATCCCCAACAAAATCCCTTCACCCAAATTTAATGCAACTTGAGCCATTGCCTCCTCCCTTGCTCCAGAGCCTATCTTCCAAGTTTCAACCAATCCCGACCACTTTTGCCTTTGATTTTCTCAATTCGATGATTTCTTTCTAACTACCTAAAAGCACTTGCAAATCATACCAAAGCATAACCTATCGAGCCAAAATATCATCCATATTCATCCATACACACATGCAATTCATTAAAACACGATAATCATACAAATCCTATCCTAGATCTAACTTTTATAGTAGCATGTAAATATGATCAAAAGTGGCTGTAAAACCATTTTAAACCTTTATAGTTTCAGACTTAAACATGCAAACAAGTGTGATTAAAGTTAGAAAATGTTTTATCATCAAAATCGTATTAAATATGTCAAATTTAACTATATAAACATAAATAGGATAGTAAGAGGTAAAGAATAACTTACCCATTACCCGATATACCGATTTCAATCCCTAGATCTGATCTGAACAGCAAAAGATGATGAATTCCCAAGCTCCAAAGTGATAGATGTACAATCTTCTTTGCTACTTACCCTTCTAATGATGATTTGGCTAAGGTTGGTAAGGAAGATAGATGATTTTTGAAGAGACTGGAGTTAATGGGAGCTTAGAATTGTTTTGGGGAAGATGGAAATGATTTAGGATGTTACCATTAGTCGGCTTTAGAATTCAATCTTAAAATAGGTTAGGAGCTTAAGTATGGGTTAGCCTAATTACCCAATAATGCTGCCCAGTAGCGGATAAAACATAAAACCCATTACTTTCAAACGGTAAGTTCATTTTGTTATTATGACCACTGTATAGAGTGAGAAACATCATCCTAAAGCGATGAAATTATTTTAATATCCTAGCTCAGCTTCCACCAAAAGTTATAGTCCTTACAAGATTTTTAGGGTTAAATGCTCACATAGAAATTAATCAAAAATTATAAATGTGTTAAATGTTCTTAAGGGTCATTTTCCAAAATCTTATGGTCATATAACCTTATGAATTAGATAACAATAATCTACGATCCTCTAATACATAAATACGGTCATCATACTCTCCCTTTTTAGGAATTTCGCCCTTGAAATTCCCAAATAAGTCAAAGAATGGTCGGCCATAGTTACTCCGCATACCTGAAAATCATATGCAACCATCAAACATATCAAATAGGCAACTGTTCAATCAATAGTACATATAAACCTATCCTAGGATGTAAGATACTAAACTATCTTACATGATGTCAAAGGTGAAAGTAAATATGAAAAATAGTAGGACTTACTATGCAAAGAGCTTCAGATATGCAGCTCTCATGCTCTTCTTGGTTTCCCATGTGAAATCGCCTTCACTTTCATCCTACTGAATCTTCACTAACTCCACCATCTTCCTTCTAAGTTGTTTCATATCGCGTCCAACAATACAAACTGGCCTATTAGTTCTCGGAGCTTCTGGTTCAATCTCGATATCATCAAATTGACGCGGTGTAATCGTCATGTCTAAGTTATGCACAAACTTCTGCAAGTGAGAGATGAGGAAGACGTTGTGCATTCCCACCATCTTCTGAGGTAAGTCGATCCTATGTGTATGTTCTCAATCCTCTATACTATTGGAAAGGACCTACAAATCTCGAGGCCAACTTCTCCTTATTACTGCATATAGTAACATTCTTCAATAATGAAATCTTCACAAACACCATATCATCGAAAGAGTACTCACAATCACTACGTCTCTTTTCAGCTAGCTCTTCCTCCTATCCCAAGCAGCTTTAATCAATTGCCAAATGATCTCAATCTTATTTGAGGTTTCATGTATCAATTTCTTCCTTGCTTTCCTCTAATATGAAGGAGTGTTACATGGTCGGCCACACAATGCTTCGTACAGTGCCATACCGATGCTAGACTGATAGTTAGGGTTATATGAAAACTCCACTAAATGTAAGTGTTAGTCCCACGAGCCTACAAAATCAAGTATGAAAGCTCGCAAGAGATCCTTAAATACATGGTTCACCCTCTTTGTCTACCCATCAGTTTGTGGGCGATAAGTTGTTTTAAGATACAGATCGGTCCCCAATGCCTCTTATAAGGTCTTTCAAAATCCACAACTGAATAAAGGTTCTCATTCACTCATAATGCTCTTCAACACACCATGGAATTGTACAACACTTTACATACAACTCGGCCAGTTTGGAAGGCTTCTGCTAGACTTAATGGGTATGAATAAAGCACTCTTTGTCAACCTACCGGCTATGACCAAATGTGATCGTTCCCTTCTTTGGTCTTTAGCAGTCCATCTATAAATACCATCAGACTTGCTCCTATTTCCACTCGGGAACTTCAATTGGTTGTAATAATCCGCTTGGCTTCTACTATTCTGCCTTCACCAACTAGCAGTTCATATACTTCGAGATGAATGTCCCGACATCCTTCTTCAGCCCTTCTCAATTATAGATCTACTTCATATCATAGTACATCTTATTGCAGTCGAGATGTATAGTTAACTTTGAATGGTGGCACTCTTATAGAAGCTCATTTCATAGTCCATCGATACCAAGAAAAAACAATATCCTACTCTAATGGAGCTAACCATCTTGATCAAGTTGCACAGTTTCATATCTTTAAACTATACTCCTATTAAATCCTATCTTCGTCTTGAACTCTGCTAGTTAGCATCTCGCCTCTATCTAGAACCAATCCACTCAATCAAAGTAGGTCTGGTTGTCAAGCTTGCCAATATCTCTGGCTCTAACTCGCAATGAGGTTTGAAGTCAAAGCTAGCAATAAACTCCAACTATTTCCACTTTAGGAACATTACTCCCAAACTGGCTTGTCTTCTACTCAATGCATTAGCGACTGCATGTCCCTTATCGGATGTATAGGAAATGTCAAAGTCATAGAAAGCCAAGAATTCCAACCATCACAACTGGTGAAGTTGAGATCCTTCTAGGAGAAAAGTTACTTAAAGGATTTATGGTTGGTGAACAGCTCAAACCTTTCTCCTAATAGATAATTCCTTCAAAATTTCAAAGCAAATACAATCGCACCAACTCCAAATCACGAGTTTGATACTTCTTCTCATGCGGTTTCAGCTATCGACTGGCATAAACGACAACCTTTCCCCTCTGCATCAACACCATGCCAAGTCCAGTACTACATGTGTCTGTGTATGTTATCAGCTCCTTATTCCCGCTTGGAATAGTCAATACCGGTGCACTCATCAAACTCTCCTCAAGATTTACAAATGCACGCTCACACTTTGCGTCCCAAACAAAGGTCTGATTCTTCTTCATAAAATTAGTCAATGGTGGTGCTACCTTCAAGAAGTACTAGATAAAATGTCTATAATGTGCCACCAATCCTAGGAAACTCCTTACATCAGTAGAGCTCTTGTGTTGGTTCCAAACCTAAGTCACTTTCCACCTTAGCAAGATTTACTGCAATGCCCTACTTAGAGACAATATTGCCTAAGAATCACACTTCGCTCCTCTAGAAGTGACACTTTGAAAACTTCGCTTTCAACTACTGCTTCCTCAACACTTCAAGAACAACCTCCAAGTGCTTCTTGTATTCCTTCTCCATTCTGGAATAAACCAAAGTATCATCCACGAGCACAAGCACGGACATGTAGAATATACTAGTGTATGATTTTTGTTTGATGATAATAAACATACATATAGTCTTTTAAATGTATTTTTTTATTGTACTATTTTATTTTTTCATCATTTACAATTTTTTTTTATTTTTTCATATAATTAAATAAATATTTGTTGAATAAAATAAATAACTCGGAATCCTTATTTAAACTTGTATTCAAACAAATATTTTATTACAAATTTAAGCTCTTATTATATTCCAAATACAAGTTTCAGTTACAACACAATTTTCGCTTTACAATTTTATATACATGTTTCAGCTCACTAGATAATTCACCCATCACTCATATATGATCTTCAAATCTATTCTAGCCTGTATCCAGCATTTGAAGTATTTGCAAAATAAACACTAACGCAATAAAATTGAAAAAGAAATACTTTGCAATGCACAGTGAAGTGTGTGTTTTGAAAATATTGTTGCCTTAGTTGTTTGGGTTGTTCATCATTATTTTTTTAATTCATATTACGCAAACAACTTATGACATGCATAGTGTATCACTGTACATGCCACATAGTCGTGCATATGAATATCCACTTGCTTGTTAAAAAAGCAGGGACAGGTGAGCATGAGGTAAAACCCAAGCCAAGACTGGATTCAACTCCAGTGCAAATACAAATAGCAAAGCAATGGTCGGTCAAAACAATTAAGTAAGAGCCTGCATATACACATGTGTATATGTACACATGTGTCTCAAGAATCATAGTGCAGACCCATGAAGACTCAACCAACATGCAAACCAAACCTAACCAAGGTATCATACAAAAGCAATCAAGCAAAACACAAGGGCCGCAACTAGACCAGACTAGTGTGGATGTGTAGTGCAAAACAACAACACACAATAGATTTCAAAGTGCACCAGGCAAGTATGACAAGTAGTTCATTATGAAAAAATCAAACAACTAGTTCAAAACATGCTCAGGTCCAACCAACATGACGACTACCACAACAAAATGTACACATGAAGATCCACATGAAAACATTCAACCAGATACAAATGGAACTAGACCTGACTTCAAGTAGAACAACCAGACTTTAATAAAACTAAAAAAACCAAGAAGCAAGAGCCCCATAAGCAAACTCTGCATAAACACGTACCAACAGACTCAACCTATTAACCAAGCAAATGGTGCATGAGAGTTTAATGGAAGCATGTTCAAGTACAAGGGTTTAAACATCAAAGACAATCCATATAGTCAGGGATACAAGAGCATCAACATAACCAGACTTTAAACGAAAAATCCAGACATGCCCAGGTTCAATAAGTTAACATGAATGCAAAGCAACAACAACAGATCATCATACACATACACATGCCTGTACACACATGTATACATATATAATGGTAACCAAACAAGTAAACATGCTCGCATATACATGGATATGCAAAGATTTAGACATGTCAAACCCAAATGGGTTAACATGAATGCAAAACACTTGAATAACAAGTTCATATCCAACCGGAGAAGACATCAATGCATTGGAGCTGCAACAATCGTACACTCAACCCAACAACTAGCACAAATTACAAGGAAATGGACTGTGCATAGCCATAGCAATCACACGAACTAGAGGCCAAGAGGAGTAAACCCAGATAAAGGATCATATAACATATTGAAATCTATCTAATTGGTGGTTTGTAATCTGGAAATGCAGCTTTAGATTACGTTTCTGTGATGTATGCATATGTTGAGCGAAATCAAAGCAATAATAGAGCATTCAGCAGTTTGAACAAAGTCAAAAGAATTCAATCAGAGGTCATAAGGAAATGTATTTCAAAAAATGGAATAACAAATCATAGTGAACTAGTTAGCGAATGATGAAAAGTCGTAGGAGCAAAGAACAGAACAAATTCAACTACATTAAAGCAAATTTGAATATATCAAAAAAATATTCGATCAGTGAATAAGTCAGAAATCATATGACCGTTTGATCAAAAATCCACGCGAGTAATAAAATCATGAAGAATCATAATCAAGATATACGAAACAAAAATTTAGGGATTTTATCCCTATTTAAACCAAATTTCATCATTGGCAAAAGAAAGCAGTTCGAGTTCAAGCAAATCAACAGAGAAAATAAAGTAAAAAATCACATACCAATTATATAACGTTCGAACTCGACATTGAAGCAGCCTAAGCAAATCGAAGAACAATGATCGAAGAAGTAGCAGTAATCATATTTGAGGAACGAAAGCATACAAATTGCAAAATTTTCAAGCGGCAGCTCAAATTCGAAAGAACCCTAATTTCAGAAGAAGGATAAAAGGAAAACAGCCGAAGAGATTTCATAAATTGGAGTAAAGGGAGATGGTTTTTACTTTTACTTAGGTCATAGTTTTATGTGTATTGGGCTTCAATTATAAAACAGGGTTCTATTTTTTTAGTTTTATTTCTATTTGTAATTTTTTTAAATTTGGTAAATTTCTAGTTGTGTAACAAGGTACAAACTACGGGGCATAGTTTGAGAATTTTCAACTCAATGACTGAGTTATGGCAGGGTTTTGAGCTAGAGTTGGGTTAATCAGTTAGTGGGCATCGCAAGTTTACGTGTCGTTGTAAGCATCTAATTACTTAATTTCTAGTAGAAACCTTGGGGCTAGCATGTAGGCAAATTTTTGCCGAAGCTGGGTAAAACTGTATGTGATCTTTACTGCATTACTTTCTATTTTTATTTTTATTTCCTCATTAATTTTTAGTAGACCATATTCACCCCTCCTTCTAGGGTGAAAATGATCCTACAAGTGGTAGTGGAGCTAGGAACAAAAACCATTTTTTGTTATTTTTTCTTTCAATGGCTTCTTTTAATAATGGTTTTGCTAAATGTCGGTCCATATTTAGTCCACCCATGTTCAATGGTGAATATGCTCATTGGAGAATTAGAATGAATTTTTAAAAAAAACCATAGATTCATGGAATATTGTTGAAACGGGATATAGCACACCAACAGTAATGGTAGATAATCAAGAAGTTGATAAACCTACGGATCAATGGACAGATCTTGAAAATAAACTCCTAATGCTAAAGCTATGAATTCTATTTTTTTCTCATTAGATCAAATTGATTTTAACCATGTCTCACATTGTCTAACTGTGCAGGAAATTTGGCATAGCTTAAAGTGACTCATGAAGGAACCTCTCAAGTTAAAGAATCTCGCCTTGCCTTGTTTAGTAGCGAGTACAAGAACTTTACAATGGCAAAGGATGAAAGTGTCAAAGAAATGTATGGACGAATTTCTAATCTTATATACAAATCAAAATCTCTAGGAAGATTATACATAGAACTGGAAATGGTCTGAAATTCTTCCATGAAATTTTGAAGCAAAAGTGACTGCCATTCAAGAATCAAAGGATATAAAACAGATTAAAGTTGAAGAACTCATCGGAAACCTCACCACTTATGAGCTAGAAATCAAATTCAAGGAAGAACATGAATGAGGAGATATGCATACGAAATCAATAGCTGTCAAAGGAACAATGGAAAGTGAAGATGATGATGGCGATGATGAAGGAGCAGCTGAACTGGCATTGATAATAAAGAGATTCAAAAGGTGGAACCACAAATATGAAAATCCAGCCTTAAATCAACAATTAAATAACAGAATCATCAAAGTTCTAGACAACTAGAAAAGCAGGAGTTCATTTGTCACAAATGTAATAAACCTGGTCATATCAAGTCAAATTTTCCTTAAAATCGATTCAGCAAAGAAAAGAAATGGAAAAGGAAAAGTTTTACATCAACTTGGGATGAAAGCGATGTAGATGATAATGAAAGCATTGGTAGTGAGAGTGAAAAAGAAAATCTGTGTTTTTTAGGAGAAACAAGTGAAAAAAATGATGCAGAGCCAAGTAAGGTATCAAAACTTACTCACTTGCAATTACTTATATATTTTCATGAAGTAAATGGCTATTTTGAAAGACCAAGGGAAAAGTACGCTAAAATTGAATCTCAAAAAGATAGTTTGATAGAACTAAATATGTAGCTTGATCAATTGGTTCAAAACTATAGAAATAAGAACCCTAAGTGTGAGAAGTATCCATCATTAGAAGAGGAAATAGAAAATTAAGTAATTAAAATTAAATCGCTTGAAAAAAATTCTGATTTTGAAGGAAAGTAAAAATAATAGGAGAGAAAATTTTATTAAAAAGTGCACTTTGTTATTAAATGAAAATGAATCTCTCAAGTCATAAGTCCAATAATTGTCTACAAATTTAAAAAATATTCTCTAAAGGAGAAAGATCACTAAATAGTAAATATGCTATTAGGGAAACAAACTGTTAATACTATTAGACAAGGACTTACATATACTCAATCTGAAAATGGTAGAAGTAAAATTACATCATGTCTACTCCAAGTGCACGATTTGTGGAAAAATTGGACACAATAAAAACAATTGCTGCTATAGACTCTAACGCACGAAAACCATACCAATATGGATTCTTAAAGGCATGAATGTAAGATCCCTTAAAAATAGAGAAATCTGGGTGCCAGAAGGAACAAACATAGACTGTCTTGGTTCTACGCAAACTTGGTTTTCAAATTTTTTGTCACTAAAAATCATGGACTTATGAAAAAAAATAAGTCACTAAACTCTTTTCTTGTGTAGGTGTGTTGGCACGCTAAGGAATAGCAAGAGTGATACCTGGATTCTAACTATTCCAGGCACATGACGGGTGACAAACAGAAGTTCCTTAGCCTGGAGGACTACAAAGGTGGTAGAGTCACAATGGGCAATAATGATAAATGTAAAATTGTCGATAAAGGTAAAGTAGGTAACGGTACATTTACCTTAAACGATGTATAATATTTTGAAAATCTACACCATAATCTGATTTCAATCAACCAGTTATGTGATAAGGGAATGAATGCTATTTTTGATTCTATTTTGTGCAAAATTGTTGACCAATCATCAAAAGAAACAATATTTTCAGGTAAGAGGAAAGGTAATATATATTCTATATTATTTTTGATGATCTCACTCTTTCAAAATGTTTGGTGGCTAAAGATGAAGAAGTAAACTTATGGCATAGACGATTAGGACATGCTAGCGTGAATTTGTTAAACAAATTAAAAAGAAAAGATTTGGTAAGAGGTTTACCATCTTATGATTTCAAAACAGAAACTCTATGTAAAGCATGCACTATGGGAAAATTTTAAAAAATCATCGTTACATGCCAAGAACACTGTAAGTACCTCTAGAGTCCTTGAACTAGTTCATATGGATCTATTTGGACCTAACGATATTGCAAGTTTAGGTGGTAAGAGATATTGTTATGTATTGGTTGATGATTACTCTAGATACACGTGGGTATACTTCTTAGCTAAAAAATCAAAAACTTTCTCGTACTTCACTAAATTCACAAATTTAGTTCAAAATGAAAAAGGAGTTTGTATAATTTCGCTATGAAGTGATCATGGTGGAGAATTTGAAATTTTTTGTGATGAAAATGGATTTAAACATGAATTCTCTACCCCACATACTCCACAACAAAATGGAATATTCGAGAGAAAGAATTGAAGCTTATAAGAGTTGGCTATATCTATGATAAATGAGTATGAGTTGCCCTTGTTCTTTTGGGCAGAGGCAGTAAATACATCTTATTATCTAATGAAAAGAGTCATGATTAGGCCGGTTCTTAAGAAAACCCCATATGAACTATGGTTCAAAAAAAATCCCAACATTGCATATTTCAAAAAATTTGGCTGTCTGTGTTTTATTCTCAATACAGGTGATCAACTGGGAAATTTGGAGCCAAAAGTTGATGTAGGCATGTTCATGGGATACTCTTTGAAAGCAAAGCTATAGAGTATACAACAAAGGGAGAACAATCATGGAGTCAACCAATGTGAAATTTAATGAAGGCATTGATGATCGAAGCAAGGAAATAATCAAAAGCAATGTCGAAGGAGAGAACGAAAAAGATGAAAGTGAAAATCCAACAGAAACTGCAACCGTGGAAGAAGTCCAAAGAAATCAGGAGCAAGAGAGATTGAAATTAAAAGCATATCATCCTCCAGAATTGGTAATAGATGATCCTGCCAAAGGTATTCAAACTCATTCGTCCTTTTTATGTGATTTGTGTCTATACGGTGGATTTATTTCACAAATTGAACTAAAAGACACAGATTCAGCTCTCAACGATGAGAGTTGGTTTATGTCTATGCAAGAAAAGCTAAATCACTTTGAAGGAAATGATGTTTGGATTCTAGCACCTAGACCAAATGATTATCCACTTGTTGGAACCAAATGGATTTTTGAAAACAAATTTAATGAATCTTGAAATATGATTAGA
Source organism: Allium cepa (assembly GCA_030765085.1). Lineage (NCBI taxonomy): Eukaryota > Viridiplantae > Streptophyta > Magnoliopsida > Asparagales > Amaryllidaceae > Allium > Allium cepa. The sequence continues at coordinate 137,230,401 of CM060944.1, forward strand.
AACAAAGCTAGGTTAGTTCCTAAAGGTTATAATCAAATTGAAAGAATTGATTTTGATGAAACTTTTGCACCAGTAGCAAGACTTGAATCCATTAGAATCTTGTTAGATTTTGCTTGTTATAAATGATTTAAACTAAGACAAATGGATATTAAAAGTGTTTTTCTTAATGGGATTTTTAAAGAGGATGATACGTAGAACAAACTGAAGGTTTTGAAAGTCAAGAATACCCTAACCATGTATATAAACTTAAGAAAGCACTGTATGGATTAAAACAAGCCCTAGGGCTTGTTATGAATGTCTTAGTACTTATCTCCTTGAAAATGGGTTCAAAAAGGGTTGTGTAGACACCACATTATTTCTATTGCAATGAAAATGTTGACCTTTTGATTATTCAAATATATGTTGATGATATTATTTATGGTGCCACTAACAACCTTTTGTATGAGAAATTTGAAAAAATCATGCAGGAAAAGTTTGAAATGAGCTTGGTAGGAGAGTTGAATTTTTTTTTAGGATTTCAAATCAAACAAAGCAAAAAAGGTACATTCATCTCTCAAATAAAATATATTAGAGAGCTTGTTAACAAATTTGGATTGAAAGATGCTAAACTTACAAAAAAAACCCCATGAGCACAACAATTAAACTTGACAAGGACGAAAAAGGTAAGGTAGTTGATCGAAAGAAATATCGAGTTATGATTGGATCACTTCTTTTTCTTACTTTTACCAGACATTATGTTCTTTGTTTGTTTATGTGCACAGTTTCAATCAAACCCAAAAGATTCTCATTTAAAAGTTGTAAAAAGGTTTATAATGTATCTGTTGCAGACCTCACGATTTGGTCTATGGTATCCAACTAGTGATAACTTTGAGTTAAAAAGATATTTAGATGCAGATTATACTGGTAGCCTAGTTGACAGAAAACGTACTACTGGAACGTGTGGAATGTGTTTTATGTTGGGATATTCGTTAGTTGCATGGCCAAGTCGAAAACAAAAGTGTATTGCATTATCTACCACTGAGGTAGAGTATATTGCTCTAAGCGGTTGCTCTGCACAAATTTTATGGATGATACAAACTTTGTAAGACTATGGTCTAAATTTTAAACGAGTACCACTTATATGTGATAGCAAAAGTGTAATTGAACTCACAAATAATCATGTACATCATTCTTGCACCAAGCATATAGATGTTAGACATCATTCCATTAGAGACCACATTCGAAAAAAAATAATATACATAAACTTCATTTCAACTGATTCTCAATTGACAGACATTTTTACCAAACCCCTTTCAAAAAATAGTTTCATCGACTTCGTCTAAGTTTAGGCATTTTAGAAATGTGATTTTTTTTTTATTTGATCTTAAATGCCAATGTTAGTTAAACTGACTCCCTATTGATTATTGAAATGAAAAAAGTGATGAGTGTTGATCTTGATCATACATTATGTCTTAAGAGAGTACTTTTAGAAAAATTCTTTAAAAATTTAAACAAAATTTGTAATAACTTTGGTTGGCAAAAATTCCATGACCATCTCTAATTCTAGAATATTTCTAAGACAATCACTCATCAAAATCCAATATTGTATGTCAAAATGTGGTAATTAAATAGGAATTTTTTTTTTTTAAACTAATTAGTAATAAAATCATTCAAAAGTACTCACTCTTATTAAAAAATCCTCAAGGTTATGCATGGGTGAACTACTTGAAATCTCTGATTATATGCTTTCATGCTCATTTAAAAGTCCTCACGTTTGTGCATGTATGGAACACATATCAAAATTGGATGAAACAGGCTAGTTGATTCTAACCCCAGTTAAAATTATTCACGGTTATGCGTAGTTAGAAGATGCTTGAAATTCATTTTTTTTTAATAAAAATGAGGAATACAACTAATCTCATTTAAAAGTCCTAACGGTTATGCATGGTTACTAAGTAATAAATATAACACAAATGGACATGACTATATGGTTTTCTATGCCAACATCACCCCTATACTCTAAAATGGACTATGTGCCTAACAGTGTATTTATGATTTTTGTTTGATTTTTTCTTGAAATTTAATATGTATACTCAATTAGGTATTAATGTTGTATTAATGTTTATCACTCTTATCTAAACTATTACTATTTTGCTGATAACAAAAGGGGGAGAGAAGTTAAGATTTTGGTAAATAAGTTCAATTTTTTTAATTGCATATTATCATCTAGGTTCATTGCATTTTTTATTTTTTTTATTTGCATTTTTTATTATTTTCGTACATATGTGAAGGGAGACCTTTGTTGTAGGAGGAGTATTCAAATAGGGGAAGCTAATAGAATTCATCAAGACCAAATACATTTAATAGAGTCAAAATCTTAATATATGTTTGTTATCATCAAAAGGGGGAGATTGTAGAATATACTAGTGTATGATTTTTTTTGATAATAATAAACATATATATATATATTCATTTAAATGCATTTGTTATTTTACTATTTTATTTTTTCACATAATTAAATAAGTATTTGTTGAATAAAATAATAACTTGGAATCCTTATTAAAATCAATATTTTACTCAAACAAATATTTTATTACAAATTCAAATAGTACAAATTTAAGCTCTCGCTATATTCCAAATACAAGTTTCAATTATAACACAATTTTCACTTTACAATTTTATATACATGTTTCACCTTATAACATAATTCACTCATCACTCGTATTTGATCTTCAACTCTGTTCCAGCCTGTATTCAGCATCTGGACTATCTACAAAATAAACGTTGACGTAGTAAAATTGAACAAGAAATATTTTGTAGTGCATAATGAAGTGTGTGTTTTGAAAATATTGTCTGTCTCAGTTGTTTGGGTTGTTTGTCAACTTTTTATTAATTCATCTTACGCGCAAAACTTATGAAATGCACAGTGTATTACTTTAAATGCCACAGGGTCATGCACAACAATATACATTTTTTTGTTAAAGTAGCAGGGACAGGTGTGCACAAGGTCAAACCCAAGCCAAGACTTGATTCAACTTAAGTGCAAATACAAATAACACTGCAATGGTCGGTCAAAAAAAAATCAATTAAGAACCTGCATATAAACAAGTGCACATGTACACATGTGTCTTGAGAATTACAATGCAGACCCATGAAGACTCAACCAACATACAAACCAAAAGTAACTAAGGTACCACACAAAAGCAATCAAGTATGAATATAAAGGCCGCAACCAGACCAGACCAGTATGGATGTGTAGTGCAAAACAACAACACACACTAGACTTCAAAGTGCACCAGGTAAGTATAACAAGCAGTTCATTGTGAAGAAATCAAACAACCAGTTCAAAACATGCTCAGGTCCAACCAACATGAAAACTACCTCAACGAAATGTACACATGAAGATCCACATGAAAACATACAACTAGATACAAATGGAACCAGACCTGACTTCAAGTGGAACAACCTGACTTCAATGAAACCAAAACTAACCAAGAAGCAAGAACCAAAAAAGCAAAGCCTGCATATACACATACCAACAGACTCAACCTATCAACCAAGCAAACAGTGCATAGGAGTTTAATGGAAGCAGGTTCTAGTACAAGGATAGAAACATCAATGGCAATCCATATGGTTAGGGATACAAGAGCATCAACACAACCAGAATTAAAATGAAAACTCCAAATATGCTCAGGTTCAATAAGTCAACATGAATGCAAAGCAACAATAGGCAAAAATAGACCAGCATACATATATACATTGTCTGTACATACATATATACATATATAGTGGCAAACAAAACAAGTAAACATGCCCGTATATTCATGGATATGCAAAAATTCAGACATGTCAGACCCAAATGGGTTAACATGAATGCAAAGCACTCGAATAACATGTTCATATGCAACCAGAGAAGACATTAATGCCTTGGAGTCGCAACAATCATACACTCAACCCAGCGACTAGCACATATTACAAGGAAATGGACAATGCATAGCCATAACAATCACAGAATTAGAGGCCAAGATCAGTAAACCAAGATAAAGGATCATATAACATATTGAAATCTATCTAGTTGGTGGTTTGTAATATGGAAATGCAGCTTTAGATTACGTTTCTTTGATATATATATATATATATATATGTTGAGCGAAATCAAAGCATAGTAACAAAGCATTCAGCTGTTTGAACAAAGTCAAAAGAATTCAATCAAAGGTCATAAGGAAAAGTATTTCAAAAAATGGAATAGCAAATCATGGTGAACAAGTCAGCGAACGATGAACAAGTCGTAGGAGAAAAGAATGGAACCAATTCAACTACATTTAAGCAAATTCGAATATATCATAAATATATCTGATCAACGAACAACTCAGAAATCACACGATAGTTCGATCAAAAATCATCGCAAGTAAAAAAATCACGAAGAATCTAAATCAAAATATACGAATTGAAAATTTAGGGATTTTATCCTTATTTAAACCAAATTTCATCATCGGCAAAGGAAAGCAGTTCGAGTTCAAGCAAATTCAAAAGAGAAAATAAAGTAAAAAAACCGCATACCAATTTTGTACCATTCGAACTCGACATTGAAGCAGCCGTAAGCAAATCGAAGAACACTAATCCAAGAAGCAGCAGTATTTTTAATTGAGGAATGAAAGCATACAATAATTGATTCGAATTGTAATTTGCTAGCGGCGGCTCAAATTCGAACGAACCCTAATTTCAGAAGAAGGATAAAAGGAAAACAGCCGAAGAGATTTCACAAAATGGAATAAAGGGAGACGGTTTTTACTTTTACTTGGGCCATAGTTTTATATGTATTAGGCTTCAATTTTAAAATTGGGTTTTGTTTTTTGATTTTTATTTTTACTTGTAATTTTCTTTGTAAATTTGGTAAATTTCTAGTTGTGTAACTAGGTACACACTACGAGGCGTAGTTTGAAAATTCGCAACTTGGTGATTGAGTTATGGCAGGTTTTTGAGCTTAAATTTAGGTTAATCAAGTTAGTAGGTATTGCAAATTTACGTGTCTATGTAAGTGTCTGATTACTTAATTTTAGTAGAAACCTTGGGGGCAGCATATAGGCAAGTTTTTGCCCAAGCTGGGTAAAACTGTGTGTGATCTTTACTGCATTTCTTTCTGTTTTTATTTTTATTTCACCATTAATTTTTAGTAGACCTTATTCACTCCCCTCCTCTCTAGGGTGAAAATGATCCTATAGGACCTGTTTAGATGATTCCTGAGAGCATGGTTCATGAGATAACCAAAGTATTCCAGGGCATTGGTTATCCCGAACGGCAGATGTAACCACTTATAGAAACCAAACAATATACGAAATGAAGTGATCGTCACACTCCCCTTCGGTACACTTAGTTGGTGAAACCCCTACGCTAGATCAAATTGAGAGAACAGCTTCGCACCATGGAGTTGATCGATTAAGTCATCAATATGTGGGAGTGGATACTTGTTCTCCCCCCTCAACTTATTCAGCTCATGGTAATTTACACACAACCTCAAAGAGCTATACGCCTTGGTGAAGAATATTATAGGTGCACTGTACTCAAATATGCTCCTACGAACGAACACTTGTTTCAACAGGCCATTCACTTGCACCTCCAACTCCTTGTGCTCTCTGGGTGCCATACGCCTTAAAGGCATAACTATCTGCCTTGCATACTTTAATAAGTTTATGTGGAAATCAATCTCTCTATGTGGTGGTAATTCGGTCACCTCCTCGAACATATTCAGATACTCCCTCATGATAGGCACAAATGACAACCTATCCTTTGGAACCTTGAGAAAATATAGAAAGATAACCATAATTCAATCCTCTAGCAGGCAGTCAATCACTACCATCCGCCCCACTTCATCCCCAATCTTCACCGATGGCTTCTCGCAATCCACCACTACCGCATACTCCCTCACTTGATCCATCCTCAAGATAATCCTGATCCCAACGAAATTTAAAATAAAGCAATCATAAACAAAAGAGCATCCATGACTTGATAAGACCAAAACATGACAAACCATACACAGGCTAGTGGAGCCACCAACAGGGTTTGACACAATCAAAGGTTAGTCAACTATTTCGGGTTTCAATCCCAGACTATCTATTAGGTAACAAGATATGATGAAATGTAAAGCCCTATTATTAAACAAAAAAAAAAATGGGAACATCATAAATACAAAGCGTACTTTGAATAATGATGCCTTTCCCCTTTCCTTTGCCGAGGGAGCACTCGACGAAGTCGGGACAACTTCTAAAGCATATGCCTTCACAACCTGCTTCTACCGTGCTAGTTTTGGGTAACTATTCAGCATATGTCCAGACTTTCCACAGTTGTAGCACTTCTTTTTTCCATCAGCTTTGCAGTCTCTAATTAATTGATCCTTGTCTCCACAACGGTAAAAGATACGATCCCACTTAGCCTTTTTCTTTGTACTCTTTCATTGGAATTTCTTGCCTTCACTGCCTTGTTGCGGTTTGGGCTCTTCCTTTACCACAACAGCTGATTTGGACTTAGGATATAAACTCTCCTGGAGAAGAGCTTTTTCAACATTTCTTTCAAATGGCCCATTGATGTGGCTCACCATCTTGTCCCCTAGATAGGCATCCAAACCCATAAGAAACATTTCATTCTTTCTCAATGAAGTGTCGATAAAAGACATCCCATATTTTGATGAGGCATCGAACTTAGCAATATACTTGAAAATAGACATGTCCCTTTGCTTCAAATCCGCAAACTTTCTAAATAGCACCGACATCTAAACAGTTGGGATAAACTTCTCCTCGAATTGGATTTTGAACTCGTCCTAAGTAAACTGATCCTTGGGAGTAGCAATTCTAAGAGAATTCTACCAGTTCATAGCTCTCTTGAACCTGTCGGAAAGCCAATCTCCTCTTCGTAGCATCATTCAACTCTAGGTCATTAAAGATTCTTTCATAGGTGTCTAATCAATCCTGCCTTCCATAGCTAATTCCGTTGCATGAAATGGTTTCCGCCAAGACCAACAAAATCCTTATACGGCATAATTAAATCAACTCTGGGTGCTTGCACTTAAGCACAACCACTAACAGTAACATTCAAAGAATTCGCTTGGGAATTCTAAAGCATGTTCACCATTATTGTGTTGAACATGGTTGTAGACAAGGATTAGTAGCCCCCAAACCTTCTCCCTCCTCAACTCCAGAGATGGAGTTCCTTACAGTGTTTCTTGTATGCCGACTCATTCTAGATCTGTAACAAGAATGACTAGTCTCTCAAAAAATACAAACTGTATCAACGGTACGACTTATACATCATATAGTTTTGAATATCAAATATATAACTAACATGCACTTTCTCGTACACAAACCCCTCTCCTTGATCCAGTCTCGGATGATAACTCCTTCATTATCTCTACTGGACCATGATATCAACTAGCATTAACCGTGTAACCTAAGCTCTGATATCAGATTTAGCGACCGCCTACGCCATTGGCACCCAGTATAACTAATTTTTATGTTGTAGCCATGCTTTGTCGATGTAAGATGATTGTCAAGGGTTGAAAGAAAAGAAAAACAATAGCAAAACCTATCGTATAGCTCAAAGTGCATCGAATAAAATATAATATAATTCATAGATATAAAATAGGAGAGATGGTAATAACTAAGTGAACCAAATATCAGAGCATAGATCTATAGAGTTAAAATATAGTACTAGAGTTTATACAAAATTGAAATAAGCTCAGATAAACTGTATTATAATAGTAAAGTAAACACTGCCTAGGATCCACGGTATTGCACATCGGAATAAGCATAATATCCATATATAATACGAAAAAGCTCCATCCTTCTCGTCCTCTACGAAAATAAACTCAGGTAAACTATCTCATAACAGAAAGAAAATACAGCATAGGATCCATAGTATTGCATAATGGAATAATCATAATATCCATATATAATACGAGAAAGCTCCATCCTGCTTGTCCTTTGGACTACCACCACGTACATCTAGACCTACTATATAGTCTAATCATTCAAGAGTACCTGATAAAATAAGAAGCAAATCATAAAACCTCGAGTAAGAAAATAATCTTTTGTGATCGATAAATGAAACAAAAATATTATACAAGTAGATATAATAAGGAACATGGGTATATGAACCATACATGTTCTGTTCCTACAACCAAAGAGTTAGCACATAACAATATATACTCTACGGCGCCATAAAGGTGTACTGTAACTTAAGTAAAACGAAGGAGACCCAGGTATCGCTGTCCACAATACCTACCCCAAGTGGCATCCATAGAGTGATAGATTATGGATGAATACAATCAAAGAAAACATACTATCCATCAACATTCCTCACTATCATTCAATGTGCTCTGGATATATAATAAATTGTATGAGCATTCCTCTTCCAAGGATTAATGTAATATTCATAGTTTTCAATGTACTCGTCCTTTGGCACAAAGCTGATATAGACCCATTCCACCAGTCCAGGATATATTAATCTACTCAACCTATCCGAGGTATCCAAACAAAGTACCCATAAGCATCCTTACAATAGCCATGCTTTCGAGTGCATTAGAAAACACTCTGGATATCAACGTCCTTTAGTACGTATCCAACCCCTTTCCTTTTGCTCCATCTAGTTTCCATTATCCTCAAGGAACCATTCCACATTCCTTTCCATGATAGAACAATTCAACATTCCATCCACAATTTACCCTTCATAGAACCCACCCTTTTGTGGATAACCATTCTCATGACTCATTTCAACATTGAGCCACCTTCAACGGAACCTAACTTCATTCACCATTGAGTTACCTTCACTGAAGTCTCAAAGCTATTATCGTGCTATCATGTCACCATCAAACCTCAACAAAACAAACAAACACCTTCAACACGATCTGTAGAACATACACTTCACCTCCTAGAAGTTTGGCCTTTATCAGGCTCAATAATTCAGGTCGGTACCAACCTGAGTACTTGGCTCACATTGGATCCGTTTGCATTCATTAAGTCCCCTTGTCCCAATGCTTGAGTTTCCAAGTCACTAGCACTCTCCTAGAGCCTTAAAAAGTGATTGGTACCAACCTGAATTATTTAATTAAAATTTGACTAAGTATTTCACACCCCAAATTCTTCCATGTTTACATGCTTTGAGCTCCTTTCCTCAGTGCCACACTTCAGCACATTCTCAAAGCCTAAAAAAGTGTTCGGTGCTAATGTGAAAGTGATCGGTGCCAACATGAATTTTCACTCCAATATCTTTCTTCCTTGCTTGCTTTGAATTCCCATTACAACACTTTCCAAATACTCCAGCACTCAGCTTTTGGCTTAAAAAGTGGTCAGTACTGATCAAAAAGTGGTCGGTACCGATCACTTTCCTTAGCTAAAATTCCAACTTCGAGTTTTTGACCTGTTCGTACCTTCAACCCAAAGTCTCCCTTGAAGTTTCATAGCCTAAGTCCCCAAGCCTTGCCTTCTTGCTGAATAGATCTACAAACTCTCCATCCATCAATCTACTCATCACCGACCATGTCTCTTCATCCAAACTTCATGTGACTCGAACTTTAGGCTCCTTCCATGCTCCAGAGCTTCTCCTCCAAGTTTCATCGAATGTTGACCACTTTTACCTTCGATTTTCTAAATTCGACGACCTCTTTCCTAACTATCTAAAAGCAACAAATCACATCAAAGTACAACATATAAAACTAAAATATCATTCACATACATCCATACACACATGTGATTCATTAAAACATGACAATCATAAAAATTCTATCCTACATCTAACTTTTACACCGGCATGTCAGTATGATCAAAAACGGTTGTAAAACCATTTACAACCCATTTTAACCTTTTTAGTTTCGGCCATAAACATGTAAAAAAGTGTGATTAAAGTAAGAAAACATTTTATCATCAAAAATATGTTAAAAAAAATCAAATTTAACTATATAAACATACATAGGGTAGTGAGAGGTTAAGAAGCACTCATCAACTCACCAATTACCCCAAATACCAATTTAAACCTCTAGATTTTATGTGAACAAAAAGGAAGATGAATTCCCAAGCACCAAGGTAATAGATCTACAATCCTCTTTGCGGCTACCCTTCTAATGATGGTTTAGCTAGGATTAGTAAGGAAAAGAGATGATTTTAAGGAGGTTACAATTAATGTGTGCTTAGAACTATTTTGGGGAAGATGGAAATGGTTTTGGATAGTGCCATCAGTCCTCCTTAGGCTCCAATCTCAAAATGGATTAGTGGTTCTAAGCATGGGTTAGCCTAATTACCCAATATTTTCCAACAGTAGACAAACTAAAAATATCTACAACTTTCAAATTGTAAGTCCATTTTGATATTATGACCACTCTGCGAAACGAGAAACCATTATCTTAAAGCAAAGGAAGTGCTTTCTGATCTTAGCTTGCCTTATTTTAAATGTTATAGAAGATACAAGATTTTCAGAGTCAAAATGATTACATATAAATACAAAGAAAATAATAGATGTGGAAATTGTGCCTATGAGTAATCTTCCAAAATCTTAGTATCACATGACCTTATATGAATTATATAAATATATTTTACGATTCTCCGATATGTAAATACGGGTCATTACAGTAAATATTCCAAATTCTGGTTTGCTCTCTCCATTTGACCATCTAACTACAGATGAAATGCAGTGCAGAGATTAAGTTTCATACCTAATGCTGCTTAGAGGCTCTTCCAAAATCCACAGGTGAGTTGCAAATCCCAATCATAGACAATAGGAAGCCATGCAATCTAACAATATCTTTTACATATAGCTTCGATAATTGGGGAGAGCTTCAGTTTGACTTTACGGGAATAAAAAAATTGAATTAGACAACTGATCCATAATCTCCCACAAACTATCATACCTATACTTAGAACGAGGCAACCCATCAATAAAATCCATCGACACTGAGAAAATGATATATAAATTCGATCATCACTAGATAAATTTATTGTGAGATACAAATATGAACTTACTAAATATTTAATTTCACATTTACTTGATCCCACTTCCACAACGGGATATCCAAAGGCTGAAAAAGTCCATCGAGTCTTTGGTATTCTACCTTAGCAAGTCGAAAGGTCACACATCGAATTACATACTAAGCAATATCATTCCCTATCCCTTTCCCAACAATACAATTGCTTCATATCTTCATACATCTTATTATTACTAGGGTGAATAGTAGATCTGGAAAGGTGTCACTTGTCCAATATCTGAGAAGGTGACACTCGTCCAAGATATCTCTTTGGAGATTATCAATGTTGGACTCTAAATAAGCTTTACACCTCATGGTCTCACTTTTAAGCTTCTACAATATAGTCCAAAATAGAAGGTTAGGCTTTTGAATTGGCTAATACAACATCCGATCTCAAATTTAAATCCCAATCTCTGATTTCACACAAAGAAAGAACCTCAAAATCTTTACACTCCAACATCATAGATACTGAGGCCTAGTGCCTACGGATATGGGCATAGGAACCTTGGTTATCCTTTCCTAGAGAGTACTGAATTTCACAACCATAAGATCCAAGAAACTCACACATCACTACTGATGCATATTAAGTTATTTCTGGGAAAATAGATATTTCAAATATTTGTGGTCAGTACATAAAATAAACCTCCCTCCTAGAAATGACGCTAGGTTTCAATGCAAAAACTATGGCTACAAGTTCAAGATCATGCATGACATAATGGACCTCATTCTTTCTTAACCGCCTTGTAGCATAAGCAACTACTCTATCTCTCTACATAAGCACAACTCCAAGACCAGAACCACAAACATTTGTATAAACCATGAGGTCTTGGTTCCTTTCTAAGACAATGAGAATAGGAGTGTGATGTAGAAGTTCCTTTAACTTCTGCAAAGCTGCCTTACACTTCTCAGACCATTGATACGTAACTCCTTTTCAGGTGAAACTAGTCAGAGAAAGAATTTTTTGGAGAATTATTTGATAGAACACTGATTATAACCCCCTAACACTAGAAAGCTACATATTTGGTCACATACTTTGGCCTTTTCCAATTGTGAATCGCTTCAGTCTTAGTAGGATCGAACGGTATTCCATCCTTTAAAACAACATGCCCCAAAAACTTCACTTTCCTTTGTCAAAAATGGAAATTAGAGAATTTAGCTTTAAGCTAATGGTTTTGGAGTATCTCAAGCACAATTCGAAGATGCTTCTCATGCTTCTCCTTCAACTTAGAATAAACTAAGGTATCATCGATAAAGACAAGCATAAAATTTTCCAGAAATTATCGCCATACTTGAATCGTTATGTTGACAAAATATGAAGGCGCATTTATCAACCCAAAAGGCATAATGAGCTATTCATATGACCCGTATCTATTTCTAAGAGCTGTCGGAGGAATACTTTCTTCTGCCACGTGAAGCTGATAGAAACCAATCACTAAGTGTCATTAAGAAAATACTTTCACGTAGCTAGGCTAATAAAACATATCATTAATTCGAGATAGAGGGTGCTTGTTCTTAATAGTGCGCTCGTTCAATTTATATAATCAATACGCATTATGAAAGTACCATCTGACTTCTTCACAATACTACTGCGGCACCCTAGGGTGAACTATTAGACTGGATAAGATGCTTCACCTCGAGCTCAACCAATCCTTTTTGCTCATTGTTCTCCTTTAGTGACATCCTCATGGAAGGACGACTAATTGGTTGAGCACCCATAATCAAATAAACTTGAAATTCGATTACACTGTTACGAGGCAATCCTGAAATAAACTTAAATTATTTGGGAAATCACATTCAATAAGAATTCTGGCTATCTCCTCATCTTCACGAGACTCGATAGTGAATAGCGAAACATTATGGGTTGGATTGACTTCTATAAGTATGGAAAATTGATGTTCTAAAGAATGATGCTTAAGATAGATAATGCATTCAAGACAAAGAATATGAGCTCCATACATATCAAACTAATCCAGGCCCAATATCATACAAAATCCCAAATATTGAATTAAATGGAGATTAGTGAATAAGGAAAACCCACAAAAAATAATCTTGACGTCTTTACATAACAAAGTGAGAGTTGCAGATCCCCTAATAGGATTCACGATCCTCAAAGATACCAGACATATAACATCTTAAGAACATGTCTCAACAAGCTCATCCAACATGAATGAGTGTGACACACCTATGTTGAAGAGAACCAAATAAAATGACCAAGAAATAAGATAGAACCTTCTAGAATAGATGAAGATAAAATACCTCTCTGCTGCCTAAAGCCTCCCGAAGACTCAACAACATTCAACTCACACCTTTTTACTTCTAAGCAACTATTAGACAAGAATAAATAAGATGGCCATCCTTCGTGCAATATCGAAAAAGTTTGGACTTGGGGAAATCCATGATAAAATGGCCTTTATCGCCATATTTGTAACATCCACATGCGTCATAACCTGGACTACAAAAAATAGAACCCTACTTCTTTAGCTTCTTATTCGGAATTCTAGACTTAAAATGATCGAATGACTTCTTCCTCTGACCAAATTCCTTCTTCGGCTAAGGTGTCTCATTACTACCATCTCTTAATGCTTCTTCCAGTCCGAGTCCAATGTCAACTAACTTCTGGAATGTGACTTTAAGGCAAGAGCACCTTCCTTAAAGTTTTTCTCAAACCATACGCAAACTTTTGATTCTTCTTTGAAGGTGTACTAATAAGATCCACCCCATATTTTGACAACACCTCAAAAGTCGCCACATACTCTGAAACTGAAGTCTCCCTGCCTAAGGTCTATGAATTTGCTGGCCAATTATGCTTTCTCCGCTTCAAGCAAGAAATTCATCTAAAGATGGGTTCTGAACTGCTCGCATGACAACTCTACTTTACCATTCTTCGCAATTAAAAACTCATAGCAATCCAAAGCTTTTTCCAAAGTTGACTCAGAGGACTTGCACCTTATACACATTTGACAAAACCATGCGAGTAAAGATATGCTCACACATCTTCAGCCAAGCTTTGATCTCAATAACACCTTACAAACCCTTAAAACAGCTTTCGTCCTAGATGGACATAATCACTAGATATGCAGGCAAAGCTTGTACGACGAGTGGGAGGATCTATCAGGTCTAAACTGAATGGCTAAACATTCGACACCAACTCCATAATTTGTTAGGTAGTCATAAGTACACCCTCCTGATAGGGACCACTGGACAACCAAATATCAGAATGAGTAGCTCTATCACCAACCATACCTCCCTCCTGCCACATGTGAGAATCATCTTTAGTGATACACTATTAATAATGTACATGTAGCAGCCAAAAATCTTAAAATACATTCCAAATGATTTTCCAAACAATCATTTATATTCCTATTCCAAATAGGAAAAAAAATTCTAAAATCCACCCTTCAAAACCAAGAGACGGGACTTTAAATTTTCAATGCTAAGATTCACGTCTCTTATGTTCTATACGGTTCTAACATGCTCTGATCTACGATGTAATGCCTTATTCCTATACCCATACTACCCAAGAATACTACAGGTAATATGGAGAGTAAGGTTGGTTAGGAGTGACCATCCATGTCTATTCCCTTGGGCTAACACTGTCACGTTATCCTTTTCCTCGCAATAATATAAAAGACGTGAACAGTCTTTGTACAAAGCAACAAACTTATTGGTTGATATATTATAGAAAAATATATCATACAATAGGGAAACACAAAATAAGATATCAAAGCGATAAAATATAATACATACCACATCTAGTACATGAGGTGAGTCTACGAAGGTGAGCACTAAACTCATATATATACATATACATGAAATTACAACAGGCTTGAAAAAAAAATACAGACATGATGAGTCTCTATCTCATACAAAATATATAAGCATACATATGAATCTAGCACAAAATGATAACATTAAATATGTGGATGTATGTATGTATAAATCATCAATCCTTGTAAAAACTAGCCTACATACATAGTCATTGAGTCCCTGTACCCATCATGTCTCAGTTTGACCAAAGTATTTATAAAATAAACCAATTAGACTATATCCGGGTGAGATCACATAATAAGCATGCATAATCCACAAAATATAGGTCTAAGAACATACGATAAGCCAACATTTCACATAAATATGCAGCAACTCAAAATCATCGTGTTATAAAGACATATCATGCCCATCATCGACAATCATAAAAAATGGTGAATGACACATAACAAAAAGACTAACACTTTTTCGATCATTCGAAAAACCTCAAGAAAAATAAATAAGACCGCATATAAGCAAGTCAAGTCATAAGAAAATATAAGACAACATGAAAGCGAGTCTATGACAAATGCTTCGCAACTCTACACTTTGCAAATAGATATCAAAGACATGTGCTTTGCAAGTCTTCACTTCACGAATAGTTATCCAAGACATGCACATTGTAGGTCAACATTGAAGATGAGCATAAGGCAAGTTAGGGTAAAGTAACTAATCTTATAGAAACTTTATTCGGGGAATTGTAAATGCAGGCACTACCTCTAATGGGAGATTGATGGACACTTTGTACAACCCCAGGAGTTTCTCAAAAATAATTGATCACGGTACTCATACAGTCAAATGGTCATCTGATCATCATAACCTTGTCTCTCCTACTCAAGTGCACCAAAATGTCATAGCTAATAAAATCAAATGACATAAATATTACCTAAGATAACAGACTATTGGCTTCGTGGTATCGGGTGGCTAAAATATGTTTAATTCATGCATTTCACAAGATTTAAGCACTTCACAAAACATAAAGATACCACGAATTGGGAGAAATCATTGCAGTCAAGGCGCTATAACGAACAACTAGCTTACAAGGCCAACCATAGAAATACACCTCGCACTTCATAAGCTATAGAAATAGCGATTTATCCTTAAAGTTCTATTAACTAGAATGTGTCAAATACATTCTAATAGTAATGTTTCGAGTATTACCTAAGTATCCAATACCACTCGGTGTTTCTTGAATAATTACTAAAAGGTTATAATCACTGGTCACTTCAAAACAGTTTCTACACAACAAGTCGTATAACTAACCGAAGAACTGATATCGAATGTCCCATACCACTCGATAATACTAAAATGTTTTATTACAGTTCTTGCTTCATAGAATAATAATTAGCTCGAAAGATACTTCAAAGGTTATTTAAAAACATAGATTTTTATATACAAAACATATCTTTAATTTGAAAATATTTGAACAATATTTTCAAGGTTGACTAAGATTCTTTGAAAATACTTCTTGGTGAAGATTTGGTACATATTTATATATGGAGTTTTACTTTTGTATATCATAATTTAAAATAATATTCCTTTTAAATTTATTGAACTTTCAATATATATATCGCTATAGCTATAGCTATGAAACTAAAATCTAAATTAAAACCTAGTATGAGTATGTCATATGAAATAACATAAGAATGTATGTAAACCATTTTTAAAGAAATTAAACTAGTTTATATTTACCAATAAATAATATTCAAGTTAACCTTTGTAAAATTATTTTAAATATGAAAGTATCAATGAAAACAATGGAATTTAAATTTTGAAAGCAAGATCAAAGGAAGAAACAAGAATCATGTAAGAAAACTAATAATAAAATAAGCACTTGGCTTTTGTCCTGGAGCCGAATGTTCTAAGATAATGTACACCGGTACACTGGTGTACACCACTACTGCATGGATGCTGGTAATTTCTGGGAGCGTATCAACTCTAAGAACCCATTTTTGATCGACTTCTCATCGATTCCCTGTGATTCTTTAACACTTAGTGGACCGGAAGTTCATACTCAAACATGCATACACATATAACACACAAGAAATCTCATCATATGATAAAACAGAAGGAATTCCACTAATACTTTATAACAAATTCAGATTTTAGTAAACAAATTACTCAGCAACTAGTAATTTCCACCATCACAAATGATCAGAAACTAAATTCTGAAATACTTTTGAAAAGCAATGGGCTAAGGGAGCCCAGCCCAATCAAATTGATGAATCAATTGCGTTTACATGCACATACATACCATGAAATACATCACTTACAGTCAATTACAAAAATTACATATCATAACAGAAAGACAAAGTGAAACATGATTGTCAAACTAACATATAAAAATATTATAACCTGCCTATCCTTTTTCGAATTTTCCTATCAATGATATTAAAAACAGTAGAAGCAGTTTCCTCCTTTGAATCAAAGATCCTCCTATTTCTTTCCCTCCAAATTTCATAAACAAAAGCCTTCAGCATAATCATCATGACATCGGACTTAGGGGATTTCCACCGAGTAGCTTTGAAAATATTAAACCATTCAATTTTCGAGCTTTTAATTGGTTTACGAAAATCACCATTAGATAATAGCCTACACCAGATCCCAAAAGTATAAAAGCATTCAAAGAAAATATGAGTGTTTGATTCAGGATGTCTATGACAGAAAACACAATCTTCGTTGTTAATGATACCTATGCTTGCCAATTTCTGTTTTGTGTTGATAGCATTGGCCATGATTTTCCATAACATCAAATTTTCTTTTGCAGGGGATTTATCCTTCCAGATTCTAGTGGCCCATGGAAAAATGTCTGTTTGATTTAATAGAGCTTTATAAACTAAAGAAACTTCATGTTTTTTCTTTTTATTAGTCCATAAAACTTTAATGTCTGAAGAAGGGAGAGACAGAGATTGTATATGTTGCCAGAGAGATCGGACTTGAAAGGAACTACAGTAAGGTAGAGTAATAAACCCATCTGAAATAAGAGATGATACTTTGGTTTTGATTGATATGCCAGACTGCATAACTAAAGAATGAGGAAGGTTTTCCATAAGAATTAAACCAGGTTTGGCCCATGGAGTAGACCAAAACAGTAGATCATTTTTAACAGATGGATTGCATTGAATAATAGGTAAAAAAGAAGGTCTTAATTTCAATATATTACGCCAACCCCAGCTGCAACAATTAGGAATATCCATTAACCAGAAAGCCTTACCTTTAATGAGATTTTTAATAGTCCATTGAGTCCAAAGATCTTCAGCTTTTGATAAAATCTTATTAAAGTATGTTGAAAAAACTGCTGAATTCCATTTCTTAAGATTTGCAATTCCCAGACCTCCATATTTCTTTGGCAATTGAATTTTGCTGAAGGATATTGGCACCATTTTTTTGAGAATGGATCACCATGCCATAAGAAACGATTAAGAGCACTATTTATCATTGAAATAAGTTTACTAGGAAGAATAAAATGCCTCATCCAATAATTGGTCATGGCAGATGCAACACTCTGTATAATAACCAATCTTACTGCCTGAGATAGTTTAGTATTTGGCCAACTGGAAAGCTTACTTGTAATTTCCTCATACAAAGGTAGACAATCAGATTTTGTGATTCTGCCACATATAAGAGGTAAACCAAGAAATTTTGTGTTATTCTGAATTTCTTTAAAGCCAGAGAAATTAATAATTTCTGATTTCAACCGTGGACTAAGGCCAGCAACCAAAATGTGTGATTTGTTGAAATTAATCTTTAACCCTGTAAGTGAATAGAAGTTATCCATTATCTCAAGAATAGCAGTTATATTTGATGATGTTGGCTTTGTGAAGATAACAAGATCATCTGCAAAAAGTAAATGGGTGATGAGAGGATCCTTGCACTTTGGGTGTACCTCTAGTTTCTTTGCTTTCACATGTTCAAGAAACATAGAATTTAAAACTTCCATTATAATGATGAATAAATATGCAGATATAGGATCTCCTTGCCGAACCCCTTTTGTACCTTTGAAAAAACCTTTTGAGCAACCATTTCTTAAAATGGAAAAATGAGATGTTGAAATACATGTATAAATCCAAGCAAGCATGGGTTTGGGGAAATTCATTCTCGATAGGATTGTATAATAGAGCTCCATGATATAGAGTCAAAGGCCTTTTGTATATCAAGTTTTAACAAACATTTTGGTGAAATATTCACTGATCCATATCCTCTTAAAAGTTCTTGTGTAAGCATAATATTGTCACTGATGTTTCTATTAGGCATAAATGGCACTTGATTTGCAAAAATTATTGAAGGCAGGATAGATTGAAATCTATTTGTAATGACTTTGGAAATGATCTTGTACAAAACATTACAGCAGGAGATTGGTCTAAAATCAGAGACACAATTAGCATTTGGAGATTTTGGGATGAGGACAATATTAGTAGAATTGATGCCAGTTGATAGCTTATTGTGTGAGAAGAAGAAAAGAACAGCTTTGCTAACATCATGCTTTATAATATTCCAAGAGTGTTGAAAAAAGAATGCATTATATCCATCGGGGCCTCCACTACTTTCAGCTTTCAATGAGAAGACTGCAGATTTAATTTCATCAGGTTAGATTTCTTTTATCAAATCACTTGATTGCTTATCACTCAGGTAGGGTAGTTGCATAGAGAATAAAGGGGACAGATCTGGGATCATAGGGGTTGGATTGCCAAGAGTTGAAGAGAAAAAATCAATAAAGGCTTTAGATATTGAAGCATCACTATCTTGAATAACACCATTCATATCAGAAATACTCATTATTCTTTCATTGCTTTTTTTGATTTGGATCATATTATGGTAAAATTTGGTGTTCCTATCCCTCTGTTTGTCAATAATTACATGCAGTCTTTCTTTCATCATTAAAGCTTCGAACTCTAAAGCTTCAATCAAATTCCTTGATATGGCTGCTTCTTGAAAGGCTAAAGAAGAATTCAATGGATCATCATGAAGCTGTTGTTGAGTATTAATTAATTTCTCCCTTATACCATTAGAGACATTATAGCCATCACCAAAATTCCCCTTGGCCCGACTTTTAAGCATCATCTTTAATCTATGCATTTTAGATTTTAGGATGTGAAGAGGATTACCATAAATTTCTTGCTTCCATACCTGCACAACAATGCTAAGAAAACATTTGTGATTAGTCCAGGTTTTGAAAAATTTAAAAGAAGGATTTCTACTAGCAGTATTATACCCCCAAGATAAAATGAATGGTGAATGGTCAAAAACAGTGGGTTCTAAGAATTTGCAAAAGAGGTTAGGCCAGAGATTTAAAGAGTGAATATTATGAAAGGCATGGTCAAGCTTGCAAAAGGTTCTAGGGCCATGATTACTTTTATTATTCCAAGTATAAACAGCTCCAAAAGAAGGAATATGACAGAGAGAAGAGTTGATAAGAGATTGTTTTAAAGGTGCTATGTCCTTAAGAGAGAGAGGATTTCCTCCAATTTTTTGATCAGAGGAGTACATACAGTTGAAATCACCGATTACAGTCCATGGCAGAGAAGGATGAGAAAAGGAAGGGAAATAAGAAAGGAAAGAAATTCTTTTTTCAAGGTTATTTTGAGCATAGACTGAGGTAAGAAGAAATGAGATTTTTGATGATAGAGAATCAACAATGAAATGAATGAACTGATCATCCTCCTTTAGTTTTGTCAGATTGAATACAACAGGATTCCATAAAACCAGTAATCTTCCATATGGGGCACTTTGAAGATTATCATCATATTTCCAGTCAGGAGCAATATATTTGCAAGCCAAAACAGTTTTATCCTTATTTAACTTAGTTTCACCAATGATTAGTAAATTCTGAAAAACTACTTTAGCATGAAGCTAATTAGAGGTAAACCTTAAGGAAATTCTTAATTTAAACCTTCAAATCGTTGATCAAAATTCCTAAATCACATAGAGCTTCCAATTTTAGTAAGCACCATAAAATAAACCGTAAAAAGGAAAAGAAATTAAAAACACAACAAACAAAAAAATTAACCTACTAATGGACGTATTAAGGCTAGAGAATGCTTCTGTTAAGCCGCTTTTTAGCAAAGCAGCTTTCAACTCCACTTAGAAGATTCATACAAGGATGAAATAACTTGAAAACTTGGAGGCATACTTAAAATGATTAGAGAATTGAGCTTAAAAATTTTGAGCTCAAAATACACTAAGGAGAGACGTCAGTACCGACCTCTCATGTAGGCACCGACAACTCATATTAACTCCATAAATGGTGCGACTTCTTAGAACACCTTCATATGGAATTGGAAGAGTGATGTAAAATTTACAAGTCATTTTGAGCTAGGGAAAAAAGTTACCACTGACCTCTTGGTCAAAAAGGCTGATACCAGGCTGTATTGAAGAGAAGTATATGACGACCTGTTTTGGACGACCAATTATCGTTGGAAATAGCATAGGACACTTCAAAATCATGTAGCATGAAGGTTGCAAGAGAGTTTAAGCCAATTGGAGTAAACAAGAGATGACGGCACCGACATAAGAGGTCACACCAACGTGCATGGTTTGCCCAGGTGAACTCACGACTTCACCCTCCGACTTCAGGACTTAGCTCCAACTCTCCTTCTGGCCAAATATAACTCCTACCCCTATAAATACAAACCATAGTAACCAAAATAGGGGCTGGATTCCCTAACTACAGAGACACTTCTACTTCTTTACCCCTAACCTATCCTTCAATAAAGTCACATATGAAGTAACTATTTGTTGCTCTAGGCCTTAGATCCGCAAATTCTTAGTACTAGTGACTTACAAACAACCTAGAAACTTCATTGTAAATCTAAGATCCACTAGATTGTGGTTAGGTCTAAGAAAACTAGTTGTGATCTAGAGAGAAAACAATTCATAAAATAGAGAAAAGTGGATGTAGGCCGAAGATTACATCGAGTCACTATAAAAACTTCTATATGTTCTTATTTACTTTCCAGCTTTTAGTTTTAGTTTAAACTAGTGCTTTCATCTTGATTTTGGACGTTGATCCAATTTTTGGATAATATTTTGGTGCTTTCATCGAGAACAAAGCTAGATCTGAAAACTTTAGGCTTGAATCTAAGATTTAGAAAAGATGAAGAGACTTAACATAGATCTAAGGTTGGAGGAAGTCAGTTGCATCCTGGGGGAAGCCAGGAGCTGTCTTCAAATTCTAATCAGTCCATCTATGTCACCAAGGAAGAGATGCAGGATGGGATGATAACTAGACGACATGAGATGCTTGAAGGATTTTTCCAAAGGACGGGACAACAAGGAATAGCAAGAGTTGCTGGAATTCAAAACCAAGGTCAAGGAGTAAAAGTAGGTGCACATGGGATCAAAGCAAAGAAAACTGAAATAATTCCTTTATGATTTGGGGGCATGACCAATTTGGATATAAGATAATCTGTAATGTTTGGAACGTGCGATGCTGGAGGCAGAGAGGCAAATCGGAATACAAACACATGATAGTAGGAGCTGGAACTAGAAGCCCACCATTGGAACATGGGGTAGAATGAAGTTATGGATCAAAGACTTCCATTAGATGACAACCCCAAGATCGAGATGGATTGGTGTCAGGTTCGGTTCCTTTATCTTGACTTTGAATAAATGATGCAATATAGCCTCAGGCCGCTTAAACATGTACGGGATCCTAAATGGTCTCTAGCACACTCTGTGTCAGATTCCTGAGATGACTATTTAGGACAATAATTACCTAGACCATTAGACGTGTACAAATCCTAGATTGGTCCCTAGTCATAGTCTAATTCAGATGTCTGGGATGACTACTTAGGACTATGATAACCTTGGACCGCTTACACGTGCACGGGATCTGGGTTGGACTCTAGGGACGCTCTAAGTCGGATGTATGGGATGATTATTTATGATTTCTGCTTAATTCTTTTAATTTGAATATGAATTTTAAAAAATCTATGGGAACATGATGAATGATATCTTTTGCTTTATGTCTCGTCTAGAGAGATGAGATCAAAGTGCAAGATGCAAGTCCTCTTACCGAAGAGCAACCGAATAGGCTTGTACATGGATTTGGATCACCTTAGAGCTGGAGAGATGAGACCAGAGCGCATGTTGTAAGTCCCCCCGCTGAAGAGAAAGCAGATGTGCTTGTATGGATTTTGATCGCCTTAGAACTACCATACAGAAAGATGAGCCGGAGTGTAAGGAATGAGCGACTTCACTAGATTGTGAAAAGGATGGGCTTCTTTGGTTGCTATAGAGGTACCGTCTAGAGAGGCTGGCCGAAGTGCAAGAAGTAAGTCCCCTCACTGGAGAGTTGGTGGATAGGCTTACATGATCATTGAGTTCCTTTGCCGGAGAGCGAATGGACATAGTAAGGATCTGGAGAGATCGAAATCTTATCTTAAATAATAAACAATCCGAAAAGATCGTCCCTTGACCCCTCAATGCAAATAATAAACTATCTAGGGAGATCGTCTTCTGAATTCAAACAATAAGCAATCCGAAAAGAACATTCCCTTAACTGAATATTAAACGATCCAGAGAGGTCACACATTAAACTGAATATAAGACAATTTAGAGTGACCGAACCTAAGAATGAAAATGGATTTGATTTAGCTAAAAGGATTTGAACACATCGTAGTTAGAATAAAACAGTTAAATCCTAGATGAACACTAGACGATTTTGATATATGATGTATAACTTCGAATGAAATCAAATCTTTGATGCAATAAGAGATATGTAATAACTTCGAATGAAATCGGAATGATTGTGATGTATGAACTGCATTTAGGAAATATCTAGAGTTTTATGATGTAAGAGGTTTTGGAATGACCCATGATTGACAAGAGAATCCGAAGGAACTGCACAATTTGTTAAGATTGAAGTAGCCGAAGAGCTCAATTGTCTAAGAATGATTACTAGAACTTGTTCTTGAGCAAAGCACACCTTACATTTGAAAGGCATACTTTGAAGGGCACGTGTTAACCTACTTTTAGCAAAGTAGATTTCAACTGGACTTAGAAGATTAAAACAAGGACGAAATGACTTGAAAACTTAGAGAAACACTTAAAATGATTAGAGAATTGAGCTCAAGAAATTTGGGCTCAAAATACACTAAGGAAAGATGTCAGTACCTACCTCTCATGTAGGTGCTGACATCTCATATTAACTCTATAGTTTCCATGACTTATTGCGACACCTCCATATGGAATTATAAGAGTGCTGTAAAAATTATAAGTCATTCTAAGCTAAGGGAAAAAGTTACTACCAACCTCTTTGGTAAAAAGGCTGATACCAGGATGTTTTGAAGAGAAACAGATGGCGACTTGTTTTAGACGACCAACAATCGATGAAAACAACATAGGACACTTTGAAATCATGTAGCATGAAGGTTGCAAGAGAGTCTAACCCAATTGGAGTTAACCACTGATATCGGCACCAACATGAGAGGTCAGCACCGACATGTGTGGTTTGCTCGGTGAACTCATGACTTCACCCACTCCTATGGGCTAACTTTGGGATTTAGCATCAACTCTCCTTATGGCCTAAATATGACTACTACCCCTATAAATACAAATCATTAAGTAACCAAAAGAGGAGCTAGATTCCTTAACCTTGGAGACTCTTTTACTTCTTCACCTCCAACATCTCCTCCATTAAAGTCACCTAGGAAACAAATATTTGCTGCTCTAGGACTTAGAACAATAAATATTTAGTACTAGTGACTTAAGAACAACCTAGAAACATCATTGTATATCTGAGATCCACTACATAGCGGTCAAGTCTAAGAAAACTAGTTGTAATCTAGAGAGAATAACTAATAAAAAAGAGAAAAGTGGATGTAGGCCAGAGATTATGCCGAACCACTATAAAAACTTTATTGTGCTCTTATCTACTTTCTGCTTTTTCTTTACTTTTAGTCTGAACTAGTGCTTCCATCTTGATATAGGGTGTTGATTAAATTTTTGGGTTAACTCTACCTTGGCTTTTTGGTAATTTATTTGAATTGAAACGGAGGATTTTTGCCTTATCGTTTTCAAAAGAGAGGAGAGCTTCTAAGTTTTTCTTTCTTTCTGAATTTGTGAACGTACTATAAAAAGAGAAGAAGGGAAATCCTTCTTTTTCTAGCTTGATTGGCTTTGGGTTTGTTACTAACCCATCCCTAGTTAATTTTTTTTAATTTTTTTTTTCTTTTTTCTTCATTATTCTCCTATTTAAGCCATATTAAAGAAACGATTTGCAAAGTACATTAGTTTCTAAGAAATTTACCATAATTATTATCTATTTATATTTTTCCTATAATTTACAAATTAATTTCTTTAATACATATTTCAAATTGAAACGTCAATATTACTTAAATAAAATGGTTAATCATAATTAAATATTTATTAATCATTTTCTACAATTAAAAATAGATTTTTAACAAAAAAAATATTTGTACACCATGGCTCCTCCTTAAAACTGCAGCTGGACTTGGCGTAGAATTTTAAATTTAAGAAATACTTTCGTCCCCCTTGTTAAACTAAACATTTCCCTTCTTGATTGTGCAAGATTTTAGGATGAACCTTGGGAGCTATAGAGTTTGATTCTTTCAAAAAAATTCTCAATCCAGCAAATGCAGCAATCTGGCATAGGTAAAAATGCTTTGCCTAAAGATTTTATTGATGATGGAGTTCATATATTGCCCTATTCAAGAAATTAGACCATAAGAGTAATGTGAAATTGTCTGCAAGTAGAGCAATTTCCTGCTTACAATCGTTAGCATGTTTTATTGACTGTGAAAGAAAAGAACATTCTATCAATGTGGTATTCAAAGCTATCTCTAGTTGCAATGCTTTGCATGTGTTTAGATGGTGTAGGAGAGTACAGATCAATTATTCCCCTCCTAAATCGAACTTGTTGCCCTTGAAAGTTCTATTTGATGCAATTATAGCCAAAGAAAAGCTGAATTTGATAGTTATGATTGTTAACCCGACTTATGTATTTTGCAATATTGAAAATGAAAGCTAACAACCATATATTTTTTAACTGCACTGTGATCTTTGGTACTTGGAATTGCATGTTGAATAAGATTGGTATACATGAAATGGTGAGAGATAGCCAAGTTGAATGGAATATGATTTACAAGGCAACTAAATGGAGAAGTATGAAGCCATATCTGCTATTGCTCTCTTTGAAGACATTTGTTAATATAATTTAGAAAGAAAGAAATAGCTGGATTTTCTATAGCAAAACAAAAGGTGTTGGTGCATTATGGAATGATATAAAACATGACATTGTCATTGGCATAAAAGAATCGGTGTGGAAATTTGAAGCTTCTCTGATCTCTTCTTGGACCTGGTTCTAGCTCTGTTCTTTCTTGTGCTTTCCTTTCTTATTGCCTGGTGTGTTTGGTTGTATTCTCTTGTTTGTATTTGGTTTGTCTTTCTCTTTTCCTTTGGCTCATAGCTTGTTATGGCCCATATGTGTATTTTATTAGGTTGCAATAAAATATGGTAGGGGACCATATAACCTTGCTAAAAAAAATTACACGCCATAGAATAGATCTCAGTTATGAATATCCAATTACGAAAATTCCTTGAAATGAATTTCAATATTATAAAATTTTCAGTTATCATATTTGTTCCATAAATTCAAATACATTTATCTTTATTTATTTTTGTTCCAAAAATCTTAGATTTCTCATTTCTTACCATTTATTTTATATTTTAATCAAGGTAATTCTTAAACGAAGGCTGTTACGTTGGGCCTCTTACCCTTTTTTATTAGTTTATTACCCACTTCCTAGTTTAATTTGTCTTTTGTAACATTTTCTAGCTCATCCTAAATATTTATTTAATTAGTTAATTACGAGATCTTGCAGGCTCCTCCTTGAAGAATGTCGCTTATGAAATTCAGTTAAGGTACGGTAGTGATTGCTAATCTATCTCGTGCTTACCCATAGCATACTCATGAATTCCCAATTCATATATCATAGCTTAAAAATGTACTAGTGCCGACAACTAATACAAAAAATCACCATAGTACTCTTATGTACATAGATGGTCTATAATAGTACAATACATGGGCACATATGCTATGCTAAACAAATCGCTTTGGATAGGTTCTCTTAACCTTATCTTATATTTCCATATGTAGTTCTCTAGATTTGCACTCTAGTGGATATAGACTAGCTTTGCTACCTATTTTCGAAGCCACTTCTCATCTGATTCACTATTCAAACTGACCTCCTCATGTAGGCCATGTCTGGCTCTATGATAAGGTATTTTTACCGCCCTCTAATTCATTATTGCACTTAGATCCTTAATACACTTCCACAAATGTGATACGTGAAACACATTATGGATTACTTCAAAAGTAGTTTAGAGTTCTACCCCGTAAGCAACTAGTCTAACCTCTCCTATAATGGGAAATGGTCATAAATATTTGGGTATTAACTTCCCAGCCTTTCCATATTGCATCACTCCATGCATCAGACCGATCAAAAGGCTATATATGAAGGAGTTTCAACTACCATAACCTATTCAAAAGGTGGGCTTAAGGGAATCAGAAAGGTTTTAATTATCTCTATACTGTTCGAAGGATGGTTTTGAAGGGGACACCTAAACTTTAAACTCAGCTTTGGGGTATTGATAAGTTTTCTTGTTAACATATTTGGCGCTAGAAGGAGGGGTCGAACCTTGGTCCTTATTGAACTTCCAACTTTACTTTCCTCTAACCCATTTCAATTCCAAGCTTACCACTTTATAGTTTACATCACCATGTTTAGCATAATCAAAAGGTCTGAACAAGGATCCTCAGAGCCATATTCAATTGGATTCTTCCGTAAATAGTTAATGATTCTAAACTGCATAAAGAGCAAATGTTGAGATTGGGAGCTTTAAGGATCATAACGTAAAAGAAAGCTGAATCTTATGACCTAGACAAATGGAGTTTGAACTCTTTTCATATTGGCCCTACACCTATATTTACCTTAGGAGGAACAAAAGATAAGAGTGATAAATTGTTTGACCAAATAAGGAAGTCGATTCAACTGTATACCAAAGGCATAATATTAAAAGAGGGAATGATGGTTGACTACAATGCCTTTGCCCAAAAATGGTATCAAGCAACAAGTGGCACATTGCCTACATGTGAACTTCAAAAGGTTTTCAAAAGAAAATTGGTCATTAAGGGTGAAGCTTCAGAACCAAGAAATAAAAAATCTAGTAACCATCCTTAAAAGAAAAGTTTCAAGTCGAGACTCCCTAAGGAGTGCAATCTAACCATATCGATTGAGAATGTTTATTTGCTGGCCAAGGAGGAACTAATCTATTGGTCATCCCAGAAGAAAAAACCTGAATATTCAAGGAATCGCAGAGGATCCTATTGCCACTATCACATGATGAATGGGCATGAAACAAATCATTGTAGGGCACTTAAAGGAATGGTGATCAACTTTTTCAGACAAGGCAAAATCAATAGATTTGTAAAGATATCCTAGTCAAATTCAATAAAGCAACACTGTTCTAAGGAAAATCTACATGGTCGGGAGTAAAATTCTCCTTAAACTAGGAAATTACCTTAAAGTGTAAAAGCCTTTGTCCACACCGAGTTGGCCATGTCAAAGCACTCCCAGAGGGAGGTTAGAGTGAGCCTCTAACCATTCCATGTTATGGCCAGGTCAACGCATCAACAAGCCCTTGATCGCACTATGCTATGGCCAGGTCAAGGCACCTCCTGGAGGGAGGTTAGAGTAAGCCTTAATTCGCACCATTCTATGGCTAGGTTAAAGCATCGACAAGCCCTTGATCGTGCTACCCTATGGTCAGGTCAAGGCACCTCCTCGAGGATGGACGGAGTAAGCCTATGGTCCCGCCACGTTATGGCCTAGCCGAGGCACCGAATAAGCCTTTAGTCCCGCCTATAAGGCCTGGCTGGAGCGCCTCCTAGAGGGAGGTTGTATAAATATTTGGTTCTTGCAAGTGGATAAGAAATTCAAGCGCACCAGACGACAATAGACTAAGACGTCCAAGCCCGAAAAGCGGCATATCAAACAATGACAACAACAGATTAAGATGTCCAAGCTTGATAAGCGGCATGTTAAGCAATGACAACGTACAAGGCCTAAAGTGTGGCACATGTCAAAAGAATCAAAACCTAAAGAGCGATACAGAACAAAAGGCTAAAATAAGAATCTACAGCCTTCGATCGGTTCCCAAAAGAGAATTTCAAAACTTCACTTATTAATACCCGAATTAAAGTTTTGGGTCTTTTATTATTATTCTCTGGTCTTCATCATACCCGAATCTAGGTTTTGGAGTCACTACTATTAATTTCTAGACTTCATTCATTAATGTTCGAATCTAGGATAGTCAATCACGGAGCGGCTAGAAGAAGTATCAAGTAGGGCTTGATATTGGTTCTAATACAATTTCTGAGGTTCTGAACCTTTATAATGGAGATCTTTATCATGGATTTCTGTCTAACATCCACTAATAACCGAATCTAGGTTTTGGGTCTTTTAAGTTTGAATTTCATTCGTTAATACTCGAATCTGGGTTCTAGAGCAATTGATATTGAGATTTCTATGAATATTTAGTCTTCATTTAAACTCGAGATCTATCTTACTAATGCGCGAATCAGGATCACTTGACTACTACTACAAAACTTTCAGGCAACGCTTCTTGACACCAGAATCTGGCTTTTGGATCTTATATTATAAAGATTCCTAATCTTCTATGATTTATTTATAGATGATGATTTCTAGACTTTTACTAAACGATTATTAGTGACTTTCTATTAGTTATTTCTAAAAGATGAATTTCTAAACTTATGTCATTGAAACTAGAATTGGATTTATAGTTTTCTATGATTAGATTTTTGACATTCTACTAAAATGGTTGGAGTTGGATTCCTAGCTCTCTCCCATAATTACCAAAGATGGGTTTCAAGGCATTCTACCGTATCCAATTATGGAATTACTTCTCGATTATTATCACTATTTTCACATAACAATCTGTTAATTTCCATTACCGAGATCTTTTGAATTCCTGATGCTATCACTAATGTTGTGGACAAATTAATGAACACATTCCTATATAGATTTCAAGTTAACAATAAGAAGTATTGTTTACCTTGTACTTTGTAGGAGGATAAGATCAATAAAGGAGACCGAATGGATCAACAAATACAAAAACCATAATTTATGTTATTAGAAAGCAGATTCGAAAAAAACATTGTAAGAAATGGCTACAAACCAAGTGATATTTATATAATTTATAAATTTATTTACAAGTATATAGCAAAAGTGTATGTTTTACAAATCCTGAACGGCCTTTTCTAGATTTTCAGCAATTAAAGGATCAACGATATGCCGAATTACTATATAAAGAATCTCTTTAAGTGTCTTTTCCTTTTTCTTCATATCATCAGCATTAGAAATGAATTTAATATGAGGCTTCAAAGCACGACTGAAAGCTTTATTAGTGCCTTTAAGGGTTTTGTTTTGTCTCTCTAAATCAGCGATGCACTTTTGAAGAAGATACTTTTCACGTTCAAGTCTTTGAATCTTGGCTGCGTATTCATTGATGCATTGGGAAAATCTTGCCCTCTGCTAGTCATTAACATATCTGATCATTTCAAACTTGACCTTATTTCAACATTCTCTTACTACCTTTTAATCTAAACTGAGAGGAGGGTTAGTTGTAGTAGGAAATTTTTGAATTGCAAAAGAGGAAGGCCTTGTTGATTTTATGATAGATGAGGCGATTAGAGAAGTTGGTAAATCGATATTTGGAATGTCATACCCTATGATGAATTCCAATGATCTGCATTGAGCTTAACTATCTTTTAACTTAATCTCCAAATCACTTATCTACTAAAGACGCTCAGACATCTTATGATCAAAAATCAATCGAAGGATTCGATTTAGTTCGGCGCTTCAGTATGGAAATTTTTTCATTCTTATTGCTGATGTCCACTTCTAGATTGGCGATTTGATCATTGAGGTTTCTAACAATTGTCTTTTGAAGTAAATATCTCATGTGCCATTCCTATGCTTCAGCATTACCTTGAAAATGAATAGATCGAGGATCCTTAAGTTAACACCTCTTTTCAACGTCTTCAATCAATCTATCTCTAATACTAGTGAAGAGAGATAAGGAATCTAATGAGAGTGATGCTATGGCTAACTATGAATCCTATATAAAACAAAAAAAAAGTCAAGACTCAAATAACCAATCTCTTTCATTATGACAATAGAGATTACAACTCAAGAAGAAATAAAACAAAAGTACAATCTAATTGTTTTAATCAAACACTTGTTTTTTTGCACTTAAAGTTGAGAAACAACATTTTTGACTTTATTCAAGGAATTAGCTGAAAGAGTAATTTTCAAATCAAAAGGGGAATTAATTCCTTCCGGTGTAATAACGGGCGGATATTTTCTATAGCCCCATTCCCCAGCAGAAGCACTATCAAGACCACATGTTAATTTGGTATGATATGTTCGAATTTCCTTGAGAAGCTTTTCTTTTTCCTTGCCAAGAAAACCAAATGGCAGGTGGGATGTTCCATATGAAGTCTATGCAGGTCTCTAAGAAAGCAGTATCAAGCCAATTTTGAGGATTTCAAGAGCGAAGCCTTTTCTAAATAATCTCTTCTTAATTTGACATATTTTCTTAAATAATCTCTAGAAATTAAGCTGCCTGAGAGGCATTTATTCTATGATGATGTAACTGAATACGACTAAGTATAAAAGGAAACTAGTACATAAAATTTACAAATCAATATTATTACATAATTACAAATGTTCATCCTGTTCAGGTTCATACATTATTGACTTTTTGAAAAACTCAAAAATAAATTTATCTTTATAATATTTAAGTTTTTCTGAAGCCAACTCATGAGGGATTGATTTAACCCATGGTAAATTCTTGCAAGCCCTGGGATGTGGATCAAATCCAAATTCATCCAAATATCTCCTATGTAAATGCCTAAGTAGACCCCATCAAGATCACCCAAGTATGAAAAATCTATAATCAGATGTCTGTAGTAGTCTTTGTATAGGAAATCTACTAGGATATCCCTTTCTTCAACCAAAATACAAAAGAGTGTGATTAATTCTCGATTCTCTTCCAAAAGTTTATCATATCGAAGGCGTGCCCTCTTCAGTTGGGGGGTATCTTCTTAGTCTTTAAAGGATACTAACAACACGACACTTTTATTAAGCTTATGATACTTGTAAGAGGATGCATTGTATTCTTTTAATTGCTTATCTAACCCTCTATACAAGCTATTAATTTCTTCTTGTTTTCTTTCTATCTTTGTTTTATCAATTTGGATAGATTTCTTCTTTATCTAAAATAAAAGATGTCAACCATTATTATCTTTGAAGAGAAAGCCATTTGGACAAAGAATCCCATACCTGAGAAATAGGAACAGAAGTTTGTGGGGCCTTCTTCTCCCTTCGTTCTTTAACATCAATGTTAGCAGACTCTTCATGAAGATCAGAAGGCTCGGGAAGTTTAGTTCGGCTTGTTTCACGATCACTAGGATCAGGGTTAACTTTCTCTAAAGCCCCGGCAATATCATCGCCGTCCTTTTCAAGAGCATCGGTATGACCACCTCCATTGCCACCTGAACCCTGACCTCTATCTTCGTTATTATCATCATTATCATCATCATTATTTTCGTCATTGCTGCCTTCCTCTACGGCGACTTCATCATCTTCTTCTTCTTCATCGAAATCGGAATCTCCTTCGATGGAGAGGACTTCAAAGAATAAGAGTTTGGCTGCATCAACCTCTTCTCTCTTGGGACTTCGATTTCTTGCTCTATTTCATTGATTTTATCCATAAATCTTTTCACTAGAGCAAGATTGAGCGAAGGGAAGCTCAAGTCTGGACATTTTTCGATGTTGACGGTATAAGCAAGCATTAAAGCATCCTCATAAGAAATCACGACGATATCATTGAAGGAGATGTCCAAAATTATGACACCTTTTGCTTGGCTTCAGAAATGGTATTAATGGCCTTTATTGAAGAATTTTTCTTCTTCTCCAATTTCTTCTTAAGAGAAGATTGTCTGGCAACCCATATGAACCTTCTCTTCCCCAAACTCTTTTAAAGCCATTCTTAAAGCCAAATTTTAATCGACTAAGAGTTGTCTTGCTTTCCTCTCCTCAAAGATAGTAGATTCCACTTGAGATAGGCCCCTAACCTTTCTTGTTCCCTCACTGAATTATCTTTGGCAGTGGAAAGGGAAGTAATTTGGCTATTGAAAGTTGAGATTTCCTCTTGAAACTTAGACGTCTCAGCAGAAGATTTCGAAGCGCTTTCTTAAAGAGAGTACCAACTTTTAGAAATTTGAAAAGGAAAGTATGACATGGGTTAACATTCATTAGGAAATAGTAATGAGAAAGTTAAATAATGTGAAATGTACCAGAAGTAGTTGCTCTATTAAAGATCGATAATGACCTATCTGGTCAGGAACAGAAGAAGGTGGATGAATGAAAGTAAAGGACAAAGAATTCATAATAGATCGTACCCTTTTCTCAAAATCACTAAAAGGCACTGGTGATATGGGTCTAGATGAGTTCAACTTTGGAGAAGGAGTTGAAGTGCCCAAATCTCTTTGCATATGCTCGATGACCTTGGGAGAATCAGAAATGACAATGCAATGAGGTCATCCTTTGAAGGAGTTGCTTTGGATTGATCAATATGAGCTTCAAGAATAGGACCCTTTAAATTTTTACCTACATCAACAGTTTCACCCTTTTTTGGAGGCGGAGAAGACTAGAGATCAATAATTTTTGCTTTCTTAAGAGATGGGCTTGCTTTCTTTTGGTGATCATCTTCGACCTAGCGATGGCCTGGGTCAAAGATGAAGCACTAGATGTAGAAGTTGGAAGAACTGGATCACTTACGATTAATTCGATCGGAGGAGAAATCCTTAAAAATTAAAGAAGTATAAGTTAGTGAAGGTAATCAAATGAGTAACACAACAATAAATCGCAATGTACTACGCTTAAGCTTACCAGGATGATGTAGGTAAATTGGAGACACAGGAAAGAAATTCTTGGGATCATCCAAAGACAAGAAATGTTTGATTTTAGAAGCGTGTTGGAAAAGAGGGGGTTGTCCAAGAAAATTCTGACCAGCAGGGAAAAGGGAATGTTTTTGAAGATTGGTAGGCATCAGTAGTGTGAGTCTGTTCCCAATGCTATTAGAAGCAGTGGTCAACAACTTTACGATTCTTTTATTGTAACGACACAGAATTTTAGTCATTTGGAATTCATATATTTAATTGATTTTAGATACGTAAAAGTAAATTTTATAAGCTGAATAACTTGTATTTTAAATACAGCGATTTAATTGAATAATTAAATTGTTAATTTAACACTTGAAATTGCTGAAATAATTGGAATTTGGATTTAATGTGTATAAAAATGGTTTATAAAGTTAGATTGAATTCTATTTGAATTAGAATGATGTTAGGAAACTTTTAAAATTGAATTAAAAGTTGAATTATAGAAATTTAAAATTTTAATATTTAATTAACGAGTAAAAATGGTAAATTATTGTAATATTTCAAATTTCGTGTCAATCGGATTTACGGTTTGTCCTGGGCAAGCTAAAATGCGTAGAAATCTGTTTAAGTGAATTTTAAATTTAAATAGTTGATTCGAAAACCTCTCTTTCAAATATGATCTGAAAATAGGTTTAAAAATAAAATAATAAATATAAATTAATTATCTTTTAATTCTTATGAACTTTAAAGTGTTATAGCTTTTTCATACAAGGTCCGTTTCACATGAAATGAATTCGTTGGGTTCGTATTGACGAGAACTACATTATGGAGCTAGATTGGGATTTCTTTGAGCTAATGAAAATTTTGGTTGAAATTAAACGCTTGTTTAATTTTAATCGGAATCAATCGCTATCGCGACAACTGCCATCAATGTGAGTACAACTCACGCTTTCTGACTCATTAATATTTCTATATAAGTGAGAATAAATATTATGTATGATGGTTGATGACTGTTTGGATTATATGTGATATATTATCTATATATTGATAGATATTAGGATATATACCTGCCTATTGTAGTGGATGACCCTATACGTTCCCGTGTAAGAGCGGATGAACTTTTGTACGCGCGTCTGCCTTGAAGCGAACATTGTACACATATTCTAATATGTATATTTATTGCAAGTAACAGGTTGGAGGGATCCAACTGGACTACTCACCAGTATTGATTTATTTACAGATATTGTGATATAGCTGT
Source organism: Allium cepa (assembly GCA_030765085.1). NCBI lineage: Eukaryota > Viridiplantae > Streptophyta > Magnoliopsida > Asparagales > Amaryllidaceae > Allium > Allium cepa. The sequence goes on from CM060944.1 coordinate 137,265,438, forward strand.
TATCGTATGATTTATGATGTTTTGGTTGCCGTGATAGATGTATTTAGTGATGTTGTAGCATTGGGCCTATTTTAAAAATTTAAAAATATTAAAGTGATGATTTTTAAATTGAAAAAGGATTTTCAAAGTGATTTTAAAAATAAATGTTCTATTGAATTTTGAATTGTTAAGGAAATTGATTTATTTTAAATAAACAAAAGTTATAATTTTTATGTTATGAAAATTATGATTTTTGTGAAATATACTTAAGTATGACTTTTGAAGTTTATAGAAGCTGTAATAACGATTTGTGAATTATTAAAAGGATAAGTTTATTTAAAATTGAGATATTGAATTATTATTAACAGTGTATAAATAATAAGATTTATAAAATTGAATTTTTATAAATCAAAATGATGGAATTGTAAAGGAGTTTTATAAATGTTAAAATGACGTTATAAATGGGTTTTATTAGTAAATAAGATTTAAAGATTTATAATTGATGAAGTTATAAAAGAATGAATTTGTAAAATAAGAGAATTATAAGCAATTGACTTATAATTTGATTTTTGGCACGTAAATGAGTTATATATGGAATTTGTTAATAAAAGGATTTCATAAATGGAAGTTTATAAAAATAAAAATGTGAATTTATAAACATTGTTTACAAATGCGAAATTAATTGAATTTGATAAGTAAATATGAAAGCTTATTAAAGGAGATATATCCATGATTTTGGACAGTGGATAATCCTTTAACCAAATATGTAGAAGTGTTGAATTTGGTTAGAGATTTATATCCACGATTTTGGACAGTGGATTATCCTTTAATAAATATGTAGAAATATTGGATTTAGTATATGAAGTATATTCACGATTTTGGACAGTGAATAATCTTTGAATTAAATAAATGTTTTAGGGAAGTTATATTTTGAAATGGTTTGAAGATTCTTTAAAATGTGTTGAGTATCAAAACCATAGATTTTAACATTCATTGTTGAAATAGACTTTTCGAGAAATAAGGAAATGTTGGACTATAACACTGTTATAGTAAATGATTTTTGAAAGGAAATGTTTTTATGCAGTATTGGGATTTATATATCTATCTAATTTTCGAATCCCTGTAATAGTGATTTTGGGTTGTCGTAACAATGTTTTATGCAACATTTGTTTTGACCCGAATAAATATGTTAAAGAAAATATTTTCCTTAAAGAATAAAATATATACTTAATCGTGATTTAAGTATATGTAATATTTTCTAAGTATTGAAAATAAATTGATTTGAGAATTACTTAATATTAAATAAGTATTTAGAAACGTTTTCCAATATGAAGTGAAATGCTTTGAGATTATATCTTTTTAAAGATAATTTGAAGTGAATATTTGGCAAGCGAACTAAATTATAAAAGATTAATAAAAAGGTCCTAGTGATTATTATGGTGCTAAGTATTTGTTTGTTTACTTTGATAGTTAAATAACCAACAATCAAATTTGGCCAAATTTTAGTTCCTCGACTTGATGTGGGAACTATTTAGTCATACACTTAGTACGTAGCCCTTTGTATAGGCCTGATTATCATTTGTGTTGAGGATGTTGTTTCGTATAGTGCAGAGCATTACTCTAATCTATCGAGCTTCCTTCTTGGCCGAAGGATAGCAAGTTGAAAATGGAAAACGTGATAAGTCTACGAGACTTAGTTTCTGTGTGAGTTTGAGAAACGCTTTTTCGTTGTTTGTGTGAAGTAACCGCGATCAGATTTATTTAAAAACCACTTTGGACCAACATATATGCGACGATTGTGCAGGTTGTGATGATATTGAAATTCTGGATTTTAATAGCGGGGGACTGCTTGTTGATCGTTTGGGGTTAAAATCCCAATATACATCCAGTAGTAGTGGTCTCTTCATTATGAAATATCCAATGCGAGGACTATTCGCTACTAATCCTAGGGATTTCCCGACAAGATGTGGTAGGAAAGTACCTTCGGTTTGTCCTGTTCCTGGACAACTTGTATGGATGTTTGTCTGACATTGCATTTCTAAAGATTACATACATCGGTTTTTCTTGATTTTGTTCAGCCTGATAGGGAGTTCTCGCTTTGTGAATAGCGACGAAGCTTGGACTCTTGCCCCCTACATGTCCTTAGTGTGAAAGGGTTGGTTGATAGTCGAGAGGCTTGCTGTAAAAGCAATTCTGAGGTATCACTTGTGGTCACCTCCATGTTGAAAAGCAGGAGTACCCAAATGTTGAAAAGTAGAAGGGTAGCAGGATGGTTGAAATGCCTAGCGAGGCGGGTGCAGGAGTTGCCTGTTCGTCACACGTGGTACCAGAGCTCAAATTTTGTATATTCCTAAGTTTTGATGTATACTCAGTATAGATTGGGACAGTAGCACCCTAGATTGAGTTTGAGTGTATTATATATAAGAGCGCGTAATTGTTAGTGATACAAAATGTTTTATGTTCTGTTTTCCTGTAACGATCCCGGATTTTGACTAAATTTAATTGGGAATTAATTTAATTTTTGAATAAAATTGCAAAATCAATCCGTAAATAGATTCGAGTTTCTCCGAATTTAAATTTAATATGTGTTAATTCATTTGAAATTAAACCTTATATATATGTGACCTAAGTAGAAAAATAAATATATAAGGAAATGTGTATGTAAGGCAATTTAAATACTTAAGTTAGAAATCTAATTATACATATAAGATAAATTACAAAATATGAAGTAAACAAATATGTTAAATTATAACAACTTAATAAAAATAGAACTTCATTAAATTTAAAATTAACAAGACCAAAACAAAATTCAACATAAGACATATATATATATATATATATATATATATATATATATATATATATATATAAGACAAAAAGCAGAAATACAAACAAAATAAAATTCATATGTATAAGCAATGCAAAAGAAACAAGTCATTCAAAACAAAAGAGGTAAGCATAAAGAAGACAATAACCATATATTCAACTAAAGCAAAGACTCTAGCAATTAATGTTTGCATTTCTAAGAACATACCTTATCTCCTCAGCTCCATATAGAAAAAGTACCTGCTGTACAAACAAGTAGCAACTTCTCCATAATGAAAGCATTTTCAGCCATGCCTATTGTACAAACAAACATAAATAATATACCCTGCTATACCAAGATGATATCAACCTATAAAGTTTTCTTTGATATATATTAGCCTTCTCAGTTCGTTCATCAAGCTGAGTAAACACCATTTCAAAACTTCAACATAAATTACAATTTATATCAATACAAATCTCAAACCAGAGAATCAAAAGAAGATTTTAGCTTCCAGTTTCAAAGACTGTTTCAAAAGAAAAAGAAGGCTGTCATTTCTAAAACAAAGATGTGGAAGGTGAGTAACGTCTTTTTTAAAAAAAAAAACTTTAGCATATGAATCTGATTGCATGGTTAAGATCTGAAATAAGTATGCTAGTATATGTGTATTTTTCCTGTATATAGGGATGATGGTTGTGTATAGGTTATAGTCTCTGTAACAAAGCTGTTGTAGTTTCCAAGCTCAAATTTTGGTTCAAACTTATTACCTCTTGATCTGATAACTTTAGGGACTTAGAATACGAACCAAATTTGCTTGTTTCATCATAGATTAAAATTTAAAATTTTATTTAAGTTGAAATAAATGTGAATCTTGCTCCGGAAAACCAAAACAGCAGGGTGAAATTGAATAGGAGTAAAACTCAAACATTTTAATTTATTAATTCGGGACCATAAATTAAATCCTTAACCTATAACATGATTTTTAAACCAAACATCATCATTTTTAGTTTGGAATTATAGGAGCATTTTTAGGTTGAACAAAATATGAAATTTTGGGTTTCTCTAATGATCTTCGTGACTGGAGAGGTCGGGGTTCTGCCTGATGTCGGAGAAGTGATTGTAGCATCAAGGAAAAATGGTGGATAGTGATGCAATCCACCATGGAAGTTGCTAATGCGAGATTTGTTCTAGAACCCTAAATTTTAATGGGTTGAATGAATCGATCACCATGGCTTGTGTTGGTGATCGAGTTCGACGTGGTTTGGGGGATTGGTGGAGGAGGTGTTGAGAAATGGATGGCCAAAGTTTCATGATTTTTGGTGATCGGAGAAGGAAGAACGAAGGGATTTCCTGGTTTCAAGTGTTGTTCCAAGTTGTGATGTTGTTCCAGTTTTGAGCTTTGATGCTCGATTTTTATTTCGACCTAGATTCCAATATTGAGTGGTGGGATCGTGAGTAGTGGTGATCGTCATTGTATTGGAAGCGTCGGCGATGGTCTGAGTCGTCGCGGTCAATGGTGCAGGTGCACGAGGCTGGTGCTGTATTAGTGTTGGGGAACCGAGTGAACTCGAAGTAATGCAATGCTTTGCTCGAAGAGAAGACAGGTTGGACTCGAAGCAAAATAGGTTAGTCTTGGTATGTGAAATTCCAGGTTTAAATAAAAACAGAACCTACTCTTTTTTAACTAAGGATATAAATCAAGTTTAAACTGAGGATATAAATCAAGGTTTGAATGAAAATTTAAGTTTAGTTTGAAACTTAGTTAGAAACAAAGTTTTGATTTATTTTCAAATTTGTTTTCATAACCTTAAAGTGTTAAGCAATTTAAAAAGAGTTGAATTTAAAATCTTGAATCTGATTGGTAAAAGAAAGATTCAGGCAAAGTTAAAACAAAATCTGAAGCCTGGACGTGAGTCTGAGTTTGAATTTTAGAGTTTGAAATAAAATGAAGTTTTATAAATTTTAATATTTAAATAAGTTTAAAAATGTTAGAATACCCTTTGTTATGTGAATTCTAAGAGAAGTGGATTTTTATTCTTTAAACTTCTTTATAACAAAAGTGATACTTTAGCAAATAATTAATTTTAAAACTTTTAAAAAAGTCAATTGGTATTCATTTTAAAATCCTGAAATTTAAAAGAAAATTTGGAAATGAATGTTTTCAATCATGTCTGTAGGTGATAACTAAATCACTAAATAGAATGAGTTTTACCGTAAATTTAAGAAGATTTAATGATTGGAATTTATAAATTATTAAATTTATTTGAATAGATAACTAATGATTTTTTATAATCAAATGAGTAACTATAAGTTTAAAGTTACAAACTAAGGTTTGAGTTAAATAAGCAAGGAAATATTAGATTGTAAGCAAGAGCTAATTAAGTTACAATTAGCATTTAATTAATTAAATAATTAGGATTAATTAATGAGTTCTTATTGGTTAATCAATTTATAATCAATGATGATCTAATATAGGTAAATTTCTTGGGAAAAGTAATTAAAGAAATTTTTATTTTTGATGAAGGTCATTAACTAAGATTTATGTAATAATTAATGGTCAATTGATTCATTAATAAAGTATAATTGATTTATAATTAATGGTTGATTTATTTAAGTAATAAATGATTAAAAGACAATCAATCAAATGATTTGAAATTTATTTATGTTAATTAGCCATGATTGACGACTTACCTGATTTAAATTAATCAGATAATAAATTGAGCCTACTTATGGATGTTTGGATTATATTGGATATTGAATTGAATTAATTGTGAAATTGTTTGATATCCATGATATGTGATGCGTTGTGATATATTCTGATTGTGTTGTGATTTGTAATTCATTTATCTGGGATGAATGTAATTAATTATTTGTGATATATATATCTGTGTATGAGAGATAAGCGTTATAGCTTATACCGCTTATCAACTATATTTCTGTATTTGAATCTGTGATGATAGAATGATGTTGCACTATTGTGTGTAAAACCCATGGACTACACCCTACACACACAAATATGGATTTCACGAGGAAATCGGTTAAGTCATAGATTTTTAACAATTTTAAAGATTTAATTCTTGAATCCACAATAGTTTTGGAATTGGAATTGAAAGTTTTGAAAATAAGAGTTATTTTAAATAACTTAATAAAAATTCAAATTTAAATAATTTGATTTGTATTTGAATTCAATATTCGAAATTGAATTCAATGATTTGAAAATTTTGGTCTAAAATGGATTATGCAAATTATAAAGGTGTTTATATGGGTTTCTAACCGTTTTTAAAAAAAAGTATAGTTTGGGAAATCTAAATCTAAATCCAAGTTTTATACTTGAATGGTTTTAACTAATGTAATTGTAATCAGTTTTTCCCAAAACAAAACCTATTTGTTTTCAAATAATAATAGCTTTCATTTAAAAAAAAGATTTCCAAGTTATGTTGAAAGGTTTCAAGTTGAAATAGAATTGAAATGTTTTGAAAGCTATGAAACGAGTCTTTGATTCAAAGACCGAATGAGTTAATCCAACTTGAATTGGAATTGTTTTAAAAGGCTATGAATGGATCTTTGGAAACAAGTTTGAAAGTTATAAATTAAATCTTAATTTAAAGGTTTAACTAGTTAATCCAATTGAAATGGAAATTGTTTTGAAATCCATGAATGGGTCTTTGTGAACGGGGCGAACTTTGTGAATTAAATCTTTCGTTTAAAAGATTAAAAGTGAGTAAATTGTTTAAACCATTGAAGGTTGTTGAAATGAATCTTTTTGTTCAAAAGATTGGAAATGGTAATTTGTTTTAACCATTTGAATGAAAAGTTTTGAGCTTTAAGCTGTGATTTAACTGAGACCCCAGTATCCATATGATTTTTAATATTGCGCTCGTTATTCGGTTTAGCCGATGAAGGACCCTTGTGTCATATAACCCATTCCGAATAATGATACGTCGTTATGGATAGCACTTTGAAGACCGGTGGTGAAGACCGGGTATTTGCGAGAATGATAGGATGACCTATCGATTGTCTCTGCACCAAGTCATGCCGGTATAGAGATTCCCTAAGTGATGGGAAGTCCGATCGGGATTGTGAATACTCGGATTGCAAGGACTTCTTCGGAAGTGCCTTCGGTTTTGTTCGAACCACAGACTTGTATGGATTGTGTGTCTGACATTACTTTTTGATATATAAGGCAAATTTCTTTCAAATACATTTCCGTTGGTGGCGGAGAATTTATTTTCTTAGTTTAACACCCTTCTCTGAGACGTACGAGCTCAGAGGTTATGTACTTGAAGGTTATCTGCAATATACTCCCAACTTGGTAATGTGGCATGCTGAGTGCTACTGATCATTTGTTGATCAAAGCGTGGCTTTTGTGAAAAGCATAGCTTTATGGACGAGACTTCGTCGAACCTCACAACCCGGTAATGGTCAAAACAGGAAGAATGCAGCAAGGTTATTTGGGGATAGTTGTGATTGTTGTTGGGGCCTCGTTAAAGGTTGGTTACAACCGGGGGATGGCAAACTCATGTCAGTAGTTACCTAGTTAGGGGTAACACGGCCTTGTGTTGGCAGAGATCCGGTTAGGTTCTCAGGGCGTCCCTCCAGAGGCGTACCCATGTGGCAATGGGAAGTTCCTTGGCCCAACCATTTGTTGGAAATCCAAAGAAACAATACGAGCCTTGTACGGTTTTAGTTGTATAATCTGCCATGGAATGAGGTGGTAACCTGCTATTAAACATGGTAGCTATAGTATGCATAAGTGCGAAATGCGTATGCTGGTTAAGATTTATATTCTATTTTCAAAATGTTTTCCTACACTTTACACTTATAGTAATAATATCAAGAAAATTTGCGTACCAAGCATGTTTAACTATCATAAGGAGAAATCTCCTCCGATTCTGCGTTTGCATTGTGCGTGTGTGTAGGAGGCCATATGGTAGTTTTCATTTTTCAAAATCATTGCGTACCTATTTTAAAATATTTCTTTGTTTGTTTTTAAAGATAAATTGTTTTTGTTAATCATACCAGTCCCACGACTGACCTGGAGTTTATTGTTTCTTTCCTAAACTCTGGGTGCTCACTATTTTCCACACGGGCAGTTTAGAGTTGGGTTTTTCAGATAGTCAGGTTTAGTAGGTTATCTGGAGCTAGTTCAGTCAAGTGTTATAGTCATTGGGAGTTCGAGCTACTGCTGGAGTTCTTCCTCGAAGACCATCTTAGAGTTATTTGTTCCGCTGCTGGTGTTATCTATTTTTCTTTTCCGCTGCTATTTTATTGTATCATATCTCTGATGTATATTGATATCTATTGTGTCATCTTGTATCAGATATTGTATCAATGCTGTGTATCAATGTATTATTGTTTTTCTTCCACTGTGTCATTATACTCAATTGTATTATAAGCTCCGGCGAATCGGATTTGACGTCTGAATCTGCGACATTTGAATATGAGTGTCGTATTCGGTGCCGATTTTTGAAGGTCGAGTCAGGATCGTTATAATTGGTATCAGAGATGAGGGTTAAAAACTTTAGCTCAGGAGTATAACATATTAAGTAGCTCATTAGAGATAGGATGAAGTATACCCTAGAATGAGTATCCCTAAGATATCTGTCGGTATGCCTCAGTAAATTCTGTTATTATCCACTGATAGTGAGTATGAGTGCAAGAAGAGGACGAGATAGGGGACAGGGGAATACGACTATAAGTGGTCAATACCCTGTAACAACAAGGAAACGATTTTTTCTCTATCAATCTCTTTTGTTCAGCATCATTTCTTAATTCTTCGATAATTTCTGGTAGATCAAGGAAAAAATTTGATATATTTGAATGAGACATAAACTCCAAATGGTCAGAATTATTGTTTGGATGTAATTGATTGTTTTGGTTCCTATAGTTGATAGGTATACTTTGGTTTTTGAACTAAAATTTTTGAAATTGTATCCATATATCTATCTATTGTTTGGGGTCTGATATATGCTACGAATAGTTAGTGTCCCTTCAAACTAATCAGTGCCTTGCATATTTCGTAGATCTGGATGACCCGAGTATATTGTGAAAAATTTAGTAGATTCTTTCTTGTATCTATTATTGATATTCTGATTTGGTAAGCCAAATGCAGAATAGATATTCAGTTTGATTTGATGAATCATTTTTCATCTATCTTTGGATTTTAATTTTGATTGTAGGGAACCCATAGCATCAGCCGAGGCGGAGCAACCTCAAAGGCCAGAAGAGTTGGTGATTATGGTTCGACTAGTCAGATTCATGAGTCGTCTATGGATGAGGAAGTACCAGAAAAACCCGATGAGGTATTTGACGATGAAGAGGAATTCGAGGTCGAGGAAGGACTTGAAGAGGATGAGGAAGAGTTTGAGGATGAAGAAGAATTTAAAGATGAGGAATATTATGTAGAGTCAGAAGATGATCAAGCAATTATTTGGGATTTAGATGATTCCATTAAGGAGCTAGATGGTGGAGGTTTTATCCCTGTAGTACCTGATCCAGTGGAAGATTCAGAATCAGACAGTGAGGCGGAGATCAGGGAATTGTCAGGGCCTGAAGGGGAAAGCTCTGATAGTGAGGATCTGTAGATTATTAGGATGTTTCCTTTTGGGTAGTGTATGCTTTATATATGTGTTTTGACTCAGAATGTCGTGAATGCAAGATGTATGTATATGTATGGTTGGACGAATGACTATAACATCTGTATGAATGCCCTTAGTAACACTTAATATAAAGTGTACTTTGATTTAACTATAAGAATCTATGTGTTTACCGGTATAGTTGAGCTGTTATTGGTCTATTTGTGTGAGTGGATAATTTATAAAACTTAAAATGGCAAATTTCGAGGACGAAATTTCTTAAGGAGGGAAACCTGTAACGATCCCGAATTTTGACTAAATTTAATTGGGAATTAATTTAATTTTTGAATAAAATTGCAAAATTAATCGATAAATAGATTCAAGTTTCTACGAATTTAAATTTAATATGTGTTAATTCATTTAAAATTAAATCTTATATATATGTGACCTAAGTAGAAAAATAAATATATAAGGAAATGTGTATGTAAGGCAATTTAAATATTTAAGTTAGAAATATAATTATACACATAAGATAAATTACAAAATATGAAGTAAACAAATTTGTTAAATTATAACAACTTAATAAAAGTAGAACTTCATTAAATTTCAAATTAATAAGACCAAAACAAAATTCAACATAAGACATATATATATATAAGACAAAAAGAAGAAATACAAACAAAATAAAATTCATATGTATAAGCAATGCAAAAGAAACAAATCATTCAAAACAAAAGAGGTAAGCATAAAGAAGATAATAACCATATATTCAACTAAAGCAAAGGACTCTAGCAATTAATGTTTGCATTTCTAAGAACATACCCTATCTCTTCAGCTCCATATAGAAAAGTACATACTGTACAAACAAGTAGTAACTTCTCCATAATGCAAGCATTTTCAGCCATGCCTATTGTACAAACAAACATAAATAATATACCCTGCTGTACAAAGATGATATCAACCTGTAAAGTTTTCTTTGATATATATTAGCCTTCTCAGTTCGTTCATCAAGCCGAGTAAACACAATTTCAAAACTTCAACATAAATTACAATTTATATCAATACAAATCTCAAGCCAGAGAATCAAAAGAAGATTTTAGCTTCCAGTTTCAAAGACTGTTTCAAAAGAAAAAGAAGGCTCTGTCATTTCTAAAACAAAGATGTGGAAGGTGAGTAACATCTTTTTTTAAAAAAGACAATTTAGCATATGAATCTGATTGCATGGTTAAGATCTGAAATAAGTATGCTAGTATATGTGTATTTTTCCTGTGTATTGGGATGATGTTGTGTATAGGTTATAGTCTCTCTAACAAAACTGTTGTAGTTTCCAAGCTCGAATTTTGGTTCAAACTTATTAGCTCTTGATCTGATAACTTTAGGGACTTAGAATACAAACCAAATTTGCTTGTTTCATCATAGCTTAAAATTTAAAATTTTATTTAAGTTGAAATATATGTGAATCTTGCTCTTGGAAAATCAAAACAGCAGGGTGAACTTGAATAGAAGTAAAACTCAAATATTTTAATTTATTAATTCAGGACCATAAATTAAGTCCTTAACCTATAACATGATTTTTAAACCAAACATCATCATTTTTAGTTTGGAATTATATGAGCATTCTTGGGTTGAACAAAATATGAAATTTTGGGTTTCTCTGATGATTATCATGACTGGAGAGGTCGGGGTTCTGGTCGATGCCGGAGAAGTGATTGTAGCATCAAGGAAAAATGGTGGATAGTGATGCAATCCACCATGGAAGTTGCTAATGCGAGATTCGTTCTGGAACCCTAAATTTTAATGGGTTGAATGAATCGATCACCACAGCTTGTGTTGGTGATCGAGTTCGACGTGGTTTGGGGGATTGGTGGAGGGGTGTTGAGAAATGGATGGCCAAAGTTTCGTGATTTTCAGTGATCGGAGCAGGAAGAACGAGGGGATTTCCTGGTTTCAAGTGTTGTTCCAGGTTGTGATGTTGTTCCAGTTTTGAGCTTTGATGCTCGATTTTGATTTCGACCTGGATTCCAATATTGAGTGGGTGGGATCGTGAGTAGTGGTGATCGTCGTTGTATTGGAAACATCGACGGTGGTCTGAGTCGTCGCGGTCAATGGTGCAGGTGCACGAGGCTGGTGGTGTATCAATGTTGGGGAATTGAGTGAACTCGAAGTAATGCAATGCTTTGCTCGAAGAGAAGACAGGTCGGACTTGAAGCAAAATAGGTTAGTCCCGGCATGTGAAATTCTAGGTTTAAATAAAAACAGAACCTGCTCTGTTTAATCTGAGGATATAAATCAAAGTTTGAATGAAAATTTAAGTGTAGTTTGAAACTTAGTTAGAAATAAAGTTTTAATTTATTTTCAAATTTGTTTTCATAACCTTAAAGTGTTAAGCAATTTAAAAAGAGTTGAATTTAAAACCTTGAATCTGATTGGTAAAAGAAAGATTCAGGCAAAGTTAAAACAAAATCTGAAGCCTGGATGTGAGTCTGAGTTTGAATTTTAGAGTTTGAAATAAATTGAAGTTTTATAAATTTTAATATTTAAAAAAGTTTAAAAATGTTAGAATACCCTTTGTTATGTGAATTCTAAGAGAAGTGGATTTTTATTCTTTAAACTTCTTTATAACAAAAGTGATACTTTAGCAAACAATTAAATTTAAAACTTTAAAAAAATCAATTGGTATTCATTTTAAAATCCTGAAATTTAAAATGAAATTTAAAAGAAAATTTGGAAATGAATGTTTTTAAACATGTTTATAAGTGATAACTAAATCATTAAATGGAATGAGTTTTACCCTAAATTTAAGAAGATTTAATGATTGGAATTTATAAATTATTAAATTTATTTGAATAGATAATTAATGATTTGTTATAATCAAATGAGTAACTATAAGTCTAAAGTTATAAATTAAGGTTTGAGTTAATTAAGTAAGGAAATATTAAATTGTAAGCAAGAGCTAATTAAGTTACAATTAGCATTTAATTAATTAAATGGTTAGGATTAATTAATGAGTTCTTATTGGTTAATCAATTTATAATCAATGATGATTTAATATAGGTAAATTTCTTGGGCAAAGTAATTAAAGAAATTTTTATTGTTGATGAAGGTTATTAATTAAGATTTAGTTAATAATTAAAGGTCAATTGATTCATTAACAAAGGATAATTAATTTATAATTAAAGGTTGATTTATTTAAGTAATAAATGATTAAAGGACAATCAATCAAATGATTTGAAATTTATTTATGTTAATTTGCCATGATTGACGACTTACCTGATTTAAATTAATCAGATAATAAATTGAGCCAACTTATGGATGTTTGGATTATATTGGAGTTGAATTGAATTAATTGTCAAATTGTTTGATATCCCTGATATGTGATGCTTTGTGATATATTCTGATTGTGTTGTGATTTGTAATTCATTTATCTGGGATGAATGTAATTAATTATCTGTTATATATATATCTGTGTATGAGAGATAAGCGTTATAGCTTATACCGCTTATCAACTATATTTCTGTATTTGAATCTGTGATGATAGAATGATGTTGCACTATTGTGTGTAAAACCCATGGACTACACCCTACACACACAAATATGGATTTCACGAGGAAATCGGTTAAGTCATAGATTTTTAACAATTTTAAGGATTTAATTCTTGAATCCAAAATAGTTTTGGAATTGGAATTGAATGTTTTGAAAATAAGAGTTATTTTAAATAACTTAATAAAAATTCAAGTTTGGGAAATCTAAATCTAAATCCAAGTTTTACACTTGAATGGTTTTAACTAATGTAATTGTAATCAGGTTTTCCCAAAACAAAGCCTATTTGTTTTCATATAATAATAGCTTTAATTTTAAAAAAAAGATATCCAAATTATGTTGAAAGGTTTCAAGTTGAAATAGAATTGAAATGTTTTGAAAGCTATGAAACGAGTCTTTGATTCAAAGACCGAATGAGTTAATCCAACTTGAATTGGAATTGTTTTGAAAGGCTATGAATGAATCTTTGGAAACGAGTTTGAAAGTTATAAATTAAATCTTAATCTAAAGGTTTAACGAGTTAATCCAATTGAAATGGAAATTGTTTTGAAATCCATGAATGGTTCTTTGTGAACGGGGTGAACTTTGTGAATTAAATCTTTCGTTTAAAAGATTAAAAGTGAGGAAATTGTTTAAACCATTGAAGGTTATGCAAATGAATCTTTTTGTTCAAAAGATTGGAAATGGTAATTTGTTTTAACCATTTGAATGAAAAGTTTTGAGCTTTAAGCTGTGATTTAACTGAGACCCCAGTATCCATATGATTTTTAATATTACTCTCATTATAGGGTTTAGCTGGGAAGAAACCTTGTATCATATAACCCATTCCGAATAATGATACTTCGTTATGGATAGCATTTTGAAGACCGGTGGTGAAGACCGGGTATTTACAAGAACGATAGGATGACCCATCGATTGTCTCTGCACTGAGTCGCACCGGTATAGAGATTCCCTAAGTGATGGGAAGTCCGATCGGGATTGTGAATACCCGGATTGCAAGGACTTCTTCGGAAGTGCCTTCAGTTTTATTCGAACCCATAACAGACTTGTATGGATTATGTGTTTGATGTTACATTTTGAGATATAAAGCAGATTTCTTTCAAATACATTTATGCTGGTGGCAGAGAATTTATTCTCTTAGCTTAACACCCTTCTTTGAGACGTACCAGCTCAGAGGTTATGTAGTTGAAGGTTATCAGCAATATACTCCCAACTTGGTAATGTGGCATGTTGAGTGCTGCTGATCATTTGTTGATCAAAGCGTGGCTTTTGTGAAAAGCGTAGCTTTGTGGATGAGACTTTGTCGAACATTACAACCCGGTAATGGTCAAAACAGGAAGAATGCAGCAAGGTTATTTGGGGATAGCGCCCCCTGAGGGTATGTTCATTTCCTTCTGGATAGAAGTGGTATCATGGTATGGAGCCCAGATACTTAACTTATGTGGATATCGCAGATATATATATATATATATATATATATATATATATATATATATATATATTACTTTGTGATTGTTGTTGGGGTCCCGGATAAAGGTTGGTTAGAACCGGGGATGGCATACTCATGTCAGTAGTTACCTAGTTAGGGGTAACACGGCCTTGTGTTGGCAAAGATCCGGTTATGTTCTCAGGGCATCCCTCCAGAGGCGTGCCCATGTGGCAATGGGAAGTTCCTTGGCCCGACCATTTGTTGGAAATCCAAAGAAACAATACGAGCCTTGTACGGTTTTAGTTGTATAACCTGCCATGGAATGTGGTGGTAACCTGCTATTGAACATGGTAGCTATAGTAGGCATAAGTGTGAAATGCCTATGCCGCCTAAGATTTATATTCTATTTTCGAAATGTTTTCCTACACTTTGCACTTATAGTAATAATATTTAAGAAATTTGCATATCAAGCATGTTGAACTATCATAAGGAGAAATCTCCTCCGATTCTGCATTTGCATTGTGTGTGTGCGGGTGGCCTTATGGTAGTTTTCATTTTCCAAATCTTTGTGTGTCTATTTTGAAATATTTCTTTGTTTGTTTTTAAAGACAAACTGTTTTTGTTACTCATACCAGTCCCACGACTGACCTGGAGTTTATTCCTTCTTTCCTAAACTCTGGGTGCTTACTATTTTCCACACAGGCAGTTTAGAGTTGTGTTTTTCAGATAGTCAGGTTTAGTAGGTTATTTGGAGCTAGTTCAGTCAAGTGTTATAGTCATTGGGAGTTCGAGCTACTGCTGGAGTTCTTCCTTGAAGACCATCTTAGAGTTATTTGTTCCGCCGCTGGTGTTATCTATTTTTCTTTTCCGCTGCTATTTTATTGTATCATATCTCTGATGTATATTGATATCTATTGTATCATCTGTTGTATCAAATATTGTATCAATGTTGTATATCAATGTATTATTGTTTTTCTTCTGCTGTGTTGTTATACTTAATTGTGTTATAAGCTCCGGCGACTCGGATTTGACATTTGAATCTACGGCATTTGAATATGAGTGTCGTATTCGGTGCTGATTTTCGAAGGTCGAGTCAGGATCGTTATATTTCTTATTCGTTGAGTTGTTTGTGAATTCTGGTTAGTATGTGGGACACAATGTTATCGATAGGGCTTTCCAAACACTTAAATGAGTCAAGTCGACATAGTATCATTTTAAACTGGGTAAATGAAATAATTTTTACCTCGATTATATTTTATATATGAAGGAACAATTTTTCAGAATTATTAAAGTGTATAAAAATGAATTGTGTGGTTGTTTGAAAATATAAAAATATACAAGTGAATAAAAGATGTTTGAATAATCTAAATAAAAAAAATGTAAAAGTATAAATTATATAAGAAAATGATCTATAAGTATGAAATTATAATTAATATGATATACAATTATGAAATAATCTTATATATAAGAAGTGAAACTATATAAATATATTTATAAATACGAGTTGTAAATAAGAAAATGAATTTAAACTAAGAATTTGAGAATTTGAATTACGTTATTTTTGGAAGTTGTTCTTCAAAATTAAAGAGATTATATTGCTATAAATCTAAATAAGATAAGTAAATTGTAACGAATCTTATATAAGTGAAGTAAAATAGTGAAATTATATAAGAAGATTTTATAAATGTGATTTATAAACATAAAAAGGATTTTTTTTATAAAGAATATAAAGCACTGAATTCACTACTGTTGCTGGAAAATAATAAGGGTGATGACTGCAGCATCATCAGTATCACTTTCAAGTTTCTGTGTGATAGATTTGCTACCAATAGTAAATTTAAATTAAAGTTTTGTTGTGTTAAGAAAATTTGAATTTAAAATCCACGTTGAAATTGATGAATATAAGTAAAATGAAATAGAACTTATAGTATGAGATAAATCTTTTTTAACTTTGGTATAGTTGAAAGAAATTTGGTTTAGCATAATAAATGTATGATTTTAAATTCAAATACGGAAGGTTAAATAATTTGAATTGGATTTGAACCAGATTAGATAAGTTATTGAAATGAAAAATTAAACTGGTAAGAGATTATATAATACGGATTTGAAAGTTTGAATAAATAAGTGATATAACTTATAAAATGAGAAAACGTAAGTAAAACCAATTGTTAAAATGGTTAAACAATTTTGTTAAACAAAACCAAATTTTAATTTGAATAGGGAAATGCAATTTGACTTAAGTAAAAAGTTAAAAAAAAGGAATTTGAAGTAAATTAGTAGTGAACTTAAGTTGTATAGTGAAAATAAATGTAAATTAAGTTGAAATGAAATATAACTTAAATAATATTAAATGAAGTTGATCATGGTATCGAAATAAATTAATAAAGTTACTTAATTAGATAAAAATTGTTAGATGAAAATGAATTTGAGTTATATAATGAAATTCAACTGTAATTGTAAAAGTGAATTAGTGAATAAACATGGACTAGAAAATGTTGTTGTTAAGAATTGAATAAAACTTAAGTTAAGAAGTTGTGAATTGAATGATTGAATGAAAGTCAATTGAATGTTAAACCAATTTGAAATTAAAAGTGTTGAACCAAGTTAAATGAATGTAAAGTTAATTAATTTAGTAATGTTGGATATGCATTGATTGTTAGATGGATGCTAGTTGATTGAATAAAAATTCATATGAAATTGAATTAATGAAATTGAAAGCTAAATAATTGCATTCAAATGGATAGTAAGTGAATATAAATATAATTGAATTTGAATTGGAAGTGAACTAATTTGATTGTAAATTTATGAATGTAAACTAATTAAAAATGAATATGAATGTTAGAAAAAAAATCCAATGTTAATAAATCAATTGTGATTGCATTGAAAACCAATTCAATGAATATTAATGAGAAGTGAATTTACATTGATTTGGTTATGGATTGATTGGATAGTTGTTGGATGATAGTTGTTTGATGGTTGGATTTGTTGCTTTGGTTGCATTTGCTATATTGGCATATATAGTTGTTGTATTGGTATGTGTTGTATGTTGATATTACTTTCATATATACATGTTTCTCATTATTTGTTGAGTGTTTAGTAGGTGCGTAAGGCGCTTGCTTTGCATTTGGAGCTCGCTTTCGCGCTATATTAGTCATATGTGCTTGCTAATAATATATAAGGTAAATATCTCGGAATACATATCGTACTTTTATACTGTTTTCCCTATGGGATGCCTCATCTTCGAAGATGAGATGTATATTTGTGATACACACACACACACAGATATATATATATATATATATATATATATATATATATATGTAGTGATCATACTATGATCGAACGCGCAATGGAGACGCTGGCAAATTATTATGAAAATTTAAAGTGTTAGAAAATTTTGGAAAATTTGGAAATTTTTTTGATAATTATAATTTTTGATTTTGAGTTAAAGTTAAACAATATTAGTTGGTTTTGAAAGGATAACAGTGAATGGATTTGAAAACTTAGTAAAATTTTTGTAAGAAGTTTAACTAATGGATTTTGGAAAAAGGTAAAAGGTTTAAATAATGTTGATAATTTAATCTGAACGAGTTGTTTTGAAAAGTTAATAGATTTATGACTTTTTCTCACTTGTTAATTTCGAGGACGAAATTGTTTTAAGTAGGGGAGAATGTAGCGACCCAGAATTTTAGTCATTTGGAATTTGTATATTTAATTGATTTTAAATATGGAAAAGTAAATTTTATAAGCTGAATAACTTGTATTTGAAATATAGCAATTTAATTGAATAATTAATTTGTTAATTTACTATTTGAAATCGCTGAAATAATTGGAATTTGGATTTAATGTGTACAAAAATGGTTTATAAAGTTGAATTAAATTCTATTTGAATTAGAATGATGTTAGGAAACTTTTAAAATTGAATTAAAAGTTGAATTTAAAAAATGAATATTTTAATATTTAATTGACGAGTAAAAACTGTCATTTTTCAAACAGTCTCGGATTTCGACGGTACTAGTTTCATCGGATCCGTAGTGTTAAATTATTGTTAGATTTCAAATTTCATGCCAATTGGATTTACGGTTGGTCCGGGGCAAGCTAAAACGCGTAGAAATCTGTTTAAGTGAATTTTAAATTTAAATAGTCGATTCAAAAACATATCTTTCAAACACGATCGAGTTGGCTTGCGATATTTATTCCATTGCGTTCGGAATAGGGGTAAAACATTATAAACACCAGGTGACACGCTTCGTTTCGAGTTCGAAAAATTAGGAGGTGAATGGTGTTGAAAATTTTCTATATAAGGACCTAACTTTTTCACATTTGCAAAATATTAGGGTTTTAAACCCTAGCCGCCGCCATTTGCTTTCTATGGCCGGATTACACTCATATTCCTCCCTTGATCCTCCCAATCCATCATCTATTACCAAAAACGTCCGACTACAAACTTATAGAGCTCATCGAGGCCCTTCAATCCAACGGTGGATTTTATTTATCAACGTCGTTTGGAGCCAGATTTCCACCGCGTTTGTCTCGATTTCGAGCACGTATTTCCACGCACAGAGGCAGCCAAGTTTCACATGGTTTCGGCCGACTAAAGAGCTTGGCTAGGCGAGTTGAACGACATCATTTGATCTGTATTTGTCGACGATGGTGTCGCGGTAATTGATGAAGAAGTGGTGGCTATTTGGTTATCTCGTTCGTTTTTGAACGATGGGGAGGAAGAAGAATAGAAGCAAGGCCTAGATCTAGGGCAAAGCAAATCGAACGGCATGATTTGAAAATAGGTTTAAAAATAAAATAAGAAATATAAATTAATTATCTTTTAATTCGTACAACTTTAAAATGTTATAACTTTTTCATACGAGGTCCGTTTCGCACGAAATGAATCGCGTTAGGTTCATATTGATGAGCACTACATTATGGAGCTAGATTGGGATTTGTTTAAGCTAGTGAAAATTTTGATTGAAATTAAATGCTTGTTTAATTTTAATCGGAATAAATCGCTATCGCGACGACTACCATCAATGTGAGTACAACTCACTCTTTCTGACTCATTGATATTTCTATATAAGTGAGAATAAATATTATTTATGATGATTGATGACTGTTTGGATTATATATGACATATTATCTGTATATTGATTGATATTTGGATATATACCTGTTTATTGGAGCAGATGATCCTATACGTTTCCGTGTATGAGCGGATGACCCTTTGTACGTGCGTCTGCATTGTAGCGGACATTGTACACATATTCAAATATGTATATTTGTTGCAGGTGACAGATTGGAGGGATCCAACTGGATTCCTCAACAGTATTGATTTATTTACAGATATTGTGATATATGCTGTTATCATATGATTTATGGTGTTTTGGTTGTCGTGATTGATGTATTTAGTGTTGTTGCAGCATTGGGCCTATTTTGGAATTTTAAAATATTAAAGTGATGATTTTTAAAATGAAAAAGGATTTTCAAAGTGATTTTGAAAATAAATGTTCTATTGAATTTTGAATTGTTAAGGAAATTGATTTATTTTATATAAACAAAAGTTATAATTTTTATGTTATGAAAATTATGATTTTTGTGAAATATACTTAAGTATGATTTTTGAATTTTATATAAGTTGTAATAACGATTTGTAAATTATTAAAAGGATAAGTTTGTCTAAAATTGAGATTTTTAATTATTATAAACGGTTTATAAATAAGATTTATAAAATTGAATTTTTATAAATCAAAATGATGGAATTGTAAAGGAATTTTGTAAATGTTAAAATGAAGTTATAAATGAGTTTTATTAGTAAATAAGATCTACAGATTTATAATTGACAAAGTTATAAAAGAATGAATTTGTAAAATAAAATAATTTTTAGTAATTGACTTATAATTTGATTTTTGGCATGTAAATAAGTTATATATGAAATTTGTTAATAAAAGGATTTTATAAATGGAAGTTCTATAAAAATAGAAATGTGAATTTATAAACATGTTTACAAATGTGAAATCAATTGAATTTGATAAGTAAATATGAAAGCTTATTAAAGGAGATATATCC
The DNA here is from genome assembly GCA_030765085.1 of Allium cepa. NCBI lineage: Eukaryota > Viridiplantae > Streptophyta > Magnoliopsida > Asparagales > Amaryllidaceae > Allium > Allium cepa. Next base: position 137,285,824 of record CM060944.1, read on the forward strand.
ACGATTTTGGACAGTGGATGATCCTTTAATTAAATATGTAGAAGTGTTGAATTTAGTTAGAGATTTATATCCACGATTTTAAACAGTGGATTATCCTTTAATAAGTATATAGAAATATTAGATTTGGTAAACGAAGTATATACACGATTTTGGATAGTGAATAATCTTTGAATTAAATAAATGTTTTGGGTACGTTATATTTTAAATTGGTTTGAGGATGTTTTAAAATATGTTGAGTATCAAAACCATAAATTTCAGCATTCATTGTTGAAATAGACATTTTCAAGAAATAAGAAAGTGTTGGACTATAACACTATTATAGTAAATGATTTTCGAAAGGAAATATTTTTATGTAGTATTGGGATTTATATATTTGTCTAATTTTCGATTGCCTATACTATTGATTTTGGATTGTCGTAGCGATGTTTTATGCAACATTCGTTTTGACCCAAATAAATATGATAGAGAGAATGTTTTCCTTAATGAATAAAATATATACTTAATCTTGATTTAAGTATATGTAATATTTTCTAAGTGTTGAAAATAAATTGATTTGTGAATTACTTATTATTAAATAAGTCTTTGGTTTTGTTTTCCGATATGAAGTGAAATGTTTTGAGATTATATCTTTTTAAAGATAGTTTGAAGTGAATATTTGGCAAGCGAATTAACTAATAAAAGATTAATAAAAATGGCCTAGTGATTGTTATGGTGCTAAATATTTGTTTGTTTTCTTTGATAGTTAAATAATCGACTATCAAATTTGGCCAAATTTTAGTTTCTCGACTTGATGTGGGAACTATATAGTCATACATTTAGTGCGTAGCCTTCTATGTAAGCTTGATTATCATTTGTGTTGAGGATGTTGTTTAGTAAAGTGCGGAGTATTACTCCAATCTATCGAGCTTCCTTCTTGGCAGAAGGATAGCAAGTTGAAAGTTGGAAACGTGATAAGTCTATGAGACTTAGTTTCTGTGTAAGGTTGAGAATGCTTTTGCATTGTTGGTGCGAAGAGAACAGGATCAGATTTATCTAAAAACCACTTCGAACAAACGTATATGCAACGATTGTGCAGGTTGTGATCATACTGATATTCCGAATTTTCATAGTAGGGGACTGCTTGTTGATCGTTTGGGGTTAAAATCCCAATATACATCCAGTAGCAGTGGTCTCTTCATTATGAAATATCCAATGCGAGGACAATTTGCTACTAATCCTATGGATTTCCCGATAGGATGTGGCAGGAAAGTACCTTTGGTTTGTCCTGTTCCTGAATAACATGTATGGATGTTTGTTTGACATAGCATTTCTAAAGATTACGTACATTGGTTTTTACAAACGTACATCTGTAGTGGCAGAAAATGCAACTTCTCTTAGCTTAACACCCTTCTTGAGACATACGATCTTAAGGGTTGTATTTTTGTGGAAAGCAATTATAGTCAATGGAAATGGCCATGTGGCATTCAAAGTGATGTGATTGTGATTTGTGAAAGGTAACCGTTACCTCTAGCCTCATCAACCGAAAATGACCAAACAAGGTTAGATGCGGCAAGGCTAAGTGGGTCGCTCCCATTAGGGTGTGATCATCTTCTTCTAGATATATCTTTGCACGCTATGACATCATGTATTTGATTATGTGGTTTGTATGCTTCGAGGGCCCTCGGTAAAGGTCAGTAATGACCGGAGAATGACATATTCGATACCATCTAGTTATAGAGGTGGGCCAGTCTTATGTTGGTAGAGGGCAGATGTTCTGTGCCTCAGGACATCCATCTAGAGGTGTACCCCTTCGGAAGGTAGTCCCTTCACCTGGTCATTTGTATGGAAATCCAAACTCCACTACGTAACTGCCATTTTATTTGTAGAGCCTAGTATGCTGGAATTTAATAATGGTAACAGTTTCGGCTATTTTAAATATTATTAGTCTACTGGACACTAGTATAATACCAGATGATTTGATATGAAATATTTTTAGTTATCGTAAGGTAAAAACATATCCGTGTTTATGTGTGGACTTGTCCTACAAGATAATTTTGTTTTGATAAAGGAAAATTTTGGCAATTTAATAAATTTAGTTGAGTGTGTTTCTTACGCTGGTTTACCAGACTGATCTGGGCATTCTTCCCTTTTAATGCTCGGGTCAGACCGAGTACATTTACAGGTTTAGATTTGGTACTTCTGGAGATTCAGCAGGAGAGCTGGAGATCTTCATTTCATATACATGTATCTGTTTTGATTATTGATTATCCGGTGCATTGCTTAGTTGTTTTAAATTATCAGCAATTGTGAGGAGATGTTATTATAACTGTTCAGGCTGATAACTGTTGATTGATTGTTGACTCTGATTGATGTATGCATATACATTTTCTATTTTGTAAAGATCATTGATATATATTATTTGTTTTCCGCTGCGATGTGAGATTCTGTATTGTTCTGTTTGGTTCTATCTTCTCTCTTTCTTCTCTTCTCTTCTTCTCTCTTCTTTTCACTCTCTTGAATTTCCGTCAGTCTGTGCGTTTTGGTTCGGACATCTGTGGTTTATTGTCGATTCAAAGGGTGCAGATTTACGAGTCGTCACATTTGTCCTCATCATTGAGTTCTTTAGGAGCAGGACCTAATCAGAAAAATGTAATTCAGAAAAAGAAAATAATTGAATAAAGATGATGATTATGATCAAACTTACAGGAAGAGGAGAAGACTCCGCTAATGTTTGGGAAACATTTGGAAAAAATGAACTGCGTTTCCCAGTCTCTATATGTATTTACTCTCTCTGAGATTAGTTTCTTAGGGGGATTAGTTTTGAAAATCTCGCTATTTAGATTGCTAAGTTTGACCAGGCAAAATAAATAGTTAAGAACTTCAGTTTTTAATTAAGGAATGTCTGATTCCAAAGCAATAAGTTCCAACGAGTTATGATTTGTGTAGACATTTGGTGATAATTGGATAGGTGCAATGCCAAGATGATTCAGGAACTTAGATAAAGGAAGGAAGCCACCATGCCAAACGTGAATGGCAGTAAAAGCAAAGTATCTATCAGGAGGATTTTGAATAGTATCGCTATCATCGGGGGGAATGGCTTCTACTCCTATGATTCTAAAGTTGTTCAAAATGACATCGACTTCATCTTGAGAAAATATCAAAGAATGTTTGGGGATGGCTTTAACCTTATTTGATGAAGATTCTACCTCTGGAGCTCTATCTTTTTCAAGTTTCTTAGAGATCTTTTCCAAGCTCATGGTCCTGTCAGGTGAAATCATTTCACTAAAGTTATAATTTGTTCCATTATTAACACCTTTCAAAGATGTCGAAAACTTATTGCAATAATTCTAATATTGACCAAAGTATATAATTCCATATCTTTAAAAGCCTGTTAAAGTCAATTTGAGTCATGAAGTTCATTGAGCATCAGACGATGTCGAAGGGGTAAATGGAATGGAAGCACCTAGACACACCCTTCGACTATGTCGGAAACCCATGAAAAATTTCACTATTAAATGGAATAACTATCCCTACGTTGCTAGTTTGAATATAAACATACATTCATACATATATATGGATATATACGTTAACAACAATCCAAATCAGGCCAAATAAACCTTTCAACAATGTCGAAACCCACAAACTTTGTTTTACTCAAAGAATATGAATATTGATGAAATACCATATTCTCATAAAGTTGAAAGACTTAGATTCAAGGGATATTAATACAATTGAAAGGGCTTTGGAACATTTCGATAGTGTTTGCGTGAAAAAATCATAGTTAAATCCTAAGTAACTGCAACGGTTTTTGAGTAAGTCAAAATGGGTATAAGATTTCAAAAATTACGGATAGCTAAAATTGTTTCAATATAGGAAGTTTTAATCAAGTCGAAAGGCTTAAGGTTTTGCAACTTTAACAAAATATACTATTTTCAATCCAATTGATGATAGGAAGTACAAATTTTTAGCTTTTAACATTTTCTAAAGTAAGTTAAAATTGAGCATGAATGATAAATTAAGTACACTTTTATATGCATTAAGTCTTGAGTCCTTTAAAATAAAAAAGGTTGAGTATATGTTGACTTCTTTGGAAGGTATCAAAGAACATCAAAGCATATTTCTACTTTTCAAGAAGTCCATCACTCGTCGACTACATCAACCCCGTCGAAAGGGTTCACTTAAAGGTAAACACTGGACCTCCTTTTGACCCCTTCGAAAGAGGCTGAAAGAGTAGAGAAAAATAGGCCACTTTAACCCCTTTCAAAAGAGTTGAAAAGTCAAGTTACAATATCGAGTTTTGTTTTGTATGACTTGACCTTTTCTTTGAAGCTGCTAAGGAAGAATTTTTCCTAATTCGATTTTAACACTGTTCTTCTAGATGCTAACAATCAAATTGATCCAAGCATGAATTTACATTCGACAATAAGGAAAACACCCAAATTTAAATCCAAACCATAATTGATTCAAAAAAATTATTATTAAAAATTAAATGAGTTAAAATTGAGTGCAATAGAGTTTGAACTTGGATTCCAACGTAGTAATGGCAAATAACCCCAAATCCGATGAATTCGAGTTCATACCAAAAAACTAACATCGCAGATTGAACAAAATAAGTATAAAGATAATTTCATATAAGCAGGAAACAGTGATCATCTTCAAAAAATTAGAACGTAACACAAATTCAAACCTAATGAATTTTAAAATCAGAATTAAGCGAAGTGAATCAATTTGAAAGATAAGATAACGGAGAGTTACCTTGAATCAGAGTTTCTGTTTACTAGAAGCATGAATTTAGTGAGAAATCGAAATTTTTTATTCTTGCTACAAGTTTGTACTTGAAAAAAAATAAAAATAGGGAAGAAGGAAGCATGATTTATAAGAAAAGACAATGTGAAGCACAAACCGTTGATCAAATTTAAATGAATGGCTAAGATTCATGAATGATTATGAAAAGACAGGAAATCTCTATGCTAAGATAAAAGAAAGGAATCAAAACAGTTGATTTGAAAAGCCAAAGAGCATCCCTTTGTAAGGGGGCAAGTGTTACATAAAAGAGGGATCCACAAGCAATGATAACATTAGAAAATTCCTTTCGAAGGAGTCGAAGGGATGTTTCGGCAAAATAAAATTAGATAAGCGGAGCACTTTCGAAGAGTTCGAAAGGTGATAGAGCCACCCTTTCTCTTTGATAAACCCCTTTCGAAGCAGTAACCTCTACACGCCTAAAGGAGTTTTGAATGTGTTGAAGCTACCTTTCGAAGGCAACAGATGGTAAGATTTTGCGTGAGCACTAACCCTTTCGAAAATAGTGGTTTCATCATCATTTATCTTGTGCAAGAGAATATATGGCCAAAGCTACCCCTTTGAAAGTATATATTAGCCTTTCAAATCGGTTGAAACCATCCAATTGTAAAGGAAAGTTTACTCGAGTTCAATATAACATTCTCATATACCAAAATATGAGGGTTCCGCATCAGTCAATAAGTATGCCTTCGAAAGCTACCCTATGCGTTTAAATGTTCTTCTATGTTCTAACTCATTTAAATACGTAGAGATACACATATCGATGGTATCGAAAGCTCACATCTTTTCTTACTTGCAACAGCATAACAATACAAAGTGAGGAGCGCACCAACCAAATTCGATGAAGTCGAAAGTAATCAAGTTCTATTTTAATGCAAAGTAGAAGGGTGCCCAAACTTTAGCAGCAGCAAAAGGTCATCAAGAAACTCCTTTTGACTAGGTTGAAAGGTTTGATTTGAAAGGGTTCAACCAACGTTTATAAATAAGATCCCAGGGGTCTTGTCTTTAGGATCCAATTCCATTCACTTCATACTTGTACTTTTTTAAATTTGTAAACCCTGATTCTAAATGTAGATTAGGGATTTGACTATTTTATTTTAGTATAGCTACTAAAATAAGGGAAAAGATAATCAAAGCAAGTTTATGGTATTTTTGGACATGTTGGCTAATCAAAATGCTTCTATGCTATTCTAATTATGATCTGTTTGCATCATCATGATCGAAAGGCTAGCTTTCGAAGAAGTCGAAACCTTTTAATTCAAATCATATCCTTAGATCATTAGGACCAATCCTCGAGTCACCTCAACATTTCAAAAGGAGGTTTCAAAAGGATGCTAAACCAACTTAACTAGTTTGAAAGGTGTTATATAAAGGTATTCGGATGTCTTGACCGATCAAAAGGTTATATGTGAAGGAGTTTCAAGATCCACAACCTATTCAAAAGGTGGACTTAAGGGAATCTAAATGGTTTTAACTATCTCTATATTGTTCGAAGGATGGGTTTGAAGGGGACACTTACATTTTAAACTCTGCTTTAGGGTGTTGAAAAGTTTTATTGTTAACAATAACTTTTCTATTTGAGCTCCGATTCAAAACTTTATTTATGAAAGTTGATCAAAATATCGCAACAAACGCAATGACATAACTTACATTGCCAAATTCTGGAATTTACAAAATTTTCATTTTTAGTCTTATTATTAATTAATTAATTAATTTCTTAGTAATATCTATGGGATTTTACATTCTCCTCCTTTAAATGGGATTTTGTCCTTAAAATCCCAAAGGGACAGATAGTGTGATGTGCACTCTACAACCATTTATACAATCAAGTTATATGCACAATCATCTACTCAGCTAAAATTGCAATGTGATTATGTATGCAACATACTACGGGTAAGCTCGGTCCTAGGTTGAATGCAAGATCGTGACATATAAGTATGTATGCAAGTATCTTAAATATGCATAAAATTCTACATAAATGCAAAAATAATAGTAAAATCGTGGCAACTATCCCCTACCATCTAATTTAGCAACCATGCACCAGATACGTAAATTTTGGAGAGAGAAAATTTATTAGAGAAAAGCTCGAGATGAGAAGTATTCATCTTCTCTTAAGTTCCTATGTGCTTTCTGCTAGATTATCTCCCCATTGTACTCAGACCGACCGAGTTTCTTTGTTATGGAACTTCCTAGTTTCGTGTTCCAGTATGCATATGGTGGCACAATGTGCTATTAGCTCTGTCTCAATATCTAGTAACGGATGAGGCTCTACTATGGTGGTGCTGTTGTGAAGGCATTTCATAAAGTATGAAAAATGATAAATGTTATGAATTCCCACCAACTTATTTGGGAGCTCAACCTGATATGCAAATCCCTATCCTTTCTAAAATCAGGAAAGGCCCAACAAACGTTGGCACCAACTTCCTTGACGTACCAATTCATGGTGCCAACTTCCTTGATGTACCAAAACTCTTCTTAAGAGGTAAAACCTTAACGAAAACCATGTCTTCTTCCTCAAACTCCAATTCCTTCCTTCGCTGATAGCATAAGACTCATGATGATCTTATGCGGTCTTCATTCACTATCTAATTTTTCCTATCTTTTTCGAGATCTCACGAATAAAATTTTATCCAAGTAGAATTTTATTAGTGGTTTCCCACCAGCAATTAGGCGATTTGCATGGTCTTCGATATAACGCTTCAAAGGGTACCATATCAATTGTTGTTTGGTAACTATTATTGCACATGAACTGTACTAAGGATAAGTGTTGCTCCCAATGTCCTCTGAAATCCATGACGCAAGCTCTCAAAAAATCTTCCAAATCATATTCACCCTTTCAGTCTGATATTCTATTTGTAGGTGGTTAGCGATACAAAAATCCAATGTTGCTTCTAAAGCTGATTATAAACTCCATAAAACTCGCTAATAAATAAGGGGTCCCTCTCACTAATAATGATAACTGGAAATTCATGCCGTTGTACCATTTTTACAATATAAATTGGCATGTTGTAGCATTATGCTCCTAATTGGAATAAAGTGGGCGCTTTTAGTGAGTCAATCCACTATAACCCAAATAGCCTCATTCCTTCTTTGACTCCTAGGAAATCGACCTATAAATTCCATTAATATATGCTTCATTTCCAAGTTGTCCAGTAGTAACAACTGTCCTCCAAGCTTTCCTTGTTCCACCTTTATCTTTTCGCACGTTAGACACACAGAGACAAATTCTGCCACCCTCTTATTCATCCCTGGCCATAGAAAATTTTCTTCACATCCTTATACATTTTATCCTCACAAAGGTGAATGTTCACCTGAGAATGGTGAGACTCAGCCAAAACTTCATCCAACACATCCTCCACCATAGGATCACAAAGGCATCCATCCCCTCTCAAACATCCTCTTTCTTCAATTTCATACCCTCCTCTATGAGGGAAATTGTAACATCTCCCATTCTGAGGCCTAAAACTAACCACTACAGATGTAGTCATCCATGGTTATTAATTCTTGACGACAAAATAAGGCTATGTCGATCATATCAACAATCATAAGCACATGAGTATGAAAATTTACAAACACGGTTTATAGATAGCTTTTACATTCCATTTCAAAATACGATTTCATATTCATTCGTTTGCGATTCCACGTTTAGAGAAAATATAGTTATTATAAAATACTCTAAGAGCGACTTATGAAGATGCCCCACTGGTTTATCAGAGTCTAACACTTGGAAATTATATACCTTGCTATTACATCCAAACAACCAAAACCAAACGACATAGTGGATTAAATAGGCGCTCCTAAATAGCTAGACTGCCTCATGCACATCTCTGGAAGCTTATTCATCTAACTGAAAACCCTTACTGCTGACCTACTTAAATGAGTACTCATGAGTTTAAGTGGAAAGATAAAAACTTTGGATCAAACAACAATCTGATGTAAAGAATGACCTACCATCTCGAACCAAAAAGATATCTAGCGAGACTACATCGCTGAATGGAACAGGTTTTCCCCTCACTAGTATCTTAGCCATTACTTCTCAACCGTATACTATGCTCCTACATCCATAATGATCATAACATAATAATATATATTGATATGCCAACATGTAATGAACGTTGGATTACCCATCCCAAGTTTTTAGACTACCCATTCAAGTTCACATTGACTATCTACCTTATACTTATGCGGACTACCCATCTAATATATATTAATTCTTTTGAATGGACATCCTCTTCCATGTTGACTACCCATCACCAATAGTTTCATTGACAAAGTTTTGTTGATTGCCCATCTCACATGTTATTTTTACTTTAAATACCCATCCCTTATCTATGGACTACCCTTCACATATGGTTTAACTATTTAAATTATGTAGGCTATCATCACAAATATCACATTAATTTAAAATTGATGTGGACTATCCATCACACATCCCAGAGTTTTCTTAGGCTAACCATGAATCTTTCATTAACCTTCAAGAGACTATCCATCTCCAGCATGTTGTGGACTATCCATCTCACATCCCATAATTTTCCTAGGATAACTACAAACCCATCATTTAACAATTTAATTCATGTTACCCACATGTTAAACCTATGTCAATTACTGTCCCAAATTAGGTTATTTACCCCTTAAACTTATAACATCTCAAATTTTATGCACTGGTATCCTCAATGGTATAATTAAATTTGTAAAACATTTAGCTTATCGAAGCTAATCTACATTAGTGCCACTGATGATAGTGTCGAAATTTATGATTAACAGTATTGGTATCCCTGGTAATAGTGACGAAAATGACAACAAAAGGCTCTTCGCCCTTGAAGAAGATAGGCGAAATTCATGTCACACTATGCCTCATCGAGCCACTATCCAAGGTAAAACAAAACTTAATTCTTTTAAGAACTACAGTTCCATGTCGAAGATGATGTTGTTGACTTACATAAACTACAGGTTATCAACCTGTTTAAAACAAAATTTTAACCGAGCATTCTGACATTGACACCAAGAGTCACGACGACAATGATGCACGATGTCATTACCTAAAACGATGCAAAAGATCCCTTGCTGACCTTGATGGATAGCAACCATAATACTGTCAGCATCATTATGAAACATTTCAGTTGGCATACTTCAGCTACTATGCCACTAACTTTATAAGGTCGAAGTCATTATAAGCGGCACCACAGCCTCTTGTATAGCGGCGTTAAGAATAATAAAAATGGCGATTTATCAAAAGATGGTATGCAATACCATTTTAAAAGAAGATGAAGACAGGTAGCGTCCATGACCCCGACATCCCGCTTCAAACACTTAAGTAAGTTACAACAATGCATTGTCGTCTATGATCTATTGTCACCAATGTCCACTTCGACACTGTTGGAATCGCTTAACAACTTCCCAAGTAGTTATCATGTGCTTTCTTCCTCATTGTCGTCGACACTAATGATTGCGACGCTATTTTAGCCTCGCTGTGGAGGCATTATTCTAAATGTTGAGAAAACCAATTTATTACTAATAAAAGCATATATTTTTCACCAAATCTAATTTCTTACCCAATTACTTTTGGGCAAACAATAATTTAACCTTTTATTTACTGAAATTCTACTGCATATATTTTTCAAAGTCCCAAAACATTTGTAAACTTAATTAATTAATACCCTTAATTAGTGATGGGTTTATATGTTTATCTAGCACAATAAATTCATGATAATTTGATAATACTTAGGAAAATTCTCCAAAAATTCCAAATTTCCATATTCTTCACAGTATAAAAATTTTAGATACAAATACCATTTTCATCATTTTAAATAATTATAACCCAAAATAACCCAATTTCCTCCTTAGCAAATTCATAAATATTCAATATAACTTAGAAAATTATGAAATTAAAAACATATCCCCAAAATATTTACTCAACATACTATAAAACCAAAGTCATTGGAGATTGAAAACTTAGGTTTTACCCTTAAAATCACTTAAAAAATTTAGTAAAAATCCCATAAATCATTGTTCTATCCAAACAATAATCAACCAACCAAAACATGACATAATGTATCAACACAATTCGGGTATTACCCATAACCGAATTCGAAATCAATCAATAGAGATGGTAAACCATTATTCACCTTAGAATTAGAAGATGGAGTTGAGATTTGATATTACTTTAGCTTTCCCTAAGCTCCTTCTCTTTGAATCCCCTTGATTCGTTACTTATCTGGCTTGTTAATGGTTGGCCTCCTCTCTTTTCTTTGATTGTTTTGATGTTAGGAGATAATGACAATGATTTGAAGGGGAGAGGGTTTAAGGAGTGAAAGTTGGATATAACTATTTTGCCCCCTCTCATACATTCTCTTATTTAATCGATCTTTAAACAATCTTACTTAGTTAGTGATGGCTTGACCTTATAAAATTTCAAATCTCATTCTCCTTAACCATTTACAATATCATATTTGATGTATCCAGTTAAATATCCTGAATAATGTTAAAATAAAATTAGGGGTGCTATAGGCTTCTCTTCTTAAAGAATTTCGTACTTGAAATTTGGTAAGGACTACAAAACAAGCATATCAAGTATGAAAGCAATGCTAGTATATCTTACTAGCTATAAAGTCCATATACAACAAATACATAAATACAATCATAATAGCTCAAGATTAATATCTCTAACCCTGTTCTCTGTCTCCCAAGTATAGTCTTTCTCGATGTCACACCACTAGACTTTTACTAACCTGACCATCTTGTTCCTTAACTTCTTATTATCTCTCTCTCCAACTCGAATTGGTTATCTCACAAAAGTCAGATACGGTTCTACTACTAAATCTTCAAATGCAGTCAGAGCAATATTAGTCTCTGGAACATGCACATACTTCCTAAGATGAGAAACATAAAACACATTATGGACAATTGCCAAACTACTTGGTAACTCTACTCGATACGCAAGTTACCCAATCCCTTTTATAATAGGGAACGATCAAATATATCTCAGTGTAGTTTCCATGACTTTCCAAATTGTACCATACCATTCATCGATGATACCTTAAAATAAACGCAATCTCTAACCGAGAACTCTAAACCTTTACGCCTTTTATCTGCATAACTTTTCTGTCTAGACCGAGCTTCTGTCATCCTATCTTGGATTAACTCAATCTTCTATGTATCTTCTCTTATCATATATGGACCAATGACCAATCTATCTTCGGTCTCCAACCAACATGCAGGTGATTTGCTCGGTCTTCGATACAAAACTTTGAAAGGCGCCATTCGTATAGGACCACTCAATCAAATGCAAGTGGTCTTCCCACGACCTACCAAAATCAAGTAAACAAACTCTCAACAAATATTCTAGTACCTTATCGATTCTTTCTGTCTGCCCATTTGTCTATGGGTGATAAGCGGTACTCATCTCAAGCTTGGTACCTAATACCTCCTGTAGACTCTTCCAAAATTCACTAATAACAAATCACCTATGTCACGGACTGTACTACTAGGAATCTCATGCAGTCAAACAATATTCTTCATAAACAACTTGGCTAATACATCTACCGTCCTGGTTAAATTAAGGGGAATGAAATGTTCACCCTTGGTTAGTCTGTCCACTATGACTGATATTCTTTCATTTGCCCTATTTGGCCTTGGCAATCCATCAATAAAATCTATGGATATCGAATCTTATTTCCAAACTAGTATGTCTAAAGGCTGAAGTAATCCGCTCGACTTCTGATGTTTGGCTTTCAATTGTTGGCAATTTGTACACAAGCATACATCCTTTGTATACCTTCCCAAAAGAAACTTCCCCTCAAATCCTGATACATCATGGTTACCCCAGGATGAATGTAAGCTTTGACCGATAACACTCCCTACGAACTTCCTTTCTTAGGTCACCAACTTCTGGAACACATAACCGATCCTTCTTCCTTAAACATCCTCTCTAGTCAAGAATAAAATCCTTTAAATCATCCACCTCAGTTCCACCATCTGACCTTCAAATCCATAAGCTATCCTTTCAATCAACACTATTGAACTTCCAAGCAAGATAACATGGTTGTACTATGAGTTGATCTAGTAGTTGACCTTAACTGCATGCTACAAGCAGTCAACGCCTCTAAATCCTTCCATTCAACCAACATAGTTGCCACTACATTATGATTTTTCCTAAGTGCACCTGCCACTTTATTTCCTTTTCCTGGTGTACGCTCAATACCACAATTATACGTTGCTAAGAACTCCAACCATATCTGTTGTCCCATATTCAACTGTTTCTGAGAGAATAAATACCTCAAAGACTTATGATCCATATACAACTTGAATCGTTCTCCAAAAGCGTAATGTCTCCACATTTTCAATGCGAAAATCGCTATTCCCAACTCCAAACCATGAGCTAGATATCAAACTTCATATGGTCTAAGCTGTCGAGAAGCATAGGCAATCACTTTACCCCTCTACATCAGTACAATTCCTAATCATGTTCAACATGCATCCGTATACACCACCAAATCTCGATTCCCATCTCGAATAACTAATGCAGGCGCATTCGTCAGCAAATGATTCAACTCAAGGAATGGTTTGTTGAATATGCTAGCATATGATTGTTTGGTGATAATAAACATATATATATGTATGTATGTATGTATTCAATTAAATGTATTTGTTATTGTACTACTTATTTTTCACATAATTGAATAAATATTTGCTGAATAAAATAAATAACACAGAATTTAAATTCAAACGGATTTTTTATTCAAACAAATATTTTGGTATAATTTTGAATGGTACAAATTTGTGCTCTCGCTATATGTATACAATTTTTTATTACAATACAGTTTCGATTACATCGCAATTTTTAATTTACATTTGCACCTCACAATATATCACTCATTCGCTCGTATTTATCTTCAACTCTATTCCAGATTGAATCAAGCATTTGTGCTATCTGCAAAATAAAAACTGACGCGGTTAAATTGAAAAAGAAATATCTTTGCAGTGTAAAAAAAATATGTATTTTGAAAATATTATTTGTCTCGGTTATTTGGGATGTTCGTCATCATTTACTTTGAATTCATCATACACGAACAGCTTGTGACATGCACAGTGTATCACTCTACATGCCACAAGGTGGTGCACACCGATATACACTTGACAAAACTGCAGGGGCAGATGAGCAAAAGGTCAGACTCGAGTCGAGGCTGGATTCAACTCATGTGCATTACATATAAGGTCACGATATAAGCACAAGGTCAAACCTGATCCAACGCTAGGTTCAACTCAGGTGCAATACAAAAACAAAATTTGAATGGTCAATTTTTAATAACTCGAACAAGCCTCGACCAAAAATTCAATGTGTACACATGAAGACAACCCAACCATTCAAACGCATGTATGAACCAGTACAAAAAGAGGTGGATAGCAAACTTGAAGCTCACATGGAATGTAATCAGACAAACAAATGTACACTAACTGAAGTCTACAGTGAACTGGTCAGAGCGACCAATATCATACAACAAATCAGTTCAATTCAAATGTAACAAAACTGTGAACAATAGAATACAACCAGACTCATGTGGAACAAGTGAAGTCAATGCAAACATACATGAATGGTTAACAACGATAATGGTCAAGAGCAGACTACATGATACAAACAGCTCAAATATGAACACAATACAAATGTCAACATATGTATACATATGTATACACACATGTATATATGCTATACACATGAACCAGTAAAGACAAAAGAAGTGCATACACTACATGAACTGGCTCAAAGAGCAGACTTTAAGATGACACGGAATAGACTTCAAGTACAAAGCAGCAACCAGAGCTACAGTTTTAAGTCCATAACAACATCAAGTATGCCAAACCTCATATATACTATGCACATGAATCAAATGCACAAATCCAAACAACATGAAGAACATGGATACAATGGCAGCAGTTCAAATGTCGTAGGGGATTTCAGAATAACCTATGCCAGAGAATATAAAAGTGTAGACCACACTCAGAGAAATATGCAAGTTCACAATATTAAAGTATGTGTATAATAAAACTCAGATGCAAAGCACAATGCCAGAGAACCAAGCATATATGCACTTACAACGCTACATCAAGACTTCAAGACCACATTCATATGAAATCATGGTCAAGTACATATATGTAACAGTTCAAAGTTTCAATTACAACAAGATTCAAGTGAAATCAAGGACAACATGCAACAAAAATGAAGTACACGACATACATAGATGCATGTGTGTACATATATATATATGATGTATGTGTAGTAACAACTAGCACAGCAAGTCGAATGAGCTAGTGCAGATTCAAACATTAATTGCACCAGTGCAGTGGACAAAAAGACAGTTATCAAACAAGAAACAAGTCAGAATCAAAACCAGTTCAAATAAGAATCAAAGCAGCAGTTTCAAACCAAGTCAAATGCCAAAGAATCAAGCTGGTGGTCAGGAACCAGTCAAGGATGGCTTAGTAGCAGGTGACATACAATTGAACAAGTTATGAAAGAAATTAAAAGAAAACCAATTATCTCAACATCTCATCACAAATTCAAAGTGGTCGAAGTTATACTAGAAAAGAACGGAGCAAGTTCTAATTCATGAAGCCGTGGTAACCAAGCATAACAGGAAATTATATGAATTGAAAAAAAGTCAGACAACATCAACAACAACCAAGCAAAATCGAACGGCTAAACTATATTTATCAGACGAATTCAAATAACATATTCGAACGAAAATAAAGGGAATCGAACCCTATTTGACCCGTGAAAATCATCGGCATATGGAAGTATTCGAGTTCAATCAACAACAGAGAAGAATAAATCAATAACTCGAAACGCATCGAGTTCAAGCATGTCAAAGAGAATAACAATGGAAATCACATACCAGATTTAATCAATTCGAACTCGACTTGTTGAATCAGCAGGTTGTAAATCAAAGTGACAATATGATTGATGAAGCAAAACATAGATAGTTCATCATTCAATCAACATCTTAAGTCGATGACTTCAACAAATTACGAAAAACCCTAATTTTCGAAAGAGGGAAACAGGACGAGGCAGCCATTTTTTTTAACACAAATGAAAGAGGGCAGATAAAATAAAACGAAAAGGGGGATAATTTTATTATCACATTTTATTGGGCCATCTTTATAACTCCATTGGGCTTTAGCTTTTAAAATTTAGGGTTTCTCATTTTATTATTGTTTAGTGTTTTTATTTTAAATTTATCTTTTAAACTTTTGGAAATTCTAGTCGTGTGACTAGGGGACGAACTACAGTGGTATGGTTCGAGAATTCGCAACTCAGTGGCTAAGTTGTGGCAGGATTTTGAGCGTAGAGTTAGTTAGTAAATAGAAAGTGTCACGAGTTTACGTGTGTTAGTGTCTGACTACTTAATTTCTAGTAGAAACCTTAGGGGCAACACATAGTAAGGTTTTGTCGAAGCTGGGTAAATCTTTGTTGTTCTATTTTTGCTTTTTATATTCTGTTATTATCTGTGCTGCTATTATCTGTGCTGCGATTATTTTATATACTTTCGAATTAAATTTTTATAATATTAGTATCACCCTATTCACCTCTACCTCTAGGGTGAGATTGATCCTACATGGTTCCTCAAATTTATCAGACCAAATAAACTTCACGTCCTTCCTAATTAGCTTAGTCAAGGGTTGTTATTCATGAGAAATCCTTGATAAATCTTCGGTAATAGCCAGCCAATCCAAGAAAACTCCTTATCTCGGTCACCTTCTCGGGTCTTTTCCAACTATTTAAAACATTAGCCTTGTTTAGATCCATGGACAACCCTTTCTATGAAACTACATAACTAAGAAGCTTTGCTTCGTTCTTTCAGAAATGAAACTTCAAAAACATCGCTTTCAATTGATGTTGCCTCAACGTCTCAAGCACTATTCTAAAATGAATCTCATGATCTCTTTCATCCTTAGAATAAATTAGAATGTCATCAATGAATACCAACACGAACCTATCCAAGTACTCTTGGAAAATCCAGTTCATAAAAGTCACAAAGAAAGTAGGCACATCAGTTAACCCTAATGGCATTATTAACTACTCATATGAACCATATCTCAACAGAATACCACCCTCCGCCACCCTCAATTGATGGAACCCTATCACCAAATCCAGCTGGAATAATACCTTAGATCCACTCAACTGATCAAATAAATCAGCAACTCTCAGCAAAGTATGTCTATTCTTTATGTCTTCTCATTCAGCTTATGATAATCGATGCATAATTTTAATGATCCATTTGGATTTTTCACAAATACCACAACCACTCGCCAAGGTGAATTGCTTGGTCTAATAAAACTCTTTCCTACTAAGTCCACTAGCTACAACATTAACTCCTTCATCTCGGCAAGTGTCATCCTGCTAGGTGGTCTACTTATGCGTTTAGCTCCAGGTACAAGATCTATTCGAAGCTCAATAGCTCGTTTCGGTAGTAGTCCTATAAGAGGCTCAAAAACATCTATAAATTCCCTTCCAACCAAAACTCGATTCACTTTATCTCTACTTCCATTGCTCTCAATAAAGTATAAACACCCACACTCAAGTTATCTACTGAGTATATAAATCGATCACTACTATCAAGGTGTCTAACCGACATTTTCCTATCTCGGCTAAATATCATAACATCATATTTGCCCAACCAATCCATACCCAAAATAATCCCAAAAGCCGCAAAATTAGATACATACAAACTGTAGGCAAAAGTATGACCCAGCTACTCAAAATCTAGATGGTTACACCTCATCCCCTGAGTTGCATACCTTCTTATTAAATTAGCCACCCTTAAGGAAGTAACAAGGTATAATGGTTCTAAGCATAACTTCTCTACCACATACTGAGTAATAAATGAATGCGGAGCACTAGTATTAAACAGTACTCTAACTAGTATGCTATGAATCAAAAGCGTACTTTCCATCATAGCTTTTCCCTTCTCGGCTGCTATTGGTCTTGATGCAGGTGGCTCCAAAGAGACCACCTTTCCTTTATTAGCATTGGCTGCTTCGAACATTTGTTCTTATAATGCCCCATCTGGTCGTAGTTAAAGCACTTCACATTTTGCTTGCCTAAACCCATCTTTCCATCACTAATCGACAATCTTAGCATAATGCCCCTTCTTGTCACACTTATAGCAAACAATTTTTTTTTTCTTGGCAACTCCACCCTACTGAGCTCCCTTTTTCTTAAAGAAATTCCTTTTCTTATTCTAGGAACCTTGAGTCTCCACTGACTTCTCCTTCTCGAAAGTAGAAGGCATCTCCTCGATCCCGATTGCCTTCTGCACTACTACATTCGATGGATCCCAAAGATGTGGCATAGTTGCCTTAATAATCTCCAGTCTCAACTTCCGGATAAACTTCTCATTCCTCTTGGTAATAGTGTCAATAATAGCATACCCATATCTAGATAGCTTACCAAATTTAGCAGAGTATTCCAACACTGGAATTTCTCCCTGATCCAACTCCAAAAACTTCTTAGGCAAGGCTGACTTGGCTACTTCAGGCAAAAACTTTTCCTCGAATCTCCTTCAAAATTATACCCAAGTCAATTCCTCTTCTATTACCCCTATGACCATCCCGTTCCACCATAACAAAGTAGCTCTTTGCAACTTCCTTAAAGCCAACCTCCTTTTCTGCTCAATAGTCAGATCCAAATCTGCAAAAAAAATTTCATAATGCAGTAACCGGATCACTACTTTGGTTGCATCCTTATTCCGTAGAAAAGGCTTCCCACCAGACTGGCATAATCCTAATTCTTCTTAGCATAGTTATTACCAACTAGTGCTATGGGATTGATCCCTCCCGCATTAGCAACATTTCCTCTAACTACTCCTAAAGCTGCTCTAGCTTGCCTCAGATTAATGAAGAACAGATGAATAGTCCCCATATCCACTGGTGGGGTCACTGCACCTCCATTGTCATTTGCATTTTGATTAGCATTTGCACATCGATTCAGATTCCTTCTGGCGTTGGGTTGAATATTTCCATTGGTTGTGGTGCTTTCGCTGCCTAGATAGACTTTTTCGTTTCCTACTTCTATATCTTTCTTTTTCGTAAGTTGCATACGAGCCTTAGTAAAATACAATAGAACGGTCTAAGAGAGAGGGGAGAATAGAGGTAGAATACATACTTATATAGAAAATACAAGTACGTTGCTATAGTGTTATCTCATACCCCAATCTTATTCTCTGATTTATTAGTATTATGTTTTCAATAACTCTTTAGGTTTGAATACTTTTAATCATAAACCAATGCTCCGATACCACCTTCTAACATCCTCTATTCCGAGGCCCAAAACTATCTGATATTCAATAATCATAGGTAGATGAGCGTGAATTTTTTTAAAACACAATTCAAAAATAGCTTTTACATTCCATTTCAAAATATGATTTCAGATTCATTAGATAATCCCATTTGTGATTTCACGTTTAGTGAAAATATAGTTATTACAAAATACTCCAAGATCGACATATTAAGATGTCCCATTAGTTGATTAAAGTCTTAAAATTAGGCAATTATATGACTTGCCATTACATCTAAATAGCCAAAACAAAATGACACAACGGATTAGATTGGTACTCCTAAATAGGTAGATTGCATCCGGCCTATCTTCGAAAGCTTGTCCGTATAACTTGAAACCTTAAAACCCTTACGCCTACCTAATTAAATAAGTACCTGAGAGTTTAAGGAGAAAGACAAAAACTTCGATTCAGACAGTTGTCTGGTGTGAATAATAACCTACCATCTCGAACCAAATAGATATCCAATGAGACCATGATATTAAGCAGAATGGGTATTCCCTTCACTACTATCTTAACCATAACATCTCTACCATATACTATACTCCTATATCCATAATGTTCATAACATAATAATATACTTATATGCCAATATGTAATAAACATTGGATTACACATCCCAAGTTTTTAGACTGCCCAACTAAGTTCTCCTTGACTATCTATCTTATACATATGTGGACAACCCACCTTGTATGTATTAATTCTTTGGATTACCCATCCTCTTCCATGTTGACAACCCATCAGCCAAGGTTTCACTAAAAAATTATGGACTATCCATCTCATATGTTATTATCACTTGGATTACCCATCCCTTACCATATGGACTACCCATCACATATTGTTTATCTATTTAAATTATGTGGACTATCCATCATACATACCCTATTCATTTAAAATTGACGTGGACTATCCATCACACATCCCATAGTTTTCTTAGGTTAACTATGAACTTTTCATTGACCTCCTATAGGCTATCCATCTCTAGCATGATGTGGACTATCCATCTCACATCCCATAGTTTTCCTAGGATAAATATGAGCCCATCATTTAATAATTTAATTCATGTTACTCACATGTTTAACCTATGTCTGTTGGTGTCTTTAATTAGGTTATTTGTACCTCAAATTTATAACATCTCAAATTTTATGCGTTGATATCCCCAATGGTATAGTCCAATTTATATAAAATTTAGCCTTCTTAAGCTAATCTACATTGATGCACCATTGATAATGTCAAAATTTACAATTAAATGATAATGGTATCCCCAATAACAGTGATATAAAGGAAAACATAAGGCTCACCGTCCTTAAAGAAGATAAGAGACATTCATGTCGCACTACGCCTCATCGAGCCTGTATCCATTGTAAAGCAAAAATTAAATTCTTTTAAGCACAAAGTTCTATGTCGAAGATGATGTCATCGACTTACATAAACTATTGGTTATCCACCTATTAAACCAAAATTTTAACTAGGCATTCTAAAGTCGATACCAAGAGTCACAGTGATAATGATGCATGGCATCATAACCCAAAACAATTCGAAAGATACTTTGCCGACCTTAATGGATAGCGACCTCAAGGCTAACAGCATCATTATAAAATATTTCACTTGACATACTTTGGTTGCTATGTCGCTAACTTTATAAGGTCGAAATCATTATGAGTGGCACTACCGTCTCTTGTATAATGACGTGGGGAATAATCAAACTAATGACTTATCAAAATATGGTATGTGACACAATTTTGAAACAGGATGAAGACAGGTGGCATCAATAACCTTAACATCCCGCTTCAAACACTTAAGTTACAAGAATGCATTGTCGCCAATGATTTATTATCGCCAATGTCCACTTCGATACAATTGGAATCGCTACGCAACTGCCCAAGTAGTTATCATGAGCTTCCTTCCTCGTTGTCATCGACGCTAATGACTGCGACATTGTTTTATCCTTAGTGTGGAGAGGGGCCACTTAGCATTATTGTAAATGTTAAGAAACTACTTTTTTACCAGTAAAAGCATATATTTTTCACGAAATCCAATTTTTTTTCCAATTCCTATTGGATAAAGTAATACTTTAACACTTTCTTTACTGAAATTCTACCACATACATTTTTCATAGTACTAAAACATTTGTAAACTTAACTAATTCACACCCTTAATTAATTATGGGTTTATATGCGTATCTAGCATAATAAATTCATGATAATTTGAAAATACTTGGGAAAAGTCTCCAAAAATTCTAAAAATTCTAAAATACCATATTCTCCCCTATATAAATATTTTAGGACCAAATACCATATTTAATTATTTGAAATAATTAAAACCGAAATTAACCCAATTTCCTCCTAAGGAAATTCTTAAAATATTTAATATAACTTGAAAAATTTTGAAATTAAAATCCCATCTCCAAAATATCGTGTTACTCAATGAACCAGAAAACTAAAGTCATTGGAGATTGAAAAATTAGGTTTTACCCTTAAACCCACTTAAATAATTTCACAAAAGTCCCATAAATCATTGTTCTGTCCAAACAATAATCGACTAACCAAAACATGGCATAGTTTATTAACATAATTCGGGAATCCCTATAATCGAATTCAAATTCAATCAACAGAGATGGAAAACCTATTACTCACCTTAGAATTAGAAGTTAGAGTTAAGATTTGATATTGCTTTAGTTTTTCCTAAGCTCTTTCTTTTTGAATCCCTTTGATTTCATTCCTTATCTTGCTTGCTAATGGCCAGCCTTCTCTCTTTTCTTTAATTGTTTTGATGTTAGGAAAAAATGAGAATGATATAAAGGGAAAAGGGTTTAAGGAGTGAAAGTTGGATCAATGTTAAACTACAATTTGGTGTTACATAAATTCTCATCTTTACTCAACCTGCCAAAAATATCTGCAATTATCCAATCCTTCTTTTGCTCTTGCCCAATGTGCTCCATCAATGCTAGCCTAACTTCCATGGCTGCTAAATAGCCTAGAGTGGGTTCCGTTAGCAATTGGAAATTAAAATTTGAGAGGAACTCCGACTACCTCCTCTCATATATAGCACATAGAGTAGCATGCCTCTGTCTAAGGACATCATCGACGATATTCTCTTTTTCAAAAGTATACTGTATCTCAAAGTCATATGATGCTATAAACTCCATCCACTTTTGATGCCTAAGATTTAAATCTTTTTAGGAAAATAAGTATTTGAGATATTTGTAGTTGGTAAATAACTCGAACCTTTCTCTTAAAAGGTAGTATCTCCACACCTTCATAGCAAAATCGATAGCTGCCAACTCCAATTCATGAGGTGGATACCTTCCTCATGGTCCTTCAACTACCTAGTTGCATAGGCTATCATTCTACCTTCTTGGATAAGAATAGATCCTAATCCTGTACCACATGAGTCGGTGTAAACAACGAAAGGCTTTGCCCCATCGAGAATGGTAACTACTAGGGCACTAGTTAATAGCTGCTTAAAATTATCGAATGCTTATGTACATTTCTCATCTCAAGCAAAAACTAGATTTTTCTTGGTTAAACGAGTTAGTAGGAGTGCTATCTTGACAAAGTTCTTGATGAACTTCCTATAGTAACCCGCTAGTCTGTGAAAACTCCTAACTTCCACGACATTCTTCAAAATCTTCCAGTCTCGAATAGCCTCCACCTTTGTAGGATCCATAGATAATCTTTTCTCAAAAACAATATGAGTAAGAAATCTCACCTCCTTCTTCCAAAAATGACATTTTAAGAATTTGGGTTTTAATTGATGCCTTGTGAAGGTCCCTAGTACCTCACTTAAGTGATTTTCATAATCATCATCACTTTTAGAGAATACTAGAATATCGTATATAAATACTACAAGTTTAGCTGCCCCAAAAGACTCTACTCATCAAATCTACAAAGTATGCAGGGAAATTCGTTAACCCTAAATGCATCACTTCCCATTCATACAGTCCTTTTGGAGCACGAAATAAGGTCCTCTTGTTGCTATCCTCAATCGATGGAATCCCATGGCTAAGTCCAATTAGGAAAATATTTTTTCTCCAACAAGCTGATCAAAAAAGTCATCTATTCTGGGTAAGAGATACCTATCCTTTTTGGACAACTTGTTGAGTTCTTTTTAGTCAACGCACAGCCTTAATGAACCATCTGCATTAGTGGCGAAGATAATTAGTGCTCTACATTTAAAAGTACTATGGAGAATAAACCCCTTTTGCAATAGCTTTGAAATTTTCTTATCTAACTCTTGCCTTTCTTTGAGGACCTTGTGCCTTAGTAGCAAAGTGATAGGTCTAGCATCCTTCCCTAAATCAATCCTAAACTCGATCTCCATTCGAGGCGGTAGACCAAAGACTTCCTCAAAAATGTCAGCAAATTCTCGAACTATGGGCACAGATAAGAAATCATCTTGTGATAGGTTCAGAAAATATAAAAAAAATTAACTTGATTGAGTTTTAAGAGTGTACAACGAACATCTATATCTCATCCCTTAATATTCCTTAACCGCACAACCCTCCTATGACAATCTAAGACCAACCCGTAGTAAGAGAACCAATCCATCCCTGGGATAGGTCGATGCCCCTCAAAACCAAGAACATACACGTTACCTGTAAAATCGACATTACATATATCCACAACTAGGTCTTTACAAATTAAAGTAAGATGTGTCGACCCACGATAGGATTCGACACGACTATTGGGTTGGTGACAACTTGGGTTTTAAGACTCGAGGATTTAACTACATTTCTAACGATGAATGAATATGGCGCTCCTGAATTAAATATGGTACGAATAATATTCCCAGAAATAATAGTTATACCTTCCATTGCAGCTTTTCCTTGTTCTATAGGAGGAGGTCTACTTAAGATAGGTACGACCTCAATGGCATAAGCTTTCCCACTTTGATCCTCCTTAGCTAGCTTTGGACATCAATTCTTGTAGTATCCCTCCTTCTGGCAATGGTAGCACCTCCTTTAAACTCCTTCCTTATCAAACTCACCTTGTAGTCCTTAGCAACATGTCCCTTCTTCTAACACCGATGGCATGTTATACTCCCATTCTTAATCTTCCCCTTTGCCTTCTTGTCAGCTCAAAATCCTCCTTTCTTAGTTGCACCTTGATTTTGTGTCGGTCCCATTTTCTCATTCTCCTCGCTACTAGAAGTCTACACTAGGGCCATTTCACCTATCATATCATAAATGGCACCTGCATGTACATGAGTCAAAAATAGCTCCTTAAGTGGAAAATTTAGGCCTTTAACATATTCATAGCCTTCTTCATTAGGGCATCGATCAAGCTCAAACCTAACTTAGCTATTTCCATGAACTTACTGATATACTCATTCAACGTGGATTCTCCTTGCCTAAGTTGTAAAAACTTCTCCAATTGCAAACTCACATCAGCTCTAGACATGAATTGCAACTCAAAGCAAGTTCTAAATTCAGCCTAAGTGATTCATTCCATAACATTCTCCATAGCTGCTATAGTCCACCAATCTAGGCCCCCTTTAGATGATATGCCGTCATCCTCTACTTGATCTGGTCTTCCCACCCAAGCTCTCAAAATATACATTCACATTCGTTAATCATCAAGCCTTCATCTTCATGAAATCTTCAGCTTTTGTATACACTCTTCCTCCTATACTATAGAAGCCTTTACACAATTTGGCAAAATCTAGTAGCCGGGGTGCTGGTTTTGCTGACGGGGCAACAGGTGTCATTGGTGCATCTTGTTAAGGGATGAGGACTTACCCTACATGCCTTAGGTATTGCTTGAACCATTCTAGCATTCCCCGAATTATGGCCATTTCTTCGGTGAAGGGGTTCCCAACATCAAAGGAATGGTTTTCAACCATAATCAACTATCTGTAGGTTTAGACTTTTAGTTACAACTTCCTAAGTAAATATTATTTGCTGAAAATAATGATTTACCTAGTGTGTAGCGTAAGTTCAAATAAGTATGTGTATGTGTGTTTGTGTATAATAGGGTTTTGAAAAATACTTTCAAAAGTAAATAATATGCACTCTTAGGTATACCAATCACTATAAGAAAACTTGTTATAAGTGCTATTATTAGCAGCATTTCAAAGCTAAGTGATACTATTGGCCGATTAGGAAATTTAATATAAATAAGGCACCGCTGCCAATCTATTCCCACCAATGAACCGTCAAAGTTTCATGAATTTCATTTAGCCGCTCCTATTTCTTCCGCTTAAGACTTAAAACATTTATGCAGTAGGAAAACACCGTATCTTCATTATTTCGTTCTTCCTAAAAAAGATCAACAAACTCAATCTTCATGTTGACGTATACTTCTTCTTAACTCTAAAATTTCTTCCACATCTCAAATTCGAGGTTCTCTGCTTATACTAGGTCTCATAACACAATACCTCTTCAATCGAGCTTCCTCGCCACCGCTATTATTTTCAAAATAGGTAACCCTAATTTAAAATTTTAATTATTATTTATTTAATGAATTTTCCTTATTAGTTTTAAATTGCTTAGACATGGGAATATAATGTTATTTCGATATCTGTGTTTGAGTTGTTTTATTAGTTATACTCATAGGAAATAAGACAGAGCAACTGAAGGAGTATTGAATTTGTTTCTCAAGCATGAATTTGTTTGTATCACTATTTTGGCATGCACTGCCATTTCACTTTTTGATAAAACTACATTTTGAGCAATTTAATAAGCCAACATCTACCTCAGAGGCATTCAACAAAAAGTGTACTATATTATACGATAATATATCATAATGTATGGGAATAACTTTGCTGTTTATGATTGGTGGCAAGCAATAAGTTAACGAACAAGGGCATTGGTTATTATCATTGCATAAGGTGATTCATATTTTACAAGGACTTTAGTCATATCTGTGTACTCTCTACCTTTCACTTTTTGTGCGTTACCACATCTTTCTTGCATTGAGCGGTTGCTTCAGGGATCAAGCTCTTCATCTTATAAATGCAGGTATTTCTACCCTCTATTTTATAATATGATCGGTATATGGTATATGTGAATATGATGTATATCGAAGTATGTTTCTCCTTATAGTTTTGTAATTTGTATGCTTATTATTTGATAATTTCATCAGTGTCTAAGTTTTTTATGCCAGCCTGATGGTATAACTATTATGCTGACTATAGTTGTTATAAAAATTAAGTGATACAATATGTCGCTAAATGTTATAAGCTTTGAAATAGTATGAATGTTCCTATTGTATTTCATCAACATAAGGCATTGCAATGTAAAATTTATTTTGAAATTCTAGCCTTGGTAGCTGGCTCATATGTTTTTAACATAATTAAGTAGTTTGAGTGAAATAATGTGAACATTATTTTGAAAGTGTTTTAAGGTTGCTTTTGGTAAAGGATTCATGCAAGTTTGTGACTGCAGAAGTGAATGTAAATTTGTGATTATAATGTTGAAATAATAAAGTATTTGCAGAAAAGGACAGGAAAGAGAGTAAGAGTACATTACAAATTAAGATTGTAACGTAAATTTCATTAGAACTAAGGTATAATAGTTAAAACTATCATGGTGAGAGCATCTAAAATTTCATATATTTAAGTAACTAAAAAATAATTCTTATGGTAACTACAAACATATGTTATTTATCTTGTTGTTCATATACATGGCCATTATTTGTTAATCTGAAACTTATGATCATACTCTTATCTTAATCTTGTCTATGCCAATCATAATAGCTTCTACATGTGATTTTTTAATTGTGCACTATTTGGAAAATGCAACACATGACCGTGGTTTCATTGAATAATATTAATGGTATATAACATAGTGCTTTATTTCTAAATCAAAGATAACAACTTATTGGCAAGTTCATTTGTTTTGCAGTTTAATTAATGATAATATCAGAGTTATAATCCAAGTTGTGGAACTTATTGGCAAGGAAGCTGGCATGATGGTATACTTAAATCTAATTCGTACGTACATCCTTCACCTTTCCTTACTTGTACAGGGACTGTATTTCAGATCAGTATCTTATTATGTGCTTGATATAATTGTTAATGAATTTCTTTTCTAAGCAATGTAAAACTCGTGAAATTGTGGTTCAATACCGTCTAACCCAACTCTAGACATTACATATGAAAACAACCACTGTCTTTAAAAAACACTAAGGCATGTTAATATGATAAAGTCCACTTAACAATATAAGTGATTCATTGTGGTAGTCTATCTAGAATAAATGGTTTGTTTAGTCATATTCCATTAGTTTCATCAGTATTTATTCTCATGTTTCATCTACTTTTGATTCCTTACAAACTAAAGACTAGACATAATCAACTTATAATACAAGAAAAGCATGTGCATTCTTTAGGAAAAAAATGCCAGAACATTTATACATAAATGACATGCAACACATACCCAACTTATCTTGTTCTCTAGGATTTTTTTCATTGAGAAAAGAAGATTTAAATGAGGCAGTCTTACACAACTGTAGTAAACAACGGTTAATAATATACATAAGTTTGTTTGAATCCATGTGTTTCTCATTAATATATATTTGATTAAGAAAGAGTTTTTTAAGAGTGGCCACAAAAAAGATAGAAATATCTTTATTTTCTCTATTTGCAATGAAAGAGCAGTGAATGTACATTTTTATCCTATTTGATGTCTTTAAGTAAGAAACATATGTGAAACTTGACATAATGTTCTTAGATCTTCTTTTATTGTTGAAATCCTATTGATGAGTTGGCTATTTCAACTTTCAGCCTTCAATATGACAATTCTCATCTGGTATTTGATATATCTTGTTTGGTTAGTGCCAAATAAAATGTGAACGGTCATTCAAGTCAATATGACATTATTAATTTGATGTGTGGCTCTATCAGATTTTAACCTAGCATGATTTCATTTCCCAAATCATAAATCCATCAGCAACATTTTACCAAAAAGGTTTATCATGTATTGTACACCAGTTACATGTATAATTTATTTTATTCTTCTTATTTATTTTTCCTATATCATTCTGTTAGCATTAGCAGCCTCTGTGCCCTTTTTGATTATGCATATGTTTGCAGTTTGGGATGACTTCGAACATGCGTCAAGGTGGAATTCAACAATTGCTGGCTGTAGAGCAGGAAGCTCAACATATTGTGCATAATGCTAGAAATGGTAATTCCTATCCTTGAACGCATCTTATGTCTAGTTTGCCATTCTTGTCGAAAAGAAAATATAGGACTGTTCAATCTGTTCTCATTACTTCGAGTTAATAGTCCCCTGCTTGAAGATCATCTTTCCTAAAGATAATTAGTAACATATAGCATTATGTGCATTTTAGTACAGTGGATATATGTGTGCTTGTTACTTGCTAGCAGTGTAATCTAGAGATTTAGAAAAGAAACTAAAGTGCATTGTGAAATGTAAACAAAATCCTGCAAGTTATTATCATATGCAAAAAAACATGCATGATATAAACTTGCACCAACTTTATGTGTATGTAGCCATGATGCCAAGGCTGAAGCAGGCAATAGAAGAGGTTGAGAAAGAAGTTGCACAATTCCCTAAACATATGGAAGGTGAATACCAGAAGAAAGTAGTTGCAATAAGTATTATTCTTCATATGCATATTTTACATTAAAAGTGTACTAAATTACAATCTTGATTATATATGTATTGATTGATGATAATAGAGTAGTGGTGATTCTAGTGCAAATGTGAAGCTCCTAGAAGAAGAAACGATCGCAAAAATCAAGCAATTAGAGGAACAGGCTGCAAACAGTTCAGATGATATCTGCCACATGCTTCTGAGATATGGTACCCTTGTCTCTGCTTGACGTCGTAGGGTTTATTTGCATCTCTTTTTATAAAACTCAATATATGATTTTCATTGAACCAATATGGTCATAGATAGGAACCAATGCTCTATTAATTAAGGTAAAAAAAAGTTAGATTTGAATAGTCGATTTATTTGCATGAACTTTGCTTGAAATAATTATGATTCTCAAACAAATTTGAGGTTGTTGGAGTTTGGCATTTGCTGTAAAATGAGGATGCATGAAACAAGAATTCATTATTGCACACTTAGAGGAAGTAAAGATCGGTGAAAATGTTGTAAATTTGTCAGTACCTTGTGTTTGCGCCAAAATTGGTCACAAACACCCAATATCGTGAAAGCACTCGTTTATGGACACAAATCAGCAACAATCAATATAGAACTCAGATCTAAGCAATAACAATCACAATAATTCACAAATAACAATCATAAACGTAGGATTCATAGTGGTTCGGCGATCTTGCCTACGTCCACTCTGAAGCTTATGTCTTTATTGATTCACTTGATGATTCCAATCGATTCCAGAGGATTACAATTGATGATAGCTTTCAAATCTGATTACAACAGCGATAATGAAGTATGGAATTGAATCCGGCAGAGTCTGGACGTTGAATCGCCAAAAGATCCCCTTTTCTGAAGGCTTCAGGGTGCTATTTATAGGCGTAGGAGGCCCAGATTTCGCTCAAACTTCGGGAGACTCTTTATGGCATGTGAATGGGCCCACGCCACCGATCCCACCAAGTTTCGGCTCGATCTGAGATCGATTCGAACTCCATTCGAATCGATCAAAAAATGACCCAATCGAGCTGAAACTTGGCAGGAACAAACTTTACCTCTTATGGAAGCTACTGTGAAAATTTCATTGCATTTGGCCTCGTGGTTTGGTAGATATGATCAATTCGAGTTGATATGTTTCGGTTGGCTGTTTGGTTCGAACCCCTCAGTTCGAACCGATACGTTCGAATCGACCTTGTCACGTGGTTCTTTGGTGACGTGGCGCGCACTCCTCGCATCGATCCTATTTTTTATCCGAGTTAACCGCTTCACATCCATGAATTTCGCCTCGTTCGTATCGTGTGCCACGACCTAGTTCACATCGATGGATTCGAATCATGGATCGATACGAAGGGGATCGAGATGAACCAAGTGGATACGAACAGGTCAGATTTCATGGATATGAAGTAATGATCTGGCACAGGACGATCGATAAGAAGCAGCGCTCAGGCATGAGACCGATCGATTTGAAGTAGGGTTTACCAATGGATACGAATGATGGATTCGAATTGCTCTAACTCAATGGATACGAACGTGCTGAGTGGATGTCCATCTGATCGATTCGAAACCGATCGATTCGAACTGACCGATGTCATGCCTGATCGGTTCGAACTCGATCGACTCGAAGCATATGCAAACCGATAGATTCGAACAAGACAACAGTGATGGATATGAATCCTATGGATTCGAAATAAGCATCTCCTCAACTTTTTGATGGGTTCGAACAGCATACTTCGGCTAACTTGCAGCGATCATATCTCGTTCATACGAACTCCAATTAACCTGAAATTTGGAACACTGGCTCTCATGGCTTTTCCTGTCATGTCCTATCAATTGTAGCCTGATCCGGGCTCGGACAAAATTCATCGATATCCATGGTGAAGTAAAGTACAACCAATCTTTGAGATGAACTGTCTTTGGTTTTCGATCGATCTTTTGGTATCACGGCTTTGCCAAAAAGCGGGATAACATTTGCCCCCCAAAATATGCCTTGCGGTAGGGAGGCGTGTTTTGTAATGCCATGAGCTGGATGTTCATATCCTGTTGATGTCCTGCAAAGGAATTTACAGTTTTATGTGACCTCAAATGACAACCGTTCGGGATCGAGATATTTGAGATGAAGTGCGACCGTTCATGGTCAAGCGCCTAACTTCAAATGAAGATCGTTCGGGATCGAGCCATTTGAGGTGAAGTGCGACCGTGTGCGGTCAAGTGGCGGACCTCAAATGACGACCGTTCGTGAGCGAGCCATTTGAGGTGAGGTGAGTTGTGCCGTTCGGGGCGAGTTGTGCCATTCGAGGCGAGTTGCGACCGTTCGAGGTCAGGTGCCGTTCGAGGCGAATTGTGTCGTTTGAGGCGAGTTGTGACCGTTCGAGGTTGGGTGCCATTCGAGGCGAATGAGTGTGCCCGGGGGGGACTTAATATTATCGATACCAGTCTCACATTCGAGTGGGTCCCTGGATCGTTTGTCAGGGCGGTTTATTGCCATCTCAGGGCATGCCTAAGGACCGTTCGCGACCCCGTACATGTGTAAGTAGCTTAGCCATTTCAGAATTATCTGAACCAAATATCCATTCAACCGATGAGTTTTAAAATAGAAATGTCCAAACAAACAAAGTCTAAATGTCCAAATCAAAACGAAGCAAAAGCAAAGCAAGGATGTCAAAGTGTAAGTTCCCACTACGAAACGGTCAAGGATCATTCAGGGCATGCCTGGGGATCGTTCGCGATCTCATACATGTGTAAATGATTTAATTGTGTTAGTGGGAAGCTTACCACTTGTTCATTGTTATTTCAATCAATTGATAATCATACGGTGTCCCGTTTCAGGGCCACCCCTGGCTGATGTAGATGGTGGTCTCTCCGGCTCCACCGCAGGATCTCGCCTCTTCACGTATTGAAGCAGCATGCCATTCCTAATGTGTCCTTCCACCTCATCCTTCAGATGCCTACAGTCGTTTGTGTTATGACCGTTCAACTCATGGAATGAGCAATACTTGTTCGACCTTCGCTCGTTGCTAGTCGGATCTCTTCTCGTTGGCTTTCGATAAGGGACTTGCCCCTTAGTGTCCTGGTAGATCTGTTCCAAAGTCTCGTTCAACTCTGAGTATGTGGTGAATCTCGGTTCCCTCCGTGGTCGCACTGATCTGTCATTATTATCCTCAGCCTTTCGTTTTCCCTTGCTAGTTTCTGCACCTTTCTCAGGGGGATTTCCTCCTTCGATCGCATAAATATCAATTCCTTCTCCTTCTTCTCTTTCGGCGTTTGCATTTTCCAATCGTAAAAACTTTTCTGCCTCGTCGTAGAATTCCCCTAGATCCGCAAGTGGATCTTTGGTCAATGAATTTTTGAACTCTGTGCCGTCAGCTACTCCGGACACAGCTGCCATCACCACCATAGATGGATCTGCTCGATCCACCGAAGCTGCTGCTGCATTGAATCGCGTTAGATAACTCCTCAAAGTCTCTCTGGCTTTCTGTTTTAGAGTTGCCAAAGTCATCACATTCTTGGGTCTTGTAATGTGAACCCTGAAATGCCTCATAAATCTCTCAGTTAAATCATTCCATGTTCCGATAGATCCACTCTCTAGTTGTCTAAACCATAACGCTGCAACGTCCGCCAAGTACAATGGAAAGCACCGGGCCATAACCTCCTCTGATGCCCCTAGCACTTCCATATGCCTCATATACTTCGTCAGATGAACCGTGGGGTCCGTTCTCCCGTTATACATGTCCAACGTTGGTAACTTGAAATCCGGTGGGTTCCTAGCTCGTCTAATTGCTGGAGTAAAAGGACTCCTATTAACATCCTCCAAATCTTTGTTTACCAAACCGCCTTTCATAGCTCTTCTAACCATCTCCGCCAATCTGTCATTCTCTCCGAGACGCAATCTTCTTTCCACACTCTCAACCTGCCCCCCAAGTTCACGAGGGAACTCTGGGATCTGCCCCCTTGACCGAGCGTTCACTCTTCTGCTACTCCCAGGTTGCATAGATGTACCTCTCTCTCTTCCGAGATTGGATCAACATTTTCCATGTGCATGCCTCCTAGTTCAGGTGCTACGCCGGACGATCCTGCTTCGTTTTGAACTCCATCCGCTTCTCTATTCTGTGCTCCAAGTTGTCCTATCTGTTGAAATAAACTCTAGATCAACTCCTCTTGTTTCTTCATCATTGTCTCCATCTCGTCCCTAGTGATGAAGATCGACGCTTGATTCGCTCCTGAGGAAGCCTCTTGACTTCCCAGATGTTCACTTCTCTCTGGCCTTTGTCTCTTACTTATTTGTCTTGTCATAGCTTTCAGATCTGAATTCTTAAGTCTTCAAATTCAACTTCTCCCGAATCAGCTTTTCTCAATGAAAGCACCAAAATGTTTGCGCCAAAATTGGTCACAAACACAAAATATCGTGAGAGCACCCATTTATGGACGCAAATAAGCAACAATCAATATAGAACTCAGATCTAAGCAATAACAATCACAATAATTCACAAATAACAATCACAAACACAGGATTTATAGTGGTTCGGCGATCCTGCCTACGTCCACTCTGAAGCTTATCTCTTTATTGATTCACTTGATGATTCCAATCGATTACAGCGGATTACAATTGATGATAGCTTTCAAATCTGATTACAACAACGATAATGAAATATGGAATTGAATCCAGCAGAGTCTGGACGTTGAATCGCCAAAAGATCCCCTTTTCTGAAGGCTTCAAGGTGCTATTTATAGGCGTAGGAGGCCCAGATTTCGCTCAAACTTCGGGAGACTCTTTCTGGCATGTGAGTGGGCCCAAGCGACCGATCCCACCAAGTTTCGGCTCGATCTGAGATCTATTCGAACTCCATTCGAATCGATCAAAAAATGACCCAATCGAGCTGAAACTTGGCAGGAACAAACTTTACCTTGTATGGAAGCTACTGTGAAAATTTCATTACATTTGGTCTCGTGGTTTGGTAGATACGATCGATTCGAGTTGATATGTTTCGGTTGGCTGTTTGGTTTGAACCCATCAGTTCGAACTGATACGTTCGAATCGACCTTGTCACGTGGTTCTTTGGTGACGTGGCGTGCACTCCTCGCATCGATCCTATTTTTTCTCCGAGTTGACCGCTTCGCATCCATGAATTTCGCCTCGTTCATATCGTGTGCCACGACCCAGTTCACATCGATGGATTCAAATCATGGATCGATACGAAGGGGATCGAGACGAACCAAGTGGATACGAACAGGGCAGATTTCATGGATACGAAGTAATGATCTGGCACAGGACAATCGATACGAAGCAGCGCTCGGGCATGAGACCGATTGATTCGAAGTAGGGTATGCTGATGGATACGAATGACGGATTCGAACTGCTCGAACTCAATGGATACGAACGTGCTAACTGGATGTCCATCTGATCGATTCGAAACCGATCGATTCGAACTGATCGATGTCATGCCTGATCGGTTCGAACTCGATTGACTCGAAGCATATGCAAACCGATGGATTCGAACAAGACAAACAGTGATGGATATGAATCCCATGGATTCGAAATGAGCATCTCCTCAACTTTTTGATGGGTTCGAACAGCATACTTCGGCTAACTTGCATCGATCATATCTCGTTCATACGAACTCCAATTAACCTGAAATTTGGAACACTGGCTCTCATGGCTTTGCCTGTCATGTCCTATCAATTGTAGCCTAATCCGGGCTCAAACAAAATTCATCGATATCCAAGGTGAAGCAAAGTACAACCAATCTTTGAGATGAACTGTCTTTGGTTTTCGACCGATCTTTTGGTATCACGGCTTTGCCAAAAAGTGGGATAACACCTTGTTTTGCTTTTCATTAGTTCAATAGTAATCATTATTGTTTACTAGTATGGGCATTGAATCTTCTAAAAGCTTGCTTAACATCTAAGAACCCTTTGACTAGTGTGTTTGGAGCAAAGAGGATGTGAGTTAAGCAATATGGTAGACACTTTAATTCCTTTTATTTCTTTCGTTTTCCCCCAGTGTTAATGCATTGAAATCAAATTTAGCACGTAAAATGTAAGTTTAGTGGGTGTGTGATTAAATTCTTTGATGAATTTTAGTTTTGAACTTTCCCATATGATTCTAGATAATGTATATCCATAAATAATGTATTTCCCACATACTCTTTCTATTACTATGCCATTTACAAGAGACCTGTTAATTGTAGTAAATACAGATATAGGTACTTTTACCCTTAATTTTATATTGCATGCAAGTTTATGATACTATATTATTCTATTTTATAAGCATGTATTTCGTCAACCTATTAAAATGGAAACCAAGGATAAAACTAAATGTATAAGTGCAAGTTATATGGTAACATGGCATGTAGATGCAACTTCAGTGCAGGGAGAAGGCATTTATAGTATCAGGTCCAAGGTCTATGTGTCCCTAAGCTTTGGTATCTCAAAGTCAATGCGATTGAGGAACATGATATCCAGCCTAATGATAAGACTGAGCGCCTAAAGCTTTTGTTGAAGTTCAGGTCAGTAGTAGCAGTTATGTTGCCATGCAATAACATACATGTATGAGTTCCTATCTCCTTTTGCTAATATATGACATAAATACAACATGGATAATTTTCTCTATATATGAATATACTAAATGTTATGTAGATATATAGGCAATTCTTCATTTCATTTCCTTACCATTATAAGCTCTTAATCTACTACATGGATTAAAAAACTGTAGGATTCGCCTACAGTTATGTCTCATAAGTTTTGGTTGAAAAGAATACTAATTATATGTCTATTCTAGTGTTATGTTTCATGATTAGGACATATGACATATTCTTTACTGGTGTTGTGTTCATAACTTCATCTGACATCAGTACGATAGGTTATGGACTAGTGTGTATGTAACGTCCCAGAATTTTCAAAGCCGAAAATTCCAGATAGTTATGGAAAGAAGAAAGAGATAGAAGAAGAAGAAGAAGAACAAAATCAACAACATCTCACATTCGCAGCGGATAAAATATAATAAATAAATAATAACAGTTTACAAAAGAATACTATATCTGTCGATTACATTTTAATTTACATCAGAGTTTCACATATATATACAGTCACTGAACATATACAAACAAGCATGACTCAGAATATATAAATACAGCGGAAATATCTATACGCTCTTGCCATCCTGCTCGCCTCCTGAGCTCCTGAATGTACCTACCTGAAATTCTGTAATACTCGGTCTGACCCGAGCATTACACCAAAGTAACACCTGGGTCAGGCTGGAAAACCAGCGTGAGTAAACCCAACTAACATAGAATACCAAAGCAATTCTTATATAAACCCGGGGAACATATATCATTTTTTTTTCAATTTACAATTTGCAATAGACAACACTTATTTCTCATATCAGTTTCTAAGTACCCACTTAGATAAAATAATCCAATTCATTTACATCGGTTTATTCCAGCCTATTGATTTCACACATAAATTTAATTTTAATTCGAAGTGGATTCGGGTATTTCCTGATACCCGTTCCCGGTCTCTTCGAAAGTCATGTTATCCTAACCCAAGCTGTTCAAATAAAATTCACAACGTTTCACATCAGAGATATTAACACATTCAAGCATCCAATACCATTCAATCACCCATAAACAAAATTAATCACTTCCAAATTAATTGAATTAATCCTGGCTGAATTACTAACCTCATCCACTTAGATTTCTTCATTAAATATTAATTGATTTCAAAACCATTAATTATTCCACCCTTCGTTATTCATCTTAATTAATTATCCTGAGATCAATTGTCTTCCCATTACATTCAAGGAATTAACTTCAATTAATTTCACGATATTAATTTTCCTTAACCAAATCAATCAGTAATCTTAATTACTTCGTGAATTAATTAACCATTTTAATCACAATAATCCTTGATTACCAATATTAATTTACTTCTCATAAGTCGCTTATTATCAATTTAATTCATCTTAATTATTCAATCTTTAATTATATCGTTAATTATAAAGGTTAATAACTTTCAATTATATCTTAATTTATCAAATCTAAATTAATTACAAAAATCCAACCACAATATTAATCATTCTCGATTAATCTCATTCTATAATTAACTATCTATTTATTTACTTCATTAATAATTTAATTACTTCTTAATTAGTTATCTTAATTAATCTCTTGCATTTATTCCGCAGGTAGTTATATTTTATTTATTACTTTAAGTAATTACTCATTAAGCCGTCCAATGATTATTCTCATTTAATTGAATTAATTATCCATTTATACCCTGCTAATTTGATGAATCACAAATCATCAAGTCCTTATCAACAGTAAAATGAAAACATTTTTCCTTATTTAGAACTTAAGTTTAAAAACAAGCTAAAACCCAAATCTTCGAGTCAAATCACGTTTAACTCGAGAACCATCTAAAACCAAGATCACGTCATCATCAGTAGAACACCCAATCAATTTATTCGTCCAACCAATTTTTTTTAAATTTAATCATTGAAATTTTAACAAAATCTGTCGGTGTGAGATTTACTCACCTTAGCCCTCTAAAATTTTGCAATCCACTTCATCCAACTAATTATATCAGTGATTATTAATTTATTCCTTCCCCATATAATTTATTAAGTCATTACTCCCTAACTATTAATTATTTACCTTCTTTGTTGATTTATAAACCTAATTACTCATTTATAACTCACTAATTACTAATTACTCAATCACTAATTACAATCCCAATTACTTAATTAATCTTTAACTTATTTTATAATTTATCAATTCTTAATTA
Organism: Allium cepa; assembly: GCA_030765085.1. Lineage (NCBI taxonomy): Eukaryota > Viridiplantae > Streptophyta > Magnoliopsida > Asparagales > Amaryllidaceae > Allium > Allium cepa. The sequence goes on from CM060944.1 coordinate 137,323,277, forward strand.
TACTTAAGGAAAACATTCAGTTGGTTAAATATTTTACACATTGCTAAAACATTTTCCTTTAATCATCGTTATACTAGGGCAAACCCGAATTTCCTGACTATACATATATTGTTTAAGTTTAAAAACAAAGTGCCTTCCACTTCCAAACTCAGATGAACCAAGTTATTCAGATGAATCCAAGAAATATCAAACTGCCAAACTCTGAAACGAATAACGAAAAAAAAAGGAATTTACTCACCTGTAAATCACTGAGCCACTCCCTGTTCGAAAAACCCTAACCTCGCTGATTGCTGTGCCTGCCGTGACCCATCAATGACATCGCGACCCCTAGCCGTGACCTCCACCTCGACAAAGCTACAACACTTCCCACTTGAAGCCCCCACTGTCCAAGTCGTCTCGGCCCCAAGTCGCCGCGACCGAGCTTCGTATGTATCATGCCTCCTCGCGACCTCACAATGGCCGCCCTTACATCGCGAAACCCTAGATTGGGTCACAACATCGCCGCCGCTCCACGTTCGAGCCTTTGCCTCAGCCCCTCGCGCGCGCGTCTCACGACCGCTTCGATCGATGCAACCTCCACACATGCAAATCGTGTTCGCGACAGCGTCGCCAATTTCATCTTCTACTTTTTTTTTCCCGGCTTCGATCTGAAAGAATGAAGGCGTCGGCCTCTTTTTTTTCGAACAGGGAAGCTTCGATTGCAATTTGCGTGTGGAGTGAAGGCTTCAGCCATGATGAACAAACGAATTGATTTTGATATTTGATTAGGTCGAATGAATTAGGAGGGAACGAAAGAGGCATGATTCTTACTAATAGCCATTTTTTTAAGCTAGGTTTTCTGTCGAAGGAAAACGAAGAAGATGGAATACAAATATCGATAGGAGTGAATAGCTTCCAGAGTACGCTTGTTGACTTATATTAAAAATATCTTGTATGGTAAAAAAAGTCTTTGATTTTAAATTTTATTATACTATAAAATTTCAAAATGTCTCGTTAATCGCCATTTAAAATTTTAAACTCCTCTAAAGGAATGTCGCGAGGCGACTATAAAGCTTTACCCGTATTCCGAACACAAAGAAATGTGTTTCGAAAGTTAATTCGATCACATGCGCGAGTTACGGAAATAAACGATCAATTTTTAATTAAATCGATTAAAATATTTCTAAGCGTTTTGAGCTGTCAGGGTCAAACGACAACTCCGATTGCTACGAAAATTGAAATCCGATAATAACTAACTATTACGGATCCAATGGAATTGATTTCGTCGAATTCCGAGACTGTGCCTCGAAAGGCTATTTTTATATATCGATTTAAACGGTATATTACTAAATTTGAACAAATCACATTTAAATTAAATTTCATCCATTCTATTATCTTCAGTATCATCATTATAAATTTAATAAGCCTTCAAATATTTTTTAACGGCTTAGAAATTCCAGATTCAACAATTTACCCAATTTCAATTATTAAATTCAATATTTAAATTATATAATTCAATGGTTTAATTATCAGGTAAATAGTGATATCTCAAATTCAAGTTAAAAGTAACTTTTAAATATTTAAAATAAATTGCATATTCCATTTTAAATTGTTACAAATTTCCGGGTCGTCACAGTGTATTCCTTTCCACCTACACTAAACCTTCTACGGTACAACAGTATGATTAAAATAGATTATGATACTATAATGCAACAATTAACACTTACATAGGGTATTATGCTTAGTGTAGCAAAACTATGTTTAACTGGACAAACATGTGAGTCAAGTTTATGTTCTTCGGATGACCTAGGAGTTTGATTGAACAGAAAGATTAGCAGTGTGTGCACATGCGTACATATATACATATAACACATATTTTCCTACGATATTTCATTATAGATATTGACTAATTTTCTAGGTAGGGAACCAAATTCTAAAATCAAAGGTATGCCCAACACAAGATCTAAACCCCTTATTGAACGTGGATCTTGTATTTATAGCTGGCTGAACCATTTCAAGAATAGCTTGTTCTTACTGTTGAAGACAAAGTGAACAAAAACAAAGACGACATTCTAGGATGTCTTGTTCCTCCACTTTCATTCTTCAAATAAAGACCGGATCATCATCCTGTTCACGCTTCGTTACGACATGCTACAAGAGCAGATACAAACCCAGCAATATACAACGATGATGCGAATGCAGTTAACGCTTGGCTGTTATAAACACAGTACCTATCTTTGCTCGCCGTAGAAGCTCTCTTAAATACATTAGGGATAAATGCTTCAAAAATTGGCTCCATATGTAAACTCCTCCTACAACACATAATGTATACAGTAACTAACTGGACAATCAAAAATCACATAAATCATCAATTAGTACAAGAATTAACAACATAAACCTGAAATGTCATATGCAAAAATAAGACCACCAAAAGCAACCATAAGAAAGTTATTAGAACGGTTAGAGTTAGTCTTCCTTCATATTCCTTTCCAACTCCATTTGAAATAATTACTCCACCTGCCAGAATCTGTAATTCTATTCTCTTTTAGTTATAAAAAACCCACTACTTATGCATCACACGCATAGTGTACCGAAATAGCTAGACTGGAGAGGAAAAGAAACTTTCATGTAGGCGTAGCATCTTAGCTAAATTTATGGTATTTATGGTTTTTTTTAAGCATACTCGTACGGTTATCTTTTGTTATCATTGAAATGGTCTGATCCTAGTTTGACTGTCAGACTGGTAGATAGAAGTTTGAATGTGGTCGCTGAACGAATTAACAAGCTAGAGAACTTTGTGCTCAAATTATAAGTAGAGAATTTGGTAAATGTGCTCAAATATGATAGTACTTTAATTCTAAGTATGTTGGAAATCAAAATTAGAACTTCATATTGAGTAATTATTCACCTTTACGTTTAGTGATGATTTTGGATGGTTTTGTAAAGCACCTGCATATTTACAGCCATTATCAGTAAGAACAACGATTATTTCATGTTTTGCAGAAAGGGTGAGTGATGCTTCAATAAATGCTACTTTGTACAAAACCAGTAGCGTTTATTGAGGTCATTAGCATCTTTGGATTATAGAGTGAGGTAGAATGACTTGCATGTGTTTTCTCATTAAAGTTTTGTTAAAAATCATCTTGAAACATCTTATTAACCTAACATGGGCTCTACTGTATGTAGATTGGACAAATATACAAGAAGATGGATGAAAACCAGTCTTATTACTGACATCCATATTATAGTAGTAAAGTTTAATATGTGATACGTTTCTAAAAGTAACATGATAGTTTTCCCTTAATCATATATAAAAATTAAAATAATGCGAGATTGTGTAAAGATTAAGCAACTGCAATGAAGCTGGGTCGATTTTGTATAGGCACACACCTGATCATTCTTGAATCTGTTTCACATAGGAACCAAACATGACCAGTATTAACAAAGTTTGATAAGCATTAACAAAGTTTATAAAAATTGGTTATATTTCCGATAATAATAATAATAAACAATAGTTTGAATAAATTGACTAAGTTTTATAAAAATTAACAAGTTTGTAATAATAGTAGTAGTAGTAGTAATAAACTAAGTTTGATAAAAAAATTGAGTTTATAATAATAAAAAAAAAATATAACAATAATAATAAAAACTATATGTTGGTAAAAATTAATTAAGTTATAATAATAGTATAAATTAACTAATTCAACTAAGTTTTATAATTAATAAAAATAATAACAAAAACTAAGTTTATAAAAATCAACTAAGTTAACTAAGTTAACTAAGTTTTATAAAAGTTAAATAAGTTTATAAAAATTAACCAAGTTTATAATAATAATAATAAAATAACTAAGTTTACATAATAATATAATAAGTTAACTAAGTTTATGAAAAAAAAATTAAGTCTGAGATAATTTATGAAAAATAACTAAGATAATAGAGTTTAAGTTTGAGATAATTTATAGGTTTAAGTTGATTAAAATATAAGTTATGACATTTTAAGTTTTTGCAATTGAGATAATTTATAAGTTTAATAATAATAATAAACAACAGTTTGAATAAATTATATAAGTTTTATAAAAGTTAAACACGTTATAAAATTAACTAAGTATTATAAAAATTAACAAGTTTATGATAATAATAATAATAAACTAAGTTTGGTAAAAAATTAACTAAGTTTATAATAATAATAATAAACTATGTTTGAAAAAAAATACTAAGTTTATAATAATAATAAAATAACTAAATCAACTAAGTTTTATAACTAATAACAACAACAACAACTATTTAGAACTAAGTTTATAAAAATTAACTAAGTTAATTAAGTTTTATAAAAAAGGTAAGTTTATAAAAGTTAATTAAGTTTATAATAATAATAATAATAATATAACTAAGTTTACAATAGTTAAAATAATAATGAATTAACTAAGTTTATGAAAAATTTATAAGTTTAAGAATTTTTATAGTTTATAAGCAGAATTTATTCTTTCAATAAACCACCGATGGAAGGTTTAATCATTGATTTTTTATTACTCTATTCGATACTTGATGAGGTGATGCATATCATTATACATGCTGGCTCTAAATAGTAGATATAAAGTATTGTGAATTTGTTAGATTGTTGTTTATTTTGCATTTAAATGTGAACTATAAAAGCGAAGATAAGTAAAGAATTATTAGTTTTGTTATAGATTTTTCCCTAAGGGTGACCGCAAGGATAAAAATTTCTAAAGAGGGAAGTCTATAACAATTGGTTTTGAGCATTAATTAATTAAAGTTAATAATATGATAATTTAATCGATTAAAATGAAATTTCAAATATTAAATAATAAGTATATTTGATTCAAATGAGGAAGTGAGAATTTAATGACAAAAATGTTTATTGATGGAATTAAATTATTTTGAAAAGAATAAATTGATTGGAAATAATTGTTTTGGAAATTAAATAATTTGAAATTATGAGTTATTAAAATATGGGAAATTAATCTTATAAAATTTTATGATGTTGAATAATTACTTGAGAAGAGCGAATATGATTTTCACTTGTAAATCAATAGACATTCGAATTGAATGGAAATTAGTTTATATAAGAAAATAGGTGGAAAAGAAAAGTAAATATATATTTATTTAAATTTAAGCCTAAATCCAAAACCTAAGTACCTAATCTTAAACTCATTATTCCTTATCTAGACTTCTCCAACTCTAGATTTCTCATCTTTCCCTTGATACTTCATTCACGTTCCTATTGATGGAAGGAAATTTCTTCTCTTGGAAACTAGAAATCATGAAAATCCATCTTTCTTCCATATCTAAAAATTATAATAAATCTTATAAATTCTAAATATATATATATATATATGTATGTATGCATGTATCCCAACATTATTTTACACTTATAGTCGTGAATAAGTAAGTGTTCAATCAAATATTGGTGTTTTGGAAGTGCAGGAGTATAGAAAGATGAAGAAAGTTTACAACAGTCTTTAGGTGAGTAATTTTACTCATGAATCTATGTTTATATGTTCTTATATGGTAGTGGTTATAATAACCTACCTCGAAATAGACCTAGTTTTTGACCCAATAAAATCTCATCGAACCTTAGGCTCATTTCATAGCTTGCTGTTGGTCGGTAAAATTAATACAATGAACAATATACAGAGCTTTCTATTTATTTTATTAGAATCTCACAGCGTAAATAATAAAATATAAATCTAAGTAACCAATTTGTAAAACTTCAAATCTCAAAAGTACAACATATCATCTCAAATATTCAAAATACATTATCCCAAAGTAACAACATATCTGAAACAGGGAACATCCAAAATATATCAAAAACATAAATAGATAGATAAACGGTACAAGATTTCGTCTCCGCCTTCATCTTCTAAATCAACATCGTTTAGACTGTGTGGTGTTGTAACGACCCAGGGTTTGATCGCTTTAACTAGCCAATTATATATATTTTATATAGTCAATAAATAGATTTTTATTAATAATTAAAATTATTTTAATTAATTAATAATGAGAGAAAAATCATTTTCAAAATTTGTTTACAAAATTAATTAGTTTGTAGAAAAATAGAAAATGTGACCGAATAACGTTTTTTGAAATTTCGATCATTCGACACAAAAAAGTTGCCAGGAATGTTGTTCGCCTTTGTACACATATATAGTAGATAATTTACTAAATAATAATGCACTTAGGAATATATTATCTTATGTTAATTATAATTAGTAGGTGATGTGACAATACACAACTTTAAAAATAATAAACACTATATATAAATATTTATTATTAAGTGTTGTCATAGCTTAATATATTCATAATTAGATATCATTACTCATCATGAGCTTAAGGATTTGACTAGAGAAGGAGGGGAAATGGGACATGAGAGTGGGGTAGTAATTTGATGTGATTTTTCAAATATCATGACATATTATGTTAAATCATAAAAGGATAATTAATTTATTTTCTCTAAATATTTTTGCCTATAAATATGCATCCACACACACACACACACATTCTCATTTGCTTTCTTCTCTTTACTTTCTGAAACTTCCTCTCCAAAATATCCATGGCTTGCATAGTTTGCAACTACCCACATTCCCTCACACGCCCTCCTCCATCAAGCAACTACCCACATTCCCACCCTACACCCCAGGCCGAGCCAATAGACCATCAGGTCGAGCCTATTAGTAGCCAAAAATCCAAGAAAGCAACTTTCTTTTCGAGCTCTAGAGTCATTAGCAAGGTCTAGTGAAAGTTAGAGTTGAATCTGTGGAATTTCGATGAGTAAACTACCTTATTTTGGAAAAAAAATTACTTTATGATTAAGTCATTATTAAAGTGGTAATATGGTGTAGAAGTTGAATGGTAACCATGTGGGGGTAGGTTAGTCCTGCAGGGGTTGTTAGGTATGACTTCGGTACATTTTCTAGAGGTGTACTGTGACGGACGGTACACAGTAGGCCAGTCATTAGTTGGAATCCATTCTCCAATACGAGCTTTATGGTTTTGATTGTAAACCTAATATGTTGGAATGTGTGATGCAAGCATTTCAGCTATGTTCTCTATTTACTTTATACCCTAAGACATTATAATAATAGCATCGACTATATATAGAAGGTATTTTAGTTATCGTAAGGTAAAACACGTCCATATTTATATGAAACGTGGTCTTACGAGATACTCTTATCTCCAAAAGAGTTTTCAAATCAATATTCTATTGCTTGAGTTTACTCACATCAGACCCATGTCTGACTTGGAGTTTATTTTCTTTTACCTAAACTCTTGGGTACTCAATTTTTATGTGTAGTCAAGTGATCCAGGTTTCTCTCAAAAGCATAATGGAGGATCTTGAGCAGGTAGCTTTATGGATAGTATTAATATTATTAAGTATTTCACTGGTATGTATGTATGACATATGTCTTTTGTGGACAAGCAACTGTAATTGTCCTAGTCTGGAACTTGTATCATTGAACTCTAATGTTATATTTTGGCTTCACTATGTAATATACTACATTATCTATTATATATTGTTCCATGCATGGTAAGATTCTATGTTTAATTAGTCTTTCTCTTATCTTTTTTAGTTATTCAACCCATAATGGTTTGTCTTTCGAATGCAAGAAAGGCGGTTCGCTACAATTGGTATCAGAGCGTTAGATTAAGCTGCGAACCCCTAATTATCTTTGGGTTAGGGTCAACTTCGAGAGAGCGTATTTGTTACTCATATATATAATTATATATCCTTGGTAGGTAGATCGGCTTTGATAGTTTGATTAGTGCTCTCCTTTTTATAATTTATCTCGTCCAAGGTATTCTAAGAAGTATCTTGCAATGCTCGGGTTGTAAGAAATGATTAGTAGAGGCAGACGAGGTAGAGGAACTAGCAGCACTACGACCATCAATGTTCGGACTTGGACTGAAGGGTTGGAACTATCGAAAATCCAACATCAGGGCAACCAAGGGTGAATTTTGCAACTTTATGTAAGGATTTCAAAAATCAGGGAGGGAAACCGTTTTAGGAAACCGAGTCTATCGTAGAAGTTCAATCTCGGTTGTGCACTTGTGAAAAGATTTTCAAAGGTCAGATCTATCAGATGAGCAGAAGAGGAAGGAGCCGCCGGTTGGTGGGACTCGCTCACAGCCAATGTTCCAGAAAAGGAGTTTACTTGGGCCCGTTTTAAGGAAGCATTTGAAGATCAGTTCTATCTGTAGCTGGTAACACTTGGATGTATAGAAATTTCTTGGAATTGAAGTAGGGAGATTCATCTGTGGCAGAAAATAAGACAAAGTTCAATGAGCTATCTTGTTTTGGACAGAATTGATAAACACCTCGCTAAAGAAAAATGAGATGTTCGTTTTGGGATTGAGGGAGAATTTCCATGAGAGGATGACTGCCTATGTTATGGATTTATTTGTGGACTTGGTAGACATGGCATTAAGGTATGAAGTCTCGGATAAGAAGAAGCATACCCTAGCAGCAACAAATGATAGTGCCAATAGCAACAATTCAAACAAAAGGAAGTTCAACCTGAATTGGAGTAAGTATGGTAAAGGAAAGGGAAATCCAGGAGGGAATAATGGGAACAAGTTTAAGGATACCACTTGTTATCTCTGCAAGAAGGGTCATATTCCAAAATTTTGTAAAGACACTAAAAATTCTAAGCAGCTAGAAGGACTTATCTCTCCAATGGTCCAAAAGAAATTATGCTTCAACTGTCACAATTTGGACATATGATAATGGGCTACCCACTCATAAAGAAGGTGTAGCAGGCTAAAGTATATAGAGTTAAGGACGAGCCATCAACCATAGGAGATATGAAGTGAATAGGCATTCTTGAACGTACCCTATTTATCAATGGTATTTTTGTTAATGGTATTTTTGTTCAGTTTTTTTTGATACCGATGCCTCCCACAGTTTTATCTCTTTAGAAGCTATAAAGAAATTTCATTTTATCCCTAATAATGTAGAAACCCTATTTATGTATCTAATCCTATAGGAGGTGTAACCCATTTGAACCTAGTGTATGAAGACGTGCCAATTTCTTATCTTTCCCATCATTTTACTTATGATCTTTATATCTTAGATTTTAAGGGATTTGAGCTTATTCTCCGTATGGCCTGGTTATCAATATATGGGGCTATCTTAGACTATAGAGAAAGAACGGTAACATTAGTAACCAAGTTAGGAAATATTGCTAAAGTACCTTGTGAGTACCCTGGTATTCATACATGTAGTTTTCGATATACTTTGGAAGTATCTCAAGAAGGGTTAAGATCCATAGTGGTTGTTAAGAACTTTCTTGATGTGTTTGAAGAAGTAAGGAATTTAACCCCCCTCCCCCCACATAAGGAGATATAATTTCACATTAATCTAATTCTTGGTGTAAGAGCCATAGTCTAACCTAAGAAAAGAATGGCTCCGAGGGAAAGTGAGAAGTTAGTAAAGCAAACCTAGGACTTGTTGGAGAGGGGATTGATTAAACCTAGTCAGTCGAGCTCGGGAATGGTAGTAGTCTTCGCGGCTAATTCGAATGGATCTTTAAGGTTATGTGTGGATTATAGAGAGTTGAATAAGTTGACTATTGGAAATAAGTATCCCTTACCCTGTATCGTTGACTTATTTGACCAACTTCATAGAGCTATGGTATTTTTGCAAATGGGTCTAGCTAATGGATTTCACCATTCAAGGGTTATTGAGGATAGTATATCCTTAACTATTTTTAGGGCCCAAACTTTTTCTTCTAATGGTTGGTTATGCCTTTTAGGCTGACCAATGCACATGCATATTTCTTGGATCTTATGAATCGTATTTTCTGACAGGTTCTAAATAAGTTGGTGGTTGTTTATATCAATGACATTTTAATTTAATCCAAATTGGAAGAGAAACATAGCTATCACTTGGAATTATTTTTAGAAAACCTGAGGAGGCATGTTTTGAAAGCAAAGTTTTCTAAATGTCATTTTTGGCAATCGGAGGTAAGATTTTTGGGGCATATTATATCGGGAGATGGTATCTCAGTAGACCCAATAAAGGTGGAAGTAGTAAAGGAATGGAAGCGATCTCGGACTCCTATCGAAGTTCATAGTTTCTTAGGAATGGTCGGTTACTATAGAAGATTAATTCAGGATTATTCTAGGATTTCCTCACATTTGACTAAGCTAACGAAGAAGGGTGGAAAATTTATGTGGACTCTAGAGTATGAGGAGGCATCTATGGAATTGAATAAGAGGTTGACCGGTGCCCTAGTCTTGGCTGTCCCAGATGGGAGTAATGGATTTACGATTTATACCGATGCATATGGAGTGGGATTAGGTGTTGTTCTGTTGCAGAATGAAAGGGTGATTGCGTATGCTAGTAGACAGTTAAGCCTCATGAAAAGAATTATGCTACACATGACTTGGAATTGTTGGCCGTGGTCTTTGCATTGAAGATGTGGAGGCATTATTTGTTAGGTAAATTCTTTCCTTCTTCACGGTTTTTTCTTTCTTTAGATATTCTAGTAGGTAGGATTTTCTTCTTCTTTAATTAGGTGAAAATTTCGAACTCTATACTGATCATAAGTCCCTGAAGTATCTTTTCACCCAAAAAGACCTGAATTTGAGACAGCAAAAATGGTTAGAGTTCTTGGTTGCATACAACTTGGACATTCATTATCTGCTGGGAAAAGCTAATGTAGTAGCGGACGCCTTAAGCAGGAATGTAGTTTTGTCTCTTTTAAAAGTTACCCCAACTCTTCGGATAAGGATAATGGATAACCTAAGTAAGGATACTGCTACGGAGAAGTTAATTCAAGGAGTCAAAGAAGGTCGATGTACAAATTTTGAGATGGATCACCAAGGTTTTTAAGAATCAAGGAAAGATTGTGCGTTTCGGATATAGATGGACTAAGACAGAAATGTTGTTGGAATGTCACAAATCTAGATTAAGTATTCACCCTAGAGTCCATAAGATGCATAAGGACATGAGGAGAGTCCTTTGGTGGCCATGAATGAAGAAGGATATCTTCACCTTTATGAGCAAATGTGTGAGTTGCCAATAAATTAAGGGAGATCATCAGAAAACAGCCAGATTACTTCAACCTGAGGGAAATAGGAGATGATATCAATGGATTTCATAGATGGTTTACTCAAAACCAGGAAAGGAAATGTAGGAGTGTCGGTCATTGTGGACCGATTAACAAAGAGTGCACATTTTATCCCGATCAAGCTAACCAGAACGGCAGTTCATTGGTAAAAACTTATATAAGGGAAATAATTCGTCTACATGGAGTTCCAATAGTTATAGTAAGTAATCTAGATCCTATCTTTGCGAGCTAATTTTGGGAAGCACTACAAACAGCTTTGGGAACGTAGTTAAGCCTAAGTACTGCCTGCCATCCTCAAACGATGGCCAGACTGAAAGAGTTAATCGCATTTTGGAAGATATGTTGCGAGCCTATATTCTTCGTTTTGGAGGATCTTGGGAGGATCATATTCACTTGGTTGAGTTCACTTATAACAATAGGTATCAAGCTAGCATTGGAATGACGCCTTATGAAGCTCTTTATAGGAGACCATGCAAATTGCCTACGAGTTGGGTAGAATCTGGAGATTGTTTAGTGCTTGGTCCAGATATGATTTGAGAGGCAACGAAGAAAGTTGAAATAGTTAGAAGAAGGATGAAGGAAGCTCAAGATCACCAAAAGAGTTATGATGATAAGAGAAGGAAGGATTTGGAATTCGAAGTCGGCGATGCTGTGTATGGAAGATAACTCCCATCAAAGGAGTCGTATGATTTCGAAAAGCTAGAAAGCTACCATCTAGATACATTGGACCATTCAAGATTATAGAAAAGATTGGGTCACTTTCTTACAGAGCCGAGTTGCCCAAAAACTTGTCAGGATTTCACAATGTGTTCCATATGTCCCATTTGAGGAAGAGCATGCGCGATCCAACTTACGTGGTAGAAATGTCAGTTCAAGATGACTTGGAAATAGAACTGGACCTAATGAGAATTAGGCATCCTGTTAGTATTGTGGATCAAGTTGAGAAGAAATTGTGTAACAAAGTGATGCGATTGGTTAAGATTAAGTGGAGCGATGATCCCAGAGATTACACTTTGGAAATTATGGATCACGTAAAGGAAGCTTGTCCGGGATGGATGTCAGGATAGTTGTTGTGAACATGTCATGGGTGTATTGTTATTTTGGATACTTGTATAACTTTTATAGTAATTTTATGGTATGAATATATGATTCCTTTTGTGTTAACGTTTGCCAGAAATTTCGAGGATGAAATTCTATTAAGGGGGCAGAATGTAACAACCCAGGGTTTAGTCATTCTAACTAGGAAATTATATATATTTTATATAGTCAATAAATAGATTTTTATTAATAAATAAACTCATTTTAATTAATTAATAATGAGGGAAAAATTATTTCTAAAATTTGTTTACCAAATTAAACGGTTCGTAGAAAAATAGAAAATGTGACCGAAGAACGTTTTCCAAAATTTCGACCTTTCGACATCAAAAAGTTATCGGGAATGTTGTTCGTCTTTGTACACATATGTACACACATATATAGGTAAATAACTAAATAGTAATGCATTTAGGAATATATTATCTTGTTAATTATAATTAACAAGTGATGTGACAATTCACAACATAAAACATAACAAACATTATATATTAGTATGTATAATTAAATGTTGTCATATCTTAATATTTCCATAATTAGACATCATTAATCATCATGAGCTTAAGAATTTGACAAAAGAAGGAGGGTAAATGTGATAAGAGAGGGTAGGAAGGTCATGTGATTTTTCAAATATCATGACATATTATGTTAAATCATTAAAGGATAATTTAGTAATATTCTCCAAATCTTTTTACTTTAATATATACATCCACACATACACATTCTCATTTTCTTTCTCATCTTCAATTTCGAAAAATTCCTCTCCAAAATATCCATGGCTTCCATAGTTCGCGGAAGTTAGAAAAAAAAACCAAGTTTTTCCACTTTAAAACACATTTTCCTTAGCTAAAACCCTTCTCTAACAACTTACACACCCTCCTCCATCAAGAAACTACCCATATTCCCACTTTACACCCCATGCCAAGCCAATAGACTATCTGGCTGAGCCAATTAGTAGCCAAAAATCCTAGAAAGCAGCTTCCTTTTTTGAGATCTAGGGTCATTAGCAAGGTCTAGTGAAAGTTAGAGTTGAATCCGTGGAATTTCGGTGAGTAAACTACCTTATTTTGGAAAAGATTTTTACTTTATGGTTAATTCATTATTATAGTGATAATATAGTGTAGAATTTGAATGGTAACCATGTGGTTTGATTATGATTTGGATGGTTTATTATAATTTGAATTGGTTATGGAAATCGATATTGTATTATAAAGTTAGTAAGCATGTACATATGGATGCATACTTGCAACCTATGATGAAGATGGTTTGTGTTAGTGATGTTTTGATTGTAAAATATGAGCAATGGTATGACTTTTGGAAAACAAAGTTAGCTACTTTGTGAAATTATGATGGATTTGAGATCCGGTTGGAATGGAAGTTGTTTCTCAAAGTTTAAAGTTTTGAAACGGATTAAAGTTTGTAGATTTAGTTTCAAAAGTTTTTTTCCATTTAAATTTTTTTAAAGAATGTTTCGAACCATGAAAAAAAGTAAGGGGCGTTGAAGTGGTTCGCTAAGATATGTTAGAGCGTACTACTCCTATAGCAATGGCCGCTATGGATACAGCTCGACGATATTTATCAATTTTAGTTTCAAGTAGTTTTAACTTGAAATTTTCTTTTAAAAGTTCTCAAAACAATCTTATTTAGTAATTAAAAAGTGATTAAGTTTTGTAATTTAATTATTTAATTAGTTAGTTAAATAAAAAGGTACTTAGCCTTAATTAGTAATTAAGAAGGTAATTAGTAATTAATCAACACTTAAGTTAAGTTAATGATTATTTTTTTATTAATTAAGTTTTAATGGGTATTTAACATGGTTAGGAAGTAACTAATGGTTAATAATTATTTAATTAAGTTAATTAGTCAATTAATTATTATTTAATTTGGTGATTAATTAATTAGGGTTTAACTAGTAATGATTTGATTTAACCTTAATCAAGATGCATTAGGAAGTTAATTACGGCCTAACTAAGTTCATTAAGTCTAATTAGAGTATAATTATGATCTAATCTTGATTTAATTTGGATTAGTTAATATTTAATTAGGTTTTAAACTGATTTATTTATTTGTTTATTGAATATTTTCCAAAGGTGATTTTAAATTAAACGAATGTGTTTTAAACCAATATTCATCTCAAGGTGAATTGATTCCAAACCAAATGATCTCTTGTCTAGACCATTAAGTAGCAGAATGAATTAAAGTAACGATTCAAAATGTTGACTCATTTACGGAAAGTAATTAACTTGTTTAGCATGAATGTTGGATATTGGAACTGTGATAAACATAGGAAGGTTAATTTCGGTAAGCAGGTCATGATAACCTAAGTATGGAATGTATTTCCATATGTTAATCTACAATCTGATAGTGAAGTTGTTCACTATCAATAACTTGACCCTTTTAAATTATCGAATGTTGGTTTGAAGAGACCGGGATGGGATGACAAGTTGATATTCAAAAACTACTTCAAATCATAGTAAACGTTCGAATTGGAAGTATTGAAGTCATGGTCTAGATTCAAGATTTGAAGTGCAATGGCTATTTGCTTCTAACCCTAAGGGTGATTCCAAAACAGGTGTAGTGGAAATAGTACCTTCGGTTCATTCATCTTCTGAATGATTTGTATGGACGAATTGCTAAAATTGTGTCAACATTGGAAGGAAATATTAGCATTCCAAGAGGGAAGTGCTATTGAATGGTAAAACATGGCCTCAAGCCTCATCGACCAAGAATGACTAAAACATGGGTTATGCAGCAAGGCCATGTAAGTCGTACCAATTCCTATATTGATTATCCTATTTAGAACGATCCCTATTCTCATAATTAACTCCTAGAATGGTTGTTGATTCCAATAAAGGGGTAATCATATTCAATGTTATCCAGTAAAGGGTAGGCCAATCCTGTGCTACCAGGGGTCATTAGATATGACCTTGGTACATTTTCTAAAGACTGCTATGACGACGGAACCCCAGTAGTCCAGTCATTAGTTGGAATCCATTCTCTATTTTCAGCTATATTCTCTATTTACTTTAAACCCTTAGACATTATATTAATATCATTGATTTTATGTATAAGGTATTTTAGTTATCGTAAGGTAAAACCTGTCCATGTTTATGTGTTATGTGTTCTTACGAGATACTCTTGTTTCCAAAAGAGTTTTCAAATCGATATTCTATTGCTTGGGTTTACTCATATCAGACCCATGTTTGACCCGGAGTTTAATTTCTTTTCCCTAAACTCTTGGATACTCGATTTTTATGAGTAGTCAAGTGATCCAGGTTTCTCTCGAAAGCATGATGGAGGATCTGGAGTAGGTGGCTTCATAGATAGTATTAATATTATTAAGTATTCCACAGTGTATTTTTGTATCTATGTATGACCTATATCTTTTGAGGACAAGCATTTGTAATTGTCCTAGTCTAAAACTTGTATCATTGAACTCTGATATTATATTTTGGCTTGACTATGTAACATGTTACATTATCTATTATATGTTGTTCCATACATGGTAAGATTCTGTGTTTGATTAGTCTTTCTCTTAACTTTGTTATTTCTTCAACCTATAATGATTTGTCTTTCAAATGTAAGAAAGGTGGTTCATTACAGTTTTAATGAGGAGGAGTTCAGAACAACAATGACCGGTAAATGAAAATCTCATGTCGATTGGTGTTGCTGTTACTCATGAAGATGGTTGAAATTGTGTAAGGTATGGTTTAAATCGAATTATAATGATGAATATTCATCTCAAAATTCACGATAGTGGTGGGTTACACCGGTCAGTCTCCCACTAGTCAACTGCTAGCGGTCGACCAGTGGTGGATGTCGGTGCACACAGAAAGTTCTTAAAAAAATATTATTAATAGATAATGAAATAAATATATATTAAATCTATATATATATATATATATATGAAGAATAATTTCATTGATAAATATAAATGAAAGGTTTTTAATATGAATACATATATTAAAAGGTTAATTTAAAAATATAATATTTAAAATATATCTAAAGTTATTTTATCGGATGGAAATTCATATTTCGATTTTAAATAATTATATCGAAAGAAAAATAAATTCTAAAACATAAGAAATAATTTTTAATTAATGTTTCTAGTATTTTAATTCATATTTTATAATAATAAGTTTAATTAAAAATTATAAAAGTATGTAATACATATTTAACTGAAAAAATATTTATATTTATTATTTGGAAAATTTTATTTAATTAATCTATTGAATTGTAGAAACTTATGGGATGATTCTAAAGTGATATTAGGCGATATTTATATGCGTAATTAATGATTTTGCAAAATAAAGGCTTTATGGATATATATTATAGTTTGGAGGTGATAAAATTATATTGTAGTTTAAGAATTTTATTTAATATAATATATAAGCATAGTGAATAAGGAAAGGAAAATCTTATTGAACTTTTTCATTAGTTCGATTGTAAATTAAAATGATATGATTTCTACTTTAATAGATTTTTCTTCCCTTCTATATTGATTTTGTACATTATATATGATTCACCGTGGATATAAATTTTTTTGGCAATTTTAATATGATATGGTGATGACATCCTTCTGTATGCTTTTGTGATATTTAATCCCTGTATGACGAGAAATCTGAATAAATGGAATTACAATACCAACTAGTACCGAACTTTTGGTAATATTTCTCTAGTTATTCTTTGGACTCATTATGTAGATTATTGAGAAGATAAAGTTTAGTTATGAGTAGTGAATAAACGGTTGAATATCACGCAGTAGTGTGGGGAAGCCGATGTGATATTTATTCAGATATTCATGATAAGTAGATGTCATTCAAGTGAGGGGATCAGTGATACTAGATAATAATTACGTGAGGTGATGCTATAGGGTTAAGCAAGCTCATGGATTCAAATTAGGAGGGTACCAATTTATGTAGATATATGTGTTTGTCTATCATGCTGTACTACTGGATTTGTGCATGGAGTGAACTAGATGGCCAAAATCTATTCTGGCCAGCTGATCATGGGGTCGAGCCCAAGTTCTACAACACTTTTATTGGATATTGTATTTGATGCGCATCACAGGATTTTGGTGGATACTATAAAGTGGTTAACCGTTAGGCCCTATGACATCTAGGCAACAGTCAGTTACCATAGGGGTGGGATATGGGTCATGACTAAAAGTCACCGCATTGACAAGAACACTGTTGGATATATGTCACGATGACGGTGGAGGTAACATATTACTGTATAAGCAGACTGTAACGACCCGTAAATTTTCGATAATTAAAATAGCTAATTTAATAAGATTTCGTGATTTAATGGTAGAAAAAAAATTTGTAATTCATTTGGAATAATAGTAACTGGAATGAATTGCAATAATTATCCAAGTAATGAAAAAAAAAGCTACTTAGTGAATGCCTTTGCAATCAATAGTTGAATAGGATATTAAATGTTGAATTCATTGGGTATGATAGAGTAATTGATTGATAAGTAAAATCTATTTGAAATCAAATATTGAATATTGAACACGTAATTGTTTAAATTAAATATTTAAAACTTATTGAATAATTGAATAACTGTAAAATGAAAATAGTGTTCTAAATTTTGAAATGGTTTTAAAAGTTGAATCTTATAAGTTCAATTTCAATATTTCAAAAGATAATGAATTATTGGATAAGCGAAATTGTCTAAATTAAATATTTGGAACTTATTGAATAACGGGTTTAATATGATATAAAAGGGATTTGTAAAATTTTATTTTATCATATTAAAGTTAGAATGATGTTGTAGAACTTTTAAAATCGAATTAAAAGTAAATTTGTGAAAATTGAATATTTTAATATTTAATTATCGACTGAAAAATAGCCAAATTTTGAACAATCTCAGAATTGGACGAAACTAGTTCCATTGGATCTGTAATAGTTAGTTATTATCGGATTTCAATTTTCGTAGCAATCGGAGTTGTCGTTTGACCGTGGCAGCTCGAAACGCGTTGAAATTGTTTTAATATTAATTTGGCGAGTTAAAATAGTCATTTTTCAAACGGTCTCGGATTTCGACGAAACTAGTTCCATCGGATCCGTAATGTGATATTATTATAAGGTTTCAAATTTCGTGTCAATCGGATTTACCGTTTGTCCGGGGGAAGCCAAAACGCATAGAAATTAGTCGAATCGGTTTAATTTAAATTTGATCGTTTATTGCCGTAACTCGCGCATATGATCGAATTAGCCTTCGAAACCTATTCCATTGTGTCCGGAACGCGGGGTAAACCCTAGAAACGCCAGTCGGCACGCTTCGTTTGGAGTTCGGAAAATTTCGATGAAAAATAAATTGGGAAATTTTTCTATAAAAGGACCTTCACCCTTTCACTTTGCAAACCCTAATTTACTTCAGCCCTAGCCGCCATTTACTGAATCAATGGCCACGAAAATTCGAAACTTCTTCCTCATTTTCCTCTCAATCCATCAACAATTAGCAAAAACTCTCAACTACAAAGTTGTAGAGCACGATGAAAGCTTCAAATCCATACGGAGATGATCGAAAACGGAGCCACGGATCAACGGGAAATCACGTTCAAAGCTGCTGCGTTTTTCACGTTTTTCGAGGCGAGATGAGGGGCCGAGCTTCGAGCTGCTCCAGGCGTTGGTGGCTCTGGTGATAGGCTTCGTGATGGCGCTTCCTGATCGACTTCTGGACGCTCGTGGTGGCCGCGATTTGGAGCCCTAGTTTGGCTTGGATGGGTTCTTAGTCGCGTGTATTCCTGGAGCAAGTAACATGAGTTGAGGGAGAAGCAAAGGGACGGGCTGGATTGCAGGGTGATGGATCTCACGGCTTGGATTGATTTAGGTTGAGAAAAATTAAATTATGTTGTAAAATTATGAATATAAAATCGTGTAACTTCTAAAATTCATAACTTTTTCATACGAGGTCGAAAACGCGCGAAACAAATTGCGTTGGAATCGTATGGACGAGCACTACGCAATGGAGCTGGATTGGAATCATTTGGTGGTAGAGAAAATTTTGAGTTAAATCGAACGTCGTTCGATTTGATTTAAAATCGTAAAAATCAAGGTGAGTGTTTTATAACGCTCACACCGTACTAAATATCTTTATGCTATTTAAATTTGATATTATGAAGTGTTATGATTTTATTTGTCGTTGTTTGATAAAAATTTAATTGTCATATAGCTTGTCATTTGCATTAACCGTTGAAAAATTAAATTGACAGTTAAATTGAAATTAAAATTGAATTGCGATTAAATTACCTGACATTGATAACTATGAAACTGCCATGAATTGTATTGTTTATTGGATGATGTATTTTGTTGGATGCTATTGGTTGATAATTGAATGTTTGGATGTTTATTTGCTTATATAGATCCTGTTATGCATACATATGATACTGTGATTTAATTTAAGTAATATATACTCATCCCTGACATTTAATTGAAATAAATAATTACTTGGCCATAGGATAGAAAATTATATACGGACACCGAATTGGCTAAATTAATAATTTTTGAAATCGTCGATTTGAAATTTATTTAAATGTTTCGATTTAAAAGTGATAAATAGAAATCAATTTATAGAAATCAAATTCATCGAAAAATTGAGTTTGGAATGTTGAAATGAAATTTTGGTTAAAAGAAATTGTTGAATAAATTTAAGTGGAGACTTTGAGATTTAAAATTTGGATATGATTGAATTTCAGAAATTTATGTGTTTTAAAGATTGAACAATAAATTTGAGCTTTGAATATTACTAAGTAAAAGTAATATAAAAATGATATTTTGAAATCGAGTTTGGAATTGAATCATATTTGGAATTTGGATTTAAACTTGAATATTATTGGAAAATTTTGTTAAGTATTATAAATTGATTTGAAAAAAATCAAGCTCCAAATCGATATAAATTGAAATTGAATTAATTGAAAGTGAATATAAAATTGAATAAATTCGAAGTAAAAGTTGACGTTGATTGAATTGAAATCAAAATTGAATCGGTAGAATGGAAATTGGAACTTATTGGAATTGGGAAGTTATAATTGAAATGGATTGGTTTTGAAGCTGCTTTAATTTGTTTTCCAAATTGCTCTGTTATATAAACCATTTTGAATACTTAAACTATTTTAATCCATTTTAATCTTCTTAACCCAATTTAAATTATTTTAAACTAATTTATCTATTTTAAATCCATTTTAAAGATTTAAGTATTTTTAACTATTTTAATTATTTAAACTACTTTTAAACTACTTAAAACTATTTTTCTAAAATCCTAAGCTGGTCAATAAGGTGAAATGTTTATATTTAAATCTTGAATTTAAATACGAATTGAGTTAAATGAAGTTGCAACCTAAATTTGAAATTCGAAATGATTTTGAGATCGAAATGAGATATTGATGCGAAAATTGATTTTGAAATGGAATCTGATATTTTGAAAGATACAATGATATTTGAAATGGATTTGATTTTTGAAGCGAATATGATATTTTGATATCAATTATGAATCGATTTGAAATATAAAGAGCCAAAGGTGTAATAATACGTAGTTATTAAAGAGACCGGGATCGGATATGGACATACTCTCTGTCGATACCGAAAACCACTTTAATAACTATTATACGCGGAGTGATGATCCAGAATGAAGTGGATGGTTTGGTGAACGCGTTGACTGAAGAAAGAGAACGATTATTGGATGACCCCTGACATGACTAAAACAGGAGCCGCGCCGGGCCATTGAGGTTCGCCACCTCTAGCGGACACACTTCTTCGATACCATTTCTATTACATTTGTGATGCGATTTGGGTGCACCCCTTGATTTGGGAGTGTTGTTTCGCGGTGTTGGGGTAGCTGCTGGCTATGCCCAACATCAGTCCGGATCACGCAACTACTAGTATCCTAGTTGGTATTGCCTCATGTACCTTGTCATACCGATTATCCTATTCGCGACCACTACGTTTTTGATTTGTACCTTGAGTATATGGATTGCCCTCTGGTGACTTCCGGTTTTGGGGAAACTACGGTCTTGTATATGCTTTTGGGAATATAAAATGTGTTAAGGGGGATTATGGTAACGCCTTAACGCTATTTTGATACTTTATATTACTGATAGACATTATCTACTTAGCGTATATTACTATATAGTAGATAGTTTCACGGATCCTTGAGAGATGGAAAATCCCGTAACATCTCTTGAGTTATTGCACGCACGTTGACACTGGATATGAGATGTCAAACCCCGTAAACATCTCTGACGCCGTTACACTCATATTTATTTACGATTGATTTAACTTTCATAAGGATATTTTAGTCCTGACTCGAGTGTTTTGTCTTTTCATTACGCTCGGGTCAGTCCTGAGTTTTCAGTTTAGGTTGAAGATCATTTCCTTGGAGGACGGAGACGAAGATTTGGTATATTATCTACTACTATTATATTCATTCCATTCCGCTGCATTGTTGTATGATATTTGTTGTGTATGTAACTCTGATAAATGTTGTATAATAATAATCAAATGTATTCATTTCAAATGTCTTCATTTAATTAACAGCTTCATGAACTGTTATTTTATTATTATACTTTAGCCTTCCGCTGTGAGATTCTGTGTTGTTTCATTTCCTTTATTTCCCTTCCTTTTCTTTTCTTAATTTCCCCAATAACTATCTGCCCTTTTAATGGTTTGGAATCGACATGTGTATTTGATCGTCGGTTTAAACTGTCCAAAAAGGCGGGTCGTTACAGTTGGTATCAGAGCTTTGGTTTAGCGATAAACCTTGGCTCTAGTGGGGAATAACTCGTTGAAATAGAGGTAAACTATATGAATGAGTTGAGTGTATATGAGAGAGCGTACTTGTTATTTGATATAAAATGGTTTTATATTGTGTTAATTTGTTCCGTTGAGTATTTATGAATTCTGGTTGATACTTGGGACGCCAAGGCGTCGATAGGAATTTCTAAACACTCGAATAGGACAAACCAACACAATATCGTTTTGGAATATATTTTTATATAAAGAATTATTTGAATATTTATTCATTTTGATTGAATTGATTGTTAGGAGATGATAATATTAGATTATTATCATTATTGTTTGATCAGTCAATATTTACAACAATTGATTAAATAACAATGGATTTAGGAAAATGAAATCTTGTAAACACAATTGATAATGGATATAAATGAATTTTAACTTGGATTTGGGAATTTAAATTCCGGTGTTTGAGATTGACTTACAAGAATTTGAAAAACATAATATGAGTATTATATGATAGTATAATTGAGTTGAAATTGTTTTCGAAGGATTTTTTTTTTATGATAAGTGTTATATTCCCTTCTCTTGACGCTGGAAAATGATTTCGGTGATGAGTGCACGCATCATCGGCGTTTATTTTCGAGAGTCCGAGTGGGGGAGACCACTTAATAGCTTGTCTAAACTTTGTTTTGATTCAAATTTTATTTTATTTTGTACTCTCTATAGTATGATTTGTTATATAAATTATATAAGTATATATTATTTCAAAACTTGATTTGAAATGAAACCGGGATTGGAATTCTTAAGTCCTTTAATAATTAATGATTTTTTTTTTAAAGGATTGAAATGAATTTAGACTTGAACCATTAAGGAACTTCTGAATTGTGAAATGAGAAATGAACCTAAGAGCTAAGTAAAAAAATATCAATTGTAGTAGAAATCCTTAGAATTAGGAAATCATGAACTTAAAATAAAAGTGAAACTGTAAAACTCGCGTAGTATTAAAATTCATTCTATAGCATAGATATAACCTACCAAAATATTTAAGAAGTTCAAAAATGTTATATGAATTGTTAATTGGATAATATACAAGTATAGGTTTGAATAATGAAATATGCATTTAATTAATGGTTTGCAAATATAAATAAAATTGTTAGTAAATAATTGGAATTTAAATTAACATTTAAAGGTGATTCACAATTATGTTAATATAAAATGGAAATACTATATGTGAATGTAAATGTGAAAAAAATTATAGTGAAATTTAAGTAATGACTTAAGAATTAATAAATTGAAAATTCAACTTTAAATGGAAAGAAGTTGTATGTTGTTTAACTACATTCTATTTGCATAACTATAACTTACCAAATACTTAAAAGGTTTAAAATGCTAATAAGGGTAGTAGAGAAATAATATACTAGTGAGAGAGTGAAAAAGAAAATGTGAAGATCTATTTGATAGTTGTAAATATAAAAGAAATTTAAGCGGTAAAATTAATGATATATATAAGCGAATGAATAAAATTTAAACTTAATGAAATATAGAATTGGTAAATGGAAACTAATTAAATTTGAATATAACTAAATGTCTATAAGCTTGGAAGTGTATGAAATTAAAATTGACTTGGAAATGTATAATTGATTTAGTGTAGATTTGGATGAATGTTAATGTTTGATATGCATTGGTTGTTAGATGGATGAAAATTGATTAAGTAGAATTCATTAGTGTTAATGGAATTGAATAAACGGAATAAAATTTTAAAATAACTAAATTCAAATTTGAAGCAAAGTGAAATTAAATATAATTGAATTCAATATAAATTGAAGCAAATAGACTTGAATTTAAAATGCGAATGAAACAAACTTGAATAAATCGGAAACAAATTGAATGTAAAACCTATTGCATGGATGAATAAGAAAATAAATAACTTTGTTTTTATGATTTTTCTTTAGAAAATTTGAAGTTTGATGGTTTGTACTTTGAAATAATAAAAGCAAATTTTTGGAAAAATCCAAAATTGTCCAATATATGCTGAAACGAAAACAACCATAACTTTTAAATGGCTGAACGGAATTCGACGATTTTGGACTTTCCGAAAAGCTTAGAAACTATAGCATAACTTTTATTTAGAGTGTCTTGAGAAATTCCTTCGTCTACTAGGTTAAAAACTTGAATGTTACTCGCTGTCCTGTGTAAAAATAAGTAAAATCTGTAGTATACACCCTTAGTATTTTTGCCATATCTTTTGACTGGTTTATCGGATTTTGATGATCTTGCACTTTCTGGAAAGCTAAGAACTTAAGATAAAACTTTTATTTTAAGTGTTTTGTGTTTTGATATCGTTTAGAAGGTCGAAAACGTGGGTGAACGTCGCTGACCTGCGCAAACACTGCCCAGGCTGAAGCGTATCCCCTAAGTAAAACGGCCATAACTTTTGAACGGATGATCCGAATTCGATGATTTTAGACATTCCGGAAAGCCTGAAATGAATGCAATAACTTTTGTTTAGATTCTATTGTCAAATTTTACCGTTTAGGTGACCTAAAGCTAAGATTTGTTTGCTGTCCAGAAATTGAAATCTCAGTTTTGAAGCTAAATATGTTATATATATGTTGTGTAGGCTAAGTATAACGATCTATCTTTATATGCATGGTTCTAACTCAGTTATTGAGCATTTTAGTAGGTAGCAAAGGGGTTGCGCTTCGTTTTGGAGCTCGCTTCTACGCTAATCGCATAATGTAAGTAAAATGCTAATAAATGCTAAATAAAAGGTACGCTTACGGTTTTATATGATATTGGTGATATTTATATGTTGTTTCCCCACATATGGGATGCCTCATCATTGAGATGAGATGTATATTTGTGATATATATGCTATTATATTTTTTCCGATCGAGCCGCGCAAAGGAGACTCTGCCGAAATTTTCCGAAAAACCCGGGTGTTAGAAAATTTTTCAAGTTTTAAATTTTTTTTTTATAACTTGTTTTGATTACTAACTTTTAATGTTAGGAAGCCGTTTGGAGTAACTTAGTGGAAGCGTAGTTATGACTTTATGAATGGAATTTCATTGTTTTATAAGTGGATAATTTTGAATAAAAATATATCAAATGTTGAATTCTATACTTAGTTCTTTTTCC
Source organism: Allium cepa (assembly GCA_030765085.1). Taxonomy (NCBI): domain Eukaryota; kingdom Viridiplantae; phylum Streptophyta; class Magnoliopsida; order Asparagales; family Amaryllidaceae; genus Allium; species Allium cepa. Next base: position 137,348,316 of record CM060944.1, read on the forward strand.
CTTCTTTTTTCTTTTCGGGGACGAAAAGTTTTGAGTGGGGGAGAGTGTAACGACCCGTAAATTTTCGATAAATAAAATAGCTAATTTAATAAGATTTCGTGATTTAATGGTAGAAAAAAAATTTGTAATTCATTTGGAATAATAGTAACTGGAATGAATTGCAATAATTATCCAAGTAATGAAAAAAAAAAAGCTACTTAGTGAATGCCTTTGCAATCAATAGTTGAATAGGATATTAAATGTTGAATTCATTGGATATGATAGAGTAATTGATTGATAAGTAAAATCTATTTGAAATCAAATATTGAATATTGAACACGTAATTGTTTAAATTAAATATTTAAAACTTATTGAACAATTGAATAACTGTAAAATGAAAATAGTGTTCTAAATTTTGAAATGGTTTTAAAAGTTGAATCTTATAAGTTCAATTTCAATATTTCAAAAGATAATGAATTATTGGATAAGCGAAATTGTCTAAATTAAATATTTGGAACTTATTGAATAACGGGTTTAATATGATATAAAAGGGATTTGTAAAATTTTATTTTATCATATTAAAGTTAGAATGATGTTGTAGAACTTTTAAAATCGAATTAAAAGTAAATTTGTGAAAATTGAATATTTTAATATTTAATTATCGACTGAAAAATAGCCAAATTTTGAACAATCTCAGAATTGGACGAAACTAGTTCCATTGGATCCGTAATAGTTAGTTATTATCGGATTTCAATTTTCGTAGCAATCGGAGTTGTCGTTTGACCGTGGCAGCTCGAAACGCGTTGAAATTGTTTTAATATTAATTTGGCGAGTTAAAATAGTCATTTTTCAAACGGTCTCGGATTTCGACGAAACTAGTTCCATCGGATCCGTAATGTGATATTATTATAAGGTTTCAAATTTCGTGTCAATCGGATTTACCGTTTGTCCGGGGGAAGCCAAAACGCATAGAAATTAGTCGAATCGGTTTAATTTAAATTTGATCGTTTATTGCCGTAACTCGCGCATATGATCGAATTAGCCTCCGAAACCTATTCCATTGTGTCCGGAACGTGGGGTAAACCCTAGAAACGCCAGTCGGCACGCTTCGTTTGGAGTTCGGAAAATTTCGATGAAAAATAAATTGGGAAATTTTTCTATAAAAGGACCTTCACCCTTTCACTTTGCAAACCCTAATTTACTTCAGCCCTAGCCGCCATTTACTGAATCAATGGCCACGAAAATTCGAAACTTCTTCCTCATTTTCCTCTCAATCCATCAACAATTAGCAAAAACTCTCAACTACAAAGTTGTAGAGCACGATGAAAGCTTCAAATCCATACGGAGATGATCGAAAACGGAGCCACGGATCAACGGGAAATCACGTTTAAAGCTGCTGCGTTTTTCACGTTTTTCGAGGCGAGATGAGGGGCCGAGCTTCGAGCTGCTCCAGGCGTTGGTGGCTCTGGTGATAGGCTTCGTGATGGCGCTTCCTGATCGACTTCTGGACGCTCGTGGTGGCCGCGATTTGGAGCCCTAGTTTGGCTTGGATGGGTTCTTAGTCGCGTGTGTTCCTGGAGCAAGTAACGTGAGTTGAGGGAGAAGCAAAGGGACGGGCTGGATTGCAGGGTGATGGATCTCACGGCTTGGATTGATTTAGGTTGAGAAAAATTAAATTATGTTGTAAAATTATGAATATAAAATCGTGTAACTTCTAAAATTCATAACTTTTTCATACGAGGTCGAAAACGCGCGAAACAAATTGCGTTGGAATCGTATGGACGAGCACTACGCAATGGAGCTGGATTGGAATCATTTGGTGGTAGAGAAAATTTTGAGTTAAATCGAACGTCGTTCGATTTGATTTAAAATCGTAAAAATCAAGGTGAGTGTTTTATAACGCTCACACCGTACTAAATATCTTTAAGCTATTTAAATTTGATATTATGAAGTGTTATGATTTTATTTGTCGTTGTTTGATAAAAATTTAATTGTCATATAGCTTGTCATTTGCATTAACCGTTGAAAAATTAAATTGACAGTTAAATTGAAATTAAAATTGAATTGCGATTAAATTACCTGACATTGATAACTATGAAACTGCCATGAATTGTATTGTTTATTGGATGATGTATTTTGTTAGATGCTATTGGTTGATAATTGAATGTTTGGATGTTTATTTGCTTATATAGATCCTGTTATGCATACATATGATACTGTGATTTAATTTAAGTAATATATACTCATCCCTGACATTTAATTGAAATAAATAATTACTTGGCCATAGGATAGAAAATTATATACGGACACCGAATTGGCTAAATTAATAATTTTTGAAATCTTCGATTTGAAATTTATTTAAATGTTTCGATTTAAAAGTGATAAATAGAAATCAATTTATAGAAATCAAATTCATCGAAAAATTGAGTTTGGAATGTTGAAATGAAATTTTGGTTAAAAGAAATTGTTGAATAAATTTAAGTGGAGACTTTGAGATTTAAAATTTGGATATGATTGAATTTCAGAAATTTATGTGTTTTAAAGATTGAACAATAAATTTGAGCTTTGAATATTACTAAGTAAAAGTAATATAAAAATGATATTTTGAAATCGAGTTTGGAATTGAATCATATTTGGAATTTGGATTTAAACTTGAATATTATTGGAAAATTTTGTTAAGTATTATAAATTGATTTGAAAAAAATCAAGCTCCAAATCGATATAAATTGAAATTGAATTAATTGAAAGTGAATATAAAATTGAATAAATTCGAAGTAAAAGTTGACGTTGATTGAATTGAAATCGAAATTGAATCGGTAGAATGAAAATTGGAACTTATTGGAATTGGGAAGTTATAATTGAAATGGATTGGTTTTGAAGCTGCTTTAATTTGTTTTCCAAATTGCTCTGTTATATAAACCATTTTGAATACTTAAACTATTTTAATCCATTTTAATCTTCTTAACCCAATTTAAATTATTTTAAACTAATTTATCTATTTTAAATCCATTTTAAAGATTTAAGTATTTTTAACTATTTTAATTATTTAAACTACTTTTAAACTACTTAAAACTATTTTTCTAAAATCCTAAGCTGGTCAATAAGGTGAAATGTTTATATTTAAATCTTGAATTTAAATACGAATTGAGTTAAATGAAGTTGCAACCTAAATTTGAAATTCGAAATGATTTTGAGATCGAAATGAGATATTGATGCGAAAATTGATTTTGAAATGGAATCTGATATTTTGAAAGATACAATGATATTTGAAATGGATTTGATTTTTGAAGCGAATATGATATTTTGATATCAATTATGAATCGATTTGAAATATAAAGAGCCAAAGGTGTAATAATACGTAGTTATTAAAGAGACCGGGATCGGATATGGACATACTCTCTGTCGATACCGAAAACCACTTTAATAACTATTATACGCGGAGTGATGAGCCAGAATGAAGTGGATGGTTTGGTGAACGCGTTGACTGAAGAAAGAGAACGATTATTGGATGACCCCTGACATGACTAAAACAGGAGCCGCGCCGGGCCATTGAGGTTCGCCACCTCTAGCGGACACACTTCTTCGATACCATTTCTATTACATTTGTGATGCGATTTGGGTGCACCCCTTGATTTGGGAGTGTTGTTTCGCGGTGTTGGGGTAGCTGCTGGCTATGCCCAACATCAGTCCGGATCACGCAACTACTAGTATCCTAGTTGGTATTGCCTCATGTACCTTGTCATACCGATTATCCTATTCGCGACCACTACGTTTTTGATTTGTACCTTGAGTATATGGATTGCCCTCTGGTGACTTCCGGTTTTGGGGAAACTACGGTCTTGTATATGCTTTTGGGAATATAAAATGTGTTAAGGGGGATTATGGTAACGCCTTAACGCTATTTTGATACTTTATATTACTTATAGACATTATCTACTTAGCGTATATTACTATATAGTAGATAGTTTCACGGATCCTTGAGAGATGGAAAATCCCGTAACATCTCTTGAGTTATTGCACGCACGTTGACACTGGATATGAGATGTCAAACCCCGTAAACATCTCTGACGCCGTTACACTCATATTTATTTACGATTGATTTAACTTTCATAAGGATATTTTAGTCCTGACTCGAGTGTTTTGTCTTTTCATTACGCTCGGGTCAGTCCTGAGTTTTCAGTTTAGGTTGAAGATCATTTCCTTGGAGGACGGAGACGAAGATTTGGTATATTATCTACTACTATTATATTCATTCCATTCCGCTGCATTGTTGTATGATATTTGTTGTGTATGTAACTCTGATAAATGTTGTATAATAATAATCAAATGTATTCATTTCAAATGTCTTCATTTAATTAACAGCTTCATGAACTGTTATTTTATTATTATACTTTAGCCTTCCGCTGTGAGATTCTGTGTTGTTTCATTTCCTTTATTTCCCTTCCTTTTCTTTTCTTAATTTCCCCAATAACTATCTGCCCTTTTAATGGTTTGGAATCGACATGTGTATTTGATCGTCGGTTTAAACTGTCCAAAAAGGCGGGTCGTTACACAGACCCGGGTCGGTGGCCCTGGTCTCCTGGAGAAGGCAGGTTGCTTTCAATCTTTCCTTTGGTTAACAGAGTGGTAGATGAACATATATTATTTAAACACCTCACCTAAGTATGGATTGTGTTAGGTAACCCACATGTTGAGATATGACTCTACTTGGGACCATGTGTTTATCATACATTCAATTACCGTCACCTTCTTTGGCATGGGTTTGCCATTATATTATAATAAGCAAGTTATGCCACTTATATTCTATTAGGCGGATTGTTCCATTTATACTTTATAGGTAGGTGATGCCATTTATGTTGACTGACCCAAGAATGTCTATTTGTATCTATTTTGGACATTTTATTGTTAGCCCAAATTATACATGAAGATTTAAAGTTTGGATGATTCACCCATATGATTTGGTTTCGTGACTTCTTATTGACATGACTTACATAGGTGAGGACACTTATTTTCATAGCTTTGCATTGAATGCTATTTAGGGATATTTTTGATATTTATTGTTTCATTACCATTATATCATATATTTCTATCATTACATGTTATTGATCTATCATTATAGACATGGTCTGACCTGTGTGTTATTGTAATACTCGAGTTGGTCTGAGATATTTCAGGTTTAGAGACATGATGACTAGCTTGTAGATTATGGTCATAAATGGAGGCCAGGATATCATTATATACTTCCATTTTATATAATTGAGTCAATATTGGATTTAATATTTTATGTATTGGAGATAATGGATATTTGATGTACATTAGATCTATGTATATTTTTCTGTTATATATATCGCTACATTAATTGACTCTATGTTCTCTTTGTTATTGTTTATACATTATGTATTATTCTGTCCTAGAGGCATAGGTGTTTATTGCTTTGTACTGATATCGTGTACATTTATGGTGAGCAGTATGTAATATGTGATATGCACCAATGTTAGTCAAAGGGAGTTATTGACATGTGCACTCCTTATCATCTCATTCTCCATATCATCCAACAGTATTACTCAGTGATACCCTTTTGTAGTATGGTTATAAATGTGGGGTAATTATACACACAAATGTATGTATGTATGAAAGTATGTATACCATGTACTAAAGAACCCTTGTCCTCATTTTATTGTATTATAATTTAATTCGAAGGTGTCAAAGCCAGTATTTTTGGGTCTAAACGATATTACTACATTAATTTAGGGTGCTCTATATTCCCTTATGTTTGACTATTATCGCGATAACATAACTCGATAAGGCGTTGAATACTGCTGTACCTAGTAGAAAGAGTTTTACGACATTAATCGTTTGGCTTCTTAACTGTATTATAGTAATATAACTTGATGAAGTTTTACATATTGTTGTTACTTATTTACAAAGGTTTATGGAATTTGTTTGTTGGCTTCTTAGCTTTAGTTTGACAATATAGCTTAATAGAGTTTTGGATATTGTCATTACCAATTCAGATAGGTTTATGACATTCGTCAGTTGGTGTCTTGGTCGTATTTTAAGTGAGTTCTTGAACTATACCAAGCCACTTCTTGAATGATTGTTTGGTACCAACCTTGTGGCTTACGTTAGGGGTCTACCCAATGATCCTAAGTGCTTAGGACTACTACATATGGTTTCTTTATCTTTGTTGGGGATCTACTTGCTTAGTACCTAGTCCCTTGCTAGGAGTTTCAATGGGAGTCTTCTCCGTTAAGTACATAGTCAATTGCTAGAAGTTTCGGTGGAGTCTTCTTCGCTAAGTACGTAGCCTAGTGCTAGGTGTTTTTCCAAGAGTATTCTCCAATAAGTGCCTAGTCTTTTGCTATGTTTTTTTATTTGATTAGGACGTTCGTCAATAATACTTGGGACTTCTCCTCAAGGCTTCTCTTAAAGCATGGTACTACTAGACTATGGCAATCTCTTACATGCATTGTTAGCTGATTCTAAAACCCAAGTGATACGGCTTTTTCTTACAGGCATGGGTAGGAGTTCTTCTAAGAGCACTTCACTATGTCGGTGTAGAAGATTTAATCCCTCGTGAAGAGAATGATCTCTCGACATCGAGGTCACCCAACCAATTCTATGACCGAGTAGAAAGGACTGGGATCATGGAAATTCTTATGAAAATATTATAATAACGAAGATATTTTTGACAGGAATTAATCTTTGAAATAATTACTTACTATATAATTTGTTATTGTGGAATGATACACTTTTCATTACAATGTTGCACCAGAGTAAGAAATGTTTTTTGATTTTCAAAGAAATAACCCTTCGTTAGAGTAGTCATGTCTCGTTTTATCTATTCTTTTTGAAAAAATTCTACATTAGTACTCCTATGCAATACTTTAAAACATTATTTACTAAAAACTATCTGAGCTAAGGATGTTTTAGGTGTATGACTTGTAATCAAGATCAAAGTTCTAATTTTATAATAAGTCTTTATAAAGTAATTGCATGAAACAAAGCTCGTGGCTAATCAAAAAGGGAAAAGGTTAGGTGTTAGAAGGTCAGACAATGCCCATTTTTTTTGAGATCGCAAAATGAGCTTTACAATTAACCCAAAGGTTTAGTGAAGAAATTCTAATATTTCCCCCAAATATGAATTTGGTAGAATGGGTGATTTCCAAATGCAATATATAAGTCTAAGAATTCTGAAGGCTAATATAAAGAATCCAATAAGTGCTGTGCAATTACAAGCTTGGTATAAAAAGAAATTACCAAAGGAAATATTTGGACGTCCAAGAATTCCATAGGTAAATATATAAAAAAACCAATAAATGCCCACTAATACGAACTTGGAAGAAAGGGAAATTGCCGAAGAAAAAATAGATATAAGTCCAAGAATTCCAAAGCTAATATAAGAAAATCAATAAATGCCCCCTCTAAGTATGAACTTGGTAGAAAATGCAATTTTTGAAGGCAATCTGTAGAATTTAAGAATTTTAAAGGACGATATACGTAATCTAGGAAGTACCCATTAAATATAAGCTTGGTAGAAAGGGCAATCGACGAAGACAATTTTTAGAAGTCTGAGTATTCCGAAGGCTGAGATAAGAAACGCAATAAGCGCCTCCAAGTATAAACTTGGTAGAAAGACAATTGCCGAAGTTAATATATCCATATACATATAATTCCAAGAATACCAAAAGTTTTTATGTAAACTAAAGGGCGTTGAGGATGCTAAAACCAATTATAGAACTTCTTTAAAGGAACTTAATGCTTAATTTGGAGCCCAGATCTTTGGAAATATATCTTGCACTAGCAAAAATGTGAATAATACATTTCATCTATTCGCTGAAAGATTTGATTTTGACATGAGATTTTACCTTAAAAGAAAATGACAACGAGATTAGGTACCATATCAAGATAAATTGTAAAAACCATTTATTAATAAACATAGAGAGTTCTCCCCTTTAATCATCTTCTCGATGGTATAAGATTGTTTTTGGCATTCATTTGTCTTATGTCTGTTTACAAGATGGAAAATACAATAATTTTCGCTCTTCAGAGTCTCCCTTTTTTATAGGGGTAATTAGGGAGGGAAAATCTTTTCTTAGTCTTCCAATAGATTTGAGACGAGCTTTCACTAAGTAGGGTGAGAATGTTGTCCTCTTTTGAGCTTCTTTTGGGTTCTTTGATTGGAGTAGTGGGAGGAGGTCTCTTGGTAAGTTAGATAGGGTCTACTTATGCCATAAGTTTGATACTCAAATCTTTTATCTCGTCATTCATTGCTCTGACCATTTTTTAGAGTTGGGACGATTCTTAAAGTGATTGATGGAGGTACCCCAAAAGCTTCCTAATCAGAAGAGCAAGAAGTTCAAAGACAGAATCATATTCCCCACATTTATCTTTTTTTGAGACTAGGGTAATTAGATGTTCATTATTATCTTCTTTAATGAGAAGAATCTAAAGGTTTATTAGTAATTCCAGGTCAGATCCTATGGTATTATTTTCTTTGCTGGAGTTTGACATAATTATAAGGCAAGCGATGATGATTTTTTAGAGAAAGAAAATAGAGGAATGGAAGTTCAGGATCTCCTTCTAATGACAAAAATCTTGGTGGGATTTTCATCATACTCTAACACCCCAAAGGTCAAGAGGTAAAGTACGATGAAATCTATTTTTCTAAATGCTTTGACAGGCTAGTTACCAAAGGCTTTATGCGTTGATTGAGAGTTAGTTTGATTTTCTATGGCTTGATACCGAGACTTAAGGGTATTGGGCTGAACCATAAATAAATGTAGTAAATATAGACAAAAGTAAAAGTGTTGAAAGTAGAGATACCAAGAGTTAGAGTGGTTCGGGCAATAATCTCTATATCTACTATATATTCCTTCTTTAGAGAGCTACTATATTGTGACGACCCGACTTTCCACTCCCGTAAAATCACATCATCTTTAAGAAAGAAAGGGATATAAAAGAGAATAGAAAGAAGAGAAGAAAGAAACAACACATCAGAATCTAACAGCGGAACGAATAAATTATATTAACAACATAAATATTACATAGTTTACAACCATTATCAGAGTACACAGATATACAACACATACTAGACAGTTATAAACACCTGTCTAGTTATACAACTCAATACAACAACTCAGCGAACACACAGCGGAATACCATAGATATATCTACACGCAGAAGCCTCCTGCTCCATTGCTCCTCCATAATTCGTCAAAGCTAACCTGAATCATAACCTGAATTCCCTTGGCTACTCGTAAAAATTTGAGTACCCAAGAGTTTATGAAAAACAAAGTAAACTCCGGGTCAGACATGGGTCTGGTGTGAGTAACAGGTTAAAGTTGCTTAACTTTTAAAAACCTTTTGAAAAGAAAGGTATCACGTAAGACTTCCCACACATAAACATGGGAAAGTTTTTACCTTACGCTAACCAAAACATTTGATAGGAAATCCGATGATATTATAATAGTGTCTAGGGTTTTCAAGTAAATATGAAATAGCCGAAATTGTTACATTCATTAAATTCCAGCTACTAGCCATAAAAGTGGGTAATACAATCAAAACCGTTGGCACTTATTGGATTTTGGAGTCCATACAATGGCAGGGCTACTGGGTACCGCCCGTCACAGTACGTGGCCTAGATCAACGTACCGAGGAGTACTCCCACTCCCCTGCAACACAAGGCCGGACCCATTCCTTACTGAATAGTTCCGAACAAGACAACCCCGACAGTTGGAGCTCAACAACTGTCCACACAGCCGAAATAAAAGGGACCTCTAGACAGGGGTAAATCTCGCTCTCCAGTGGGTGCGACCCACGAAGCCTTGATGCACCTTCCCTGTTTTAGCCATTCCCGGTTGATGAGGCTTGAGGTTACGATTACCTTTATAGGACATATCACTTAGAATGCTCATCGTCCACCTGACGATGTTCCGAAAGCATTCAATCCATACAAGTTCGTTTCGGGTTCGAACGAAACCGAATGCATTATCTCGTTACACTCATTTTGGAATCACCCTCAGAGTTAACGACGATAATCCTTGCACTCTAAACCACCATCTCGAATCTATAAGTACTATTCCGTCAAACTCATTACGGAATCACCCACAGAGTTATACTGACATATAGCCCTTACACCTCGAGTCTTCACTCGCTCCACTTAGATTCACGACCTAACGTTATTTGGAATCGATGTGGTTTTCGGATATCCAAATATGGAAACTCGATCCCGGTCTCATCGAAATCCAAAGCGTGTCTTTTAGGTCCAAGTTGTTTTAAAGGTTTAAAACAATTTAATACAGTATCTTTATACACAGATAGATAACACACAGAACAATAATTGATAATCATCATTATCACATAATAGGAAATCCACATTATCGATATCAAAATAGATAATCCATATACTACCATCACAATAGATAACCTATGTTATTATCACAATACAATCAAGCCATTCATACCACACAATATCATTTATCTCATTACTGAGATCAACAAGCATCCAAGACAATCAATGTCACTCAATCATACATAAGCAAAGATTTACTCATCTCAATATAATTAATTTAAAATGAATTTAATTAACTATCTCTATTTCTAATTAATTTAAAATGAATTAAATTAATTCCTTCATCTTTAATTAATTTAAAATAAATTAAATTAAATTAAATACTTCACCAATATAAATCTTGCTTATCAATCATTTAATTGATTACAATCAGTTAATGATTCATTATTGATTACCTTAATTAATCACCTTTGATTAATTACCCTTAATTACATTCATGTAATTATACTTAATTAATTTCACAAATTAATTATCCTCAAACAACAGTAATTAACCTTTAATTATTTCAATTAATTAATTAATCATAATTAATTACATTTATCTTTAATTAATTACATTAATTAATTTCCTTTAATTATTTATCATTGATTAATTAATCTCAATTAATCAACTTTAATTACATCAATAATTAAAATAATTAATGATTTCCTTTTATTAACTACCTTAAGTAATTAATTAACTTAATTACCATATTAAAACAAATTAATTATCCTTAATTAATCTCTTAATTAATCTCTTGATTAATTAATAAGTAATTTAAACCAAATTACTTCACACTTAAACATCCCCACTTAATTAATTAAATTAAACAATCCCATTAAACTAAATTAATTACATTTAGTAATTAATTTTTTAATTACTTTATTAAGTAATTATACTCAAACCATTTACAATTGATTATTATTAAATTAATTAATCTAATTAATTATAAAAATTAACCATATTAATTAATTGTTAAATAATCTTGGTTAATGACCTTCATTAACCCTTCTCTAATTATTTTATAAAGTAATTAACTTAAATTAATTACAAATTTAATTATCTTTAATTATCTATAATTTAAAGACTAATTATTAAGATAAATTAAACTTGATTAAAAATTAATTACTTAATTAATAATTTATTAATCATTAATTAAAAATCTAATTAATGATCTAAATTTCAAATTGATTAACCCCTAAATCAATATGCATTAAAACTTAATAATTAATTAAATTAATTAATTAATTAATTATTTCTTAATTACCTTTTTAATAATTTAATTTTAAAACATTAATTCTTAACTTAACTTTAAAACAAAACAATTCTAAATTATGTTTAAAAACAAATTTTATTTAAAACAAAGTGCTTTGAACTTGCTTCCAAATTTCATTTTAAATACAAGTTTTGAAATGAAAATAATTTAAACTTATCAAAGTTTAAACAATTTATAACTTTAGCATCTCAATAACTTAATTTATATTTAGTTTTAAATCTTTCAACTTCAAGTTTTCTTTCAATTTCAAAAACTGAAATACATATTCCACTTTGATTCCAGATTTAAACTTAAGATTCAAATTAGCTTTGAATCCAGACTTAAATTTAAATTTTAAACTCTGTTTAAGCCTTAAACTTCAGATTTTAAAACATTTTATAAAATACTTTTAACAAATTCAAAGTTGTTAAAAACCCTCTATTTTTATAAAACTTATATATTTTTAAATCTTATAATTCAAACTCATTTTGAATTAAGATTTTAAACTTATTTTAAAACTTTGTTTAAAACTTGCTCTACACTTTTTAAATTCAGTTTAAATTTTAAAAACTTAAATACTGTTAGGTTTGTAAAACAATTTTGACCAACAGGTTCAGGTTTATTAAAACCTGTAAAAAAAATTCTTTTTTCCTTTAAACTTTATTTTATTTAAACTGGGGTGTTAAACTAATCTAGAATTCAAATAAATTCAAACTTGAATTCAAATATGATTTAAATTTTCTTAATCATTTAAAAGATTCAGGGTTTTTTTTTAAAAAAAAACCCAGAGGTTACAGGTTTATAAAACCTGTAAAACAAAAACCCCCACAAATTACTTCGAGTTTGCAACACCACATCCCCGAGTCAAACACACTACTGCTTCGGGCAAATCACCATAATTACTCGAGCAAACCAACACAGGCCAACCCACAAAACAATTTCCCCTGAATTCAACTGCACGGTGCATGTGCACCGTGGCTCCGGCCATCACCGGCCATCCTCCAACACCTCATCTCAACAGAGACAATCACCAAACTCGAACTCCAGTATCCCCCACAGTAGCTCAAATCAAAATTGAGCTATACACCCAAGCTTGGAAACAGCAAACCAAGATTTCCCAAAACCTGTCAACGCCTATATCTCGCCGCTCTGACCACCTGAGAGTTGACCCCTCCAGCCTCGACTTCATCCACGACCAAACTATCGAAACCCAAAATATCTCAACGCTCGATCAATTGTAGTCACCGCAATGATCGATTCTAGTGTAACAGTAAAAACTAGGGTTCTAAAAGGAAAACCACCACCACTACTTCTCTGATGAATACCATCACCATCCACTATTTTTTCTAAGCAACTCCTAACTCTCATCCATCAACATGAATAATCTCAGGGCCACAAAATACACATCACCAGAGAAACCAAATAGTTTATATTCAGTTCAAAACAAAACTGCTCCTTCATTACTTTTCTAAAAACAATGATTCTTGATTTAAAAATCATGTTATAGCTAATTCTTTGGATTTATAATGCTAAATTACTAAATTTACTTGCTTGGATTTTTGGTTAAAATTAATATGCAGTGCTATATTTTTTTATGTTTCCTGTTAAATCTTATTTCCAGAGGCAACAGATTCTGTTTAGTTTGATTTAATTTTTTTTTTCTAATCTATGATAAGAAACTTCTTTGGTTTTAAAAAAAACAGAACTATCACCATTTAAATCAAGTGTTGAGGTTTTTAAAAGGAAAAATGGATCTGTGAACAAACAGAGCACATAACAGCATGCACAAACATATTTACAACAGACTTTATAAATACACAACAATACTTATTTCTATCAAAACATTTTAGCATGCAACCTAAATAAAATTTTAGATTTTAGAGTTACTCACCTTTTATTGAATGCAGACCCCTGTTTTTTTATGAATTTTGCAGAGAATGGTGCAGGCTTGACCCCTTTTGATGTTGAAATCTGAGTTTTGAATTGATATGCAGTTTGCTAACTCCTCAAATACATGCAGATGTGAAAGATGCTGTAGCTAATTTCCCCCAAATACATGCAGATGCTTTCATTACTCCCAGGTTTGAAACAGAGTGCAGAAAGAACAATGCAGGCTCTTCATTTTGATTTTTTTTTAGGCAATGCAGGTTAAATATGGTTTTGGATATGCAGATGTTGGATTTGAGGGAATGCAAATTTGAGAGATTTAGTTTTGATGAGGAGTTTCAGGGATTTGCATTTGAACAAGTTTTAGATTTTGCAGATTTGTATATGCAGATTTACGATTGTGGATTGTTAATATGAAAATGGATCAGATTTTAAAAGTTGAAGATTTTCTTTTGATAAGGAAGAATGACAATGTAATATGAAATGAAGATGCAAGTTCAACTAAATGTATTTCAGATTTTAAGAAAAGAAGAAAATTTAAAACTAAAATTTTAACACTTGTCAATTTTACAACACTTGTCAGTTTGAATGCATATGTATTTAACACTTGTTTTATCTTTTAAAGGTAAAATTTTTTTTTTTAAATTTTCAAAGTAATGCATGTGTTTTAGTTTAATATAACTTGCTAGTTTATATTAGATACGTGCATGAATTTATAAATGAAAACAAACCATGTTTCAAAACTTACACTCATAAAAATTAAAACAATTTAAAATTTAAACCTTTGAATTTAAATTCAAACTAAATTCAAGAATAAATTATTTTCAAATCAAGTTATAAATGTAAATTCAATTTGAAATAAAAATTATAAATCTTATTCAAAATTTATTTATAAAGACAATACAATATTGTTTTTATAAATCTCTTTAAATTAAAATCATTTTAAAAGAAATTATATTTTTATAAACAAAATATCCATTTTATTAAGCCATAAAACCATTTTGTTAAATTATTCTAAATTTAAAACTAAATCTGATTTAATTTAAAACATTTAGTATTTTCCTATCAATTTTAAAATCATATATTTATTTATGAAATAGTCTTTGAAAACTCAATACTAATTTGTATTAAAATTTCCAAATTAAAATGTATATATTAGAATTTTTAAAACATGATTCATTTATTAAATTTAAATAAAGCTAATCCATTTACAATATAAACCATATATTTATATTATAAATAGAAACCAATTTATTATCTTTAAAAGATAAAATAACCAATTTAAATATTTATTGAAGAAGATTATTAAATTTATTTGAATAATTATTAATAGATTATCAATACCAATTTAATTTTAACTACAGATTATTAAATTGATATTGTTAAAAATTCCGGGATATTACATATATAGCTGATTGGCTGTTACAAGGATGACTGGATGAGTCTGTCATTAATAAGTTTCAATATGAGCTATAATATAGGAAAGTACGATTTACTTAGTGTTTAGATTATACAAGTGCTAAAAAGGATCCTTTATGTACTGGAATCAACGCCTATACATAGACATCTTGCTACGTTATAACTGTTAGAGAGCTTTCTCTTAGACTGCTGACCCATCTCGCTTGTAAGACTAGGATTTGAACATGTGTTGTTATCTAGTTATTTGTGAATTGACATGAATTGATGATATAACATTCCATATATAGCTTCTAGAGGTGGCAATCCGCATATGTTGTATATACCTTAGGTCATTTGGACTATTAATGCATCTTAAGGCTATCTTAGTCATCGATCTCAATTTCCTTTTTAGAGTGTTTTTGGTTTATTAGCATGCTATTGGCTAAAGCTTTCGGTTGATGCCATCTAAAAGCTAATGGTTTTGATTTTTGACTAAGTGAGGGATTACCACTTTCAACTAGGGTTTTCAATTTCCAACACGACCCAAACACACAACTTGAAGATTACATGGAAATTAGCAGGTTAACCCAACCCGGTTATGTAGGCGGGTCATTTTCGGATCAACCCGAATTTGATCCATTTATAAACGTGTGGGTTTCAGGTTGACCCGTGAACCCGAATTTGACCTGTTTATAACCCGTTTATACTTATATGGGTTGACCTGACCCGATTATAACCCAACCCGACCCGTAAACCCAAATTTGACCAGTTTATAACCCGTTTACGACCCGTTTACAACCCATTCATACTTTATACGGGTTGACTCGACCCGTGAACCTGAATTTGACTCGTTTATAACCCATTTAAGACCCATTTATAACCTATTGATACCTTATACAGGTTGACCCGGCTCCTTTACGACCCGTCCCGACCCATTTATAATCGGGTTACATGGGTAGGGTAAGGTCAACCCGTTTATAATCGGGTCGGGTTCGGGTTGAGCTATTTCTGACCTATTTAATAAACGGGCTGACCATACCCATTTAAAATCAACCCGAACCCGACTTGATCCGACGCGAACCCAACCTAACCTGGCCCATTGACAGCCTTACTTTCAACTATTTTTTATACTTTGACATCGTGGTTTATCCTTTAGTTATGTAAGCCGGGCATTACTATGCCGAAATATATAAAATGTGATTATTGATGTTTTGTATTTACGAGAAGCTTTTCACAAAATAGAACTTATATGGTATTAGAAGTGGAAGATAACTAAGCAAAAATTATGGTATAACAACCATTTTAAAACTATGTTTATATATAATTAAATTATTTAAATTATCTTTGGCTGTTAAGATTTAAATTATATTCTCTGGTCGAAAACATAATTTTATTTATTGTTCAACACAGTGCGTACTTTTTATATTATCATATATAATGCATTCTTTTAGTAAAAAATAATTTTTTTATTTTTTAAACAAACAATATTTTTTTAAAAACTGGACAAATTTTGCTTTAAATATATATAATTTTAAAATATTTATATTGTAATATATATATATGTATATTATATATACATATCAGTACAGTGTTGTGTATTTTGAGTATATGATATATAAATAAATAAAAAATTCTTACCAGCTAAATAATGTTTTACATATATATAATTATTGGACAACTATGGATATAGTTATTAGATATATGGCATGACCCGTCTGAAAATTTCTTATTGATTAATAACAACTAGGTGAAATAAGAAATTTTGAAGTGATATTATTAAATAATTCTCATGACCAGAGAACATTAATGTGCTTCAATGTGCATACTCGACTTTTGATTACAGTAAATCATGGCATGACTACTATTGAGTGATTATAAATGTGTCTAAGTTGAAGCATCGGATGCAAAACACTATTCATTAGAAAATTCGCCTCCTTAATTATATGAGGATAGCATCACTGTCAACTGCAGTCAACTTAAAGTCAAAGTCTCTGGCAAGAGTAATATGATTGATAATCAATCTTATTATTGAACCAATGACTTTGTTTATGGAACTAAGTTAAACGTGGATGGTATTGGAATTTTAACCCAAACCAATTTTGTAAATCCTAAAGTAATATAGTGTTGAAGAAGAAAATTGGTATTGATAATCGTTGCTAGAAAGTACTACTTAAATTTGCAAAATTGGACTTTACCAGTGAGATTTGTAAGCGATGAGTTTGGCCAAACTGTCACACCACTAGCTAAGTTGATATATGAATATTAGTATTTTAATTGTTCAAATATTTATCACTAAATGAATCTAGACTCGCGAGTTGTACAAGTAAATTAATTTAAGTCTCTGAGCCGCCACATCATTTAATTAGTTTATAAAGTTATGTAATTAATCAAATTAACAAGTACTTAAAGAAATATTAATTATTGTTTTATTTAATATTTGGGGTGTGTTTAGTAAATGGGTATCATCAAAACATTTTCTAGGTGCTAAAAGTAATTAATTGAGTGCATATATAAAAGTGTTATATATATATATGCATTAATATATGATATCGATAAGAATTTGAATTGGATCTAAGTGGGATTGGGTTTTGAGATCCATTTGGTCCATTATTGACAAATTTTAGGCCAGCCAAAAATGAGGAGTGGGAAGGGGACTCACGGCATGACTTGGTAAGAGGAGATTGTGGAAAAATATTTCAACTAGTTCACCTGTTTACGTGACCTAAGCCTCCGCCTTTTGGTCTACCTTTTTTTGCCCCATCTCTCCTACTCCTTGTCCGCCATAACATGGTGGCATTGCAAAGTATGTAGCGTTAGACGGGGATCTAGGAGATCAAGAAAATGATTTGAATGGATGCGTGAATTAAAGGCTACTTCTCTTAAATATGTTCTTTGTATTATATATATTATTCATTTTATATTGTTCATGTCATTATAAAGATTTTATATGTGTGGAATTGTCTTCCTATAAACAGTAATATATATTAAATTATAATAAATAGTTAATCTAAATGAAACTTTTAATTTACATTCAAAGTTTAAAATTAAAAATATATCAAAATGTTAATTTGGTCATCTTTGTATTATTATATATATAAATTTTCTAGGCATATAAATATTATTTTTTAATTTTAAATGGTTATTTAAAAATTTTAAAATAAAAAATACCTTAAAATATTTTATTAGTATACACATAGCTAATTACATTATTTAAATTATTTTTGGCTATTAAAATTAAAAACAATATTCTCTGGCCAAATACATAATTTTATTTAATTATAATACATAAATATATATAACTTATGATTTAATATAGTGTTTGCATATTTAAATTTGGACAAATAATGTTTTATATGTATTTTTTAAAATATTCATTTGGTAATACACACACATATGCATATTGTTTGTATATATTAAAACATTGTTATGTATTTTAAAGGGGATTTTTACTTCAAGGGCTTATTTGTGCAGGGTAATAAGTTTTAAGGACACTACTTTTGAAAAATGAGTTTTAAGGTATAGGAAAAAGATAAAAGAATTTATCATTTTCAATTATACAGAAATAATGATAAAAGGATTTATCATTTTCCTGTATAACTTAAAAAGATAAATGAATTTATAATTATGTTGTAAATTGTCCTTAAAACAAATTATTTAAAAGTGTTGTTCTTAAAATTTATTACCCCGCAAATAGAAGTCCTTCAACCTAATTTCCACTATTTTAAACAAATAAATAATATATATATATATATATATATATATATATATTAAAATATTAATTTTTCCTTACTGGTCAATTAATGTTTTACGGATATATAATTAAAATATTAGTTAATAACACACACACATATATATATATACGTGGTTTATACAGATTGTTATCTAACTTTTTGGCACGACTATATTCAGGTTGACTGGGTAAGTTAGACCCGACGATTATCAAGGCAAAGCAGCCCAAAGAGATGACCCTATGGTCCAGTTACCAAGTACAGACAAGGACATGGGATGACGTTCGGGTAAGCTTAGAAGTGCAATACCCTAGAATAAACTAATTACAGATCGGTTTCCACCCTACATAGGGGATTTGTACCAATCCCTAGTGGTACACCCAAAGTGGTCCTATGGTACTGTTCTCTATCTACATAGAGCCTAATTCAAGTGTTATTCTAGAATTCCTATGCTTTGTATTGGCAATCTCCAACTGCAGTCTAAAGTAGCAATTTAGCCTTTTGTTGATCCATCTCTTTAATCAAAAAACATCAAGACTATGCAAAATAACCTTGGAATCCTAAACCGAACAATAAGACGAGCCAATATAAGAAATCGCAAGACCCTATACTACATATATAGGGATCAACACCATTCCCCAACCATAAGTGATATGAATTGAGATTTTCTAGGAGACTTAGTCTTAGCAGCGACATTCCGCAGGAGAAGTTTCAACGAGATATATCATCGTTTACCACTATAAATACAGAAGGCGTGGTTCATTCCAAGGTCTTTACGCTGCCATTACACTCTTACTCTCTTTTATTCAGATCCCACTCTCTTGTAACCACAAAAACAAGTGCAAAAGCAGTAAAATCATTCAAGTGGATGTAGGCCAAGATTGCCAAATCACTATAAATTTATGTGTTCTTGTTTGTATCTCATTTCCTATATTTTTCATTTACTTTCTTCATTTCAATTCTACTACTTAATTTCCTGGGTGTTGGTACCAATTTTGTTTCAACATTTTAGTGCTTTCACTAAGAACGAGGATCTGAGACTACTTGGATCCATCATCAACTATTGGGTTGCCAATATTTAAGAGATAGTTCTAATTTGTCTATCTTTTGATTCTATAACTTAATTTTTCAAAGATCTACAATAATTTTTCTGCCATGGACCTACCATGGAAAAGACATGTACTATAACAACCAAAGCCATCCCTGGTGATGTTAAGAATTAGAATCCCCAACATAGGAATGAAGCTAACCAAGCGAAGCAAATGGAAATCCTGACTCCAGTTGACATTGTGACTAGAGTGAAGGTGGATAGGATGATGAAGTAGATGGAAGGCCGATTCCAGGATAGTCAATAGGAGGTGAATCAAATGATGTAGCAAAGCTTGATGTCGTTGAATGAACTGACTCAAAATGACCATAGATGAAGAAGAAGGGATTCCGATACAGAGTCAGAAAGTTCTTCTTCATTCGAGCGGCATAAGGATAGAAGGTATAACTGGACCCAAAACACTGCTTGGACATCATACAAGGGGAGAGACCCGACCCAGGCACAAGTACAGGGATCGATATCAACTCTAGATGAAGTATCAATATCGAGCCCCATTATGGTGGACCCGACACTCAACAGTTGGAAGGTGGTGCGGATGTGGCCTTTGGACATGCTGCTGATGTTTAGAATGTAGAGTTTTGGACCAATGATTATAACACAACTCACGGGAATCAAGAGGGGGACTGTTGGAAGAATGGATCCCCTGGAGTTTGAGAAGACCAGGTACCAAGCACTTTCTCGAGAGCGTTCGTCGAGCCGAACACTCAGGACATGACTCTATTACCACCCTTCAACAAACCTATTGACTCGAACTATTTGGAAGATATGGTTAAGAGATTAGTAGATGAAAATGGATCCAGAACCAATGACGAATGGGGGTACAAATACGAGTCGTAACCCGCTCATAGAGGACATTCTTCGTGCGAGATATCCTTGGAGATTTAGTATGCCAATAATGCCATTGTACAGAATAATGATGGATCCTAGACAACATATATTGAGACATGGATGGTAGATGGATTCAACCAGAGCCTTAAATGTTGTGAAGGGCTGCATTTATCTAATTTTCCTAAATGGGTGACTATGATATGGTTCACTCGGCTTCTGCCAAAGTCCACATCATCTTTCGCTGAGCTGTCGCGAAAGTTCATGGAGCAATCCTGATTATATGCTTCTCATCCAAAGCACATGATGTCACTGTCCAACATTTATCAAGCTGAAGGTGAGTCATTGAGGGACTTTTTAATTTGGTTCCATATGATAGTAATAGAAGTAATGGATCCTAAGGAATACGTGGTGCTGATGGCGCTATGTAGCGGAGTTCACCTTGACTTGAATTTCAAAGACTGGTTGGAAAGGAAGCAACCGTAAAAAATGGAAGCTTTTTACGGGAAACCAAGGAATATTTATGTCAGGAGGATGCATGCAAACATCCATGGAGGATTGTTTTTGGAAATTCAGATGAGGTAATACAAAGTAATGCCGATGTAAAGCAAACTGGAGAAAATTTTGGAGATGTAAACCTAACGGTTGGAAATTAGAATGAAGGTTAGAAACAAAACAATGATGGGGCCAAGAAGCATAAGCTACATAACGAGAATCATTTCTAGACTCCTAAATATGACAATTACACTGAACTTAACAACTCTAGCTACTCAGAATGCTGAACCATATAGGAAGCCGACTCTTAGATGTCAACGTAGAAGGAGAGGAAGTCGAGCAAGTTCTGCAGATTCCATGAGACTTGCGGTTATAATACCAATTAATGTAGGCATTTTCCCGACATGATTGAAGATTTGATTAGGAAAAATAAATTACAGCAATATTTGAAGCCCCATAGGGTGGCGGGCAAGGAACTTCTAAACCCATGGGTCATCCTCCCAATAGGGGGAAGCTTAGCCTGTGCTAATCCACCCAGGCAGCCAAAATGGCATTTGGTGATTAACATAATCATCGGTAGGCTGCATCCTGCCGATAAAAGCTTTGTGGAAATGGATTGACACATTGGAGCTATAAAACATGGTGAGAATGAAAGTTGCTAGGTTATTGAGGATGGAGCTCCAAAGATATAATCTCGAACCATGACACGCGATATTGTTTTCCAGAATAAAGATGCTGATGGAATGGAATCTCCAACTATCGACCCACTTGTGATATCAGCCATGATTGGTCCTACTACTGTATGGAAAGTGCTTGTTGACTGTGAGAGTTCAGCCAATATCTTGTTTAAGAAATCTTATAATTAATAGTGTTGGTGGAGAAAAATATGAAGCCTTATAAGTCTCGAATATAGAGGTTCAATGGGATGGCTACTGAAGCCATAAGATTTGTTGAATTATCGGTGGTACTTGGTGAG
Organism: Allium cepa; assembly: GCA_030765085.1. NCBI lineage: Eukaryota > Viridiplantae > Streptophyta > Magnoliopsida > Asparagales > Amaryllidaceae > Allium > Allium cepa. Next base: position 137,370,300 of record CM060944.1, read on the forward strand.
GGCGACTGCCAGTGAGTGCGGGTCATGCTTCTTTTGGTGTTGGATATATATTCTGCTTATAACGCATTCTTAGGCCGACCGCACCAAGTTGAATTTGGAGCAACCATTGCTCCCTAGTATATAACTATGAAGTTCCCTACAAACAATGTAGCGGGATTGCATGCGAAGGTCAAGTGGCTGGCCATCAAGGCTACTTCGCAGAGTAAAAGGAGGCAAGGCAAAATGAGAATGGAAAGATGTAAAGGTTGCCCTTCGCATAAAGGCTTTGGGCGCATAGCAACTACAGCCTGAGCCCCAGCTCAGGCAGACTAGTCGGCTCTACGATGATATGGACCGACGAAAAGAGCGAGAAGGTGGACAAACAGCTCCCGCCGAGTTGACGACCACTATTCCAGTCAGTAGGGACGATTCAAGAAAAGTCCTGAAGGTTGGATCTCAGCTCGGTGCTAGTGTGATAAAGGAGTTAGTTGGATTTCTCCGGGCAAACCTATATGTGTTTTACTGAAAACATTCGGTCATGTATGGGATCTCGCCCAGTATAGCGAGCCATGCATTAAACATCAATCCCAAATGCATTCCTGTAAGATAGTAACACCACAACTTGGGTCCGGACAGATCTGTTGCACTTAAAGAAGAAGTGGATAAGCTGAAGGACAATGGCTTCATCCGTGATTCCTTGTACCTAGATTGGGTATCGAATCCTGTCTTGGTGAAAAAGCGAACAAAAAGTGGAGGACATATGTCGACTATTTGGACTTGAATAAGACATGCCTAAAGGAAAATTTCCCACTTTTGAAGATAGATTAGCTGGTGGACTGGACCGCTGCACATGAGCTACTTTCATTTATGCACGCGTACTCCAGATACAATCAAATCCCAATGCATGTCCTAGATCACGAACATACCAGCTTCACTACCGACCTCAGACTCTATTGCTACCTGGTCTTGCCCTTTGGATTAGATAACACAGGAGCGACTTAATAGAGACTCATGAATTAGATGTTTAAAGACCAAATCGGATGATCGATGGAAGTTTATATGGATGACATGCTTGTGAAGTCATGGCATTCGAAAGGCCACGTTTATGATCTGGTAAAGATGTTTGGTGTCCTCCGACAATACAGTATAAGTCTCAATCCTTTGAAATTCTCTTTCAACATTACATCAGGGAAGTTCTTGGGCTTCATTGTCAACTCCTATGGGATTGAAGCCAATCCAAAAAAGACCAAGGCTTTGAGAGAGATTGAAGCCCCAAAGATGATCAAGGAGGTCCAAAGATTAAATAGGAAGGTCAATGCCCAAAGATGGTTCATCTCCAGAACCACAGACAAGTGTATCCCCTTCTTCGAAGTGATCGAGAAAGGGAAGAGAAACTCAAGTAGAGTCAAAACTGCAAAAATGCATTCCATCCTTTCGTGAATCATTTGGAGAGACCTCTCATTCTCTGAAAACCAATGGAAGACGAGGATTTGTTCTTGTACCTAGCGGTGTCGGTGAATATCTTGAGCACCGCACTTGTATGTGAGGAATCTCACATCCAGCGGTCGGTCTACTATATCAGCAAGCGGTTTATAAAAGAAGAAAGAAACTATCTAAGACTAAAAAACCTCCCTTACTGCTGGTTGATTACTTCTAGAAAACTCCGCCCTTATTTCTAGGCTCATCCAATCAATGTCCTCATTGACTTGCCTTTATGACAAGTCTTTCAATGACTTAAGACTTCTTGAAGGCTATTGAAATGGAAAATTGAATTGAGTCGATACGATATCACCTATCATCCTCGGAGAGAAATCCAGGGTCAGGCCCTGGCGTATTACATAGCTGAATTTACTGCACAAGATGATCCTCCACAAAGCAGTGGAGAAAAAGAAGTTGGATGGAAGACGTACACGAATAGTGCATATATTGATCGATGTTCCAATGCTGGTTCATATTGTCACTCTCGAAGAACACCCAATCAGTTATGCCTTAAAGAATCAATTTTTTAGTGATGAACAATGATGTTGAATATGGGGCCCTAATTACATGACTCAAAATTGCCAAGGAACTGGGAATAAAGACTTTGCACATTTTCTACAACTTCAAGCTAATGGTATGCCAGGTCCGGAAAGAGTATCAGGTGCAGGAAGTAAGGTTAGCTCCTTATCCAAATTGGGTTCTTGAGCAGCTCAACGACTTTGAATACTATGCAATAGCACGTATTCTCAAATATCAGAATGAAAAGACTAATTCATCGGCTAAGATGGCTAACTCTGGAGATGCATGTCTCATGCTGGTTTCGATGGAAGTACATTCAGCTTCAAGAATCGACCGGATGGATGTTGAATGGAGCATGGAGACTAAACCTAAAAGGGAGTCATGGATGACTCTGATTCATAATTATTTGCAAAGAGGGATCTTTCTAGATAGAAGAAATGAACGGCTAAAAATCCTTCACCAAGTTTCGAGATACGTCATGCAAGAAGAATTACTATACAGGAATGGTTTCTCTATCCCCATACTTTGGTATGTTGCTCACGACAAGGCCGAACAAGTCCTAAGAGAAATTCACGATAGGGCTTATGGCGACCACACTGGGAGGCAAACCTTAACAAAGAAGATTCTTCGATATAGGTATTTCTTGCCAACCATCAATCGAGATTTAGCTAGTTATGCCTTGAGGTGTGATAAGTGCCAGAGATTTCCTAAAATTATAAGAGCCCCTCCAACGAAAATTATTCAAATGGCCAGTCTATGGCCGTTTGCAGTTTGGGACATTGATATCATCGATGTTCTGCCGATATCTAAAGGTGGCGCGAAGTACACCATTGCAGCGATTGATTGCTGTACCAAATGGGTTGAGATAGAGCCATTGGCCACTATTACCATGAAGAAAGTGATCAACTTTGTAGTTTGAAATATTATCTATCGGTTTGGAGTTCAATAGGCAATCATCACCAATAATGGGACCCAATTTGATAGCACAGAGATCAAGTATTTCAGCTACCGATATCACAAAGAGAAGATATTTGTAGCAATAGCACACCCTTAGTTAAATAGATAAGTCAAATTTGTAAACAAAACTATCAAGTCTGTTCTTAAGTAGCTATTGGAGAGGGCCAAGGGCAAATGGGTCGACGAACTTCTATTAACACCTTGGGCTTATCAAACCACCAAAAAGTCAGCAACTGTTCACTCTTCATTTGCCTGGACATATAGATCGAAGGTTATGATTCCGATCGAACTAGAAATACCTTCTCATCGAGTGATGCATTAAAATCCGTAGACAAATGAGCATCTCCTTTTGGAGTACCTCAATATGATCGATGAGAAGTGAACCGAAGCTGAGTTGAGAGCAACCACACACCAACACCAAGTTTTCTAATATTATAACACTAAGGTCCAAATTCATACCTATGAAATTGGCGGCCTGGTTCCCAAACGAATTTTCTTAGGCTCTGGAAACTTTAGCCGGACATGGGAAGATCTGTATGCATAGAGTAGAAGATTGAAGATGGAACTTTCAGCCTGGCATCAACTGATGGGATTTCACTCCCAAGGATGTGGAATAGCAAGCACTTACATGCTATTTCACTTAGAAATAAACTTGTAAATAATTGGGTAGAGCGGTGTAATAAGAAAGATCTTATCACTTTCCGTCTTTTTTGAAATAAAATGGCTTTTCCTGCCCAAAAACTGTCTCTACATTACTTAGGAATTATGACATGATTGACTTGAATGAATCTTCATATGATTAATGCTGGTGTGTAGGTACCCAAAGATAGGTGCCGATCAAACTTCTATGGCCCATGATTGTCCTTCTGAAGTTCCTTTCGGTATTTGGGGGTTGATGCTAACCAACTCTTGCCTTCAAATTGAAGATAAGAGTATAAAATCAAGCTAGATATGATGTGGCTGTATGCATGCTAATGCCCATCTCTGAACTGAGGGCAGGAGTATAAACGTAGATGGATGTGACTCGACCGTCTGTTAGCCAACTCTTGTCCTCGAACTGGGGGCAAGAGTATAAACCCAAATCGGATGTGACATGACCATTCGCAAACCAACTCTTGCCTTTGGATTGAAGGCTGGAGTATAAAATAAACTGAACATGATATGGCCATTCGTACGCTAACTCTTGCCTTAGGATTGAGGGTAGGAATATAAACTAAACAGGACACGATATGACAGTCTGTATGCTAACTCTTTCCTTTGGATTAGGGACGGGAGTATAAACAAAAGTGGATGTGATAAGACCGTCCAACTCTTAGCTCTTGCCCAGAGTAGGAAAAATAGAAGATCAGTACCTGCAGTAAGGTGGGACTTAATTTACAAGCCTTCAATCGACGCTCATAGTAAGGCACGATTGGATGTAAACATCCTGGTAAGGATGTGCAACTACAACCCTAAGTGGTTGACTTAAACTAGCATCCAAAGTTTGGTGCAACCGAAAATTATTATCCTGGAAAACATACTTAAGTCGTTAGTCCTAAGTGACTAAACCTAAATAACGCCCAGCATTTTTCATTTCAATGGTTACACCGCATTCATTGGGAAGGTGAAAGGCCGGTGAATTATAAAACGAGCAAAGGACTTAGTATAAAAAAAATCATTGAAAGAGGCAGACCACAAATACATTGAATGGAAAGCTTACTCCTTAAGTACTTAAGAAAATCCAAACAAACAATTAACAAAGCCAAAAACTTTTGTTATTTACATGGAATTCAAAAGCTATGTACAAGTGTTATTGACACTTGTAACAAAAAGAAAAAGCGAGGGCCGAACCCGCACTACACCGACCAAACAAAACAAAAGCAGGGAACTAGAAAAGCCTAAGTACTACTATACAATTAGAAGGCACAAAGGAGACAAACAATCGCTTCTTGAGCCTCTTCTTTCTTTCGTTCCTCTCTTTTTTTCTATGCAAAAGAAGGCATGCTAGATCCTTTCGGCTATTTTCTTATCATTCCCCCAATTCCTTTCCCCTTGGGTGGAGTGCTAAAACGACCGCCTATACCTATGATGCTCGTATAACTGAATAGCGCACTACCAGAGCATTCGACAGATGTAGGATGATTATCAGAGGAGAAAAAAGAAATAAGAAAGTGGAAACAGAGTAAAAAAAGAAGAAAATAAAAGAAAGGAGAAGGAAATAAAACATCATACAATCAGATAATCCATCGTATATCTCACAACGCATCAGATAAAATATGATAGTCACTATAGAAATAAAGCAGCCGAGACAATAATAACTATATAAACCATATAATCAGACTATACGGGCCCATATAGTTATAAAACTTGTAATAGAGTTTATATAAGTGATAAATAAACTCAACTGATAACTTTCTCTAACAATAGTAAGTCAACACTGTCAAGGATCCACAGCATCACACAGCGGAACAAACATTAGTAACTTGAAATATAAATATGGAAAAGCGTCACCATCTGCTAGTCCACCTGCATAGCTCTAAGTGCTATTTACACCTGTTATATATTCTACTCATTTAAGAGTATCTAAGATAATAAGAAGAAAAACAAAAAATCTCGAGTCAGATAATAATAAGGTGTGAGCAATAAATAATCTGAAAACACAATAAAAGTCGGTATAGTATATGGAACAAAAGGTATGGAGAATCATACCCGACATGTCCCTACATCCATAGAGTTAGCACATAACATCGAATATATGCTTCTCTATGATAGTTATCATGGGTGTACTACACACCAAAGTACTAGAGGTGTCTAGATATCAACATCGGTAATATCTACATGGTGTGACATCCCTAAGGTGATAGAAATAGTCAAACAAACATGACATCCATCATCCATCCTCACATTAAGGCACTCGGTGCGTTGAATATATGATACTCATATGACCCCATCAATAGGTCAAGGACTACACAACGTCCCGGTTTCACGGTACTCGAATCCCTTCCACTCAACTGGCTAGGAAACTAGAAGCCCATCATATGCGATTCAGGGTAAAACTGACCTAAACATTGTGCCATCCAAAAGGCATCGTATCCCCAAGTGAAGTATCCAAGGGCCATCGTATCCCCAATGGATATCATCACATACCCTTTCTTTACGAGTACACCTCAAAATGTACGAATATCAATAATTCCTTTGCAAACATCGTCCATAACAGAGCTCATCTTGGAACCATCTTTATAACTCCGTCTGAAGTTGTCGCAGTTAGGAACTGCTCTAGGCAGCCATCATAATTAATAGAGTGTCATCGTGCATCCCATAAGCTTCCTCCGACAGTTCCATCAATCCGACTTGTCATCGCCTTCTTTTCATTCGAAGTATAGCTATTCATCATCGAAGTCATCACTTTCCATCATTAAATTATCATCCTCGAATCATGAAATCATCGCGTCGAAGCATCATATCCTTTCTTCAGCGCCAAAACACTTGTCGAAGAGTCATAATGTCGAAATCAAATATCGAACAAACCATCACATTATTCTTTCCGAACCTTTTCCATCATCCACATTGAATTGGGTTAATCAGCAAATCATCAATAGTGGTGGATATTGACCACTCTATAGTAGTCGATAACGACCACTTTAGTTGTGTACTTAGCCAAAAATGATTAAATACAAATCAATGAAACGTCCGGCATCTTCCCTAAAGTATGAAGCACATATTCAAGTCTGTGATCCTTCATCTTCAGATTAGTCAGCATGCATCAATACTCTTTCACATATTTATCCTACCCATTCGAGTTTATCATCATTTGTGCGATCAATCGGTATGCATAAAAATCTATCAAATCATTTGAGTCCCCATCGTATATGCATTCGATCGATATGCAATAAAACCTATCCAATAGGATTTTCCTATATCGCCTTCGAATATCATTTTTAACCAACCAACAAACAAGTAGACATGCAACCAACAATCATAGAAATATCTACAATACCATACATAAATCTATAATAACACAATACAATACATCCAAGCAACCAATATGGGATCATGTGGGATTAATATCAAAATAGCCTAAATCTATCAATATCGGCAAAATAGTGCGTAAAAGGAAAAAATATGATATTTAATTTTAAACCACTTTAAAACAGTTTTAGTTCTTTTTATAAAATAATATATCAATTTAAATATTTTAGAAATCACATTTTGAAGTTAGAAAACAATTCGAAACGTCATTTTCATACTGTACTAACAATCATATTATGGTGAGAGGCAATATCATCCACCTCAACCGAATCTAATGAAATCATTGCCAAGTCATAAAGCTCTCCATCATAAATGGAATACAAGAAACGACGTCCAAACAGACCTTGTATGCAAAAGATACGCAATATATAAGAAATTGAATTAAATAAACAATAAAATTACTTAATTAATTAACTTATCCCTCTAATTACCTAATTTAAGCCCTTAATCTCTCTTCAACAATGGGATGTACATGCACACGAGAAACAGGTCATGCATATCCACCATTGTCGCACCATTCAACTACCAAATTCTCTTAAATTACTCAACGAAACTCAATCTCATTTTCGCCTACGCGCTCCTTAACCCGTCCTCTTCGCAACAATCACCATGAGAAGCTTCTCGATCCGCCGACAAAGAACGCAATCTAGGCATATGTTTAATGGCTGCTAAAATCGCGAGTAGCCATAGGGGATTAAATGTTCCTAGATTTCTCGTGAAGGTGCACATCATCGAGGAGATTCTTATGGTGCTCTCCTTTTTAGCCGCTGTCGCTTCAATGGATAGAGAAATGGAACCCTAGTCCATTCATTAAGAGGTTGGGTTCAGCTATGGCATGTTACACTCAACAAAATGAATATGTGCTCAAAGCTTCTTTCAATACGAATTCAATTCGCATGGTTTTATGATTTTTAGTGGTGTATTTCATGGGATATCGATTTTTGATTAAGTTAACAAGAGGCGACCGTAAATTTTTACTGAAGGCAATGCAAATGTAAAGTGAATTGGGGAGAGAGAAAAGGGTTTTGAATATTAAATTATTTTATTTTATTTGTTTAATTTCTCAAATAAAATGATCACGTGTTTCAAGCTCGCATGATCAAACGGTGTGTCTGATCAGCATGAAATTCTTCTGTGCATCACCTTATTTATCTGGTCCTGATGGTATAAATTTCATCACTTTCCAAGAGAGCGCTAAAGAATGATAATTTTGCACCCTTTTTAGACCGTATCAGCCATCCGATCATCCAACCTCCAAATATAGCTATCCACATACTTATTTTAATTCGCAACGTCGATACGAACTCAGCAGAAGTGGTCTCGAGTCCTGGTTCAATCATATACGAAAAATCTTTTTTTGGGACCATCAATTAATTAACGATTCAATATATAAATTAATTATTTCAATATCCAATCGTTAAAAGTATGGGTCGTTACATTCTCCACTCTTTAAAAGGATTTTGTCCTCGAAATCCCAAAGACAAGGCAACACAACCCAATACCCTCAATTAAGCAACGATACAAGAGAAATAGTCACTTACCTACTCTCGACAATAATCACTGAAAGTAATCATACTAAAGGGAATAGATTCGGAATCAACATGGAGCTATCATCCTCATCCCTATGTATAATCATTATCAAATCTGAAATCAATGTGGACAAACCAAACGTCTAAGTTAGGCACTTATTTTCAAAGAAATGAACAAGGGATAACAAAAGTGCCAACTCACTAATCGAAAGGCAAGCCTAATAAATATCACAAATTACCAAGTCTCTCAACTATTGGCAATGTCTAATATCGTATACGTTGATTTTTCTCTCAATTTTGACTGATTCCATGGAAAATTTCGGTAGCCCTCTTTTGCTCGGCCAAGTTTAGGAATATACATCTTATATCCGAGTCATCTCATTTTCGAGGATTACCAAATGTATATCACCAAATTTACACTACAAGTGTTACATTTACCTTTTATAGAAAGAGTATATCATTTAGATGTGAATATAAGGGGATAAGCATCTAAATAGCTAACGCTTGTTTCCATGTACCTGTTCAAGTAATAAACAAAGAGGACCAAGTACAACTGTAACATAATAATGAAAATAAGCATACTAGATTGTATGGAAATCATCTCAAGTAAATATGTTACATAGAACCATAACTATCCCACATGCCTAACAACCATATAATCATAAGTAGTCGTATCAAGTGACAATAATCAAACATCAAACATGCGTATAAGATCAAACATCAAAAATAACACCCACGCATATCTTAGCATGCAGGATATTAAAACATGTAGTAAAAACATCAAATATGTTATCCAATATGGAAGCCGGCGATAAAATGAGATCTCACCCAATGAACAGCTCCAGACAAGCGATCTTCATGCTCTCATCGACCTCTTATTACAATTGCCTTCGATTTCGCTTAACTGGACATTTACTACTCCACTGCCTTCCTCCTAACCTCTTTAGTATCATATCTATTGGAACGAATAGGCCTACAAGGTCTCGAATCTTAGGTTCAGTCTCGATATTATCCAATCGATTCGATGCCAAATTCCTAAAATGCCTCTTATATGTTCTCCCAAAACCCACTAGTGAACACCAGGTTTCAGCCATTATAATGGTCTTAGCACACAATGGAATTACATTATCCATTTCATATATAACTCGATTAACGTGGATGCGGTTCTACTAGACTTAACGAATATAAATTTTGCATTTTCATCACTCTATCGACTATGACTCAAATGGTATCATAATCTCTTTTAGTCCTTTGCATTCCATCGATGAAATCCATCTCATCTTTGTGGCCAACACCCTCAGTCGAGTCTGCACTACATCACCTCTACAAACACTACTCATTCCTCTAATTTAGCCATGATCTCCACTAGTCTAGCTTCATGCCACTAACTAGTACCGATCCACTAAATCAAAGTAGGTCTGATAATCAAACTGGCCATCATCTTTGGCACTAACTTACATCAAGATCTGGAGTTATAACCAATGATAAACTCAAGCAATGCCCACTCTAGGAATATCGCTCCTAAACTGGCATGTCTTCCACTTGAAGCACTAACAATTACATTTCCCTCTCGGATGTCCAGGAAATGTTAAAGTAGTATGAGGCTAAGAATTCTAACCATTGCTATTGGTGAAGGTTGAGGTCCTTCTCAGAGAAAAGATACTCCAATGATGTGGAATCATGGAGCAGCTCGAACTCCTCTCCTAATAGATAGTGCTTCCAAATCCCCAAAGCGAACTCTATCACCACCGACTATGAATAATCAAGAGTAAATACTTGCTCTGATGAGGTTTCTTTGTTGACCGACATACATGAAAAACTTGCCTTTTGACATCAATACCGCACTTAGTTAAATACCACAAGCATGTGTACTATCGACCTCTCATTCTCGCTCGGAATGAGTAATATCGGCACACTCATCAACCTTTCTATCAGACTCGCTAACGCGAGTCTGCACCTCGTGTCTCAAATAAAAGTCCGATACTCATTCTTCAAGCTAGCGCGTCGCTACCTTTGAGAAGTCCTTAGTAAAAGTTGTATAACATCTTGTCAATCTAAGGAAACTTCTCGTCATCAATTAGTGTTTTCTCAACACCTTCAGTACAATCATTAATCATGTTTTCTACTCCACTTTCGTCCATGAGTAGATGAAAGTATCATCAACAAGCATAAGTACGAACCTACTTAAGTGATCCTCTGAACATGACTCAAGAAATCAACAAAGTATGCCGATTCATTGGTTATCTTGAACAGTATAACCAACCAATCCAAATCAAAGTAGCTCACGAAATGCTATGATCGGCACACTCTCTCTAGATACTCTCGGTGGATGAAACTCCATCGTAAGATCTTATTAAGAGAATACCCTTTTACTATAGAGATGATCGAACAAGCCATCAATAAGTAGGATCGGCTACTTTTTCATCATCTCACTCAGCTCACGATAATCAACATACAACCCCTAAAGAGCTATCCGCTATAGCGGTGAACACTATAGTTGCATTCCAATCAATTATGCTCCTACGAATTAACCATTACCTCATTAGGTCATCCGCTCACACCTTTAGTCTCCTCTGCTCTTTTGGCATCATCTGCCTTAAAAGCCTAATTACTGGTCTAACATATCTAATCAAATCGACATGGAACTCCATCCCTATATAGTGGTAATCCGGTCAGCTCATCGAATGTGTCTGAAGAATCTCTAGCTACAGGCACAAACGACAACTCGTCATGTGGGATATCAAGTGAATATAGAAATCTAACCATCACCTCATCATCAAATGGACAGCTACACACTACCTTTCGCTCATCGTAAGTCCTTATCGTCGATAACAGCTTCTCGCCATCCACTGCTATTATGTATCCCTCCATCCAAACAATTTATAGACTCCAATACTAAACCTAATTAAACCTAAAGCAATAAATATAAAACAAACAAACAGGCAAACATCCATGACTCGATAAGATAGAGTTTCTACAAACTATGTATAGACTTAGTGTAGATAACCCATGTGGTAATAATCCCCTATTTTGAGGCTCAAAATTAAGCTTTATTGATGCTCTAATCATCCTTAGTATTAATTTTCATGAAAAAATATGGGACATTACACATGTATAGTTTGGCTGAGCCCCTAATAAGGTTCGTTATAATTTAAAGGTTGGCCAACTATCTTGGGTCTCAATTCCCATCTATCTACATATCACTAGATATGAAGGAATGTGAAACCTCGACATCAAATAAATATATATAAAAATGCCATAAATGGAAAGTATACACTAATGGTAACGCCGTTCTCTTTCTCTTTTGCGATGGAGCACTCGACAAAATCGAAACAACATTTAATATGTATGCTTCCATGGTTTATCCTCACTAAGATGATTCAAGACAACCCTTCCATACTTAGTACAGGCTCTCACATCGTAATGCCCTATTGATCATATTGTCGAACCCTTCGTTATATGAGCAATCAACCGCTTCCCAAGCTGATCGTCCAACCCAATGACAAATTCCTCATTCTTTCTAAGTGGAGAATCAATAAAAGATAGACCGTACTTCGACAGGAGATTGAATTCTACCATATACACCAAAGCAGACATATCGTCTTACCCTAAGTCGATGAACTTCCTAAAAATTTGATATTACTTTCTCTTTATACGAACTATGAACTAATCCCAAGAAAAACATTCCTCGGGAACCGAAGCTATATGGGTACTCCGATAGATCATTGTTCATCTCTAGAGTTATTCAAAGGTCAACTTATACTTTGTTGCATTATTTAACTCCAAGTCGTTGGAGATCCTTTCACAAATATCATCCTATCTTGCAACTTAACAATCAACTTTATTTCAAGGAATGGTCTGCTTCCTAGTCTCATGTAGTCTTTATGCAGTTGGGCAAAGTTGACTCTAGGCGTTTGGACTTGAGCACCATAGTCCTTTCGAGCAATTTGTGCATTTTAGGCAATGATTTACATCATTTCTGCAAACATATTCTGTAAATCGAGGTTAGTGGTCCTCAATCCCGACCACTCTCAACTGCGAAGATGGAGCAATAGTGGCATTTCTCATATGCCAGCTCATTCTTAATACATAACAAGAATGTCCAGTCTCTCGGAGAGAAAACAGCATCAATAGTGCTAGTGTGTGTAATACAACTTATGTTGTATATATACTACTATATACTTTTGAAAATTAAAATATATAACAAATACATACTCTCTCGCATATAGGTATACCCTCGATACAGTCTAAGGTCACAACTCCTACCTTATCTCTACTGGGTCATAGTATCAACTCAGGTTAATCGCGTGACCTAAGCTCCGATATCAAATGGGACGATGCCTACAATGCTCATATAACCAAATAGTACATGGCTGGAGCATCCGACAGATGTTGGACGATTGTCAAGGGAAAGAAAAAGAAATAAGAAAGGGAAATGGAAGAGAAGAGAAGATAATAAAAGAAAGGAGAAGGAAATGAAACATCACACAATCACGTAATCTATCGTATGTGTTACCGCTCATTAGATAAAATATAATAGCCATCATAGATATAAAACATGCGACACAATAATAACTATATAAACCATGGATATAAAGTACATCGGCTCATATATAGTTATACAAAATAACAATAGAGTTTGTATAACTGATAAACACAATTGACAACTGCCTCTAGTAATAGTAAGTCAACATTATCAAGGCTCCACAGCGTCATACAGCGGAATAAACAAAACTAACTCAAAATATAAATATGGAAAAGCATCACCATCTACTAGTCCACCGGCACAGCTCTAAGTGCAATTTGCACCTGCTACCTAGTCCACTCATTTAAGAGCATCCAAGTAAATAAGAAGCAAAGCATAAAACCTTGAGTCAGACAACAATCAGGTGTGAGCAATAAATAATTTCAAAACACTATAAAAGTCGGTATAATATACATAACAGAGGGTATAGAGAATCATATCTGACATGTCCCTGCATCCACAGAGTTAGCACATAACATTGAATATATGCTACTCTATGATAGTCATCATGGGTGTACTATACATAATTGTACTAGGGTAGTCTAGATGTCGGCATCAGTAATATCTACATTGTGTGACATCCCAAAGGCGATAGAAATAGTAAAACCAACATAGCACCCATCATCCATCCTCACATTCAGTCACTCAATGCATTAGACATATGACACCCACATGACTCCATCAACAGGTTAATAGCTATTCAACATCCCGGTTTCTCAGTACTTGAATCCTTACCACTTAACCGGCTAGGAAACTAGAACGCCCATCATATGCGATCTAAGGTACAACGGATTAAACAATATGCGATCCATGGTTTATTGTATCCCTAGGGGCCATCCTTTCCTCAAGTGAAGTATCCAATGGCCATCATATCATTAACGGATATCATCACACATGCCCTTGCTTTACGAGTACACCTTGAAACCAACGTATATTAATGATCTCTTCTCACATGTCATCCAAAACAGAGCTCATCTTGGAACCGTCCTTCTAACTCCCATCCGTAGTTGTTGTGGTTGGAACCATTACAAATCATAGAGTATCATCATGCATCCTATAACTTTCCTCTGACCGTTCCATCAAATCGACTCATTGCTGCCTACTCTACATCCCAAAGTATAGCTATCCATCGTTGAAGCCATCACTTTGCATCATGGAATCATCATCATCGAATCATGAAATCATTGCGTCAAAGAATCGCATCCTTGCTCTAGTGCTAAAATATCCCATCGAAGAGTCATAGCAATGAAATTGAATATCAAACGAACCATCACATCATGTTCTTCGAAACCTCCTTATCGTCCATGTCAAATTAGCCAGATTAACCATCATCAATAGTGGTGGGTATCGACCACTCCAAAGTAGTCAATAATGAACACTTTTGTCATGTACTTAACCAAAAATGGTTAAATACAAACCAAACGAAAACGTCTGGAATTTTCTCAAAAGTTGGGAGCACACATCCAAATTCATCATCCTTCATCTCTAGATCAGTCGGCACACATCAATAATCTTCCACATATTTATCCCATCCATTCAAGTTTATCATCGTTTGTGCACTCAATCGATATGGATGAAACTCTATCACATCATTTGAGTCTCCATCATGTGTGCGTTCAATCGATATATACTAAACTCTATCTAATGGGATTTTCCTACACCATATTCATATGATGCTTTTAACCAACTAACAAACAAGCATATATGCAAGCAACATGCATAGAAATATCTCCGATAGCCTAAGTATCTCTATAAGAACACAATATAATACATCTAAGCAACCATGTGGGATAATGTGGGATTGATACCAAAATAGCCTAAATCTATCAATTATCGGTTAAATATGCGTAAATGGGAGAAGTTTTAAAACCATTTTGAAAAAAATTAGTTCATTTTATATAAAATATATATATATATTTGACTATTTTAGAAATCACATTCTATAGTTAGAAAACATTTCAAAATGTTATTTTAATACTATACTAACAATCATAGTATGTGAGAGAGTATCACTCACCTCAACCAAATCCGACTAGACCACCACTAACGCGTAGAGCTCTCCATCGCAAGAGCAATGTGAAAAACAATGTCCAAAACAGACCTCTTATGCAAAAGATACGCAATACATATGACATGGAATTAAATAAACAATTAAATACTTAATTAATTAATTTATCCCACTAATTACCTTACTTAAGCCATTAATGTCTCTTCCATAATAGATTATACGTGCACATGAGAAACAGGCCGTGCATATCCACCATTTCCACACCATTCAATCGCCAAATTCTCTTAAATTACTCAACCAATCTTTATCTCGTTTTCGCCTATGTGCTCCTTAACCCATTCCTTTTGCAGCGATCACCATGAGAAGCCAATCCATCGACCATGAATGCGACCTGGGCATGCATTTAATGACTGCAAACATAGCGAGTACCCATAGGGGATTAGACGTGCCTAGATTTTGGGTGGAGGTTCGCATTGTCGAGGAGATTCCAACGATGTGATCCGTTTTGGTCATTTTCACTTCAACGGATAGGGAAATGGAACCCTAGTTCATCCATGGTGAGTCGGGTTTAGCTATGGCATGTCGCACTCAACAAAATGAATATGTGCTTGTAGCTCCTTTCAATATGAATTCAACGAGCTTAGTTTTATGATTTTTAGTGGAGTATTTCAGAAGATATTGCTTTTTGATTGAGTTAACTAGAGGCGGCCATGAATTTTTACTCATGGCAATGTAAAGTAAAGTGAATTGAGGTAGGGAGAGGAGAGTTTTTAATATTATATTATTATATTCAATTTTTTTTATTTCTTAAACAAAATGAATGCACGTTTCGAGCAAACACAATCAAACGGATCGTCCAATGACCAAGAAACTCGTCTGCATGCATCACCTTATTTTCTCTATCCCAATGGTATAAATTTCGTCGGTATCCGAGAGAGTCCTCCGAGATGATAATTTTGCGCTTTTTGAGACCGTTTTGGCCACCCGATTGTCCAATTTTCAAATACAGTGATGCATATACTTATTTTAATTCGCAAAGTCGATATGAACTCAATAGAAGTGGTCTCGATTCCCAATTCGATCGTATACAAAAAATCATATTTTTAGGATGTCGATTAATTAACGATTCAATACTTAAATTAATTATTTAAATATCCTATTGTTAAAAATATAGGTCGTTATAAGTGCTCTGAGATGACCTAGTAGGCATGCTTTGAGCACTTTCAGGTATAGGAATGTAGACTGGAGCAAAGATAGTCTGCCCAGGCAAGGCGATGGATTGAGGGGGGATGATTTCCATCTTCTCCTTCTTGATCTTCATGGCATGGAGGATATCTATTCCTGATTCTTGTTCAAGCTGGCTTATTGTGGGACCTGACAAGAGCTTGGAGATCTTAGTGATTACAACATCCTCATTAATCTGAACATCGTAGGTCCCACCAGTTCCTTCATCCAATAGAGCATCAATCACTCGCTTGTCAAGGCCATGAGTCTCATAAAACGGAGCGTAGGGGATCATTCTCGAAGATGTAATGGTTACTGACTTTGTCATGGGCACTGGTTTCCCCGGCCGGGAATCTTTAGGAGGAATCAGGGCAATTGCAGGATGACCTAAAGCTAGAGAGACTCAAAAAGAGGGTTTGTGACAGTGATCAGTGACACTTCAACTCTTTGAAATACAGGAGAAGTCAAGGAGATACCTTCTTCGGTATGGAGCTATGCTCGAGTCGGAGTGCCACCAGAGGGCCCCTCCAGAATAGAAGAGAGAACTTTATTTTTTCGAACCTGTGGTCTCCCTGGATTATACCCAAAATCAACGCTAGAGTAGGAGCCTTTTGAATCCCACGAGGTTGACAAGATGAAGCATCGTGCTATGTTGGTCCAAAACCTTGGCTTATTTCATTTTGCACGATTGTGGAAGGTTTTGGATGGATAAGAACCTGGCGTCGTGTAAAACCTAGGGCTCATCTTTCACCAGGATCTCCTTCTCCAACTATTCCAGATCCACCTCAGCGCCCTTGAGAAATTCTTTATCTTCCTTAATGATCCGCTCCCAGGTACACGCAAGGAGTCTGGGATAATCATCTTTAAGCCACTCTCAATTTCTGAACTTGAACGCATTAGCATTTTATTGAGTAAGCAATGGCTCTGACCACACCATAACCCCTTACCTCTGGCCACTGCTCCATGGCTTCAACTTCTCTCTTTACAATATCGTCAACATCCCTGGCTCACTCGAGCTCTTTGTCACTCTCTTCCCTTATGGTGACCAACTCATCGCATGATTCTGGAGCAATTTGTTGTACTTCATCTTTTTCTTTAATTTCATGCTCGAGTTTGGTTTTTATCTTAGCCACATCCCTTCTGGCGACATCTCTTTCCAAAATTAGTTAATGATTTCAGTGATGTGCCTCTTCGATTTTATTAATGTGCTTGGTCTTTTCGGCTTTGAACACTTTGACAACCTCCTCCGCTTTCCTCTCTGCTTTAGCTTAGGATTTTCTCAGATTCTCGACCTTAATATCAAGGGCGGTTACGATTCTTTTATTGTCGACCTCGATAAGCTTTTGATTCTCGATCTCCTACAGCCTATCTCTTGAAACTTTAGAAATCTTCTCAGCAACTTGTACCCACTCATTATATCCGTGGTGAATGTGGGCCACGTAGGCCATAGTCCTTTTTTGGATTTCCATTGGAACTCTCTTTAGGTTAGGCATGAACATAAGCCTATCAAAAAGATGTTTGGGAATTAATCCTTAAGTTCGGCTATATGAGTGTCGGCCATAAGCTGTTTTGCTGTATCGATCGAAGTAATGGCGGTCTCTTTGTCGAATCTTTAATAATGAGTCTCAAGACCACCTTTATGATGTCTAGGCTCGAAAGAACGACTGAAATAAGATAGCATTATGGGTTGTATAGGAAAAGAGGTAGGAGGTGGAGCACGAGAAGTGTCAGCTAGTAAATCTCATTACGACGATTAGATTGGCTATCCAGACCTCTAGGAAGAGGTGATTTGGATCTGTGCCGACACCTAGAAGTAGAATCGTGTGAAGAATGATCCCTATCATAACTACTACTATCCTAATTATCCCTGTCATGGCTAGTGGTGGCTTGAATCGTAATCTGGACCACTCCCTTGGTTGTACGAACCCGATCAGGGCCTTTGAGCTAGATACACTTTCTCCTCCAGGGATCTCTATGTATATTTTCTCTTCTCTATAGAATCTACAAAGGAAATAGGAACAAGTTAGATTCGATGAAAAAGGACATACAGCAAGTGAAGGACAATGCTATGAAGTGCACGTGCACATGAGTGTCCTAACGTTCCCCTAACGAACCATGTACTGGAGCCTTGCTTACAGGAGCATTCTATCCTACACTAATAGGAATGAGTTCATCGTTAAAACGAAGAGGAGAACCCTTTATGCTCATGTTTCCTATATCAATGGATCCAAAATTAGTAGGAATTAGTCCCATATTTGAAAATGTATCCATAGAAGGAAGGGATAAAGTCTGCTTTGTTGTTATAACTAGCGGAGGCTGTTTAGAAATTTGCCCTTTATGAAGCTTAACAATGAGCTTCCTCCTAGAAGCAAGTATTGCTCATCTGAAGACTGCTCAACCATTGGTTCATGACTTGAATATACATCATGATTGCTAGCCTCATTACCACCGCCTACTATTTCACCTTCCTTAATGTTGCCTTGAGCCTCCTCGACTTCTTGGCTAGGGAACGGGGGCACATTAGGGCCTACATGACCTGCCGCTGACTGAATACGGCTACCTACTGCTACTTCATTATCAACCCTGGTATGGCCGGTTCTTTGACTTTCTTCTAGAATATTGAAGACCAAGAGATTCTCATCAGTAATAAGGGACTTGATCTCTCTATCTTCCTCTGGAACATTTCTGAGTATTGTAGCGGCGATTTGATAAACATTGCCACCGGGTCTTAGAAGAATATTTGCATGATTCAAAAAAATGTGTTAAATACAATTTGACTAAAGCTTTCACGCTATAGTTTGGAAAAGCACTTATTTCCTACTAACCACCGTTGTGAAAACCCAGGTGGACAACACACATAAAACCATTCGCTTTTAAAATAGCTAAGCTTATTCCAAGCACCAACCACAACTTGAAAACCACTGACTAGCTCAAGATAAGTGAACGATAGGCTTCCTTTTCGTTGCTTGAAGTTGTAAATAGATCGAATATCTTCTTCGGTCGGCTCATGATTTAAGAATTCAAGGAAAACCATGTATGTATCTTGGAGAAATGCATAGCTATTCGAATGTAGTTGAGTCGAAGCAAGTCTCATAAAATGGAGAATTTGATGGATGAACGAATTAAATGGTGGTACACCCTCAGCTATGCACATATACCTATTATAGGTAGTATAGTCTTCTAGAGGAAGATGAGCCCTTTGGTCACGAGATGCGGCAATACGTCGTTAGTGGGATTTTATGTTTAATGCAAATTCGATAAAGAGATGCCTCCTTAACTTTCAAAACAGTCGAGTTCGTTGGATCTTCAAAGATTATGACATCCTTAAGTGTATCAGATTTTGGCTCTACAATACCATCTACTCTCGGATTTGGAAAATTCCTTGGCGCGTAATGTGAGATTTTATGCTCTTCCGATTGTTCGGCCAGAGTGTGTCGAGCAAAAAGTGTTGCTAAGCTCGACTCGGCATCTAATTTGGCATATGCAGAGGCATGATCACTAGTCATTGTAGCTAAATGCTCAGAGTGTCTGGAATCCATGGCTACTAAACTCAACAGGTAGTCATATGCACTACAGGAAATTCGAATTTTACCTACCAATATTTTACCTACCAGTATACATGGGTAGGTAAAGATAACCTTTATTTACCAATATTTAATGTTAAGATTCATTAGTAGGTAAATATTACCAATATTATAACATTTTGAAAGGATAATTATCTACCAATAAATATGAGTAAGTAAAATGTGTTACCTATGCATATACAGGAGGGAAACATTTTTGCAATTAGGGCCTACATTTCCTTCTTATGATTTTAACCTTTCATTAAAAATGACGCTGAGTTGTGTGATGATGTGTCAAAAAACCCTATCCTAGCAATTTCGTTCTTAGAATGAAGATTCGTTTGCATATCCTAGCAATGTTCCTTGTAAAATCACTTATTTATTAATTATTAATAATTATTTTGAAATATGAAATAATTAGAAATTAAGTAATAAAGAGAAATTAAATTTTAAATAATTAATATTCAATATTCAATAATCATTCATTAATAACTAATCATTAATTAATAACTTTTCGTATAGTGCAATTTTTTCCTCAAACAATTGACTATTAAAACGTAAATGTTACAATTTTTCTAAAAGATTTCACAATTTCATACCAATATGTAATCATCCAAAATGGCTAAACATATTCTCCTCAGTTTATTAGAGAAACACAATTTGTACCATTCCCTCCAGCTACAGGTCTAACCGTTTATTTTAAATCAAATCTAAGGGTACAAATCTCAATCTGTACACACTATCAAAATTAAGAGTATTAGAGGCACTTAATTAAGTGCAAAATATGATATTTTCATCTAACGATGTAAATTTAGAGGCAAAATAAGATTATCTATTCTATTATATATAAAATTGAATATTTGACCTTTTGTGTCCTCCATTCTCAATTAAACTCAGTTGAAATATTACTCTCTAATTAATTTGAATCACATTTTTGCAGTTGTCCCCTTTATTTTTATTCAGCCACTCTATTATCGCCAAAATCTTCTCCTTATTTTCTAAATTTCTTCAGGTTTCTTTCCCTAATCATTTATTACTTCCCCTAATCATTTGTATATTTCTTTCCCTAATTGTTTTTTCTTTCTCTAATTATTTATCCCTTCATTTTCAAAACCACGTTAGTACAACTGTATTATCTCTTATTTATTATTGTCCGTTTATTTTTCTTTCATGCTATATTGTTTCTCTTTACCTCCTCCATAATATTTCGTGTCACCTATCAACCATCAGTTCTCCTCGACTAATTTAGATGATGAAAACTAATTCCCCTTTTATACCCTTTCAACCTGAGATCACTGAACTCTATTTCGCAATTACCCTAGATCTATTTCCAAACCTAGAGCTTCATCAATTTATACACGCTATAAGGTATATTTTTCTAATTCATTTGGAATAAATTATTTAATTGAATCAAACTTTATTCTTAGGTTTTAGTTTTCATGTTCTTTGTTGTATATTAGATTATATGTTTATTATCTAAACTAATTATGTGTAACTCTTTCTTTAGGTTCCTTTTTAATTGTTATTTTTAGACAAATAACATAATTCAATTTTAAACTTTTCGCTGTTGGAATAAACTATATCCTCTAGTCTCAATTAACCTTGGTTGAAATACTACTCTCTCATTGATTTGAGTTACATTTTTGCAGTTGTCCCCTTTAATTTTTATTTAGCCACTCTCTTATCGCCAAACCCTTCCCCTTTTTTCTAAACTTCTTCGGGTTTCTTTCCCTAATTATTTATTTCTTTCCCTGATCGTTTGTTTCTTTCCCTAATTGTTTATCCCTTCATTTTCAAAACCAGCTTTAATACAACTATATTATTTCTTATTCATTATTGTCCTTTTATTTTTCTTTCATGCTATATTGTTTCTTTTTACCTCCTTCGTAATATTTCATGTCGCCTATCAACCATCAGTTCTCCTCCACCATTTTAGCTCCACCAATTTAGGTCATGAAAACTAATTCCCCTTTCATATCCTCCAATTAAGGCCATTCTCAAATTATTATACCCTTTCAACCTGAGAGCATTGAACTCTATTTCGCAATTACCCTAGATCTATTTTCAAACCAAGAGCTTCATCCATTCGGTACACTCCGTAAGGTATATTTTTCCAATTAATATGGAATAAATTATTGAATTGAATCAAACTTTATGCTTAGGTTTTAGATTTCAAGTTTTTTGTTGTATAATAGATTATATGTTTATTATCAAAATTAATTACGTGTAATTTTTTCTTTAGGTTCCTTTCTAATTACTATTTTAGACAAATAACATAATTCAATTTTAGACTTTTTCGTTGACAGAATAAATTGCATCCTTCATTCTCAGTTTTAACCCCGGTTGACATACTACTCTCTCATTAATTTTAGTTACATTTTTGCAGTTGTCCCCTTTAATTTTTATTCAGCCACTCTATTATCGCCAGACCCTTCCCATCCTATTCTAAACTTCTTCGGGTTTCTTTCCCTAATCGTTTATTTCTTTCCCTAATCATTTGTATATTTCTTTCCTTAATCATTTGTTTCTTTTCCTAATTGTTTATCCCTTCATTTTCAAAACCAGCGTTGATACAGCCGTATTATCCCTTATTCAAAATTATCCTTTTATTTCTCTTTCATGCTATATTATTTCCCTTCACCTCCTTCGTAATATTTCATGTCCCCTATCAATCATCAGTTCTCCTCTACCATTTTGGCTCCACCAATTTAGGTCATGAAAACTAATTCCCCTTTCATATCCTCTCATTAAGGCCATTCTCAATTTATTATACCCTTTCAACTTGAGGTCACTGAACTCTATTTTGCAATTAACCTAGATCTATTTTCAAACCTAATGCTTCATCCATTCAGTACACTCCATAAAGTATATTTTCCAATTCATTTGGAATAAATTATTTAATTGAATCAAACTTTATTCTTAGGTTTTATTTTTTAAGGCTTTTGTTGTATATTAGATTATATGTTTATTATCAAAACTAATTATGTGTAATTCTCGCTTTAGGTTCCTTTCTAATTGCTATTTTAGAAAAATAACGTAACTTAATTTTAGACTTTTTTGTTGATAGAATAAATTCTTTGTTTTATTCTTTTATATTTTCATATAAGGTGAAGAAAAGTGGAATAGTACCTAGTGGTTTATTGAAATTAATTTGAGCAGTGTGATGCAACAGAACCAATCATATTCTCTAGAATAGTTTACTGTTAATCATCTTTATTATTTTATTCAATGTATTATGTAGGCACATTGTATAATTCTCCACATGGACTTTAGGAAAAGTTGATTAGTTGATCAAAAATAAGTAGGGTTAACAAATATTGATGGTTTTGAAAAATGTTGTAGCATTGGAAGTTAATCTGACTGATCCAGAAAATATATTATAGCATTGCAAGTTAATGTAACTTAGTGGGACATTTTGAAATGAGAATGGAGCACATAAACATGGATGATGACGAAGATCTATTTATTTGTATGAATTTTAGTAGGAAATCTTTGGCTTCTCTACTAAGAAAATTGCACAATTTGGCCTTAGTAATTTTTTGAATGTAAGGTATTTAAGTCGCTACGGATAAGTATTAATCACTTGAATATTTTTCACTCTACACATAAATGTACCAATTAGCCTTTTCTACTGTGGTATGTAAGTTGAAAAACGCTTGAGGACTAACTATTGATAGATAAGTGGCAAGAGTATTAAGAACTCTATTGTGTTATGCTCTAATTTGATATGGTGTATTTATTGAAGAGAAAATAGGAGATAATGAAGAAAAAAAGAGTTGCAAGAATACAGATACCATAAGGCGGTTTTACTAATTAAATAGATGTGAAATTTAGGTCTGTTATTCTTACCAACTGCTTCAGACAAGTCTTAGAAATCACATAATTATCATATGTTTACTTACGTGTTTCAATCAATTTTTAGTTTTTAGATTAGTATTTCTTTGTATGATTATGATTACACATTTGAAAGTCAATGATTTTCATATATTAGCACAAAAGTGGATGTTGAGGTTAAAAACAACATTAATGGGTTGAATAATCTGACCGACCATTTGATATTTGAATATAAAAGCATTTACATGTTTTTTTCTGTTTTTTCATCCAAATTTTATTATCAATTTGAAAATACTTGCAAATTTTATATTTAACTTACTAGATGTTCGAGAGCTTTACCATTTGAAATATAATCATTTGTTTGTGTTTTTTCATAAAAAATGTTTGTTAGTAATTGAGGTAATCAATGTACCGACTTTATGTGTAGCATTCTTTGTTTTTCTAAATGATTTTAACTTAAGAAGAAAAATAATCCAATTTATATAATGGGAAATTCTATTGGAACACAGGTTTGTGACATAGTTGATGACAAAACAAATATGAACCATTGGATTCCCTTCTAAAATCAACCCTTTGTGTAAACACATCGAGATCTGATGGTAAAGGTATGTAATGTCAGATTTTGTGTTAGATTTTATGTTTGAATAGCCGCTATAGTATTAGATACGCTTAATTACTAGATAGTTAGGTCTTGCTTTAGAATAGACAAACTTATCACAACTATATGTAAGTATCAAATACACATTGAATAAAATTGCAATGAAGATTTAACACATATAATCAAATACAAAAAATGCAACTTGAAACAACTGCACTTCTATACTGCTTATATATACACACACTTAGTATTCATGATGCATGACAAATTGATCGTAAGATGAACAGTACAGTGTATTACACTGACTATTTTAAATTATGATAACTCTATAAAAGTCATCATATCACCTTAACTGTAACTATAAATGTTAAAATATTTTAAAATAATATTATATGAATAAGGAAATCAAACTAATAGAAACAACAATAATATTAACATAACAATATGTAAACACGTAATACATTCAATTTTAAGACCTAACATTCTTACAATCGTTGTACAATTGACCACTGATCATTGTCCTTACTAGTCTTTTAAGCGGAAAATACGTTAGAGAGAAGATAGGACCTGCAGTACAAAGTCAGGTAACATACAGTCAAAACATTATATTATAGACTGATATTTCGTAAAACCGAAATTGATATTAATATCATATATAAGTTTTGTTTAGACGAAAGGAGTAGACTCCCTGGTAATTAAATTCCTAGACATATTCAATATAGAAGGCTCAAAAGATATAGTTGATAAAATTGGAACAATTAAGATATCAATGGAGAAAGTTCTTATGCATCAGAGTCAGTATGCTACTCAATTTGCCTTCAGGTACGACTTCTATTACAAAATGTCTTATTGATATGTTAAGCCTGATTATTAATTGATGATTAATGAAGTATTTGTTTGTTCCTAAGATGATGGTTTCAATGACAAGACTTGTATTAAAATATAAATACTAATATCTTTGTCTAGATATATACATATATGTAGGATATACATACATACATATATATATATATATATATATGTAGGTATTGAGAATGAAGACTGTACAATATAGAGACTCAAGACTAACGAATTCAAGATTGTAGAAATCAAGACTGAAGACTCTTGAATATCATGATTATCAAGAGTTAGAGAGTTCAAAATATCAAGATAAGTAATGAGTCTAGATTTATGTTAAAACTTCGTAATAGCACTAAAACCTTTATTCGGATTTTAATTGTGGAATGGAATCCACCTTCTCACTTTAATACTGGGATGGAACCCACGACCTCTTTAGTGGGATGGAATCCACGACCTTCTCTAGTGGAATGGAATCCACATAAATTTCAAAATGACTTATTTTTGGATTTTTTCAAAACTATCTTTTTTAAGAAAGATATCTCTCTCGATTTAAATATTTTAGCCTTAATTCAAAAATATATTTAAACATATTAATTTCAAAATCATTTCTTGTTTTTAAACAAGTTTTAATGTTTTAGCTTTACTCTTAAAATATTTATAAATTTAGTTTTTATTACCTTTATATTTCGTAAGATCACTTTCCAAAGGTTTTTCTAATCATAAAGTATATTCAAAATAGTTTACAAAGTTCTAAGATTGTTTCGACAAATTTAAAAAGAAAATCTCCTTAAAAACAAAAATCAATTTTCGATAAATACTAGGGGATGTCGACATGGTAACTATAGATTTAAAAATTCGAATTTTCAAAAGAAGTGTTTATTCATCATAACCTTTCATGAATAGACATGACCGTTATTCTCCTATATATACCAATTATGTTCAACTAATTTTAAGTTAGTCTTTCTTCATTTCTTCACTCCTTCTCCACTCAAATATTCTTTTATATTTCAAATGTTTTAACATAATTCAATCGAAATCCTAAGTCAATCAAACTCAATTGTATCTAGTTTGATTCTCTGCCACTCTCTTTCAAAGATCTCACTGCTATTCAAAGTTATAAGATCACTTGTAATCAAAATCGAAAGATCGAAGTGTATCGAGTCTCTCTCTATCAAAGTGTAATCGAAAACAGTTAGATTGTGGCCCGTAAAACAATTGGGTGTGATTGTAGCATGTAAATCAATTGGGTGTGGTCTTGTAGCCTGGTTAATCAGGACAGTTTTCCCCGAACTCGGAGATAGGAGGGTGAATCTAATGGCCTTGAAATGGAGGTTGAAATATCGACATTATATTTGAAAAGAAATCTGCACAAGAAATTACATGGGACTGGATATAGGGTAACTCCGAACTGGTATAAAATTCTGGTGTGTTCTTTCCTTTACTGATTTTATTTACTATTTACATCTATGTGGTTCTATGATTATCCCTATGTTTGTGAATTTCATCAGTTTATGTTTAATTTGAAAAGATTTCAGAAATTCCATAAAATCCATTAAACACTATTCACCCCCCTCTAGTATTAATCTTGCCTTAAGATCCGTAATCCGCATTTCCAACAGTATTCAATTTTTTTGCATGATCTTGAAATCGAAGAAAGCATGAGGATTCTACCAATGTAAATATGTTTTTCACGTGCAGTCTATCAATAGCTGGCTCTTCTACCATGCTTCATGTCAATTGTGTAGGAGAGTTATCTATTTTTTCAAGTTATTTTCTGTAAATTATATATACATGGGCATCAATTGTTTGTACATATATAAGTGCGAATTTTATGTACACTACATATACATTTGATTGAATATCATAATGACTGCAACTGATTTGATTTTGTTTTTTGGGTTGTCAATACATTAGTTTTGTTGTTAATAATAATGTATGTTTTTCCTAGTTTATTTCTAGTACAGAACATTTATAAACAACTATTATTATCTTTTACCTACACAGAAACATTAAAATTGAACAAAATATGAATTGTGTAATAGACCAATAAAATGATGCCACGTAGGAGAATAAAATAACGCCACATGGTCCAATAATATTATTCCACGTAGCCCAATAAAATGATGCTATATGGAAAATTAATTAATGCCATGTGGACTAATGAAATGATGCCACATGGCCTAGAAAAATGATACCAATGTACTAATCAAATGATGACACGTTGAAAAATTGTTGTTTGACACATGGACCAACCACAAGATGCCAAGTGGTGGCATTGATGTATGCTACGTGTATGCTACTGTGGAAACCACGTCATCAGCCATGTAGGATGACACATCATCAAACACATCAGCCGATGACTTATCATTTGATTCACAACTTAGTAGGGTCACGGATTCTTTTACCTACTAGTATTAATAAGTTTAGGTAAAGACTCTTTCCCCACTAACCTTTACCTACTAGTTTCTACCAATTCAATATTGGTAGCTAAAACATTTTACCCATAATTAGGCAAGTTTACCTACACTTACAATCGGTAAGTAAAGACCCCATTTTCTTATAGTCATAGTTAGATGGATTAACCTATCCCCCATGCTAAGTGTTATCTAGTATGGTGTGTAGGGTGCAGTGTTAAACAATTTATAATTATACAATGGTAATGAGGAGACTCATGAGTTTGACCAAAGGGACCGTTACCGCCAACCGTCCCAACCGGCCTTCATGTCAATGGTTGAACATAAGAATTATGTACAAGTTTAGGATCTGCTTATGATTTGCGTATTCAAGGCATGCGCATTCATCTAAGTTCGAGTGCATACAAGCATGCATATCCAAGAATTCAAGTCCGTATGCAAGTATGGTATAGGCAAAAGTATCTGAATTCAATGTCACATGCATGGGTCCGCAAAGACATGTAGGTATACGAGGAAAATTATTTGTATAGTTTAAATTATACAAGGCAGAAATCACAAAATTCGCCTAAATATGGGATCGTCACTGATCCTATACCTGGGGGCTCTGGCCTTTTGAGAATTTTATCTCGTCCGCTCCAACAAATGATCCGAAACTAGAATTTGCCAACATAAATTGGTCCCAAGCTAGCCTCATCTCTACCGTATTCCAACTCACCTTCTACCTAAGATTGAAACCTACTTATGTATAAAATAGCAACCAAACCGATTCAAGAATCGACTTAGAGCGGGCCTGGTTTGGAAATTCAGAGGGATTGAATCCAAAGATCCAGGCAATTGCAATTGAGATAGATGGTTTTGGATCATGGACAAGGGATGGTGACGTAGGAGGCGAGGTTCGGTTAAGTTGATGATGGGTTTAATGATTAGTTGATATTCTCAATTCAAGCTTTTAATGGATGCCTGGGTAGTAGGGTTCGATGATGGGCATATGAAGACAGGTGAGAATGAAAGAGTGGAGGCAATGGGTTATATACCTTGTGCAAGTCGATATTCTCATGCCCAAAGAAGAAAAATATGCAAGTATGGGATCGGTACTGGATCCCTTCCTATAGGGATCGGTACTGGATCCCACCATATACTTTAAAATTAATGAAAAAATGACGGACCTGAGACTATCATTCAAGGGAAATTGGCAACGACCTATACGCATTTGAGCGTGCTTGGAAGCTAATGACAATAGTGTGTACATGGACGTGTGAACATGCGTGTAACCTTAAAATTTGATTTCCTAAATATAGGTAATTGGATTTTTATCTAGGATTTCCAGAAAAGAAATCAGTTTGTATGATCGAAATTTACCAACTCAATCTGTCAGCTCAATGGAATGGAGCATGAATAATTATCCAGAGACTGTACTCTGGCACTTATAATGTCAGATGCGGGACAAAACTTCACAACGGATCAGTATGGACATAAATTTTCATTTCATAGAAAGGATAGAGACCGCTCGGAATGCATAGTGAAGCTTTTGTAGCAATTCTGACTTCTCTCGATTCAGAGCACATCACATTTGAAGAGAGATGCACTTTGGGAGGGCAAGCATTATCCAGCCTTTTGTCCTAACTATATTCAAATTGACTGGATAAGTCAGACCCGGCGATTATTAAGGCAAGTAGTCCAGAGAGTTGACCCTAGGGTTCAGGAATCAAGTATAGACAAGACCATGAGATGACGGTCGGACAAGCTTAGAAGTGCAATACCCTAGAACACACTAAGTATGGATCGGTGTTCCACCCTATATAGGGGATCGGTACCGATCCTTAGGGGTACACCCAAAGTGGCCCCAACTCCTATGGCACTCTTCTCTATCTATATAGAGCCTGATTCAAATGTTGTTCTAGAATTCATATGCATTGTAATGGTAGTCTCCATATCAAACCTAAAGCAGCAATTCAGCGTTCTATAGACCCATCTCTTGGACCAAAAAACATTTGGGTGACTATGCAAAATAACCTTGGAATCCTGAAGTCAACAACAATACAAGCCAACACAAGAAATCACAAGACACTATGCTGCATATATAGGGACCTATATCGATCCCTCTATAGGAAACGATACCGATCCCTATCCATAGGTGATGTGGAGTTGAGATTTTCTAGGAGACTTGGTCTTAGCAGCGAGGTTCTGCAGGAGAAGTTTTAGCGAGATATTTGGTCATCTACCCCTATAAATACAGAAGGCATGGTTTATTCGAAAGTAATTTACGCTGCCATTACAGTCTTACTTTCTTGTATTCACGGATCCATTCTGATCCCACTCTCTTGTAATCACAAAAACAAGTGCAAAGCAATAAAATCATTCAAGTAGATGTATACCAAGATTGTCCAACAACTATAAATTTGTGTGCGCTTGTTTTCTATCCGATTTCCTTTATTTTTCATTTACTTTCTTCATTAAATCTCTATTACTTACCTAAGTGTTTGCGTCAGTTTTTGTTCAAACATACATTAAAATAGTGTATGTGCATTTTAAAAATAAATAAAAAAGATATAAATAAATAAATAAGCAAAAATATTAATTTTAGGTGTAATAATTATTTTATGTAAATATACATATTTAAATTCAATTAAAGGTGTTTTAATTGATATTTTTAAGATTTATTTTTGAATTTTAAAATGTTTATCAAGTCTTAACTAAATATTCTGAATACATTTGAATTTAAAATTCATTAAAAGTTAGAATAGATATTATATATATATATATATAATCTATAAAATTTATATTTATGTGTATGTATTTTATAAGTATATTAAATAATGTTTCGAGACAATTAACACATATACAAATGACCAATGTTTACATAGTCAATATAAAACCCATTATCTACTTATCTAATCATTAACCATGCACAACTTGCTAAGTTGCAAATTACATCTACATATACACATGTGTAGGCCTGTCAATGGTATGGGTTTCAACCTGAACCTGGTCTAAATCCATCCATTTAACGTGGGTACGGCTTATGCCTTTTACTACCCAAGTCCAACCCAAGCCCGACCGACCCTATTACTGTTAGTGTCGGGTACGGTTTTATCACAACCCTGCCTGGTTAGTGGCCGACCCAACTACTAGTTTTTCGTTGTATAAAAATATGTGTCTGTAGGTTATTTGTTTAAAAGTAGATGTTTTTACAAACTTTTGTATTGAACTTGACTGCATCAGCGTCCACGTTACAAGAAGGGCTGCCTATAGAGGTAGCCTTTTGCATCGGCCGTCGACAGCTAGAATAATGGCGACTCACGATCTGGTCATGCAGGTTGAAATCCAAAAACTGAAAACATAAGTTTTCCCACAAAAAAAATTGTCACCTTTTTTCTTACCGATGTCGCCTCCACCCATCAGCCATCACCTGCACGTCGGTCATCTCAACCCTTCAAAGCTCACTGGTATTTCCTTCCTCTCTAATTTCAGCTTAATCTAGGTATGATTAAAAACCTAATTTTGAGAAATGCTTGCTTATGTGTTAGAAATTGATGATTATTCCACATTAGTTGTTGATAATAGTGTATTATTTGATTTAGGGATATAATTAAATCCTGGTTTCAAAAATTAGTTGATTATGGATTTGAAATTGATGATTATTACGTATTAGTTGATGATAATAGTGTATTAGTTGATTTGGAGGTATTAATTAGCGGTTTGATTGTTTGATTTGTAAATAGAAATTAAGGTTGATTTAAAATTCGAATATTAGTGTATAATCATTGATTAATATGCATATTGATAAGTTTACGCGAATGTTTGTTATAGTTTAGAACAATGTTTGCTACAGTTTACATGAAAATTAGTGCATTATTATTGATTAATATGCTGTTGGATTGGTATGGTTAAACATAAGTAATATCTTTTAATTAATTAGTGTGCGTTACTTATAAGTGTTAGTGGCTAGTATAAAATAAATTTATTTTAATTTATTATAAGTGCAAACTTCAAATTTAAGTTTACAAATTCGGTAAATTAAAAATTTAAATAGTTAACTGAATTGTAAAATATGTTTTAAAATTTCAGATTTAGTTAATAAAATATTTAAATAGTTTAATGAATTAGAAAAGTAAGAAATGAAGTGAAGTGAAATAATAAATTAAGAAATAATAAATTAAGAAATAATAAATTAAGAAATAATAAATTTTAGTTTGAAATAATAATTTTTTTGAAACAAATATTCTGCTAGCCTTTTGCATCAGCCAGCGATGGCCAGCATAAGTGGCAAACGTTCGCTGTCCCTAGTCGACGTAGATCTGTGTACATAGATCAAAAACCTACGAATCTAAAAACTTTCATCCTTTCGCACTGAAAATTAAGGTTAAAAATCTAAAATTTAGAATATAATTATTGATTAATTTTTTATTGATAAGTTTACGCGAATGAGTAGCATAGTTTAAAACAATGTTTGTTATAATTTATGAAGAAAATATTGTATAATTATAGACTAACATGTTGTTAGATAGTTAAATGAATTGTAAAATATACATTATAATTAGTGTATAATTATTGATTAAAATAATTGCAAAATTTAGTGTATAATTATTGATTAAAATTAGTGTAAGCTTTGAATTTTAGTTTAGAAAATTAGTTCAAAATTTAAATAGTTAAATGAATTGTACAGTATGTTTTAAAATTTTAAATTTAGTTAATAAGACATTTAAATAATTAAATGGATCATAAAATTAAGAAATGAAGTGAAGTGAAATAATAAATTTTAGTTTGAAATAATATTTTTTTTGAAACAAATATTGTACTAAAATCGATTTTTTAAAAACTAGGAAATGGATATGATGTTTTAAAGTTTACGTGAAACTTTTTTATTGTTTAGAACAATGTTTTTTTAATTTACGTGAAAATAAGTGTATAATATGTTTTAAAATTTTAAATTTAGCTAATAAATATCTAAGTAGTCGAACGAATCATAAAATTGAGAAATGAAATGAAGTGAAATAGTAAATTAATGAATAGTACATTTTAGTTTGAAAATAAGCGTTAAGTATTATTTTAACAAATACAACAACTACAAATTAAAACGTTTAATCCCAAATGGTTTTAACTTATTTTAGAAAATACAACAACAATATACCCCTTGGATGCAAAGTTATACGTAGAAGAGAAGTGAAGTGAAGTGAAGTGTTGTCGAAATTAGATAGAAATGTGGTGTATGAGGTCTTTAGTCCGAAAAGGCTTTAATATTGTTTTAGACATTGTCAAAATTACTATCATATATTTTTAAATTAGGAAAAATGTTCGATCAATTCCTCGACCGTACTTGGATATATGAAGTCATAACTGGTATGAAAGGTTCAGTGAAGAAAAATTTCTACAATGGTGTACATGAATACACTACGCCATAGATGGCCTATTGCAACGAAAATACAAGATGTTGCTAGCTACAATGTAACGATAGCTATGCTGATTTTTGTCTATTACAACATTAGCTTCAGGATGTTAGCATAGATATCAACACTATGTTGCAGTAGCTATAGACTTATAAAAATATTATACAAAATGAGTGGCAGAAAAAAAAGTGGGCTGAAATAATTTTTAACACGGGAAGCAAAAACAAAGCAGCAAACCCAAATAATTTTTAACACGGGACGCAACATAAACAATATTTCAGCCCAGCTACTTCTCCCAAATCACAGTCATTAATCATAAACCCTAATTCCAACTTCAGTATAAATCAGCTAACCATCTGCCGCCTCCATTGTCTTTGTCCATCTTCTTCCCATCTCTATACTTTAAGAAACAAACCCAATGGGTCGTGTAATTCGGGCACAGAGGAAGGGAGATGGTGGGATATTTAAATCCCACACTCACCACCGCAAAGGACCGGCTTGTTTCCATTCGATCGACTACAACGAACGCAGCGGCTACATGAAGGGCATAATCACTAACATCATCCACGACCCTGGTAGAGGCGCACCACTCGCACGCATCTCCTTCAGAAACCCGTTGAGATATAAGCACCAGAAGGAGCTTTTCATTGCCGCTGAAGGAATGTATACAGGCCAGTCCGTGTACTGTGGACGCAAGGCGAATCTGATGGTCGGAAATGTGCTTCCCTTGGGTGCGATTCCAGAAGGAGCGGTTATTTGCAATGTAGAGCACCATGTTGGGGACAGGGGTTCTTTGGCTAGAGCCAGTGGTGATTATGCTATTGTTATCAGTCATAACCCTGATAATAATACTACTAGGTATGCTACTACCTTTTAGTTATTTTCTTGGCTGTTATATGGATTGTTGGCAAAATAATTATTATACAAGAAATTAAACATTTGAACTAGTTGTACTAATACTAGTTGAAATTTCTCTATTGCACTGTTATCAGGTAGTGTCATATGCAGCTAGATTATTGCTCCTATTGATTTAACTTACAAAGCAGGCAAATTCAATTTTTATTCAATTAGATCAAGTGCCGGTATCATTAATTCACTAACATGTTTGCAAGTGTAATTATACTATATTTAAAGTTTTTGTTCCTAGGACTTGTTACAAAATTTTCATATTTCCAATAATTGTTAAATGTAGCCACTTCAATAAAGAGTTTCAAAATATTGCTTTGTTATTTTGTAAGTTACCTCCGCCTTTTAGTTAGATTTTTGTATAGTTAATCAACCTCTTTTAGCTGATCTTTTCACGTTTTTCACATTTTAAGTTACTTAACTGGATGTTTCTATGATGGTTCTCTCGTTAATCTGAATATCTTCTTGAGGAAAACCTTTTTCCATTCATATACTAATCTGAGCTACATAGATCAATACAACAAGCACATACATACAGGAGCTGGTAGTGAAGATAAGGGAAAATATAGCCGACGAAGTCGATGCAAAGGTGAACAAGAAGGTCTCCAAAATGAATTTGATGCAAAGGTGAACCAAAAAGTTTGGAAGAACTTGACATGGGTGCTTAAGAAATTAGGCGAAGCAAACCCTGACATGCAAATTGATGTTGGAGATCTTTATGCGACCGTCTGCAGTGATGGCACTGGAGGCACTGATGACACTGATGGCACTGGAGGCTCACAAATATGAATGTACTGTTAATAAGTAGAATTTAGTATGTACTGGCTGTAACTATGAATACACTGGCTATGTTTTTAAGTATGTTTGTTATTTTGTACTTGACTAAGTAAAACTTGTGTTGCTGGTTATTCTGAAATGAAAAGTTCTTTGTTGCAGTGTAATGTTGCCATTAGATATGATATAATGTTGTAGTATAATGTTGCCATAGATATGATGTAATGTTGCAGTAGTATAATGTTGCAGTATAATGTTGTCATAGATATGATGTAATGTTGCAGTAGTATAATGTTGCAGTACATTTTCAATTTAAATTGCAAAAGGTGTTGCCATAGATATGACATAATGTTGCAGTATATGATGTTAAATGTGATAATAAACTGGCAAAGTGTTTCCATTGGATAGTAAAAGTGTTACCATAGATTAATGAATATGGGCCCCATAATTGGGTTCTGTAAAGGTGGGCCACGGAATTAGTGGGCCACACAATATGGGACCACATGTTGTGGCCCAGGTTATGGGGCCCATTTTTTAGTAAATTTGATACCTGTGGCAACAACAGAATCGATGTTGCCCTAGGGCCATAAAGATGTTGCCTTTGACTCTATGGCAACGTGGTAAAATGCATCATCGAGAAAGTGTTGCCTTTGCCCTTTTTCAGCCTACAACAACATTTTTTGGCACTTTCTGCATCACTTCTTGGGTGTTGCAGTATGCAATCTATGGCGTAGTGATATATTAGATTTTCTACATCTAATAATCAAAATAACTAAGAATTTCATTGCCCTTGCGGTAAGTGCCAACATTTGAAGCATCGAAAACAAGATACAGCTAAAGTACATTTGTATAAATCATTTTTGTGCCAAATTATTATTGTGGGATCCTCATGGAGAACTTGTTGCACCTACACTTAACCTTGTAGTGTCAAGGAACGATCATGTTATGACAGATCCAATAGAAGATGTTGCGGAAGATGTAGCACGATCAATATTCCTAAACATTCAATTTGACGACGAAAATGTAAATATCAAAGAAGAACCGAATGTTAGAGCGAAAAGAATTTTTGATTTATTGGATGCTGCTAAGTGGTCGTTATGGGAAGGTTGTAAATGTAAAACCGAATTATCAGTAATCACTGAATACATCATTATGGAATCAATTAACTTTACAGAAGCTGCATTAATAGCAGTTGTACAAGCTGCAAAATAACATATGCCACCCAATAAAATGATGTGCGATAGTCATTATGAAGTAAAAAAATTTATGTCAGCTTTTGGTCGAACGTACCAAAAGATAGATACATGTATAAAAGTTTGCATGTTGTATTGAAAAAATGACATTAACCTTAGAAACTAAAAAATATGCAATGAGGAAAGATACAAACCAAGAAAAAAAGAAGGAAATGAAGTTTCATACAAGAGAATGCATTATTTACTCATCACTGCTAGACTCAAAGGTTTTGTGCATCTTTAGCTACGGCATGTCATATGCGACGGCATATTATGACACAAGATGAGGGAACTTTGACACATCTATCTGGTGAAGAAGCATGAAAATATTTCGATAAGACATATCCTGCATTTGCTGGAGAGAGTCGTAATGTTAGATTTGGTTAATGTACTTTTAGACAACATGACCGACCTGTCGGAAAATATGTGAAAATATGGTTACACGATAGAGACCACCATGTAGTACACATATATGCTCTTCTTAATTGTGCGAAAGTTGCACCATTTGTTAGGTAATAATAAATTCACATTTATTTCAAATATACTTACGTATTAATTATAATGGAATATATTATATATATTTGCAATATTTACAAATCGCAACATCCATCTGGTGATCTCAGTATAGAATTTGCTAAATGGTTTTCAAACTAAGTTTAGGATGTAAGAAATTGTGTTGTTGATGAAGGATTACAACATCTTGTACTCGGACCAAAAAGAAATGTCAAAACTTATCAAATATTCTTCATCAATGGATTTAAATTCAACACCAATGATTATGGTGTTGAAAAATTAACATATAACAACTAGCGGTGTATTTGTCAAAGGTAGTGATAATCCAAATGACCACATACAATATTTTTACAGCGTTTTAACACATGTTTTAGAATTGACATATTATATACAACCTGTAGAAAAAGTTTTCTTTATACAAATGCAATTGGTTCGGTAATCTTTCTAGATCTGGAACCAACGTGTAAATAGTTATAAGCTTATTGAAATAAAGCATGCTTCACATTACTATAAGTATGATCCTTTCGTGTTAGCCAAGCAAGCATTACAAATTTATTTTGCTCCTTATCCATCCTTAAAAGGAGATAAAGCAGATTGGTTAGTTATTTTTAAAACAAAGGCAAGATTCACGTTTGACGGAAATAATATTCTAGACAAAGCAGTGTATTAAGCGGATCTTGAGCCAAATAATGAAATAATAATAATTTTATTATATTGATTTAAGGGCGTTAAATGATGAATTAAATGTTTTAAGAGAAGCATTTGAGAGTATAGAAGAAAATGATATATGACACCGAGTCCGAATCAGAAAACGACGAAGACTGATAATTCTGTATATCTATATCGCTTGTTGTAAAGTGTTTATTCCGATTTTCCACTGTTATTAATAATGATGACTACATTGAGAGATATTATATTATTCTGTTTTGTTAATTCTATATAGGTCTTTAGGAGATCTTGTTTCATTTACGATGTTTTAGTGGAAGTTTTATGCGATGCTTGATTAAACATGTTTTCTAATAACAAATTGGTATGTTTTTTCATTATATGAAATGATATGTTCAAGGTAGATATATATGTCTTACAGGAGACATTCCATCAGATCTCAGCATTCTTCTTCTCCTAGTGTGGGTACCAACGGCATGCATCGGATTTACATCCAGTAGCGGAGGTCGTTCCGTGGAGCGCATGGTAAGTATCAAATTTATTGCATATATATTATTTAAAATTTGTTAATGACTCCATCAAAATTTATATAGGGGTTACGAAGTGAAGCATTCGGACTACATTCTTCAAGTTCCAAGAAGGCATTTAAGAGTTGGATGTTGGGATGTTGGGCTCATTAGGACGACCCATACCATGTTATGAACACTATATGGGCCAACTTGACGGTAAGTATAAATTATAATTCATTTGAAAGTTAATGTAATAATGCATATAATTCAAATTAATTTCAATTTGTAGGCTGCGGTACATGTTCATTTGGAAGATATGCATGTTTTTATAAATCACTGGAACTAAAATATGCGAAAAAATTATAGGAACATCCTCCCAAAGGCAAAGAATGCGAATAAAAAACTCGCTTGGATGAGCGATGATGTTTGGGCTGAATTTCTCCCGCTCTGGGATACTCCTGAATTTAAAGTAAGTTGTTTAATTTTATATTGTTATTACATATATTAGTTGCATTAATTTAGTTAATAATATATTTAAATTTATAGAAAATATCACCGTGGAACCGTGCAAACAGAATAAATATCCTGTTGTACAACACAGTGGTTCTAAATCCTTCCAACAACATCGAAAAGAATTGGTAAATTTATAAATTACGTTTATAAATGGATTATTGATATTTAATCATATTGATAATATTGTTTATTCGTATATATAATTTCAGTATAAGTATAATCGTGAGCCTACAATGGAAGAGGCCTTCACACACAAGCATGTCGTTGAGCAAATAGACGAGGATGGTAAAGTTTCATATGTTTGGATGGACAATAAATCTCAATTTGTAATGGTAAACATGCTTTTTTTACTTCACATTTCATAAGTTTTAAATTGAATATTTATTGTACCAAACTTTCGTTCGTCATCGTAGGAAAGATATGAAGTGGAGCAATGTAACAACCCGCATATTTATCGATTTTTATATTTAAATATTTTATTTAAATATTTTATCGTTAATCGGATTTTGGTCCGAAGCTACTTTTTGCAAACGGTCAAATTAGGACTCGAGACCACTACCATTGAGTTCGAAACGTCGTTTGCAATCTTCTAAGTATAAACATTGATATGTTTGGGGTTAGTGGAATTTCATCACTTTTTCACTCGAGCCTTTGGTTTGGACTTTTAGCCCATTAGGCCCAAGTTCCACCCCCCTTCTTCTTCATTGCTTCATTTCATTTCCTAACACTAAAGCTTCAACAAAAATGGTGAATGGAATGAGAAATTAAAACTCCAAAGTCGTTGTTTTATTCCAACTCCAACATTCAACTCCAAATTCAAGAAGAAGACATCGGATTCAAGCTTGTGGTTGCTTCTCCATTTGCCTTCAAGCTTTGTTCTTCATTTTCATTGGGTTTTGGAGCAAAGGTAAGATTTTTATCTCACAAATCTAGTCTATAACTATATTAGACTGTTGGGAATGATTCCCTATCACTTTTGCATGCACATTTGCATTTGGTTTGGATTGGATTGGCGAAAAACTCCAATTTTTAGTGTTTTTGGTGAAAAACTGCTCTTAGGTCGTTCTGTCTTCATTAGGTCGCTCGGGGTGGAAAAGTCACGGCCTTCGTATTTGACTCACTCGGTTTTAGGTCGTAGGTCGCAAGCCTTTTAGGTCGTATGGTCGTTAGGTCGCTATGCTTTGACTCTGGCCATTTTTTGCTCACTCGCAGTTAGGTCGCTCACGACCTAGGACTTAGGTCGCTCGCGAGTTAGTGGCTTAGGTCGTTGGGTCATATAACCCATTAAGTCGCGCTCCTTTAGGTCGCGCCTCTTTTAGGTCGCGCCTCTTTTAAGTCGCCCTTCTCTGGACCTTGTTAGGTCGCTCAACATTGACCTCGTTAGGTCGCTCAACACACCGTGTCGCTAGGTCGCTCGACTCTGGACCTCATTAGCTCGCTCAACCGTCTACCTTTATAGGTCGTAGGTCGTCTCCGACCTTAAACCACTCGGCCGCATTAGGTCGCGTACCTTTTAGGTCGCGTGTTGCACTAGGTCGTATGACCTTAGGTCGTTAGGTCGTATGGCTTTAGGTCGCTGGGTTGTATGACCTTAGGTCGCTAGGTCGTTGGGCCTCGTTTCTTCTTAGGTCGCTGCTTCTTATAGGTCGCTCGGCTCCTTAATTTCTATAGGTCGTTTGAGTGTTAGGTCGCGAACCCATTTTAGGTCGCATGACCTATACCCTTTAGGTCGCTGGACCACTAGGTCGTGCCCCTTAGACCCCTAGGTCGCAACCATTAGGTCGCTCGACCCTATCCCTCTTAGGTCGTTAGACCTCATTTTGTCTTCACTAAGTCGTACCGTTTTGGACGGGGCGCTGCCCCACACCCCGCCGGGGGCGCTGCCCCGCACCCCGCCGGGGGCGCTGCCCCCTGGACCCCCGCGACCTGACCGGGCAGGTCGAACCCCGTAAGCGGTGGCGTTGCCCCCGCACCCTCACCTTGGGGGGTTGCCACCCCCCCCGGACCCCCCCTCCGTAGGGCATCTTATCTGAAAAATATTCAACAGAACTTGCTGAGCTGATTTCCTTGGATTTTTATCACATCTTCGAATGTGACCTTTGTGATTGATTGTTTCTACAATCGCTTCTGTGATTTGTCACTTTAAAATATAAAGGTTTCAAAACTAGTAGTAAATATCAAAACTCTTTCAAAAAAATGATTTCAACTCTATTTTTAATAACAAAGCTCTTTTCTTAAACCGTTTTCCAATCTATTAGTATATACAAGCCTTTACCTCACTCGGATGAGAAATCTAATTAAACGACTTAGTAAAACAAGTGGTATGAAACGCTTGCGTTCACTTCGTCGGTTAATTCTTGGACTTGTTCGATTGAACCTCTTGTGACAATTTTATTAGTGAAGATTTACAGTTTGTTCGTAAATATTAAGTTAAGCAAGTGGTTATGGGACATGAAGCTAAACTTCTATATTTACTAGCTTAGTGTAATTGACACTTCTCGTTGATCTTGATGATCGCTTTATGAATTAGACTAGCAATTGCGCGATGTCTCTTTCATTGAAAGGTTAGACTAGACACCACTTGTGTGATTCCATTCACACATACCTTTCTGCTTTTTGGTTAGTCTTGACCTCAATCTGTGTGATTCCATTCACACATGCGGGGTAGCTCCCCTTGGTCTTCAGACCGTCATGTGATAGGCCTCTTTCCCTTTTTATGATTTCTGGATTTCTTGTGTTGATTTCTGGAATTTATCTCTTTGACTTGTCATGAGTACAAGTTTAGGGTATGATGCCCTCTTTGGATCTTTGAGAAGATTCTTGTGATATTGATTTATCTCTTATCGGTTGATCTCCTGTTGATCATTATTTGCATACTTGTAGTAGTATGTCAGTATGGATATTTTATGTTTATGCCATATCTTTTATTTTATATCATGTCATCTGATATTTATAGCTAGACTGATCCGTTTATTATTTTCTTATAAATAATACTCGGGTCAGACCGAGATGTTACAGGTGCTACTGCTTGACTCCTTCCCCAGTGATTCACTACTCAGACTTTTGGCTACTTGTTTAGATTAGCATCTTTTGTTGTTTACACTTGAGATATAGACTCATAGTTGCTATTCTTTTGTATTATCGTGGATCTTTTTAGACCACTACTCTGATGTACACTTTTGTGTGATATATATTCATATCTCTTTCCGCCTTTGTGATATGCATATATGTGATTGATTCGCATGTTATGCTTACTTCTATATTTGTTTCCGAAGATTATTTTATAGCCACCGTGTGATAAGAAATTACATGGATGGTCGCTCCTCAACAGCCTTATTCTCCGCGCTAGTTGACAGCACTACACCGTAGTGTTCTTGGCTAGCGTGGGTATTGAGGTGGGGCGTCACAAGCAAGCTCGAGTGGTACAGTCCACTAGCTGTGAGTTGACCTTAGAGGATTCGAACCGCATATGAGATGCTGTGATTGACCCTCCTTCACAAAATAGGAGTTACAGTTATAGAAATCAAGAGGTAACCTACTTCATTATCTAATATATAAATTTTATTTAATATTGAGCATAAATTATAACTCGCTATTAACTATTTTACAAGCAATAATGACCCAGATGGCTTATAGAAGATCCGAGGTAGAGGAGGAGATAACTCGGCTGAAACAGCAGATGGTAGAGTTCAATGATTGGCGGAAGAGCGGAGGATTGGTCCAGGTGCTAGAGGAGAGGATTGTGGTATATTTAGCATAGCACGGGATAATCCCGAGGGAGGATAGGTCGGGAGACGACGATGAGTAGATATGAATGTGGTGTTTGATGGATTTTGTTCTTTTTGTTTTGTATTTATTTGACATGTATTGATGGATTTGATACTTGTTTAACAATTGTGTTTCTTGATGTTTTATTTGACGGACATGAGTATTTGTCGGTATCATTGTGTTTTTTGAAGGATTTGTTGATATTTTATTTGATGGACATGAGTATTTTTAAGTACGGTTGTGTTGTTTAATGAATTAGACGTTGTTTGATAGATGTTGATGTAGATATTGAATTTTGCATTATATACTTGCTTATGTATGATATGCGGTGGTTATAGTTGCGAAATTGGATTTATATGTGTTGTAGATGAGATGGACATAGATATGATAATATTTGCGCAGTTGGATGGTTCAAATAAAAGCTTTAGGTAAAAAAATATACCCAGTATTGCGACGGCTTGCAACGATCCACTTGTCCAGGCTTGTGTTGGCTATCGATGGCTTGCTTTGGCCCATTTATTCCATTTTGCATTGGCTGGCGTCGGTTAACGACGTTCCAACGACCACTCTGGATTTGCCAAAGTTGCAATTTAAAGGTATGGTTTTAATATAAATATTCTAAGTTAAACGAGTTATCCAACGGACTTAAAAAACCCGACCAGTCAAGCTTGGGTATTAGTTTGAAATATCCTACTGGTTCTGATCGGACTCGGATTTTAATTATTATAACCGGGTCAAGATTTTATGATACCCGAACTGAAGCCGGCCCATTGACAGGCCTACACGTGAGTGTATATTGATATACTCAAAATAATGTTAAATTAATTAACATACATTAATTAATCAAATCACGAAAATTAAATATAATGTTATTTAAATTAATTAGACTGGATCTGGTGCAACCATTAAACTTAGCAGAACTACTAAGATTCAATTTGGCATTTCTTTTTTTTTCTTTTTTTTCTTTTTTTTCTTCTTTTTTCTTTTTTTGAAATTTACTCATTTCACTTGCTACTGATCAATCTGTTTCCATAGCTAGGTTATTCTAGAGGGGAAGATTCAAGGAGCGCTTCGTGGAGTCTTGGGATTCTTTTGGACTGCGCGGTTTCGTTCGTCGGGTCAAACATCGAAGCTAACTTCAGGTCATTCTTTAAGTGGTCCGGGCTCTTTTGTCAATACCCAGATCAACACTCATAATCCTTTGGAGGTCAGCTCAAATTTCTTCCTCTCCATCAATCAAAGTTTTGGTGAGAATGGACCAAAAACTCATTTACTTATTTTCAGGGCCGGCCCAAACACATTCAATGCCCTAGGTCGATAAAAATACTATGTTTTTGTTGCCCCAAAATTTAATAAACAACAATACACTTAAATGTATGAAAGAAAATGTAAACTTTATGATAGAAAGTTAACATTGATTACAAAATACTAGACAAATCATTTAGATCACCTACAAAAAACTAAGTGTCAACTTGATATGAAAATACATAAACAGACATAACGGAAGCAACTTCTTCTTGCCTTTTTTAAGGCAAACTCATCTATTATCTCTTCATAGTTAAGCATATCCAAGTACTCATTTTCAATTGAAATCATAGCCAATCTACTTAATCTCTCTTGCGACATAGTAGTTCGCATATATGTTTTAATTAATTTCAATTTTGAAAAGCTTCTTTCTCCCGAAGCAACCGTAACTGAAATAGTCAATAGGATTCGATAAGCAATCCAAACATTGAGAAAT
This sequence comes from Allium cepa, assembly GCA_030765085.1. Lineage (NCBI taxonomy): Eukaryota > Viridiplantae > Streptophyta > Magnoliopsida > Asparagales > Amaryllidaceae > Allium > Allium cepa. The sequence goes on from CM060944.1 coordinate 137,413,786, forward strand.
CCACTTACATCTCGATAAAACCTCAAGAAATTAAGAATACCAATTGATGTAGTAAGTTCCGATGGTAGAATTCCTTTCAATTGTTGAAGCTCATAAAATTACTCATTACCATACATATTTTTCTCTCCTCATATGTCAAAAAATCTTCCAAATTCATCCAATAGTCCTTCAATTTATCATCATCAACATTTTTTAGCAAAAAACCAAAAATTCCTTCATAATGTTTAAATTGCTCAAATCGATCTCTAAGCAAAGTTAAAGCTTGATCCACTATATGTAGAAAATATGTAACTATAAAAATTTTCTCTGGAGATTGTCTATTATAATTCTCTATGATATCTTCATCAAATTGCTTTTTTCTACGCACAATTCTCTTTTCAAAAAATATAGAATCAATTCCAACATCATTTGCAATTTCTTTAACCTCCTCCATCAGGGTTCAAATCCATCTTCTCTAAGTTTTTCAAAAAAAGTTACCAGCTCTTTAATTTTGGAGATTGCATCTTCAACATGCATTTCCTCCCGTTGAAGTATTTTACTTACTCGATTAATAATGTCTAATATCTTATACCAAATACATAAGCTAATTAGAAACTCAAAACTTTCCAAAGCATTTTGGCACAATCCTTTTGCCTCCATCGTCACAACGTCCTCTTTAGAGTTATTTGCAATATCAATCGAAGCATCTCTAAGTTTCGATGATTGAAATCTTATTGCTTTAACACTTTCAATATGACTTTCCCAATGGGTTGCAGATAATGGTTTTGGAGTCAAACCTTTCATATGACATTGGAGTATTTCCCACCGATGAGTTGAGCCAGAAAATAAAGTATAAATCTTTTGCACATACGCAAAAAAGTTTCTGGCTTTCATACATGATTTCGCCATATCATATAATGTAAGATCTAAACTATGACATCCACATAAATGTATAAAGCTCTAGGATTTACATCAAGTAGTCTTTTTTGCACCCCTTGATGTTTACCTATTACAAATTCAATAAAATTAGTTAACATAATAGTCAATAGTTTAAATCAAGTTTAAGAGTATTATGTTAAATTTAATAATTTACCTTTCATATTCGAACCATTATCATACCCATGTCCTCTCACATCATTAGTATCAAGTTTAAGATTATCCAAAATATTTTCAAGTTCTTTAAAAAGACCGAGTCCGGATGTATCGTCGATGGTTATGAATCCAAGAAAGTATTCTTCCACATTGATATCACTTGCATCGTCAACATTCACACATCTTATAATAATGGACATTTGCTCCTTATGACTAAAATCCGGAGTGCAATCAAGGATGATGGAGACATATTTTGCTCTCCTTGTTTTTGCAAGTATTGTTATTTTGATCTTGTTGGCCAACAAACTTATCAATTCATTTTGAATTTTATGGCTAAGATAATGATGATTTATTTCGTTGTTTACCGCACGTCTAAGATGGTCTTCCATAATTGGATCAAATTCGGCCACAAATTCTATAAGTTGACAGAAAAGCCCATTATTTTTCTTATAAATCTTCTCATTTGATCCACGAAATGGCAAGTTATTTTTAGAAAGCATTTTGACAACGCCAATTATACCAACAGGTACTTTTTCCTACGTTGTCTTTCTTGACCAATTTGAGCTTCCATTGCTTTATCAATTGTTTTCTTTTGTTGAAGTCCCTTATGCAAATCAACCCATTTTATAAGATTCGCATTATGTGATGGATTACTTTTATGCTCTCTAAGCTTTTTAGATAAATTATGCCAGTTATTGCATCCTTCACTGGCCAATTGAGATACCTTTTGTGTATGCTTGAAAAGTTTACAACAAAAACAATAAACTTTATCACATTCATTTGAATATACAAGCTATTTTCTATCATACTCTTCTCTACGTGGATAGCAGTCAATATAATGTTTAGAAGAAAAATGTCTACCATCAATCTTGCTTCTTGGAAATGCATCATTTTCTTTTAAAATCTTAATCGGACCATGTTGAATTAGCATAATTCTTTTGGTATCACTAATTACTCCCTATAACTCTGGATCATAATTAACATCAACGTCTTTTCCAAGATCAATTGTGGTTGCATCATTACTGTCTTTATTAAAAGAATTGCCAACATCTTCGTTATGTTCATTCTCCGTAACTTCTACAGTATGTTGATTATCAATTTCTCATCAACATTTTCATTTATAGGCTCTTCATCATTGTCAATATCAATATTTATATTCACATCCTCCTTCCAATTGGTTTCTTCAATTTGACTTGAAGTCTGATTTTTTTATTTCTTACTTGAAATAAATTTGATATTGAGCCAACTAATGACTTTGTTTCTTCATCTCTCCGTTTCTTTTTTTTTCTATTTCGATATCCAGAATTTTGTCTTCGATTCCTATCTGAAATTGTGATATAACACAATATTAATATAGCAAATTTCAATTGTGTATTATTTACGTTTTAATTGCATAACACAATAATCAAAATGTTTTGAATAAAAGTTTCATCAATTATTCTGAAAGAATTTTTTTTTAAACAATCAATTGTTAACTAGCTGATTAGTAATTAACATCAAATAGCCAAAATAAATTATTAGGCATCTAATCTGAATGAGGGGGGCCTGTGCTGCGGCACAAATTAGTGAAATGACAAATCAAACAATTAATTTAGGGATTAGGGCGTTTGATTTCTCTTAAGTTAACTTAGTCTAGGATCTGGAAAAAAAACAATTGTTTGCGACTTTCATTGTTATTCATATTTCAGAAACTAACAAAGTTATCAAAATCGGTATCAATCAACAAACAATCAATACCCCATAAACTGATAATTGATAAACGTACTCACATAATTTAGGAATTAGGGCAGGAGACAAATCGGCCTGACACAATTGACGACGAGCCAGCACGGCGATGGACTTCAGGACGAGGCAGCGACAACGGATTTGAGGATTGAGGCCTAAGGCGAAGCTGATTGATTTGTCAGTTGAACGGAATTCGGTGTAAATTGCGAATTCGCCTTTTGCAGTGGAGAATACGAGAATCGATTTTTTTTTTGGGCTTGTTGCCTTTGCGTGAAGTGTTGCCCTAGGCAAATGTATCGCTTGCCTATGCCATGGGCCGGGCCTACTTTTGTACTATTATTGGAAAATTTGAAAGAAAAAGAAAATCAACGTAGGAATTTTAGAAAAAGAAGTGGACTAGACCAATAAGGGATGAGCTGAACCAAATTTGATGGGGAAACACAGTATTACTTCAAACTTGATTACACTTTTTATACGTTAGAAAATGAGACATAAAACCCATATTCATACTAAACCACAGTCATTCAAATGAGCGGTGACATACATTTAATTTAAGGCTAATAATAACTCTCTGGAACACTCTTTGATCATAAATATACATTTGTTATAATCACAATATATTCGAAGCCTTTTATTTACGACTTTTCATAACTCAACCAAATAGCTTTCCGTATTTTTTTCCCAACAAGTATCCATGATATTCCAAAGCAACTTAGTTAATTTTGACCAACAAACTAATGACAAAATAGTTATATCAACATAACCAAGATTATTTTCCGACACAACACACGTGTTTATATGTGAACACACACGTTAGTTGAATTTTATTTTCTATTCTATGATTCTGTCACTCTTACTAAATTCCTATTTATAATTTAATCCTACATTGAATTATGCAAATACCTTATTTACGTGGGTAGAACAAATACCTCATTCTCTCAACTTCTGTCTTTCTCACTATCCAATAGTCTCTTATAAATACAACCAGCTTTTACATGTGTTTCATTCAAGACACCATCTTCATTAAACCGTATATCAATATAAATATGGAGAGTGGAAAAATGAAAATGAAAGTGGTGGAAAAATCAAGGATCAAGACAGTCTGTGTGTTTTGTGGAAGCAGCCCTGGAAAAAGACTTTGTTATCAGGATGCTGCAGTTGAACTTGGCAAAGAACTGGTACTCACCAAAATTTCAATACGTACATAACTTTTTATTTTAATGTCTAGAAGTCAATTTGCTTTTTCTTTTCTTTTTTCTTCTTTACTTCCTTCCATCCTTTATCTATCTATTTATTTACAGGTGGCTAGAAAAATGGATCTGGTTTATGGAGGTGGTAGCATTGGGCTCATGGGTTCAGTTTCTCAAGCTGTTCACAGTGCCGGTGGTCATGTTATTGGGTAACTTAAATTATTTACATCCTTCCTCTTCTTTTTCGTCTTCGGTTTTAAAATTTTCTTACCTCAATCAATTTGCTTTGTTTTTTACGAAAACATTAGGATCATACCAAGGACTTTAATGGCTAAAGAGGTGATCTTGGCTTAAATTTCATACCTGATAAAAGTCGAAGGTTTTATTTTCATATTTTAAATTATTATGTAGATAACTGGTGAAACATATGGGGTTGTGAAAGCAGTGAGTGGTATGCATCAAAGAAAGGCAGAAATGGCTAGGCACTCTGATGCATTCATTGCATTACCTGGTTTGTTTTTATCCATCATATTACAAATTTTATTTTGTCTCTCCTTCTTTTTATATTTTCTGATGTTATTTTACTACATTCTCAGGTGGTTATGGAACATTGGAAGAACTACTTGAAGTTATAACATGGGCTCAGCTTGGCATCCATAAAAAGCCAGTTAGCAATAACTAATTAACTAACACATGCTTTTTTTCTCCCTCCTTTCCCTTCTCTACTTTTTTATTTTTTATTTTTTGGTTTCTTTCATACGTGTAAGAAATAAATTTACTTATAATTTCACGTTATGTTGCAGGTTGGCTTACTAAATGTAGATGGTTATTACAACTCTCTTCTGACCTTCATAGACAAAGCAGTGGATGATGGTTTCATCAAACCTTTACAAAGAAATATCATCATCTCAGCTCCTAATGCTAAAGAACTGGTTCAAAAAATTGAGGTTTCATTTAACTTATTTTTGCTGTTTCATCTATATATTTACTTATATGTATAATATATATGATAGTACAATTATTGATAATAATAAGATAAAATAAAATTTTGAGTTATATACCACTAAACTTTCTATATTACACATATTTGCATTTTTCGCTTACTTATACATTGAAACATTAAATACATATGCAGGACTATGTACCTATTGAAGATGCAGCAGTAGCAAAACTGAAGTGGGAGATTGAGCAGGTTGGGTATAATTCTGCAGTGCATTCAGAACTTTCCAGGTAGTATATGCAAGGCACAACATGACAAAAATTATAATAACATAGGGGAAGATTCTTAATACAAACGCTCTCATTTTGGGTTTCTAATACTGGTACTAATCCAGGCTCATATAGTTTATGTTGTAGAACAGTAGTACTGAAAAGCCTCATCATTTTGTAACCGCTATACTTTTGTATTTTGTCATCAAATTATTACATAAATGTTGTGTAAATATAATCAGGATATATATGTTTAACCTGCAGCTTTTGCATTTGATCTTATCTATGCGCATGCATCATCCAATAGTTGAGTGCTTCTTTGGTATATATGTACAATGACACTTTCAGGCTCTGAGCCATTTTTTGCCTTTAGTTCCATCTTTATTACTCACTTTTTTTCCTTGTTGTTTTTAGTTTTCTTTTTGTTGGATATAATTTATCTAGCTGTAGTCTGTGGATTCAGAAAGTGAGGGAAATGGATATCATGTGGCATAAATATGTGGCTGTGAATATAATCATCTCCATTTCTTTTGGAAAAGATGAAGAGCATTCCTCATGTAGGGCCACATTTATTGCTGGTCTTACCTTCTAACCTACTTGATTCTATGGATATGAACATTACTTCAAACACATTTTGTTCTTTTCAATAGGAAATTGGTGATATTCAGCCTATTTTGGACTTTTAACATTGAATTTGACTTGGTTGTTGAGGAAAATCAATTATAGCTAACTTGCTCAACTTTAACTCCGCAAGCAAAATGTTCCTTCTTATTAAAAAAATGTACTTTTTCTACACTGAAAGGTCCCTTCAATTGCTAATGTACATTTATGTTAACATCAACTCGATTTGTATTTAGTTTAAATTGTGCTTGTTTTCTATTTGCTTTCTGGCACCAATTGATTTGATTGCCTTGCACTGTTCGAATGAATTAATATGCTAATGTTATTTTAGAACGTACCTCCCATTGAGGCAGCCTGATACATAAAATATAAATTTGGTTTGGAAATAAAATATAATTTTCCTTAATTGATTTGTAATGAATGTGTTGCCAGTGAATATGGCAATTACATATGCTGAGTTGAAGAGTTGTAGATAGGTTTGGGTAGAGCAAGGATTGATGGGCGTTGCAGAACTGGTTGTTGCACAGAAGACTATGAGTGATCGAGTAGGATCCTTGTCTCTAGGTTCTAGCCCATCCTAGCTACATTGGGGATCCATAATTGAAGTCTTAACATTTGAGCCAAATACAACAGTTCAAATACTAGTTATTCCCACACCATCCAAGTTATTTGGTAACAAAAAAACAACATATTGTACAATCCTACTATTTGCGTGTAAAACGTGAAAACATCCCAATCGAGTAAAAATGAAATTAAAAAAAGTAAGAATCAAAGGTAATAGAAATATAACATAATTTTTAAAATGATTCGGCTAGAATCTTAAGTCTGCATTTACTGTCAATTAATTGTGATAGGTTTCACAATTACACCAAATTATACCTGATTTCTGTTGGAATTCCTAATACTAAAATGAATAAAAACAACATAGTCCCACATCGTCAAAATTGTAAAGCTATTCTAATATATTAATAGCATTACAATGAAGGAGTTGGGGCATTGGGGCATCCAAATGTGTGCTTCGTTGTGAGAAGGGAGATCATGCATCACCACCATAGATCCTATTTTTTACTACAAAATTGGGCCGGGTTTTTTGACAGTTGCACGTTATACGAACAGTTGCGAATCTGTTCAGAAGCGGACGCGGATTAACTGAGGAGATGCGACTTCTGAAACAGGTGCGAATTCAGAACAAGTAGCGAACGGTTGCGGCCCGTTAACGAACAGGAGCAATGAAAGGTAACGGGTGCTACCCGTCAGGCGGACGCGACTGTTCGAAGGGTGCAGACGAAATTATAAATAAAAAAGAATACTGATCAAATTCTAATTCTATTCCAATTCTAATTTCTTCTGCTTCTTCTTCTCTACTGCTCTATACAAAAATTACAGAGTTGACGTACCCATTACAATCTCGTGCAGATCACGTTTGTTGTATCTTGAGAGACTTTAAATAAAGTCTTAAGAAAATTGTTACGACAAGCCTCAGACGGAATTTCCTTCTTCAACCGATTAGGTTTATTATTGATTTATATATATATATATATATATATATATATATATGTATATTCTCGTTTCTACGTTGTACTATTTCTTTAAATAGTATAACATTTGATCTATTGCTGTAGTTATTGTTACTATAGTTGTTAGTTTGTTATTGTAATTATTTACAACATATTTATTGTTAAAATAACTAATATAGATTCCAAAGTAGTAGAAACATGTGTTATAAACTTGTGAGACAATTTTATTATTGATTAGTCTCTGTTTTGGTATACTAGACGTATAACATCTTATGACTTTTCTGTTTTAACTAAAACAGAGATGGCAACAGTAGAGCTCTCAACAAATGCTACTACATACAACAGGCTTGATCCATTCAAAGAAGATGGTGATGACTTTATAACATGGCAAAATCAAATGTTATTTTATCTCACTACACTCAGTCTGCAACGGTATCTCGAGAAGGAGTAACCAATTCCTGCACCAGGCAAGGAATCAGATGTTGATATGTGGAAGCATTCTGATTTTCTATGCAAAAACTATATTCTGCATTGTCTCGGCAATGTGCTATACAAAGTATATCAGCCTCTAAAGACAGCAAAAGCACTTTGGAATGCACTTGCCACGAAGTATAAGACGCAGAATATCAGTCTTAAGAAATTCATTGTAGACAAATTCATGAACTACAAGATGGTTAACTCCAAACCGGTGACTGCTCAACTGCATGAACTGCAAATCATCATTCATGAACTCGAAGCGGAAGGTCATAAGGTTGAAGAATCGTTTTTGGTTGAATCCATCACGAGAAAAATACCTCCGTCATGGAGAGATCACCGCAACTATCTAAAGCATAAGAAGAAGGAAATCTCTTTACAAGATCTCATAGTCCGACTGAAAATTGAGGCATATAAACATGGAGTTATAAAACCAAGCGAGGAGGCATTTGTGGCTGAAGGTTCAAAGACAAAAAAAAAAAGAATTTCCAGAAGAAAAAGAAAGCACCAAACAACAAACCAAAAGACAACAAACGAACCAAAAAGTTAAATGACGAGTGTTGGGTTTGTGGAAAGTTTGGACATGCCGGCCGCTAGAGATTGTAGACACAAAAAGGACCACAATAAAGATGCAAATATAGTAGACAACATGGAAGTAGAAGAGTCCAACTTCTCGGCAGTTGTATCTGAATGTAATTTGGTTTAGAATTCTAACCAATGGTGGGTAGACACAGGCGCTACTCGTCATGTCTACTTTGACAAATCCATGTTTTCTACATGCCAGAAATTCGATCATGAAGAAAAACTCTATATGGATAATTTTGTAGTATCCGTGATTGAAGGCAGTGACACAGTAATCCTCAAGTTTACTTCGGGAAAAACTGTCAAGTTGAATGATGTGCTCCACGTTCCATACATACGTAAGAATCTCATCTCTGGTGCAGTACTATCGAAGAAAGGATTCAAAATAGTGTTCGAGTCAGACAAGATGGTTCTGTCCAAAGCTGGAATCTATATCGGAAGGGGATATTTATGTGATGGCCTACTTAAGGCAAATGCAACCGTTACCGGCAATAAAACTATGTATTCTGATTGTGCTATTAATAAAATTGAAGTTTCTTACTTGCTTAAGCATGAAATTTCACAATGGCATGATAGATTGGGATACATAATTTTTTGAAAAATGAAAACATTATCAAACATGGGATTAATTTCAAAATTCCAAGTAGATATGAACTACAAATATGCGACACGTGTAGAAGCAAAAATGGTAAAACACCATTTTAATCTGTTGACAGAAGCACCGAACCACTAGGTTTTGTTCATACAGATTTATGTGATTTTTTCATTACCTACAAGAAGTGTAAAAAAGTACTTTATCACGTTTATTGACGATTATACGTGTTAACGGTAAAAATAGCTTTAACGCTAACACCCGGTGTATATCGTGATGAAGTGAAAGCACCACCCGCTTGCACGGGAATCAAAGTAAATAGAAAATAGCAGGAAAGTAAAAGAGACAGAGATTTTTATAGTGGTTCGGTTTCTAGCAAGCCTACATCCACTTTACATCCTCCATTATGTTTTTCGAGCACACTTTACAAGATTACAACACTTTTACAACACGATCTTTTGATTACAACACTTTTACAACACGATCTCTTGATTACAACACGACTAGAGAAAGGAAATTAGAATTTTGATGATGGATTGCTCCTTAGATTCATGTTGAACGAAGTCCATTACTTGATGAAGATTCTTCGGTATTTGAAGTGTTTGGAGAGTCGAGAAATCAGCAGAGTCTCGGTGCTTTGGAATCCAGAAAGTCCCCCTTGAATGTGGAGTTGGTGGAGTATTTATAGGTGATTTCTGGGGTTAGGTTGGCTGGGTTAAAGGTCGCGAGCGACCTATGGAGTGGCAGGAGAGAGGATAGCGACTTAAGGCATAGGTCGAAGGCCGTTAGCGACCTAAGAAGCAGTGGCGTAGGGATCGGCGACCTAGGGAGCTACGGCTTAGGGAGTAGCGACCTAGAGAAGTCATGGCTTAAGGCTGTTGAGGCACGGGGCGACCTAAGGGAACAGATAGGATACGGCTTAGGTCGTGAGCGACCTACGGGTTAAGGATTTAGGTCGTGAGCGGCCTACAGGTTAAGGAGAGGAGGTAGGTCGTTAGGTCGTGTGGAATTCTCTATCTCGCTAGGTCGCTGGAAGCTTTAACATGTTAACTAGCTGGAGGCTTTTGACAGCTAGGTCGCTTAAGTTAGGTCGTTCGAGTCTTCAAGTAGTTAGGTCGCTGGAAACCTTAACTCGTTAGGTCGCCTAAGGTCATCGGCTTTGTTATCTCGCTAAGTACTTAAGTCGTTGGACGCTATAGATCGCTACATACTTGGGAAGTTAGGTCGCTAGGTCATGTACCATCCTAGGTCGCTGCCTTTAGGCCATTGCTCTTAACTCGCTGAGTTGCTTTAGCTCGTTGGATACTCCATGCCCTAGGTCGCATACCGTTTTGGACGGGGCGCTGCCCCCTGGACCCCGCGACCTGACCGGTCAGGTCGAACACCGTAGCGGTGGCGTTGCCCCCGCACCCCCACCTTAGGGGGTTGGCACCCCCCCGGACCCCCCCTCCGTAGGGGATCTTAGATGAGAAATCTTTCAACAGAACTTGTCTTATTGAGATGCTGAGTTGACCAATCTTTGAGACAAGCTATCTTTGGTTTTCTCGGTCGATCTTTTGATATCACGGCCTTGCTAAAAAAGGCGGGATAACAATACGCGATATTGCTATGTATATCTTTTGAATAGTAAAGATGAAACAATTACATCATTTATAAAATACAATGCTAAGGTAGAAAATCAGTTAAACAAAAAGATTAAGATATTAAGATCTGATCGAGATGGAGAATATGAATCACTGTTTGAACAGTTCTGTATCGAAAATGGTATAATTCATCAAACAAAAGCTCCATATTCACCACAAAAAAATGGTGTAGCCGAGAGGAAGAACAGAACGTTAAAAGACATGATTAATGCCATGCTTTTAACCTCTGGTCTACCGACGAACTTATGGGGGAAGCCTTAAATATGTCTAATCACATATTAAACAAAGTCGCTCACAATAAATTAGGAACAATTCCATATGAGTTATGGAAAGGACACAAACCAAGTTTTAAATACCTCAAAGTGTGGGGGTGCTTGAAAAAGTTCCAGTTCCACCTCCCAAGAAAGTCAAACTTGGACCAAAAATAGTAGATTGTTACTATTTAGAGCCAGCCCAAAATAGTAGTGCCTATAGATTTTTGGTATTCAAGTCCGATATAATTGATATTCATGTAAATACAATCATGGAATCTAGAGATGCCTCAATCTTTGAAGATGTGTTTCCACACAAAAGGAATGAAGGGAATAATGTCCCTAAAAGGACAAGAGAAGAATCCAGCAATTCACATGAAGGTGAAACTCATCATGAGATTGAGCAAGTAGAACCAAGAAGAAGCGTAAGGGATAGGACTTCCAAGTCATTTGGTTCAGATTTTTTCACATATGTGTTAGAACACGAACCTCAAACGTACAAGGAAGCAATGCCATCTTCTGAATCTTCATGTTGGAAAGAAGCAATCCAAAGTGAAATTGATTCAATTCTAAGTAATAAAACATAGGAAATTATTGATATTCCACCAGGAATAAAACCTATTTTGGCTGTAAATGGATTTTCAAGAAGAAAATGAAAGCAGATGGCTCTATCGACAAGTATAAAGCCAGATTAGTAGCCAAAGGATATCGTCAAAAAGAAGGAGTAGACTCCTTTGATACATATTCGACGGTAACATGAATAATCTCTATAAGAATGCTAATAGTAATTGCATCGATCTATAATCTAGAAATTCATCAAACGGATGTAAAGACAGTGTTCTTAAATGGAGATCCCAATGAGGAGATCTACATGGAGCAACCTGAAGACTTTGTTTCCAAAGGAAATGAAAACAAAGTCTGTAGATTAGTAAAATCATTATACGGACTAAAACAAGATCCAAAACAATGGCACGCAAACTTTGATAGTGTCATGATGAGGAATGGTTTTCGTATATATGAATGCGATAAGTGTGTTTATTATAAACAAATTGAAATCATATGTGATGATTTGTTTATATGTAGACGATATGTTAATATTTGGTCCAAATACTCAGGTAATAGAGACCATAAAGAAGGTGTTAATTAGCAATTTCGATATGAAAGACTTAGGAGTTGCAGAGTTGAGAATCAAAATAATAAGAACACCTAATGGAATTGAATTATCTCAGTCACACTATGTAGACAAAGTGATTGAAAATTTTCAAAATTTTGGAATTAAAGGAGTAAGAACACCTTTTAATCCATTAGAAGTACTACATAAAAACGCTAATGAGAGTGTAATGCAACTGGAATACTCTCATGTAATAGGATGTCTCATGTATCTCATGAATTGCATAAGACCAAACATACCTTATGTAGTAAGTAGACTGAGCAGGTATATAAGCAATCCAGGAAAGGAACACTGAAAAGAACTACCGAGAGTGCTTGGATATTTAAAAAATACCACAAATTATTCAACACATTATGGAAAATATCCTGCGGTCTTAGATAGATATAGTGATGCTCTAGATTGCTGATTCAGAGGAATCAAAATCAACGATCGGTTATGTATTTACCTTAGCAGGGGTAGCAGAGTCATGGAAATCAACTAAACAAACATGCATAGCTCGGTCCACTATGGAATCAGAGTTCATTGCTTTAGATAAAGTAGGCAAAGAAGCAAAATGACTTCGTCACTTTTTAGAAGATATTCCGTTTTGGCCTAAACCTGTACCGGCCATATGCATACACTGTGATAACCAAGCTGTGCCAAGTAGAGTGCACAACTTTGTGTATAATGGAAAGTCATGACATATTCGTCAACGCCATAACACAGTTAGACATTACTCTCAAATGGAACTATTTCCATAGATTATGTGAGAACAAATGATAACCTAGCAGATCCATTTGCTAAAAGTTTATCAAGAGAAAAAATTGACTGCGCATCGAGGGGATTGGATTTAAAAGCCTAAACCACCAAGAGTTATCTTATACGGAAACCTATCCTAGCGACTGGAGATCCCATGACTAGGACCAATAGGCAAACCAGTTCTAAGTAACCCAAGACGTAATGCATTTGCATGGACATAGTCCAACTCCATTCCTATGGTGCACAATATAAATTCATGCCTACAGAAGTATTTGAAGGTTAAAACTATGTTTTCTAATGATGACCATATCTTAGAAATAACAAGTGGGGTATATGTAGGATACTCTTAATGGTTGCGATCACTTATGTTAGTGTGAGCTGGGTCGGCTCTATGAGAATATTAAAGGCTTATATTTTCTATAAACACTCGCAGAACCAAAAATTGTTCAGGACCAAAATGTACACAACCAAGAGATTGAATGAGAAGGGAATCAATGCTTTGTAAAGCTTATTGTCTGGATATACAATAAAGGCCGACGGTTCAAGATGAAATAATTCACCGATTAGCCAATTAGATCCGATAAGTTTTAACTAGGGAAAGTTCAAAGTGAAATACCTACTTATCCACGATAAAGCATTATTCCATATATACTCTGTTATATTTTGCTTTATATGGAGGATATATATGTTATCATTCATGTGGGGGTTATTGGAATTCCTAATACTAAAATGAATGAAAACGACATAGTCTCACATTGCCAAAATTGCAAAGCTATTCTAATATATTAATAGCTTTACAATGAAGGGGTTGGGGCCTTGGGGCACCCAAATGTTTGCTTCGTTGTGAGTAGGGAGATCATGCATCACCATCACACACACGCGTGCGCCACCGTCGTCCGTCCGACTGAACCGAACCGGGTCGAGCTCGAGCTCGGGTTCGGGTTTGGGTTTAGGTCTAAATGATCCTATTTTTACTGCAAAACTGGGCCAGGTTTTCTGATAGCTGTACGCTATATGAACAGATGTGAATTGTTTAGAAGCAGATGCGGATTGACTGAGAGGGTGCGACTTCTGAAGCGAGCGTAGGTTATTTGGCGAACAGATGCATCCGTTAGCAGACGGAAGCGGATGCAACCCATTAGACGCGGGCGAGTGCGACTTATGGCAGCAGCGGGTGCGAACGAAGAATAAGTAGTGAACGGGTGTGGCCCGTTAACGAATAGCAGCAATGAAAGGCAATGGGTGCAACCCATCAGGCAGACGCGACTGTTCGAAGGGTTGCGGACGAAATTATGAATAGAAGAGAATACTGATCACATTCTCATTCTGTTACAATTCTAATTTATTCTGCTTCTTCTTCTCTACTGCTCTATACAAAAATCACAGAGTTGACATACCCATTACAATCTCGTGTAGATCACGTCTGTTGTATCTTGGAAGACTTTAAATAAAGTCTTAAGGAAATTGTTACGACAAGCCTCGGATGGAATTTCCTTCTATAATTGGTTAGGTTTATTATTGATATATATATATATATATATATATCATTTTTGTTTCTATGTTGTACTATTTCTTTAAATTGTATAACGTTTGATCTATTGATATAGTTATTATTACTATAGTTGTTAGTTTGTTATTGTAATTATTTACAACATACTTATTGTTAAAGTAACTAATACAGATTCCAAAGTAGTGGAAATCCGAGTTATAAACTTGTGAGACAGGTTTATTATTGATTAGTCTTTGTTTTGGTATACTATATGTATAACAATTTCAGACCTAGGAAAAGATTGTTTTTGAATTTTTGGCTATAATTTTGCTAGAATCTGAATGTAGATCAAGAGTTCCAAAAAGTCGTTTTCTAGTTGATGTTTGTTATCTATTTAGGGACAAATCCTAACACGAAAATCGCTAGATTTGGTTTGAACAAGAAAAATCTTCAGATTTGAAGTTTTAGGATGAAGAACATGTCAAATTATGCGATGTGCAACAATTATAATGGTTGAGTACTGATAGATATGGATCGCTATTAACTCAACTCTCTGACTTTTTCTTGTACCCTTGGTGTATTAAAGACTTCTAGCTTAAGTAGTTGGGTTTCTGGGTCAGTATCTATCCACGTTAAATTTCGTAAACGTCCTTGTTTCTTCTTCAAACATTGATCTTCACAAATATAGGTGCCCCTAGTGTCATATGTGATCGTTCGCAACCGACCAATATGACTAGTGGCTTTCCTGACCTATCTTCTTGAGTTCTTTCAATCTTGATACCCTTGATGTTTTCCAAATTTCGTAGTCCATTTCTCCATAATCATATAGTCCAAATCCATCAAAATATCATTTGAGTAAAATATTGGATGACACTAGCCCTACTTACTCCCCCCAAACATAAAGTATGCTTCTGTGTGTACAAAACATACCTGGACTGCAACAAACCGTTGGATCCGAATCTAGATCTGCAAAGACGCTTCTATTATCGGAGCTGATTTCGTGAAACATTGCATCTCACATGATAATATCGGCATATTGTCACGGTTGGAGAATCACATCACTTCGGTAGATATAAATACCAAAGTCTTCAAGCTAAAATTTTCACTCAATCCCATGTTCATGTACAAGCTTAAATTAAGAACTTTAGGTTGGAAAAGTTCTAAATAATAAGTAGCGACTGATTCAAACAAAAGATAAGTACATCGCCTTTAATAACACCACAATAAAAATAGTCTAAACAAAAGAAATAATTTATAATTGAGCTAGGAGTGATTCAAATGTTGAGAATCTCATGACATTGTTATACGATAACAATGTTGTGATATGGTTCGTAAAAGAACCTAAACTTGATAGAAGTTGAAAGACATGCTCCGAATGGCTCCACATGATAAAGTCAGTTTATCGGTAATGAAAAGAGTTAATTGACAGAGTACATAGTTAAGAAAAAATAGCATACCCATTCACTAAAGGACTGGCCCAGTTAGTCTTGAGAAAACTGATTGAAGGAGTTGAAATAAGATTCTATAATTATCCCAAGTGCAAGTAGAAAATTTATAGAGTTAGGATACCGTATAGGCAATTATGTAATTTTCTACATATATGTAGTTCGATAACCAATCTCGTTCGTAATAAAGGTGTTTGATTCCAATTATATACTTCATTATACTATGACATATTAATTAATTGATTGATTAAATTAAAGTATACTGAATGTAAAATTCTTAAATGATATGTTATGTGATAGTAATTACAATGTATTATAGTCATGCTAATTTTATCATATTGAAAAATAACATACTGTTTTAAATATTCCTAGTCTAGATGTTTCGAGAAAGGATATCGATTCATCCATTAAGACTAAAGTACGTAATGCTTTCCAAATATTAAGTCATATATTACTCATGGCTATTGGAAGCACTGAAGGGTTACACACTAATAGTTACTGGATAACTATGAAATGACTCACTCGAGTGTTTTTTGTTGGTTAATATAACTAAGATCAAATAGAGAATCTTGAAGGGATGATATTACACAGTTCCTTCTACTTGAGAATATTGTAAAACTTCAATATAGACATTCTACTTTGATTATAGTTAAATCATGACATGATACTCATTGAACGGCTATAGTTGGTTTAAGTTTAAAAAATAAAAGTGAAACAGTATCCAACAGAGAATTCGTATCCTAAACTATATGAGGTTGGTATCCTGGTCAACTCGAAGTCAAAGTCTTTGGCTAAAGCAGCATAGTTAATTATTATTATTATTATTGAACCAAGGATTTTGTGTTTCGACTAATCAAATTTAATGTGGACGATGTTGGGATTTTAACCAGACCTAAATTCCATAAGTCCTAATGTGGTATAGTGTTGATGAAGAAAATTGGTGCAAATAACCGTTACTATCAGGCACCGCTTACAATAAGTAAAATTGATTTTACCAAAAAAAAAATAATCGATAAATTCGTCCAAAATGTTACACTACAAGCTAAAGTGACGCAAGTACATTAATATATGAATTATTCAATATCGATCGCTGATTGAATTTACAACTTTGAGTTGCATAACCGTAATGATGAGTATTCTGAAAAATAGCCCGATTTAATTAACTTACAATCACGGTAAACTAATCAATATTTTTTATAAAATATTAATTGTTAAAATTTATTTGATTTGTTTAAATACCACTATTATTTAATAAAGTGCATGTCCAAAAGTTATAGATGCGTGTATCAATATGCAGTATCGATAGAATATTTAACTTAAATTTAAATAGATTAGTTGCTAAGCGTGAGAAACTTTTGAGGCCCACATCGCCTTTTTTATGACCTGCCATGCATGATGATGGGGTCTGGGTGGTGATTTGATGAGATTTAATGAGAAACTAAATATGGAAGTTTTTAATGGAGGGAATTAAAAGTTTCATTATTTTCCTTAAAATATAATTCTCTTTATTTTGTTTCATCACTCTATAAACAATTCATTTTCTTCCGCTCTTCACTCTCTCCCCTATCTTGGTGTAAATTTCATGTGTCCATGGAATAAAAATTCTAAAAACATATTAAAACAAAATGAATTCATTCAAATTAGTGTTTGCTTTTTGATCCTTGCCAAATCAAGAGCTTGATTCACTTAAATTGGGATTTTATTCTTCATTAAAGGTGAAAATATTTGACCTCATCTTTAGGTGATTCTAATTTTATTTGGTTATAGATTCATCGTGTTAACAAAGTTTACACTTCTTGTGCTCATGTTGACAAAGTTTAGGTAATTCTTTTGTAATTCTAATTATAAACTTCTTGTGCTCATGTTAACAAAGTTTAGGTAAATTTATGTTAACATGTTAACTAATTTATAACTTTGTCAACAAAATTATAAACTCGAGTGATTGCATTAGAACTTTACGAATACGCTATCCCAACGTTGTTGGTCATCTTTCTTTGGTTTCGATTGCTTTTGCTTTCTGCAACGTATCACATTTCTTTTTTTTGTTTGGTCGCTAGCGATCCATGTGGGATGGGACGCTAGCGACCATAACTGCATAGTTGAATTTTTTAACAACATGAAGTTTGGTCGGGTCACTAGCAACCCATAATGGGTCGGATCGCTAGCGACTCGATTACTTAACATTTTTTTTGCTTTTCTTTGCTCACTTACATACAGTGCTAGAGCTGGCCTCGCTTGATTCGACCCATGTCAGTAGATCCTACAAGCGATCCACTTTCTGAGCGACTCATCTCCGAGCAACAATCTTTGAGCGATTCAACCATCTTCCAATGCCTTGATTCATCATTCTAATTGATTCCTTCCATTGTGATTTCGTTTTCAAACCGTAAGTTCTAAGTCAAAATTTTAGCTTACAAGCCTTAGCTCGTCGTGGAATTGTAGCCGACCCTATCTTACTGCCGAACTGAAATTGGCTCGCCATCGATCCATTCCACCATTTGTAATGTTGACTACGAGAAATTTAAGTTGATTACAGTTTAATGGAGGAAGCTAGTAAATCGAGTCTCAAGTTGTTTCCCAAAATGACACTTGGGTTTCGGCCTAGTACTTGACACGTTTTACTATCTTCGTCCATTAGACCAGGACTGACTTGTGTCTAGTTCCACAGCCGTTACTATATGTCACATACTAGTCGATTATGTTGAGGTTACCATGCAAATTTGGCTTTGACTATTCATCCATCTATTGAATTTTCAGTGTGAATCGTCGATGGCCACTTCAAAATGTTTTTTTTAATGCTCCGTAGTTTTCAAAAAGGTTTAGGTCGATAAGTGGGTGCATGACATAGATTTGGAGTTGTCCTGTATAGTTTTAGTTCGACCTACGATGAAGCTACATTTTGTCTCGAACGATTGCACGCCATTCTGGAGCGAAGTCTTGCTCTTGGTCCTTAACTTTTTGTTTTTGGGAATTTGGTTAAGTTCTAATCGATGCTTTTGAACTCCAATGCAAAAATTTATTCCAAAATGGATATAGTGGATGATTCAATCGTATCGCTCTTCATAGTTCTGTATTCCAATGATCCTGAAAAGAAAAGCTTCCCGCGTCGCCTCAGACAGCGGCGCCGTTATGGATCGTCGATCGATAATGGGTAAGTGTGGAAGAAATAATTTTAAAGGATGACATCGATTGTTATTCAAATGCAAGCAAGATCGCTACACTGGATTGTTTGTTCACGGTATTCAGGATACTGACTCTTCTCATGTAGATAACACACTGCATTTGCCCCGGCCAATGCTCTCCGATTGGTCAAAATACGTTGACATCCCTTGGATTCCAAGCATTGATTATACGAGAATATTTAAAGTAAAACATACCTGACATGATTGAATGCTAAGTTTTGTTGTTGAAAATGATATTTCGGTCATCCAGTCTTTAGTCTGGTGGAGGTTCTTCCACTCCTCCAGAAGCGTGGTCCTTCACAACTTACTCTTTGCTTACTATTCCTATCTTATTAGGAGGACCGATTGTAGTTAAATTACAAGGCACAGTTGCCCTTGTAGAGTTGTAGTTGAAGTTCAATCAGGCACAATTTTAGCCTTCAAAAACTAGCACATGAGTTGTTCGATTGCGATTACCCTTTCTTGCATTTTTGGAATTCAACAAACACCAGCCTCTGTCTCCGGGACTATTGGCTTGATTGCTCGATTTCGAACATTTCTTTTTCTTGTTGTTGCACTTCTTGTGCTCATGTATAATATACTCATTTACTTTAATTCTATAAATGTAAGTAATACTTCTGCGGTCATTTCAACATATTCTATTTCATGGCTTTGTTCAGAACTATAAAGTAGCTTGGTCTAGCCAGTTCTATAGGTAAACCCTACATATGCTCAACTGAGTTAGTTTCAACAAAGTGTTGGGTAAATGCTTTAGTCTATATGGCTGATTACTTTGGCCATCGAGCCACCATGTTTTGGGAGACTAGGTTTCTTGGGCAATAAGTTCAAATCCCCAGTTTGATTGATACGATAACTCCTTTCTTCAAGGATTAGGAATTCTTTTGCTTTATCCCAAGATCTGATTTTTGTAATGATGTTGGCATGTATTAAAAAGATGAGTTTCTAGCATCTTTTGCTCAAGTAAATTCTTTTGAATTCGACATTGAGATCCTAATCATGTATTCGTTTCTATCTTTGGAAACTCATACACGGATGAATTAACTCTATGGATTTTTCCTTAATGTTGTGAATCTTCAAATAGCATGACCAAACTTTAGGTAATGGCATTATCCTGCAAGTTGGAACCAAATGATCTAGTTAGACCGTAAGTAAGCTATTGATCCTTCTCATCATCGCCGGACTATGAACGAAGGTGGATTTCTGAATGCTAAGTCCTTCATTTCCTTTATTGGTTATTTTTTTGCTAGGATGCTCTGTTTTATAATACAGAACCATTATGTAACCAACCTCCCAGTTATTCGTGTTTGGACTTTTGAAACATATCTTTTGATCTGGTATCCATGTTTCTATCCCTTCTTGAGGGACTAGCTATTCTGAATGACTGCATTTTTGCGATTGAGAGAGACAGAAATCTGTGGGGCGAATTGCTCAATTGCCCCCAGTTTAGCTCTCAATCCCATTCTGGAATTGAGGATGTTTGAGGTTTTTATTTTCGACCTTCCACGATTGCTCCCGCTTGTTCTTGGTCATGCATGCTCTTCTTTATTACTGATGTTGTCACAGAAGTTTTGTACATATGTCAACTCCTACCTTTGAGAATTGATAACCTAGTTGTTTGGTTCCAAAGAACATTTCCTCGAGGATGCTATCTTTCGACTGTGTCTAAATTCTTTCTAAGTTGAATTTAGGAAGTTGGTTGTTTACCAGCTTTCATCCCTAGAAACTAATACGTGGGCAATTCAATCCTGGGATTTGCTTTTGATGCTCCTTTATTCTTGTGTAGTGGCTGATTCCTTGGTAAAAGGTCGACCCATCCGGCTGACCTATGAAAGGTTGTCTTTCCGTTGTTGCCTATCATTGGGAAACAACAGTTTTTCGAAGAGAAGGTAGAAACTTAGGTGAGGAGCAACTTCTATTTATAGAAGCTAGTGCATCAATGAATCATTGCGATGAGTGTTTCTTATCAACCATGTAAATTAAAGTTTTCCTGGCATTGCCAGGGTAATAATGGTACTTAGTGAGTAGAATGTTTTTCGGGGTTGCCGGGACAACACCGGTACTTATGAAATAGAAAGCTTCCTAGAATTATTGGGGTAACACTAGTACTTAGGATATAGAAAGTTTTCCCGTCGTTGCTAGGGAAACACCGGTACTTAAAAGATAAAAGAATGCCTTGGTATTGGTGAGGCAACACCGACACTCAGGAGGTTGGGATTGATTTTCCCCATCGATTCTATGGTGCTCTTAGTCCAGTTGTGTACTTGTTTCGATCTTTGAAAACCAACACTTCGATGATTGGACAGTAGAAGTATTTCTTAGTGCCGCTTGTCTTCGGGCAGTGTCAAAGTCATGTTGGTGATGGTCTTTGACGGTTTGCACTTCTCTTGCCAATTTTAGTTGGAATTACTATAATAGGGGGCGTTTGAAAACCACTCATCAGTTAATGGTGTTTGCATTCTAGTTTGCATTTTTGTAACTTAGAGTCATTCTGTGAGCGGTCAACTCATACTTGATTTGTGTTTATACTTCGGCCCACGCTCCGGGGACTTAGAGTTCATGGGTGGTTGCACTTTCGCCAAATTTTTTGTACTCCAGTTCATAGTCGATGACTGGGAGATTTCTATGAGTTGTTTTTCTAGTCCATGTTCCGGTGACTTAGAGTACTCTAGTCCATACTCCGAGGACTTAGAGATTTTTTGAATTATTTATACTTCAGTCCGCGCTTCGAGGACTTACAGATTTTGTGAATAGTTTATACTCTAGTCCACGCTCTTGGGACTTACAGTCTGTTTGGTGATGGTTGAATCATTCATCCGATCCTATAGAGTTGAGTAGATTCCCTTTAACCCAATGTGGTTGTTTTCTCAACGTTGCTTAACTTTGAAATGCATCGTGTTCTCTAACGATAAGAGTTCCAGGCATTTCCGTTGCCTAGCTTTGTTTATACATGTCAAGTATTACCATTAGAGATGCAAGGTTGTTGCTTAAGCAATTCCATAGTTATTCTTATTCATGAAAAATAAAATTTCCTCCAATTGGTTTTTGTTATGTTCTGATGACTACTTGGGGAACCCTTCATTTCCAGGTGCCAAATTTCAGGTTCTTATTGAAAATTAGAAATTGAGGAGTAAGTTATCACATTGCCCCTAGTATGACTGCGTTCATTCCTATATTGATCATGGATCGGTAGAATTTGGTAGTGTTTGTCTTGAAGCCGTGGCACTTAACGTCGCTTGTTTCAGGCCATATTCATCATTCTAGATTGATAGCATTATTACGGATATCGATCTTATTCATTGGTTCCAATCTTTGGGAATCAATGGTTTAGCTGCTCGATTTTGAGTGTTCTCTCCTTTCCATGGTCTATCTTCGGATAACCGCTGGTTTTCTACTAGTTAGGGTTTATTAGACCTCAGTCGAGCATCTGCTTCTATTCTTTAGAAACTGATGTATTGATTATTTGATTCTGAAATAGCCTTCAATCGTCATCTATCTCTGGATGATGATTAGTTCCTTCTTTAATTGCAAGTTGGAGCGATCTTTTATCCTGACGGAGTGTTAATGTGTTCAATGGCCCTCAGTCCACAGGGCTGGTTATTCTGAACAATTGATGTGAGACTTGACATTCTTGGTGGCTCCTTGGATGCCCCTAGTCAAAGGTACGTTGTAGCTCCTATCTTTAGGAATTCATGACTTGGTTGTCTTGAATTTTGACATTTTATACTTAACTTTGGCCAAATATCAGAACTCCTTGCCGACTTTTTGGTTTGCGGGCTTTGCGGTACTACCGAAGCAATGTCAGTTCTTTCAGACAGTGGGAGTTGATCCCTTTTAATCAAAGTCCTTGCTTTTGAGAGTGCGCGACTTATGAAGTTCCTCTATGTTTCCAATCTTCGAGCAACGTTAGGGGTTTAAGCTCTTTATGAGTAAGTACGTCGATTGCAAAATGCATGGCTTTCCATTCTCGGTGTTGCCTTTCTCCGGGCTATGCGAGGAGCGTAAATTTTGGCACGGCTTTTGGAATGCACATCTTTTGGTGATTCTCAGCGTTGTCTATCTTTGGGAAACAGAGGAGTTAGTCCTTGGTGTCTCTCGGCGTTGCCAATCTTCGGGCAATGCAAGAAATTAGTCTTTTAGTGCTTCATCCGTTGCCTATCTCCGGGCAATGTGAGGAGTTAGTTTTTAGTGCTTCTCAGCAATGCCTATCTTTAGACAATGCGAGGAGTTAGTTTTTTAATGCGCGTTGCCTATCTCCAGGCAAGATGAGGAGTTAGTTTTTGATGCGTGGCTTACGAAATGCATGGCTTTTGGTGCTCCTTGACGTTGCTTTTCTCCAGGAAAGGTGAGGGGTTTAAGTTTTGGTCCTTCCTGATGTTGCTGGGACAACAATGGTTTTTGGAAGGCAAGGATCGTGTTCCACCGATCGTATGGTTTGAGTCGATTTGCTTCCGTCGACCCGATGGTTATTTATTATGAACATGGCTTATGGGATGCACACAGTGGTTTGGACCTTCCTGGTGCTAGAGGAGTGATACCAGTTCATAGATGTTTTGAATCGGGTTTTCTCATCAATCTGGCGGTTTGACTTCGCTGGAACGTGGTTTCGTCGGTTCAAAGAGATATTTAGTTTTTAGATTGGGTAGTCATAACTTGACTATTAAGAAAGAGCTTATGGGAGTTTGGGACTAGACTCTTAGTTTTCGGTCCAAACTGTAAATAGAGGATTGGTCTTTGACTGGCATACGGTTTAAGAGGAAGAGGAATTGGCCATTAAGAACGATAAAATAGTAGTTGGAAAGAAGTGGGCAAGTATTATGCTAGTATTTCATTTGTTGCACTAGCTAGGTCATTAAGTCTGCGGCTATCAAAATGCTAGAATTTTTTTACTGTGGTATAATTAGTCTAGGCCTTTCTTATGGCTATTCAAGTGTGTGCAGTGCTCCCCATGCCACACGGTTGTTGGCGTGCTTGAACTGTATCCATGGTCTCTCTACCACTCGTCTGATTATCCCCAGTCCAATTGGAGTGGTTCTTCTGCGTTGTTAGTCTTGGCTTGATTCAAGTCAGCCTCTGATTAACCACAATTCGATATAGTTTTGGCTTTATTCCTTTGAGCGATTTTGAAGCTCTGAGGTTCAGCACTGTTTGTTTCATCGATCGTTTATTTATTCCAAGTGACTGATATGATTGTCGATTTATGGCTCTAGAGCACGACTTCGTTGACTCCAATGGACTTTGGGTTAGATGACTACTAATCTTCCTATTCACCTTCACGGATATCGTACATGAATTTCGTAGATCTACCAGTTTGCCTCACGATGCTTTAGTTCATGACAGACCTTCACGTCTGCGAAGGGATTTATTTGGATTAAATGACCAATGATCTATTGGTTTACCTTCACGACGCTCCTGTTCATGAAAGACCTTCACGTTCGTGAAGGGTTTTTTTAGATCAGATGACTGCTGATCTACCGGTTTACCTTCATGATGCTCTAGTTCGTGAAAGACATTCACGTTCGTGAAGAGTTTTTTGCAATTGGATGTTTGACAACTAGACGACCTTGGAATGATAATTTATCAATTCCGAGGGGAGATTTGGGCCGTGTTTCCGACGGCCCGACGGTCTTAAAGCAATGATTCATCGACTTCAAGAGGAATATTTTGGATTCAGCTCAAGGGACACAGTTTTATTGGTTCATGTAAGCTAAGGTGTTAGATCCATTTATTCGATGATCCTTTGGATAAGACTTCACAACGCCCCAGCAACGGCGGTTCTCAAAAGGGGGATTGATATGACTCGTCGAGGGCAAAGAAGCATTTCTTTCACCATGCTATCTGCAATGCCCCTAGTGTCCTGCTATGGCTCATTTGGAAAAGAAGAGTAGACAAGGATGGATGAGATGGTGGAACTTTAGGTTGCTATCCTACTCCTTAGTTGCTAGCTAGGTAGAATGTTATTTGATAATCTTCCTTTCGTCTGATTTTATCAGTTAGTTGGGGCACTTTTCTGCTAGGTCTTGGTAGCCATGCTTCTGCAGAAGGTCCCTGAGCTCCTGTAGCTCCTTCATCGTTTGGTATGTTTTTTGGCACACTGCAGAGTTTTTCTTCTTCTAATTGCATTACATCTAGTCTTTAGAACCGGTTTGTACTTATTTTAACGTATCAAGGAAAGATTTGTCGAATGAATGGTCGAACCATGTTCGTTCATGGAATGGGATTCTATCCCCAACATTCAGAATGAAGCTTGGCAATCAAATGGTATATTCTATAGGTGCGAATTTTCCCATTAAGTCGTGAAAAAGGCAGGTGATGAATGATTTGATAACATCCATGCTGGGGTCAGAAGATTGATTCTTGCATAAATTTCTCTGTATTCTTTCTAGCAAGTGAAGATAATGAGTTATTAAGTAGGGAATTAAGTTGCATCTGTTTCAGGCTGCAATCATTTCCATTTATTGAAATCTAGGGATTATTAGCAGGCGGCCAATCGCGACTACTTCGAGTCTAATATCAAGGTTGCTGAGTGGATAGTCAATCATGTCTACTTTCTATTGGACTCTGAACTTGAGGTCTTTATTCTATGCCTCGGCGTCCAAAATTAGGGGAATATGGTAGTTGATAAACGATCGAATCACGTTCTTCTTGATGAACCGTAGGTTCAATCACGGTCTGCAGGGATTGGCTAGCGACCAAATCTAAGTACTTGGTCACCTGCATCGTTGCGGAAGTAGTTTAGTTCAACTTGGTTGTAGTTCAAAACATAATTTAAATTTAAATTAAAATAAAATAATTCAAAGAAGATTGGAATAAATCTCATTGATAAGTGAAGCAGCGTCGTGTTCTCACAATTCCACTTTTCCCCTATCTCCTTTCAGTGGGTGGCGACCCTCAATGGTCATGTTGATAATTGGAGTTCTTTATTGATAGGCCTTGGATGTTCCCTACCCGCCGCTCTACAGGGATTTCACATAATGTTAAAGCCTTCATTTCCGAATCAGCTTTTCGATCACATCTCGGAGACGTTTGCAATCGCCAATGTTAGGACCGTGTGGATAATGGAATATACAACATTCCTTGGATTTTTCTATGGACTCCGGTAGACCCTCTCGAGGCTGGTTTTCAGTGTTGCTCTGAGTCATGAGTATCCAAGTAGAGGCTATCAATTGAATCTTTCAAGGGAGCATATGAGGCGAATTTTGAGATCCTGGGTTTGGTTCAAGTCAAATGGGTGATTACTCGAGTTCGAATTTGAGCCAGGACTCAAATGAGTTTTTCAACAACCATTTTGATGATTTTTGACGATGACCATTTGTGATTCGACGACGGGAGCTCCATGATAGGATTGAAAGCTAGTCAATCGAGAATGGTCATAATATAGCATGGGACCTAGGCATTATAGCTGATTTCGGTTTATGTCATATCTTACCGTTTGAGTAGCAGTTCCTCGTCTGTTGCTTGACACCATGCTATAGCACGGGTTTAGAGCTTCTTCTAGAATTTTGCACGTTGGCATTTTCTTCCAATTTTTCTTCCTCAAATTGTTTGTCGTTTTTAGAGCTAGAGAGAGCCATCCTTATAACCTTCCACAGGTTTTCACTCCTAATTTCAAGTTTGTAGCCGGTCTTTTTGAAGTAGGTGTAGTGTCAACATTTTCTTCCATCATCATTCTTCTTGAAGCTCCGTCGATTGCTTCCTTTCAACTATATTGCCCTGGTTTAGGGGTTCAGGGCTGAACGTGGCCTCTGAAGTTCGTAGTACACGTTAAAAATCATCATGAACCGAGCTAACTTCATGGATCGTTATCATTCCATAGGCTATGGATCGCCAATGACCCATAGTTTCTAGTGACCCATAGCTCCTGGCGACCCATAGGTTCTAGTGACTCATAGCTTCTGGAAAACCATAGCATGGGTCGCTAGAAATCCATAGTACATGGATAGCTAGCGATCCATGTACTTAAGTGATTTCAGTACTTTGTTTTCTGCAATTTATGGCGGTCTAGTGAAAAGGTATGGATCGCTAGTGACCCACCGTTTACGGATCGCTAGCGACCCATGTGCTTAAGTGATTTCTGAAGTTTGCCTTTACGATCGCGTCTACTATCTCACGTTGATGTTCTCCATCACTTTAACATGTATTTGTTTACTTTTTCTCCTATCCTTCCAAGTGGCGATTCTAGATATAACTTCTGAACCTATGTGATCCAAAGTAGATAGCTAGATCTTCTCCTTCCAAGGGCCACTGACTCCATATAGCCGATTCTTTTAGAAAAGATCGAGGATCTAACTTCTGGACTTATGGGATCCAAAGAAGATAGCTAGATCTAGATCCTGATTTGAATTTCTCAGTGAAAGCACCAAAATATTGACCCAAAAAATGGACCATTATCCTGGTTTCAGTTTGAAAGCACCAGCCCTGTTATGACAGAGCAATATCACGGATAACAGATATAGAAAAGAACAGTACAAGAAAGATGACAGAGAATTTTTGTAGTGGTTCGGCTATTAGTGAAGCCTACGTTAACTTTGTAGTTTTATTATAGACTGATTGCTATTACAATAAATGTTTGATTACAAGGCTTTGATTATTTTCTAGCTAGATTAAATCTCCAGAGTTGGAATCCATTAGAGAATCGCACTGAATTCGTTTGGAGACTGTTGTGAGGAAGATAGAGAATGAAGAGTGTTTATAGTAGAGCTTCAGCAATCAGTCCAGAGAAGATCCTCTTTATGTTGCAAGTAGCACGGTAGTTATAGAGGTTAGAGGGTTTCTAGGCCAGGCCTCTCATTATCAGCTCTCAGATTGACTACAGGCGACTTAGGAGATTCTGGTTGGAGAAATGAGATAACACCATGGGTCACTAGCGACCCATAGTGTTTGGATGGTTGGCAACCCATAGACTTAGTTTATTTCGCCGACCGAATTCCGCCTCCTTTCTTCGTATTCCATAACTTGCATGTTTGAGGTTTTGAAGAAGTGCAGAGGTCACCGACGATCCGACCACATTAAATAATCCTAGATTCCAGAATCGAAGGTATTTTCATAAACGTTCCCCATCGTTATTACGCTTTGATGGCTAGTCACTAGCTATTTACGCTCAACTACTTGTTGGGCTATAGGAATGTCGGTTCCTTGGCTTCGTCGATCCCCACCATCGCCTTATCCATATAGCTTGGCCTTTGTCGATTTTTTGTCTTGGCTTTTCTGGTTAAGTCCTAAACCATCCTGTCCCCACAAGGTTGTTCTGTTTTCTATTAGTTTCTGCTGGATAAAAAATTGGATAACAGATATGATACATATTACATATTAATTGATTGTATGTTCATCGTATTAATATAATTAGATCCGACATTTGTTACATCTCTTTTGATCATATATCATATTGTTCGTATAATTTAGATCCAATTCATTTTGCAGTAAATTTATATGTGGCTAAGTTATCTAATCTAATTTGTCTTTGTTTTGGAAATTATTCTTTAATAAATAAGAAACAAACGAACAAACAATTATGGATTAGAAACTAATTTAATTAACTGATGTATTTTGTAATTCATTATATGCACAAACATAAATTAACTATATATATTAATTATTTGAATTACTTTGGAGACTAATTACATGTTTCACATATGTTGTTCTAAATTGTAACACCCCTAATTTGGTTAACATTTTTAAGGATATTTAATGAGATAAATAAAATAAAATAATGTAGAATAAGGAGAATGATATTTGATAATCAAATTGGTCGAGCCTTAGTTAATAAACTAATAAGGTTGACTATAATATCAATAAGAAGAAGGAATTTAGTGAGGGGAAAAATAGAAAAAATGTTACATTTCCTAACATAAAGCCTTTCACACTTCTCTCCTTCGCTTCATTTACATTGATACAAATATAGACATATTCAAATTCGACCATTACTAAGGAGTTCAAGAGAAGAAAAGGCAAGAAAACCAAGATTAAGCTTAGGAGAAATCAAATCTAAACTGAAATCTTAAGTCCCATCATCAAACAAAGCTAAATAATTCCATCTCAAATATGATCCTTTATTTTTGGTTTTATGATTAAACACAAATATTATGTATATTGTTTT
The DNA here is from genome assembly GCA_030765085.1 of Allium cepa. Classification (NCBI taxonomy): domain Eukaryota; kingdom Viridiplantae; phylum Streptophyta; class Magnoliopsida; order Asparagales; family Amaryllidaceae; genus Allium; species Allium cepa. Next base: position 137,442,779 of record CM060944.1, read on the forward strand.
GCCATGATGTGAATGTTTGATGATTTATATGTGTATTGATTGTTTATTAGATTATTTATGAACTAATTAATAGGATTAAGTGTGAAAACCTATCATATGACACATAAATGACTTAAAATATAGATATGATGTTGAAAACATTATTTAAAAGTGGCTTCTATTTACATAATTTTTCAAGCAAGAATGAATATTTTATGAATTTCCTAAGTGAGGAATATTTTATGTGTTGAAGACTATGTTAGTTTGATTTATTATGATTTTTGGGTATTTTCCCAAGTGTTTATGAATTTTTATGAATTTATTAGGCTAGAGAAGCTTAATAATTATGTTAAAATATTAATATAAATTGTATGGTTTCCAAGTTATTTTGGGAATGATAATTCTAGCATGTAGCAGTTTTCTATAAATGATTTGGTAAATTAAAGCAATATCCTACAATAATTTGACAAAGAATTAGAGTTGGTGAAAAGATATTACTTTTTTAAGAAATAAAACAATTTTTATGTTAACTAGTATGGGCCCGTGCTTCGCACATGGGCTATTTGTGTTATTGTATACGTTAATATTTTGTTTGGGTGCAAATATATAAATGGAAAGCAATGGCATTTTTGGAATTTCAAAAAGACACCGAGTAAATTAGTTCAACGAATTTTCTTTATTAGTAGTAAAGATTATGAGATTTTCATGCATCGCTATTCAATGCCGAAGTCCATCAATCCCGCGTGCCGTAACTAACCTGTAGGGAAGCATATGATATCAACCTCGTTGGTATGCAATGAGTCCATTAGGGTTGTGTCGTATCAATGCCGACATTCATGCCTTCGACATCGATAGTGCCGCGTGTCTTGTATGCCAAAAATGCCGCATATCTTCTATGTCTCGTATCTTTTATATCGGGTGTTTTCTATGCCGCATGTTTCTTATGCCACTTGTGTATCTTTTGAACATTGATGTCACATGCTCCTATTATGGCTTTAGCCATATAAAGAGGCATAAACGCCACATGTATACATACTTTTGACATTCGTTTTATATGACAAAGATGCTGCTTGTTTCTTATGCCGCAATGTTTTAGCCATAATGCCGCTGTAGACTATTTCTAAAAATAGTTGTGTTGCGGCAATGATGTCACATGGTCATGATTACGGCATTCTTTTTATAAGATTACAAGTCTGTTTTACGCAAACCAAATTTTATACTTCTTTGCTGCGGCAACCTATATACGCAACAAAATTGTTTTAGACTTACTTTTTATAAATCTGACATTTTAGCATGATTTCAATATAAAGGGATGTGGCAATCTCATAGCGGCTATATCAACACCACACTTTATTAATTTACTGGTTTTATTATATATGGCTTTATAACCTATAGTTTTGAGGTGCGACAATCTCTAAATGACTTGAAAATTCATCAATGCTATTTTATTAAAGTGTGTGTGTAGGCATAATATTTTGGATAATGTAATGGCAACAGTTTCCTTGTTTTAAGCATGGTCTCAATGGTTAAATCATATTATAAAGAAATAGGTATCAAGGAAATAAAAATGGTATTTAGTCTAGAATTTTACAAGGGAGATTATTCTTATCAGTAGATAAATTGTGACATGATGAATTGGCTTAGAGATTAGAAAACTGAATGTGACTGGTGTAGAGTTGTGCCCTATACATCAACTATTAGCCCTAAGCTGATATTAGTTCAGAACTCCAATGCATAGGGCTTCGTTATTGTTAAAATTAAAAGTAGGTTTATGCATAGAAAGGAATACACAAGTATGAGATAGGTTATTAATTGGCCAGCAAAACCCTTAAAATCAGAGAGACTCTAGGAATAGTAAGTTTTTGGCAGACGATACAGTTTCTTTCTAACAGTAAGTTGGAGAATTTGGTATATTTGGTAGGCCCGAGTCAGCCATATATGTTTGTAGTTACTCTAAAAATACTATGTTGTTGGAATAGATAGTCTATTTATTTAGATAGATTGTTCATGATTATGTAGGTTCCATGCATGCATACTATTGTTTATATTATCTAGTAAGTATTGTGGTTGTAGGTGTTAGATTTATAGAAGACATACTCTTAGAAAATATCAATGAGGGGAAAACCCATCTCATTCAGCAGTGTGGTCTCACGAGATATATATTGACCAAGATGACATATTATTACTTACACCAGACTTTTTGTCTGACCTGAGATTTTTATTTCCTCTTAACTCTTGGGTCCTCAATTGAGTAGTTTGAGAGTAAGGTTTCCAGGTTATTTAGGTTCTACGAATAAAGCTTTCGAAGACATGCAGGAGGTAGAGCTAGCTATATAGGAGTCTATTTATGTCCATTGTATTATCATTTTGTTTGAATGTATATAATGGCAGAAGTTCAATCTGTCTAGTAGTAGAATCTGATCAACCAATATGGCATCTTCATATATTTCTCTTGAAGTATTTTGTATCAATTAGATTTTATCCAAACCTAAGCAAAATTTTAGGATTATGTAATGAATATTAAAATCAATAAATGAATTCCATATTTTGAAAAAATTTCACATTCTTGTGCTTTGATGTAATATTGTTAGCCGACTTCATTTTATCACTGGAGATTCCTCGTATTGGGATTGACATTTCCATTCGTTGTGGTGCTTCCTCTATCGAGATCACTCTTCCATTTCTTGCCTCCATATCTAACTTTCTTTATATCTACATTTGAACCTTAGTAAGATACGAAAGAATGGCATAAGCGAGGGAAGAATAGAGATAAGACATGTACTTATATATAGCAAATACAAGTATGTTACAATAACGTTATCTCATACCCCAATCTCATTCTTTAACTCATTAGGGTTATGTTTTCAAAAACTCTTTTAATTTCAAAATTATTACTTTTACATAAATCTTTGCTCTGATTCGAAGTTGTAATGTCTGTACTTTAAGGTCCAAAAATAAGTGCTACTGACGCCGTAGTCGAATATGAGTCGGTAAACAACTGCTAATGTGGATGCTGGAACACCACCAGTGGATATGGGAGCTATGTATCAGTTCTTCGTTGACATGATGCATGTAGGAGTTGCGGTTGGATTAGCCAATGGTAATGTTGGAGGAGATAATCTTGGAGTTTCGGTTGTTAATAACTGTATTGTATGGAGCAAGATTATGCCAGACTTGGAGGAAAGCCATTCATTGGAACTGAGGATGCTATCAAAGTAGAGAATTGGCTGCTTTATTATGAAAGGATTTTTGTTGATTTAGGTCTGAATGATGATCAGAAGAGGAGATTGGCATCCACGCAATTGCAAGGAGCTGCATTGTATTGCTGGAACAACTTAAACATTGGAGTGTCGGAAGAAAACTTGACTTGGGTGGAGTTCAGAAGAATATTCGAGGAGAGATTCATGTCTGAAATAGCCAAGGGAAATTTGCTTAGAAAGTTTGCTAAGGAAGAACAAGGTGATATGACAATGCTTGAGTATACGACTAGGTTTGAGGAGCTGTCCAGATATGGATATATTATTGTGGATATTGTGGTTAAGAGAAATGAAATGTTCATTCGTGAATTAAGACCATAGCTTGCTAGGGCAACCTTGCCACATCTTAGGGGTCCATGTAACATCGTAGTGGAGATAACACTGAGGAATGAAGAGATGCTTGCTTTCTTTAGAAGAAATAAAGTAGTGGAGATTTGAAGTGCACAAAGTCAGATAGGGAAGTTCTTTCAGAAGAAGGGAGCTTAATAGGGTGGAGCTGCCAAGAAAGCAAAAGAAGATGTTGCATGATACAAGTTTAACAAGAAAGGGCATTTTGCAAATGAATGTCGTTTCAGAGATAGAAAGAAGGTCATTGGAAGAAAGAACATCATATGCTTCGATTAAGACCAGATTGGACATTATAATAATCGGTACAAGGAATCACCTAGGGTGAAGATAGGGAAAGTGTTTGCTTTAGAACCTTCTACTTTGAGACCAACAACAGAGGAGAAGGGAAAGTCTATGATGGTATGTATGTTTTTGATTCATGGCATAACTGTTAGAGTGTTGTTTGACACGGGTGCATCACATTTTATGTCTCATTACTTGGTAGATAAGCTTAGTTTAGAACCATCATACATTGTTACTTCCTTAAAAATTGCGAATCCGATAGGAAAGTATGTGACTCTTGGGATGAGACGTGACCATTTAGTATTTGAGTTGTTAGATCATATATCTGCCTACAGTATGCATGTGTTTGATTTTATGGGCCTTGAAATTATGTTACGTATGGATTAGTTAAAAAAATACAATGCTAGGATATTTTGCCAAGATAGGACAATATCACTAAGACGCTATAATAGTAGTGATGGAATTATATACTTATTAAAGAACTCGAATTTTGATGTTTTTGCTTTCTTGGGTGCAATGAAAGAGGAAGACAAGTTAAATAGAGTTTTTATCGTTAGAGAGTTGGTAGATGTCTTTGAGCTAGTGGCAAGACTACCATCGAAATGAGCTATCAAGTTTCGAATAAATCTTGTACCTAAAGCTGAACTCATATATAAACTGCCTAGTTGAATGACACCTATTGAGATGAAGGAGTTAAAGGTGTAGCTAGTGAATTTAGAAGGAAAGTATTTCATTAGACCAAGTAATTTGCCTTGGAGAGTGACCATGGTGTTTGTGAAGTAACCATATGGGTCTTTGAGATTATGTATTGATTATTGTAGGTTGAATGAAAAGACGATAAAGAATCAATATCCTTTGCTAAGAATTGATGATTTATTTGATCGACTGAGTGGAGCCAAAGTATTTTCCCAGTTGGATTTGGCAACAGGTTTCCATCAATTGAGAGTGATGGAGGATAGAATTCCTTTGATGGTGGTTTGAACAAAATATGGTTCGTATGAGTGGTTAGTAATTCCCTTCAGTTCAACTAATGTGCCCGATTTTTTTGTAGATTTATGAACCAGATTTTCCAAGAGCACTTAGATAGGTTTGTGTTGGTGCTCATTGATGTCATTTATATATATGCCAAGGATGAGAGAGATCATAAGTTTCATCTTAGAATAGTGCTTGAGACATTGAGGCAGCTTCAACTAAAAGCGAACTTTTCAAAGTTTCATTATAGAAATGAGAAGTGAAATTCTTTGATCGTGTAGTTTCAGAAAAAGGTTTTTCAGTAGATCCAGCTAAGATTGACGTTGTTAATAATTGGAAGATACCCGAGACGGTGATTAAAATAAAGAGTTTTCTTGGATTAGCTAGCTATCACTAGAGATTCATCATGAATTTCTCTCATTTAGCTGCATCGATGACTGAACTAACTAGGAAGGACGTGAAGTATGTTTAGACCGATAAACGTGAGGAGGCATTCTTGAAGCTAAAAAATTTATTGACTAATGCACCCGTATATCTATACCAGATGGTAAAGGATTTGGTGGTATATACCAATGCATGTGGAATAAGATTAGGAGCTATGTTGATGCAAAGGGGTAAAATGATTGCCTATGCCTCTCAACCGCTTAGACCATATAAAGTTAGGTATCTGATTTATGATTTAAAGTTGGCAGCAGTGATCTTTGCTTTAAAGGTGTGGAGACACTATACTTTGGGAGAAAGATTTGTGCTGTATATGGATCATAAGTCTTTGAGATACCCATTCTCTCAATACGAGTAAAATATGAGACAATAAAGATAATTTAATTCACAGCAGCTTATGATTTTGATATTGAGTACACACTAGAGAAATGAAATAACGTTGTAGATGCACTTAACATGAAACATTGAAATACAGTGTTAGCAATGTTGGTAGAATGAAAGGATTTGGAAGCATTAACTACTTGTACTTGTTTAGAAGTTCGACCTCTATTGGTCGAGAGGATTGCTTCTAAACAGATACATAATCCATGGTTAGCTGAATGGATCATACGATTGGAAGTTGCAACTGAGACTAATGATTTGAAAGATTTTTATCTTGACCAAAATGGATGGCTTAGGAAAAAGGGATGATTTTCTATTCTAGATGTAGGAGAACTAAGGAAAGAAGTTCTTAACGAGTGTCATCGATCAATGTTTACTATTCATTTTGGAGGAACTAAGATATATATGGATACGAAAAAAGTTTCTTCTAAGAAAGTATGAAAACAAATGTAGGCTTAGGATAAGTTAATGTTTGAATTGCTAAAAAGTGAAAGCTGAGCATCGAAAGCTAAGTGGATTACTTCAGCCTTTAGATATACCAGTGTGGAAAAGAGGTTTTATATCTATGGATTTCATTGAGGGGTTGCCAAAGTCGAAAAAGGAAAATGAGAGTATATGGGTTATAGTGGATAGACTGACTAAGAGTGCATATTTCATTCCCATTAAGTTGGTAAGGACGACACCTTTCATGGTCAAGTTATTATGAAGAATATCATTAGACTGCATGGGATTCCTAGTAGTATATTCAGTGATGAAGATTCTTCATTCATTAGCGAATTCTAGAAGAGTCTACAGTAGGTTTTGGGAACCAAACTCAAGATAAATACCGTTTACCATCCACAGATAGATGGGAAAACAGAAAGAATTAATAAGATCATGGAAGATTTGTTAAGAACTTATGTATTAGGTTTTGGAGGATCATGGGAAGACCATCTACATTTAGTCGAATTTTTTATAACAATAGATAACAGACTAGTATAGTGATGAAACCTTTTGAAGCTTTGAACGTAAGGCCGTGAAAATCACATGTATGTTAGTTATAGACCGAAGATAGACTAGTTATTGATCAAGATTTGGTGAAAGAAGCCATGGAAAATGCTGAGTTTATCCAAGCAGATGAAGGAAGATCAGTCTAGGTAGAAAAGTTATGCGGATAAGATACATACGGACTTGGAATTCTCAGTTGGTGATTTTTTTATATCAAGGTATCACCGACGAAGGATGTAACCTCATTTGGAAAGTCAGGAAAATTGACACTTAAATGTGTTGGACTGCTTCCTATTATAGAAAGGATCGAAAAACTTGCTTATAGAATAGCGTTAACAAGCAGTTTGGCAAGAGTCCATAATGTTCTCCATGTTTCTCATCTTAGGAAGCGTGTCCGAGCTCTAAAGACTACTATTACTCCAATTGCGTTGGAAGATTTAATGATAAAAATAAACACGGCTATTATTAGACAACCTGTCTGTATTGTGGCTAAGGATGAGAAGAGGCTAAGTAACAGATGGTCAAACTAGTGAAGGTCCAATGGAGTGACAATGGGAAAGACGGTACTTGGAAGACAGAGGACTGAATTAGAGACTCTTACCTTTTTTTTTAATGGTATATTTTATGTTTATGATTATGCTTGATGTTATCTACGTTATCACAATTTGAGGACGAAATTCTTTAAGGAGGAGAGTCTATAACACCCCTAATTTTGATTAACATTATTTATGATATTTAATTAGATAAATAAAATAAAATAATGTAAAGTGATAAAGAAATGATATTTGATAATCAAATTGGTCAAGCCTTAATTAATGAACTAATAAGGTTGATTAGAACACTAATAAAAAGGATGAATTAATAAGGGGCAAAATAGGAAAAAGGTTACATTTTTAATATAAATCTTTTCACTCTCCTCTCCCTCATTTCATGTACATCCATATAAATATATTCAAGGCCAGTCATTATTAAGGAGCTCAAGAGAAGAAAAAGCCAGAAAATCAAGATTAAGCTTGGGGGAAATCAAGTCTAAACACAAATATCAAGTCTCATTATCAAATCATGGTGAATAATGATTATCCATCTCAAGTATGACTGTTTATTGTCGATTTTATGATTAAATTTAAATCTTATATGTGTTGTTATGCCATGATGTGAATGATCGGTGATTATATGCTTATTGACGATTTATTGGATTTATTTATGAAATTAATTAATTGGTTTAAGTGTGAAAACATATCATATGATACTCAAATGAATTGAAATTTAAATATGAAGTTAGAAATATTATTTTAGAAGTGGCTTTTTAATTTCATAATTTTTCAAGCAAGTATGGATGTTTTATGAATTTCCTATGTGAGAAAATGATTTATTTTCAGTTTTAATTACTAAAAATAATTAAATAGTGTTTTTGGTCTTGAAATTTTATATGTTAAAGAATATGTTAATTCTAATTTATTATGATTTTTAGATATTTCTCTAAGTGTTTACAAATTTTTACGAATTTATTAGGCCGGAGAAGCTTAACAGTTATACTAAAATATTAATATAAATTATATGGTTTGCAAATTATTTTGGGAATGAAAATTCTAGCATATATAGTATTTTGGAAAAGATTTGATAAAGTAAAACATTATCCATTACTAATCTGGCAAAGAATTGGAGTTGGTGAAAAGATATTTCTTTTTTAAGAAACAAAACAGCTTTTTTTGTTAATTATGAGATTGCCATGCGTCATTAATCAATGTCGAAGTCCATCGATGCTACATGTCATCACTAACCTGTTGGGAAGCATACAGTATCAACCTCGTTGGTATGCAATTATTCCGCTAAGGTTGGGTCGTATCAATGCCAACATTCATCCCTTTGGTATCGATGATGCCACATGTCTTTTATGGCGCATATATCCTACGTCGCATATCTTCTATGTCGCATACCTTTTATGTCCCGTGTTTTTTATGCCACATATTTCTTATGATGCTAGTGTATCTGTTCAACATTGACGCCGCATATTCATTACGACATTAACTATATAAAGAGGCAGTAAAGGCCACAAGCATGCATTACTTTCGACGTTGGTTTTATACGACAATGATGCAGCTAGTTTCTTATACCGTGTGTTTTGTCCATAGTGCTGCTATAAATTATTTTTGATGGTGGTTTTATTACAGTAATGGTGCCACCTGGTCATGATTTCGACATTCTATTTATAAGGCTATAAGTCTATGTTTTGTGCAAATCAAATTATATACTTCTTTGCTTCGGCAACCTACATATACGACATAATGGCTTTGGCCTTACGGCCTTATGTTTTATATATCAAACATTTTAACGTGATTTTGATATAGAGGGATGTGACAATCCCATAGTGGCTATATCAATGCCACACTTTATCAATTTAATGGTTTTATTATATATGGCTTTATATGCTATGGTTTTGAGGCGCGACAACGTTTAAATAGTTTTGAAATTCATCAATGCTTTTCATAAATATGTATATATGTATATATATATACATACTGGCATACTATTTTGGATAAAGTCAAGGGCTATAGTTTCCTTGTCTTAAGTGTAATTTCAATGGTTAAATCATTTATAAAAAATTGGTTTCAAGGAAATAAAAAGTGTATTTACTCTGGAATTTTACTAGAGAGATTATTCTTATCACCTTTAGAAAAATTATGATAGGATGAATTAACTCAGAGATTAAAAAATCAGATGGGACTAGTGTATGATCGTTCCCTGTTAATCGAGTTTCTAACCCAGTAGAATTCAAAAGGAGTTAGAACAATCAGATTAAGCCAGAATGACTAGAAAGTTAACTAAAAGGCCTAAAAGTATAAGATAAAGGAAATTTGGAAGTTTGACCCAAAAATACACTAGCACTTCGGATCTGTACAGATCCAAAATATTAGCTTGTGGCCCAAAATATTGGCTTGTAGTTCCTTTAAACCACATGCATTATATTTCTAGCTCTATACTAAGCTTATTTACCAAGTTTAGTAATGATCTAAGCATCTAGGTTCGAGAAGTAAAGACTTGTCGGAATCAGACTACAATTTAGTCAAACCCATGGGTGAACCATCATCAAAATAAGTCAACAAGATATAAAATTACATAGAGAGACTCATAAGCAAGTAGGAATGCCAACTGGATAGAAATTGTGCAAAAATTGCACAACCCTTTGGACCTGCACCGATCCGAAAAGTTAGCTCAGAATCACTCCAAACTTTTTATGCTTCTTCCTATGGATGACTACAGGCTTCTGATGTAATGGTTCTGACACAAATGCTCTCTAAATCCTATAAATACTATACTTTCTTCAATAGAAAAGGGGGTTCCTAACCTAATCTCTGCTAAAACCCTGCTATTTTATCTTCACTCTTCTTCTTCCACACAATAGCCATTAAGGGAGAATTGAGATCCTTCTTTTTTTCTAACAATAGTGGCTTGATCTAACTTAAAGAAGAATAATCATATTGTAATCCAAACTCTCCTATAATGGTAGTTGATTAATAAAAACTATAAAGTGGACATAGGCTTCATTAACAGCCGGACCACTATAAAAATCTCTTGTCTATTCACCTTTTCCGTGATTTACTTTGCTTTGTCTTTTTTATTTTCCTTGATAAATAGGGCTGGTGCTTTCATACTCAATCTAGTGTGTTGATCTATTTTTTGGATTATCATTTTAGTGTTTTCATTGATAATCCAATTCAGGCTCAAATCTAGTAATCTACATTGGATCAGACAAGTTTTGAAGCTAGATCCTCAGTCTTTGCTTAAAATATTTGCCGTAGAAAATTAGTGGCACCGGGAAGAATGAGAATTATTTCTGAAAAATCCATAGGAGCTATAATATCTGGAGAAAAAACCAATCCCCAACAAGTTGAGGTAAATGATGCCGACAATCCATTTATCAGAGCAAATTCTAGATCCAGCACAGAAGATCAGGTGCCGGGATCTTTTATCCAGCATGAAGTTGTTACAAGAAGCGAACTAAATAAGATGGTTAATGAAATCAATCAAAAGAAAGAAAATAGCCAAAAGCTCTTATGGACAAATTAAATGCCCTCCCGACCTTGCAATCACTTGTCATTCCAACCACCATGCTATAGCCTGCAGCTACCATGAAGTAGGAAAATTCTTCTGTTTCTCATCTAAATAGGAAAAACGGAAGACAACGACAAAAAGGAGTAGTGGGTATAGCTACAAGAATCACTATAGAAGGAAATGCAAGCACTCCACTAACTGCAAAACAACCCGCTACGAACACGAATCTAGGGGAGAAAACCCTACAGTAAGATATAGTAATAGAGCTCTCCGACTCAGAAGATAGTGAGCAACTTGATGACGACAAGTTGGGAGAAAATGCTAACGCGCTCAATAGAGGCAGGGAGGTCCAAAATGCCCTTATGCGACCAACCGTAAGCCAACAAAACTCCAAGAGAGTGGCTCTACCAAAGATAGGAGAGCCTAGGCTTCAGCCCACTTACGAAGATCGTTTGCAAAATCAAACATTTGGTAATCACCGATAGCCAAGCATGGACTACTAGATATCCAAGGCATATATCGCGGACATGATCGGGTGCCTAATGGACTGAAGTAAGAATAAGGGAGATGATGAATGGGGATCCGCTTCAAGCCAAACTCCCTTCACTGATTACATCCTGAATGAATGGTACCTTGAAAAGTTAACTATGTCGACAATTCTATCTTATGATGGAACTGGAGATCTGAAACCTCACTTGTATAAGTACAGTTGGTATATGGACAAAGCAAATGCTTCGAATGTTATTCAATGTAGATGTTTTCCAATCTTTCTATAGGGAGTCGCTTCTATGTGGCTCACTAGGCTCTCGCTAAAATCCATCTCTACCTTCATTGAATTAGCAAGAAATTCCTTGATCGATTTAGGCTTCACATGACACAACCAGAAGATGTGATGTCCATATATGGTTTATTCTAGGGGTGAAATGAATCTTCGAAATACTTCATGAGTCGATTCAACACTACGGTGACTGAAGTAAGTAACCCAAACAAAGATATGGTCTTTATGGCCCTGCTCTATGCTATCCATCTCGACATTGAATTCAGAAAATGAATCGAAATTAAACAACCTACCATTATGAAGGATTTAAGCGAAAGGAAAGCTAGTACTCAAGATTGGAAGAGGAGCTAGAAGGAAAACCTGCTAACCTACAACTAACATTGTCCAAAATGGCATGGCATCTAGGCAAGATGCAAATGCCTTCGGGACCGCTTAGAAAACGCGGGGAAGGATGGGAATTGGAAAAGAAAGAACAAGAATTATAGCAAGCATAACATAGGTAACAAGCAACTTAAAGGCCTGTGGCCCAATCAGTGATACTCCAAAAAATATCTACCTTGCAACATAAAGGGTGGAAGAGTACGAGAAGCCGCCTAAAAAGGAAGCAATGAATAACAAAAGCGTTCCATGAAGTACTGCCGCTTCCATGAAGCACATGATCACCACATGATTGAGTGCCGTCATTTAAAGAACTTGATTAAAGAGATGGTTCGGAAAAACAAGCTTCAACGATATGTGAAGAAACCATAAAATGCTGACTAGCCTGCAGCACCCCAAGCTCCTAGAGCTAGGGAAAACCAAATTGGAACCAGTGATGAGGGATTCAGGCAGACTAATCAATGACTCATCATCAGAACAATATCCAGAGGACCTCATCTCGCGTAGAAGAGTTGGGGATAAATGGAGTGATATGCAAGCTCAATAAGACACACTCCGAAAGAATCGTGCTTCACGATCAATGATAGAACTCCTACCAAGCAGCAGAGAACCTTGAACGATGACATAGTTTTTTGAGTTGTGACACTGAAGGAGTAGAAGCTCCGACCCTTAGTAGTAGTCGTGTAAGTAGGAAACGGACTAGCCATGGTCCGACGAGTATTAGTGGACAGTGGAAGCTCCATGATTATCCTGTTCAAACATATGTTTGATCAATTGAAGATCAGTATGAATGATTTATCCACTTGTGGGACAAAAATATAGGGGTTCACCGGTGAACAAAGGCAACCAATCGTAACAATTGATTTACCTATAGAACTTGGGGAAGGTGACTGAAGAGTCATCCTTGATCAGACCTTTGTAATTGAAAATGAAATATCCACGTACATTGTTTTCTTGTTACGGTCCGCTTTGACAGATTTCTGGACTGCCTTAGCTCAATGGTGTATAACCATGAAATTTCCAATAAAGAATGGAGTTAGGGTGATAAAATGAGACCAAAGTACCACTAGGGAATGCTATATCACTAAACTATGCGAGTCCAAAAGAAAATAAAAAAGTAAGAATGTGGGGATAACTCTCCATATTCGTGACCCAATCGAATAGCAATTATAGGGCCGCATCTGGCTTGGGGACCATAGCCGATTAGATAAGACTTTGGACCCTAGAAGGAAGAGTTCAACGGAGGATCGGGCAGTGTCGATAGAATTGATGGTGTCTGTCCCAGTCGATATGGATGACCTAACACAGGTCCTGAGAATTGGATCAAATCTTCAAAACAAGTTGTCGCTGGAACTCATTACATTTATTCATGTCAATCTGGACATATTCGCTTAGACACATTACCATATATGCAGGGTTTCGTCGAAGATTGCATTCCATGCACTTGACATTGATCATAAAGTATACACCGGTGAAGCAGAAGAGGCACAGCCTGGAGCTCGAACGGTCCAAAGCGCTAAGAGAAGGAGTGGTTGAGCTAATGGTGAATGGTTTTATCCATATTGCAACCTACCATGAATGGGTATCTAACCCGATCTTGGTTGAGAAGTCCATTGGAAAATGGCGTAGTTGCATTGACTTCTCGGACCTAAACAAAGCTTGCCTAAAAAACGGCTTTCCTCTACCAAGAATCAATCAGCTTATGGATGGGACACCTAGACATGAATTGCTATCATTTATAGACGCTTACTTAGGATACAACTAGATCATGATGCGTGAACCTAACAAATAAAACACTAGTTTCATTACTGACCTAGATTTATATTTCTACAAAGTGATGCCATTTGGCTTAAAGAATGCTACGACCACATATGAATGACTAGTGAATTCCATGTTCAAGCATCGGATCGGGAAAACTATGGAAGTCTACGTAGATGATATGTTAGTTAAATCATGCATATAGCTGCAAACCACTTGGACAACCTCGTCGAAATATTTTAAATACTCCGCAAATATGGACTGAAACTCGATTCACTTAAATGCCACTTCAGGGTAGCCTCTGAAGAGTTCTTGAGATTCATTGTAAGCACCAGGGACATCAAAGAAAATCCTAAAAAAATTACCGCTTCATGAGAGGTCGAGGCCCTAAGGAACAAGCAGTTACAAAGCTTGAATGTAAAAGTTGCAGCACTAAGTCTGTTCATCCTAAAAATCGAAAAATGTATACCATTCTTTGATGTGCTAAAGAAGGGAAAGAAGAACTTCGAATGGAATTAGGCTTGTCAAATTGTGTTTGAAGAACTGCTTCGACATATGGAAACTCCACCAATCCTATCCAAGCGGGTAGACGGAGAAGACTTATACATCTACTTAGCATTCTTGCCCCCCATGCATTAAGTGCTACGCCCGTACGAGAAGAAGCTAAGGTCCAACGACCCATATATTATATCAGTAAATGATTTACGGAGCCGAGAAGAACTATTTGAAATTGGAAAAACTAGAATATTGCCTCTTGATCGCATCCATAAAGTTACGACCATACTTCTAGGCACACCCAATCAAAGCACTAACAAATCAACCCTTGAAGTAGGTGTTGTACCGCCCTGAGACCTATGAACATTGGTTTGAATCAAAATGAAATTACTTATAATCCTAGAAGGGCGATCAATGGGGAGCGCAGGCAGACTTCATTGTTGAGTTCAGGATATACGATTACGAAGAGGAAATTACTCCGAAAGTGGAGACGTTGGAAGTTGTTCATCGATGGTGTATCTTACTAATTTTGCTTGGGGGTAAGAGTAGCACTCAAAACTCCCAAAGGATGATACGTTTGCTGTGCCGTACACTTGGAATTCGATGCAACATATAACGACGTGGAATATAAAGCATTGATAGCCGAGATGAAAGCTATGAAGGAACTCATTATAAAGTTCATACACATCTATATCGACTCTCAACTAGTTGTCTACCAAGTGAAAGGCGAGTACCGGGCTTAGGGAGAGAACCTCGTCCTGTATCTATCTAAGGTGCAGGAACTATTGAGTGACATCGGACATTACACCATAACTCATATCTCGAGGTAACAAAACATGGAGGCGGACTCTCTAGCCTAACTGGCCAATTTCGGGGAAGCTCAATCATTGGAGCTAGTCCCAGTTGAAACTCCGGCTGCTCCAAGCATATGCGAGATGGATATCGACTAGATTTTTGAAACAACCGAAGAACCAGAAACATGGATGACAATGATCAAGAACTACCTACTCAAAGGAACACTCCTCACAAACAAGAAACAACGAAAAAACT
This sequence comes from Allium cepa, assembly GCA_030765085.1. NCBI lineage: Eukaryota > Viridiplantae > Streptophyta > Magnoliopsida > Asparagales > Amaryllidaceae > Allium > Allium cepa. The sequence goes on from CM060944.1 coordinate 137,457,938, forward strand.
CCTTCAAAAGGCACCACGGTTTGTAGTACAGGAAGGGGTGCTCTACAAAAGGTTATTCTCTACTCTCTTTCTCAGGTGGGTGACCAATGACGAAGCCCATAGATTCCTATAGGAAGTTCATGAAGGCAACTGCAGAGATCACGCTGCGGGAAATTCCTTATAAATAAAGTTCTCCGATATAGGTATTTTTGGCCAACAATAAACCACGATCAAGCAATTTATGCCAGACGTTGCAACCAATGCTAAAGATTCGACAAGATCAAAAGAACCCCTTCGATAGAACTGACACAAATGGTCAACCTATGGTCACTCATGATATATGGAATCGATCTGATTGGTGTATTACCAATGGTCAAAAGGGCATCCAAATATGCTATGTTGCTGTTGACTTTTTCACCGAATGGGCCGAAGTGGAACCGCTAACCACTATTACCATAAATAAAGTCATTAAATTTGTCACTAAAAACATTATTTGTAGGTTTGGAGAGCCATAAAAATCATCATGAATAATGGGGTTTAATTTGAAAGCCCTGAGTATAAAGACTTTTGCAAATGCTTTAAAAGTTTTTCCATTGTTGCACATCCATAGGCTGACGGGCAAGTGGAAGTGGCGAACAAGATCATCAAGTCTACCATCAAAAGCCGGTTAACTAAAGCTATAAGAAATTGGGTTGATGAACTTCCACTCGCGCTATGGGCTTAAAGGACAATGCACAAATCTAAAACCATGCACTCCACATTCGGCCTGACATATGGTTCAGAAGCAATTATCCCAATTGAGATAGAAGTCCCCTCTCATCGAAGGAAAACTTCAAAAAAGGAAAAACGAGCAGCCCCAACTCGAGTTGCTCATTACGGGCGATGAAAAGAGGAAAGAAGCCGAGTTAAGGATTGTTACTCCCTAGAAAATGGTCGCATGTAATTTTAGTTCCAAAGTCTGTAACCGCACTTTCGAAGTGGGAGACCTTGTCCTCAAACAGGTCTACCCTATACCAAGAACATTGGACTAAACCGGGAAGGGCTCTATATGATCGGCCAGAAGCTAGAAGATGGAATATTCAAGCTAATAACTGTTAATGGAACCAGAATTCCCCAAGCTTGGAATAGAAAATCATTGCGTTGTTACTTTATCTATGAATATATTATGTATTTCCTATTTCCCACAAATAAGACATTATGGAATACTAGAAGCATTGTAAATGAGTGGAACTTGCCAACTATTATTAATAAAACTGCTTTTCTTTTTGAACTAATAAAACTGTTTTCATAAAAGTAACCTGTTGAGTCGACGGGGTCAAATTGACTCAAAACCATCTAATCACTGCCTGAGATAGTGGAACCATCCTCAGATACTCCCTACCTACCTACTTATTCAACGAAAGCAAATCGACTCAAAACATTGGTTCGATGGAACTCAATCCCTAGCTTCTAAAATCGGTGTTCCTCCGCCAACACCGGAAATGCCCAAACCAAGGCCCCATATTTCATAAGCTTTGCATTTCTTCTTGGATTGTGGAATCACGCACAAGAAAATATAATTACTAAGTCGCGCATTTCATAAGCCATGCTCTCTCAAAAAGCCATGTATTTTGTAAATCGTACACTCTTAAACGCTGTGCATTCCGTGCAAGCACTACTTGATGTTGCTCGGCCCCATTAGAAAACCATTAAGATCTTGTAAGTGTTGGTACAAGCCTGAAAGCACCATGAAACTCATCTATTGCAGGACTAACAAGAATCCACTCATACTATCATAAGTAATTGACATGAATCCGGTAATGTCGCTAACTAGAAATGGGCAAAGAATTCTAATCGTTGGCCGACAAAATCTATAAAGTCAAGATGCTCGAGTCACAAGTTTGCGAAGACAGAAATCGCAAAGTAGATTCAGCTACAACCATCTGAGGAATCGCTAGGATCAACCAGTCATTTGTCAAATGTTCAAAGAAAACAACCCTGCAAAGTAGGAGCCTCACACCAACGCTCAACCATAGTAGCAATACTTCATAGTTCTGTTGTTCTGAACAAAGAATTTTGACAGTAATTATGTGGACTAAATAAAACGGTGGTGAATAAAAAGTGGCATAAGTGCATGAAGCATAGATAAGTAGTCAAAATAAAGCTACAATCAAAATTTCAACATTACTTATAATGTTTTTGATGTACAACAACAAACAGCGGGGGACATGCCCGCACAATATTGGCTAAGAATAGGAAAATACAAACACCACTATTACAGCAACAAGAGTAATGCAAAGTGCGGAACCTGCACTTGTAAAAAAAGAAAAAGGAGCAAAAGAGAAATCAAGACTTCTTCTTACTACTTCCCCGATCGCTTTGCCCTCCTCCGATCGGCAGCTTCTCATGCTTGTCCCCTCCCGGGGCAATCTCGCTCTCCAAAACATAGCCACCAGCAGAGCCTCCTTTTCCTTTGTGCTTGTGGGATCTTTGAGAACTCTATGATGACTTTTTTATCCTCAAATTTCTCCTTCTTTACTGTTATCATCCACTACTCGGTCATCGACTGCTCGGCTCCTGCTTTGTCTAGTTAGCTAGCTTGATCTTCCTGCTCCCATATATCGGTTGCTGTCAAATCTTCCTCTTGAGATACGAAGGGGTCATCCAAACCATGCAGCCTGCAATTTGCTTGGTGTGTGAACCAGGATATGAACCATATGTGGAGACGACAGTTGATGCAATCAGAATGCAGTGGATCTAGCATCAACGAGGAGGTAACTCAAAAGGAAGTAACCGTTGATCCATACTATCATAATAAAGGGTCGTTATCTTAGTAATTTCATCGGACGCAAATTGGAAGTATACAAGCATGGGGGAGATAAGGAAATTGCCTACCATGGGGGTTTGCTCATGCACCACCACTTCAAAGCCTGCGGCGTTGCTATTCTTTGATAGCTGCACAATTACAGAAGGAGTAGGGACGGTCCAATCATGAGAAGGAAGATGCGAAGACGGCTCGCTACGGTCTGAATGAAAATGCCTAGTTGTAGAAATAGCAGCGGCTGTGACATCGACGGCTTCCCGTTCCCTCTCCGGTCTTAAGATTTCCTGGCCCTATGTAAAACTTGGAGAGATTCTTCATTCAATTATGTGTAAACCAACTCCTCTTGGGTATAACTACTACCCATTTCTTAGAATCGGGCTAGAATCTCCTCCTAAACTAAGGCAAGCATATGGGGGGAACATCATACCCAAGTAATTGAGACTCCCTTGATGCAGCATAGAATTAACATAAAAGCCCAAAATGATAGCATCCAAGCCTTCCATATTTTTAACGATGATATCTTGAAGCTCTAAAAAGTTGGCCTCCATGCTAGCCTTCTCCACCACTAGCTGCTTTTTCTCAACATCTAAAGTTGAAACTTATTCGCGAAGAGAAGCAATTTTTTGAGCCTGGTCGACAATGGTTTTCTTCTCCATCTTAACCATCACCTCGCTTATACTTTGCTTTTCTATAAATGCTACCTCATCGGTGTAGCACTTCTTAATCTCATCCTTAAATATGAGTGCGGCCCGATCGATGGATTCTTTTAGCTCCTTAAACAAAGAAGCACTCTTGCTCTCCTTTTTGATGACACCATCCCTCTCTTTCTTCATCTTCTCAATCTCTACATCACGATCCACAAGCTACCTCTTCTACTCATTCAGACTCGAATAAGAGGATTTCTTGGTGGTTGTTTCGATTAATAGTGGATGGTTGCATACACAATCTTTCCAACCCGGCTCTTAGCTTTCTCCAAACCACTCTAAATCGCACGGACCGACTTCAAGTTAAGCGTACAAAATCAACTCCCTTTAAGAATAAGTTAGGGAATGCAGCTTGCAGGTGCGGGGGACCAATGAAGAGAATGTAAGGAGCATGCTTAGAAATTGGGAGGGAGACAGTCATAACAGCATGAATGGAAGAGTCCCGACATTAAAAATAGGAATAGCCATCCCAGTAGAAGTAGAAAGTAGTGAAGCGGGTTCTTCCCTTTGTCTCTTTTCAATATCTTTGGCAGGTCTTCCCACTCAATCGTGCTTCTCCTTTTCTGATAGACACTTCCTCTATCACGACATTGATCTTTCTCAACTCAACGAAACTCTTCCGCCTTCCTATCCTTCCTCCTCTTCCTTTCCTCATCGATCTCCCAGGAAACGTCATACCTAAAAGAATGTCTTTGCAAATGCTGAGACCCCAATAAAAGATCACTGTAGATGCCATGAGACATGATTCCTATAGAAAATGATAAAATGACTTTAGGAAAGAGGCATTTGATGAGCTGAAACTTCCCAAAAAATAATAATAATAAAGTATGTGATCTTAGTGAAGTGTTTGCTATGGTTTAATGACTCTGGTAGAATACACAAACAAGATCGATCACCGACTAATGTCAAGACATTGATTTCTTTAGGGATGATCTGAGTAAGTTGGGAAGGCAACCCTTTCGAAGTGAAGTCATCTATTAAGTCAACCATATTCACAAAAATGTCGCTCTCTCCTAAGTCAATATCGACAATTTTCGACAGAGATCTTGATAAAGGTTTATCCTTAGGAGAATCTCTTACAATGGGCTCTTCCAAATAAGGTGAGGGAACATGTCCAAGACTCAACTTCGGGGCCTTATTGCCTAAGTTGACATCACCCTCATTAGAATCCCAATCTATTTCTTCCATGCTCAGAGGATGCCCATCACTAATCTCTCCCCCCATTCCCTTCAATCAATAGAGCATTGCCCTTCTATTGAATAAACTCTTATTCCTTCTTCACCGAGATCGGTTGCATATTAAGTGGTCTATGAACTCCGACTTGAACTTGGACCTCCATAGGTGTCTTCTTTGACTTATCGAATGAGTCACTTTCTTCTTCCTCATCAACATAATCATCTTCACTAGAATTGTAGGAAGAAGAAACAGAATAGGACCGTGCTCTAGTAGGAATGAGTAATTGAGAAATCCAACGGACCTCCCAGGGTGTAAAAGCCCACAATGGTGGAGACTTTTGTCTATGGGTTAAAACCAAATTGTGCGCTTTTGAGCATCAACCACTTTCAGGGCACTAAGAATAGGGTCAAGTACGAGATCCTTGTTAATTCTCGAAAGAACTGCAAGGAACATACGACCATTCAGAAGACTTGTAGCAAATAAAGGGATTTCCAAGCATTATGAAAGAAATTTACCCATCGTGGTCCATAAACAGGTGAATCCCTCTAGACATTTAGTAAAAAATAACTAGTTTTTGAACAAGGGAACTTTGCTGGAAGATCTAGTATAAGTTTTCGAATATGTTGTGCCTCGATGTAAACAAGTGAAGGGTTAGCCTCTTTTTTGAATATTAGAAGATATTGCAAATCAGTGAAACTTGGGACACAATTGAGCATCCGCATGAATAGAATGTATAAGCACGCCATCATAGCATATCCATTTGGAAGAATTTGGAATGGGGCCAACCCTATGTTCTGAAGCATTGTCATTAAGAAGTGGTTGAATGGAGGCACTATACCATACATACACATATCCAGAAGGTGGCCAACCACGTATCCAGAAGGTGGCATATGAGTAACTTCTCCTCATGATGATAGAAGTACGTCATCCTCTAGGATACCATATTATGAGAAAATGCTTCGCAACATCTAATGTGTAAGAATTGAAGAGCTTTCTTTGAAGGATCAATCAACACTCTAAAGTTAGGAGGAGTGCGATAGACGACATTGCCAACTGGAATTAGACGAATATATATACCCAAAGTCATGGAAGCAGTAGACCTAACTGGGATCAACGAAGTTTCTGCTTGAGAAATAAGCGAGCTCCCCTCAACTGACTTGAGTCGAGAAGATTTGCACGTCATTCTATATAGGAAAGCTTGTGTTCAAAATGGTCAGGTGTGCCAAATCCCGAAACTATAGACCCTAGCGTAGTTGATACTTGAAATTTGATTGATAATTGACATGTACCAACCACTGATTGAATTCCACGTATTAGCCACAGGTGTATGTGATGTGTAATCTAAATGAGAAAGGGTTTGGTGTTCTGAACACTGTGAGCAAACCATTCCCTGTTGATGGCTCACTCACACCGAAGAGTGCGATCCGTATCACCTATTTATTTCTTTTCTTCTATACTTACCTATTATCAATCAATGATCGATAATAGATCCGCTATCTGAAGCGACACAGAAAGCCCATCCTATTCTAGATACACTGACTGTGCAATGATTGGATCAATCAAAAATGAGCAACTATAGATCACTGAGTTCGCATCGAGTAAAGAATTCTCAGCACAAGTCTATTTTAGTTCTTTGGAAAGTGATAACAAAATGAGCTACATACAGCTATTATAATCTCCTAGAAAAACCAAAATCGATCCATAAGGCACTATGCCAGGATCAACTGTGTAACCCAGTGCAAGTTTAAATTTGATTCTGTGGGTGAAGATAGCAAAACATATCGAGCTTCGAGGTTTTACCCTAACTTCATTCCATGAGTATTTCAAGAATCAATTTACTATCTTCTTCCACAAAGTCACAATCAACTCGTATTTTCCAATGTATCCATCACCAATGCAACATCATCCACAATCACTGGTAATGCGCCAAAATCCAAATCACCAACCTTCAACATGGAGAAGAGTGATCTAATTTTTGATGCAAGGCAATCCAAACAAAATTATTAATGGGTACGATCGGTGACACCTTGAATCAAAGGAAATCACCAAAATAGAGTGGCAGTGATGGCTTTTGGGGCTGGCGGCTGATGGCGCTAGAAGCAAAGAACGACAGTGGTGGCTATCGAGTGGACGAAGCTATCAGATCAGTAGGCTAGGGTATGGAAGGGATCAGATCGGCTGGAAGGTAAGTAATTTGATCAAGTAGAAATGATATGATTAGGGAGTTGGATCATACAAAAAGGAAGAAAGGAGGTTGCAAAAATTATCAAGTACCAAGATTGGTACCGATCCGATCCAGTTGGATCGGCACCGATGCAAATTTACTCCTTCGAATAATCTCAAATCTTCCCCAAGCAACCTAATCGGCGTTCATTTTGAAGTTATTAAATTAGGATCGCTCCACAATTACGAATAATAGAGATTCCCACTAAGAATTCAATAGTTAGTCGGTGCGTCATAGGTGGCCTTTTAAGTTGACCGGTTACGACGAATGAAACTCCCTAAAACAATGACCCAAAAATAAACAATTCTATAGCACACCTTGTTTCCAACGAAAGCGTACTCTGAGGGGAAAATGTTAACCGGGATTTTGACCCAACATAATTCAAGAGGAGTTAGAACGTTCAGATTAAGCCAGAACGACACGAAAGTTGAGCAAAAGGCTTAAAAGTCAAAGATAAAGGAACCTTGGAAGTTTGGCCCAAAAATACACTAATAGTACCGATCCGTTCAAAATGGATTGGTACTGATCCAAAATATTTGCCTGTGGCTCCTCCAAACCACTTGCATTATGTTTCTGCCTCTCTATTAAGCTTATATACTAAGTTTGGTAATAATCCACATATCTGAGTTCGAGAAGTAAAGACTTATCGGATTTAGACAACGGTTCAGTCAAACCCATAGGCGAACCATCATCAAAACAAATCAATAAGCTATGAAATTACACGGAGAGCCTCACAAGCAATTAGGGAAGCCAACTAGATATAAGTTATGCAAAAACTGCGCAACCCTTCGGATTGAGGACGATCCGATCCAATTGCATCGGCAGTGATCCAAAAAGTTAGCTCAAAATCACTCCAAACATTTTATGCTTCTTCCTATGGACGACTACAGCCTTCTAATTCTATGGTTTCGACCCAGGTGCTCTCTCTAAACCCTATAGATACTATCCTATCTTTAACATAAAAGGAGGTTCCTAACATGAGCTCTGCTAAAGCTCTCCTATTATTTCTTCACTCTTCTTTTCCAAATCAATAGCCATTAAGAGACAATCAAGATCCTCCATTTATTTCAAACCATGGTGGATTGATCTAACTTAAACAAGAAGAATCATTTTGTAATCCAAACTCTCTTGTCATAGAAGTAGATTAATAGAAGCTATAAAGTGGATATAGGTTTCATTAACAGCCGAACCACTATAAAAATCTCTTGTTTCTTCAGCTTTTCTACGATTTACTATTGGATTTTTTATTTTATTTTCCTTGATAAACAAAGCTGGTGCTTTCACACTCAATCTAGGGTGTTGATTCATTTTTAGGTTAACACGCCCGATACATCATCTTTTAGCCCCTATTTGATATTAGTACATAATTCCAATGCATAGGGCTTCGTCAAGGGAAGATTAAAAGTAGGCTTACACATAAAAAGGAATATACAAGGATTATATAGGTTATTAGTTGTCCTGTGAAATCCTTAAATTAGGGTGACGCTAGGAATAGCAAGTTTTGGACAGACTGTCCAGTTTTATTATAACAATAAGTTGGAGAATTTGGTATATCCGATAGGCCCTAGTTATAGACACATAGGTTTGTAGTTACCCTAAGAAGACTATGATGTTGGGACAGATAGTCCATTTTGTTGGAATCTCAATTTAACATTATTTCGATTAATGACAAGCTATATAAAATATTTTGTGTGTACTAATCATTTATGTAGGAGTTTTGTTGCAGATTCATATTTAGAGTGTTTTTGAAGCTGTTAAGTTCCTTGTCTAGAGTCTTTATATCATTTAGAATTATGTCAAAATCTCTCCTGGATTGATATATATATGTGTGTGTGTGTGTGTGTGTGTGTGTGTGTGTGTGTGTATGTATGTATGTATATAATCATATACACACATACTCTACCATGCATACAGGCTGAAAATAGACGGCTGAATAAACTCATTCAGCCGGCTGAATATTGTGAAACAAATAAATTCAGCCGGCTGAATATTTTCCAACACCTATGTTCTCAAAAGGCACTTCTATTCGTCGAAGAGAAACATCTTCAAACAAATAGTTGCACCTATTTCTTTTTACCGTTACCTTTCGACAATGGTTGCAACTTTTTAATCTCTATAACTAGATTTCAAAATTCAATAAACAATTCACCAAAACTGATTTTAACATTCTTGAATTCTTATCTATTCTATATTTTCAAATTGCACTCAAACTGCTTACATCTATGATCATTAATCACTCTATCTTCCACAATTCTCAAGCACATTACACTATATATCATAAAGGAGAAGATTATAGGAAGATTGTACTTAATTGACTTATCAGTGCTACAGTCGGATACTTTTGTTATTTGTAACAAAGTCATGTTCGGTTGCTCAGGGGTCGATTGCTTAGACGATAGAAGTCTTGTTCGGTTGCTCAGACGGTGTAAACCTATTCCTCCAGTTAAGTGAGGGTTGCCAGTTTAATTCCAAAAGGAGTCAAGACTGGATGTAGAACGGGAATTCAGACCAGTATAAAAATCTCTGGTGTCATTTGCTTTACTACTTTTACTATTTGCTTACTTATTCCGCATAATTCGTTTACCCATATTACACGATCCTATAGCATAGTCACTCACACATTTATTTGGACAACTGATCATGATTACCTAGGTTGCATGCGTTCATACGATTGTTCATGTCATCTAGTTTAAACATTGTGATTGTAGGTGTTAGATTTATAATAGACTCATTCCTAGAGGACATTAGTGAGAGGAAAACCCATTTCGTTCAGCGACTTGGTCTCACTAGGTATCTATTAACCGAGATGATATATTATTATTCACATTGGACTTTTTGTATGACCCAAAGTTTTGTTTTTTCCCTTAAAATCTCAGGTACTCCATAGAGTAATTTGAGAGTAAGGTTTCCAGGTTATTTAGGTTTAGCGAATAAATATTTCGAAGATATGCAGGAGGTCGAGCAAGCTATATAGGAGTCTATTTATGTCTGTTATGTTATCATTTTGTTTGAGTGTACGCAATGGCAGAAGTGGTGTACGTCTAGCAGTAAACTCTGATCAACCAAGGGGGCATTTCATATGTCGCTCTTGTAGTATTTTATAATAATTATATTTTATCTGAACTTAGGCAATGTTTTGGGATTATGTAATCAATATGAAAATCAACTAACGATATTTGTGTTTTGGAAAGTTTCCATATTCTTGCGTTTTGATGTTAATGGTACTATCAAAAAATATCATTTTATCACTAGAGAATAATACTATAGATGACTGCAGCATCAACAACACTTATTTTCGAGCCTTAGAATGGGGGACGTTGCATGAATATAATTGTTTTGGTTGTTTACATTTTTCTAAAAGTTTTTTTAATTATAAAAACATCACTGAATTTTCATGTAAAGCATTATAAGCCCTTTGAATCTCTCTTACATAAAAGTTAGATTTCAAAGTTTATGTGTGTGTGTATTATGTTAATTTAAAACATAATTTGCAATTATTCATAATTTTACACATATATTGACAAACATATGTTATTTCTACTCAAAATTATGAAATGAAATTTTGTATAAAATCATAAATTTAATTTTAAATCCTTGCTCGATTAAAAGTAGATTAAAAAATTGCTAGTTTTAGATTCCAAAATATATTAGTCAAAATTTGGATGTGTTTGAGTGTTCAAAAGTGTTTTGAAATGACATTAAATGATGAATAAATGAAAGGACGTAACTCTTCCACCTTTTCCTCTCCTTATTAATTGCTTATTTGGACACAATTGATTGTCATTCTAAATATAAGTAAACATTTTGATAAAATAAATTTACAACATATATGCATATACACACGTATATTATGTGTGCATGTATATAAATATAAATAAACTATATATATATACACACACACATTGTTATTTTAAATAATTTCAAAATGAATTGTGGATTACAAAGGCAGAGGGGCAAGTAGGTCCGTTACGATGTAAATCCCCACCTACATGTGACTTGATTAACCATGTACACTTCACATTTGTAACACATGCACTATACACATATATGTGCATTTGATACACTTGTAAATTTTATAAAAAAAACTTCTAAACAAATTAAATGAAATAAAGATTTTATTTCAAAGAATTTAGATTGTATCGAAAATCTTTTTAACTTTACAGCCCAATAGATCCAAAATAGAAAAATATGAAATTTACCTATTTCATTTGCTTCAGACTGGCCTAGTTCCTTCAATAGCTCAGCCCGCTATTGTATCACTCCTGGCCTTATCTACCGCAAAGATTACTTTGATGACCACACTTGTCGCCACATCCTTCGTCGTCTCAACACCTCTTCTAATTGCAACCTTATTTCTGGGTCTGCCTTCGGTCTTGATGTTGAAAAGGTCGTCGGTCTAAGGAAGGAGGTACTGGATGAAATTTACACAGCCAATGACAACAACAAGGAGGTTATCATCACCAAAGAGATAAGCCTAGGCCATCCTTAGCGACATCTAAGGTCGTTGACATTCAAAAGCTAAAATATGTTAAACTTAAACCAAGAAAGGAAAGATTCCTCCTCCGTTATCGATATCTTTGCCGACCTTCCCAGCTCATGTCCTTTCTTCCTTCGTCCCTATCCCTTTATCAATGCACCAACCTCCTAATTCTCCAATAGGATCTAATAGTGATTATGATGATAACTTAATCTAGAAAACATATTCAAATCATTAGAGACTCTCGAGAAAGGGAAGAGGAATCTCACACTATTGAAGAAGGAATATAAGAAGCCAAAGTGGGTTAAGCACAACAAATAATCTATGTTGCACTCATACGAAGATTGTTTCTTTGTTTTTTTTTTTTTTTTGTTCTTTTGTAGTCTTCATACAAAAGCCAATATTGTGCTGGCGCTATCTCACCATTTTTGCTTGCAAAGATGATAATGTGAATAAAAGTTGTTTTCTATTTAATTCTACCTTATTTACTTTATTGCATGTTATATTCTTACATATTTACTTGCCTATATGTATAAACATATAATTGTTTATAATGAAATTATTTATGTATCATACTTACCTACGTCTATGATTTGTGTAATGCTACCGTTTATTTTTACTATGTACATATAAACAAGTATCTTTTGTTGCCCAACCTTGCTCTGCTTCTTAGCTTTTTTGTCATCATGCATTTCTCATTCAACTAAAAAACAATGTGTCATCGATCAACCTCGTTCATAATCGGTCAAATATATCTCCTTCGGCTACAAAATAAAATTACATTCTATCATTACGGTTGAGTATACTTGATTCATACTTTAGTGTTGGCACAGGCATAGATACAACCCAGTTAGTCTACCGGCAAAGTTCAATTATACATTGACGCCAATCTCCAAGCATTGGTGCATGTGATGCCTATCTCTAGGAATTTAACCCAGACTTCGCCTATCTATGGGCATTGGTGAAAGATAAGATGTGTAAGGATAAACCATCTTATCGATCACCAGTCCAAATATGCTCTAATGATTCGATGATGGATCAAAGGAATTGGTCAATACCTATCTCTAGATATCTATACTTGATGAATATGGTTAGACTTTAAGAATATGGTTCCATTGATTCAAAAAGATAAATTTATTTATGAATATACGATTAGAAATTGTCGTCTTGTTATATCAAAATTGATGAATAGGATGCCTTGTTTACAAAATGAAATCAAGTGAAATAGCAGTGAAAATGCTCATTGTTTCATGCTCGTATAATTGGGAACCTATCGATTATTAATAACTTAAAAATTCCATCTCCAAGCTTCTTTCTTATCATTTGGGGTCCTTTCCAATTCGTATCAAGTGTCCATGTACCCGACATAACTCATTTCAGAACGAGATCGTCTGTTATAAATGCATAGTCTCTAATCTTAGAATTGAGTTGTCTTGCTACTCTTTCTTGGTGAGTACTCACTTTCAATTTAGCCTCTCACCCAGTTGAGGCATGATAGCAACATATCCTTGTTCATCTTAGGGTCAGAGTGCATTCGTCTATGAGAAGGGGCCGCAGCTTCAATTAGAATCATGACCTTAGTTATGTAGGCCAAAGTAAATTGAGTGCAATTAAATAACTTACTTCTAGGTTGTCCGGTATGCCCATAGTGCCAATGGTAAGTCATCCAACCTGGTGCCCTTGGCTCATTGAAAGCTCTTTTTGATAATGGATTTGATGATATTGATCACCACCTCCATGTGGCAATTTGGTTATGAATGTACCACCATTGTTAAATTTTCTTAATTCGATATTAAGTCAGGAATTCGTGAAATTCTACACTTCAAATTGAGTTCCATCATTTGTGACGATCTTCGGTGGAACTCTAAGCATGGACAAAATGTTCTTCACCATAAAGTTGAAAACTTTCGCCAGAGTGATCGTTGTAAGAGGTTTCGCTTCATCCTATTTTGTGAAATAATACACATTCACTATTGTGTAATTTGCACCTCCTCAGGAGTTGTTAGGACTTAGATGATATGAATTCCCCAAATGAAAATGGCTGTGGGCTAACTATCTATGTAATCTTGTTAGACTGGGCACTTGGACTTTTTGCAAATCTCTAACACTTGTCATATTTCCTCGAATACTCAGTTGAATCCTAATCGACAGTCAGCCAAAAATATCCATAATGAAGAAACTCTAGTCTGGACCCTATTGTGACTGTTATAGCTTCCCATATGTACATCCACAAGGATCTTCTTAGCCTCATCTTCATCGACACACCTTAACAGAGGGTAGAGAATCTTCTCCTATATAGTACTCTTTCTTACACAATGAACCAAGGCATTTTGTTAGGAGCAATCATCTTTCGTTCTGATTTCTCGAGAGTGTCTTAGCAAATAATCTTTAATTGGAGTCATCCATGACTTGTTCTCCTCTTCAAACTCCAGTAAGTGTCCATTATGTCAATATTTGGAGCCTTTAATACCTCTACTTGTATGATTCCATACAGTTGTGAATCTCCAAAGCTTTACAACTTGGACAGTGAGTCCTTATTCGTATTCTCCTCTCTGGAGATGTACTTTATCGTATATTACTCAATGTTGTCCAATGGATCTAAACCTTTAACAAGTAAGGGGCTAGTCGCTCAACCTTAGCTTGAAACACTTTCTTCACATGTCAAACCACCAATTGGGAGTCGCTAAAGTATGTGTTTTCACTCCTAAGTCATTTTCTATCTTGAGTCTCAATATCAATGATTCATATTCAACATCATTATTCATTGCATGGAACTTAAGCTTCAATGCATAATAGCCTCGACCTTTTAGGGTTATCAAAATTACTCCAGCCTCGAAATCATGGTCAGTGGATGCTCTGTCAACCTATAGTTTCCATTGAGAAAGATCGATCAATGCTTCTTACACTTTATTATCTTGAATTTAGCAATGAAGTCAACCAATGCATGTGCTCGAATCGCCTTTCTGGGATGGTAATTAATGTCATATTAACTCATCTCTAAGTTCTACTTTATTAATCTTCTCGAAGTCTCAGAATGATGCAATACTTGCCATAGTGGTTGACTTGTTAACTTTTTGAATGGATGATCCTAGAGCTATAGTTTCATCTTCTCAGATGCTATCAATAAGCAATACATCAACTTTCCTAACTTTGGATATTGCTTTCCCCTCCAGTGCATAGCTTGTTGGTGTAATAAACTAGCATTTGGATTTTACACACCACATGCACCAATGCTGCTCTCAACCCGTGAGTCGAGACTGCTAGGTAGATATATCGATCCTTTTCCACCAAAGGCTTTGACAATATGTATGATTTCTTTAAAGGGACAGTTTGGTGCAGGTCCCTAATAAGTTTCAAAATACAGAAAAACCCTAGTAAAAAAGTTTATAAGTTAGGTCCCAAGAATTAAGTTAAGGAATAATGGCATATACTTGTGCAATTATTCAGTGAATAATTGCAGAAATTTATGCAGTTATATCTAAAAAATGCAGACATTTCCATAATTATTCACCGAAAAATTTCTGCAATTTTTTCAAAAAATTGCAGAAAATTCTGCAATTATTTACTAAAACTTGCGGTAATTTGTGCAATTATTCACCGAAAAAATTGTGCAAAGTTATGCAATTATTCGCCAAAAAAATTGCAAAAATTTCCGCAATTATTCAAACAAATAATTGCATAAATTCATGCAACTTTTGGATATAATTGCAAAAATGTCTGTAATTATCCAGTGAATAATTACTTAGCAACTTAATTCTAGAGACCTAATTTACATACTTTTTTTCTAGGGTTTTTGCGTATTTTGAAACTTATTAGGGACCTGAGCCTAATATTCACTTCTTTAAATGCTTCAATAGATTCTGAAAGGTAGGTTTGCATTCACTCATCAATTGGAACTTTCTGCTTTCTTTTTGAGGGCATCAAAGAATGATATGCATTCATCGGTTGCCTTTAAGGCGAGCCAACTCAAAGCAACAACTTTATCATTTAAACTCTGCATTTTCCTCATAGTTTTTAGGGTAGTAACCCATTTCAATGCGTCAATCTATTCTGGATTAGATTCGATTCCCTTTGAGTTTATAATGAAAACCAAAAAAATTACCCGATTTAACTTTGAAATTAAATTTCATTAGATTCAACTTTACTCCATTCTTCTGAAGCACGTCAAATATCTCTAAAAGAACGCCCATGTGGTACATCGGGCCATGACTCCATGAGCATGTCATCCATATAGGCTTTCATCATCCTTTGGATATGTTCTTTGAACAGCTTATTAACCAAACTTTTTAAGTAGCTCTAGTGTTCTTCAGATTGAATGGCATAACTCTGTAGAGTACAATCCTAAATCTATAATAAAATTTACATGCTTTTGATTCGAGACATACATCACAATCTAATTATAGTCAGAATATGCATTCTTGAAGGGCAACAGTTCATGTTTGTCTGTTGCATGCACTAACCGGTTTATCTGTCGAAAAGGAAATCAATAACTCGAGCATGCCTTATTTTGATCAAAAAGAAATCAATGCATGTCTGCCATTTCGTATTTACCTTCTTAACAAACATTGGATCGATACCCACTCTCGATATAGTGCATTATGAGCGAAGCTATTTCCTTATGCATACCAATTTTTCTATCAATGTAGTGGATCACTTTAGTTCTGTATTGTGTTGTTCTACTTCATAGAACGATAAATTAGGTTCACATTCAGCGCATGACACAAAACTTAAGGCAATATCCAATACATATTGGACTGTGTTCAAGCAAACACGTCTGTGTTCGCCCAGCGACACCATACCCACTCCTTTCTCATCTTCAGGCTGAGTTGAGATCTTGCTTTGAGAACGTTCGATGGATTGTCATCATTTATTAGGACTTTAATCATCAAGTCCAATGGGGCCGACCTCGTCTGCTTTGACTCCTTCCATGGATCCATAGATTTGTAGAATTTAACGTTGGATTCGAGGAAAGACTTGGATAGTAGCTGTTGTGCATCGACAATTTTGATGCAAAGAGGCTTCTTTGTCCCCTTTCCTTTCTCTTATCGCTTCGCCTCTATAAGCTTAACTATGACATGTGCTTTGCTCACCTTAAATTACCTCAACTTTATTCTTTATAGGAAACTTCATCATAAAGCACCACAGAGCAAGGTAAATTCAGAAATCAGTGTGGGCATTCGATATAAGAAAGCATTGTAAGCTGAAAATCCGTAACCACGTCAATATTCTACAAGTGCACCATCATGCGGTCTCCAACTCCAAGTTTAGCTTGCATTTTGATGCATAGACCATATATGTACCTCTTTGGTAAATCTCTGATTTCGTTATTTACATGGCTGTAGATCCTTCTCATCAAGATGCATCTTATTAGTATGTCTTCAAGAGAGATATTCATAGCGCTTCCACAATATATAAGGATCCAATGCACTGTTTTAAGCCTTATTGCAATCGTAATCACCATCGGGTTAAGCATTAGTGCTTCATCCCATAATCTTCTCTATTTCTAAAACAAATCAACATCCTTTTTTTGTCTCATCGAAGCACTCGAATCTATGGTGTAATAGATCACTTTAGGTGCATGCCTCAAGGAGCTGCCATAGCACTCCATTTCATTCCAATTTTGTTCCATGGAATGCAAACCTCCAAATATGGTGTTAATATTTATACCCCTAGCTTGCTGTAATGGTCCTTCTCTACTTGAATCAACTAGATTCCGCCGAGTCTGGCTTTGAGGTTAATCATTTCCTTACTTGCCTCTTATGGGTTCTGTAAAGACCCGATTCTTCGACTCCCGAATATCGACATTAATACGTCCACTGTATCAACTGCCGAGCAATCGAAGGCTGGAAAACTTAAGTCCAAACTAATTTTCAAAATAAAACTTGTAGATAGAGTATGACTATTTAAATAACTATTTTCTAACTCAAATATTAATTAATCTTAGAAATAACCATTTCTTTAATCAATTCAATAAATCTTTACGTAAAGGATTTCAAAATAACTTAAGAAAATGTTTTCTCCAAAATATTCTTTTAAAACTACTTTAGAACTTTCAAATTTATACTTTAAAAGCTACTTTGTAAATATACTCGGCTTTCAGGGAGAATTCACCTTCATTTCAAAATGGTCCACTTAAAACAATTAAATAAATCCTTACCGATTTACTTTAAACTTACGTTCCAAATTCGTAAATTTATTTCCACATTTCAAAAATAAATCAATGTTTACTTATTTTAAAACAAATTTCCCTTTCCTTTATAAATTCCATAGTGAATTTAAATTTCCAAATATCCACTGATATATGATTTTCAAATCGATTTCAAATATTCACTTTCAACAACAATTCAATTTTTCAATTGATTTCAAAACCAACCAAATCAAATTCCATATTGATTTCCCAAGAAATTAAACACCAAGTGAATTTCATTCTAATCTCAAATTGAAATCAATTTCTACTATACCCCAACTAAATTTTCAAATTGATTCCAAATTCTTTTCAAAACACCAAATAAATTTCAAAATGGATTTTCAAAAGATTTAAATTAAATCACCAAAAATCAATTCCAAATGGGTTTCAAATTTTATTTCCTTTTAAAAATAAATTCCTTTAAAGAAAACCAATTCTTTTATTTTTCAAACTCTTTAAAATCCGTATTTTGAATAAATTCATCAACCTTTGAATTATATTACCCGAAATCCATTTATTAAAGCTTTTCCCATATTTTGAAATTTTATTCAATAAAATTAAAAATAAAACTTTATTATTTCAAAATTCCTTCTTTTAAATTTATCCAATTCTCAAAAATAATTTTTAATATAAACTTTCAACCTGAATTTTCAAAAATCAAATCTTTATTTATTTTCGGTATCTAACGATACCAGAATTATATACGGCTAAATTTTAGCCTTCAACGCTTTCAATCAAAAAGATAATCACACAGAGATTATAAATAATCAACATACAACATTGAAATAAATTCAATTATTTGAGAAATCCAGTTGGATCCCTCCAACCTGTTTCCCTGCATCCACAGATGTTAGCACAATACCAATCCCATTTCAAGACGGGATATCGCGGTACATGGGTTTATATAAAATATCATCCGCTATTATGCGGCGCAATAGGGTCTCATCCGCTATATAATGTGGGAAATCAACTCCAAGTACATATATAATAGCAATTCCACTTCACGGTGGAATATCGCGGTATATGAGTCTAATATAATAACCTCCGCTTAATATGCAGCGTTAGGGTCTATTTCAATACAACAGATAGCAATCATCATTCAATCACACAATCAAGAAATTTTAAATCTAACTATTTAAATTTAAATCGAAACAAATTTGATTGAGTGAGAAGTTCTCACCTTGTTTCAAATACAGTTGCAGCGTTTCGTTCCGAATAAAATTAAACACACGTTTAATTTTACCCAATATTCACACTAGCTCCAATAATTTCCAATCCTACTCCATTGCGTAGTATTCGACAATACGATTCCAACGCAAGTCGTTTCGTCATTTTTCGACCTCGTATGAACAAGTTACAGCTTTTTAAAGTTTATACGAATTTTAATATATTAATTTACAAATTCTTTTATTATTTTTAATCTTTGTAAATCTTGACCGTTGATTTCGCTTGATGAAACCCAGGCTGGCCGTTCCCTTTTTCTTCCTCCCTCTTCCAATTCGTTCGAACGTGAAAATGAACCCATGTCGCCGCTTTGTTTTGAATTTTTGCAACCTCCACACGACCCTAGGGTTCGATCAACCACCACCAAAATGCTCGCCTACACGAGCTTCACCCACGGCTACAACGTCAAGGGACTGGGCCCCCCGGCTTCCCGGAATATGTGAAAGAATGCACGCATTTAAACACAAACCATCGTCGATCCGTAGCTCCGTTTTCGATCATCACCGTATAAATCGATAGATCTCATCATCCTTTTCGTTTTTGTAGTTGAGAGATTCTTGAATTGATCGTGGATTAGAAAGGATTAAGGATAGAAGAATTGAACGTTTTCGGCCATTAATCTATAACCGGCGGCTAGGTTTTAGAACTAGGGTTTGAGCAAAAATGAGGATAATTGGGTCCTTTTATAGAAAATTTTCAAAGCACTATTCATTCGAGATTTTTCGAACTCCAAACGAAGCGTGCCGATTGACGTTTCTAGGGTTTAACCCATGTTTCAGACACAATGGAATAGGTATCGAGAGCCAATTCAATCGTATGTGTGAGTTACGGAGATAAACGATCAAATTTAAATTAAATCGGTTAAAATAATTTCTATGCGTTTTGGCTTGCCCCGGACAAACCGTAAATCCGATTGACATGAAATTTGAAATCTTACAATAATATAACATTACAGATCTGATGAAACTTGTTTCGTCAATATCCGAGACTGTTTGAAAAATGGATATTTTTACTCGTCAATTAAATATTAAAATATTCAATTTCCACAAATTAACTTTTAATTCAATTTTAAAAGTTCTATAACATCATTCTAACTCCAGTATGATTTAATACAAATTTATAAATCATTTTCATTCACATTAAACCCAATTTCTAATTATTTCTGTAATTTCAAATATTAAATTATCGATTTAATTATTCAATTAAATCTAGATATTCGAAATATAAAATTTATTCGACTTACTAATTTTACTTGTTAATATTTAAAATCAATTAAATATACGATTTCAAATGATAGGAATTCTGGGTCGTTATAGGTTCCTAACATATAGGTGCATTTTCTTTCTATGGATCGTATCCTTAATCACATCACGGAGATGCCTGCTTCTTCGTATTGTGCTAATGATGGTCATGGAAGTGACAATGCTTTCCAGACCACCTCTAATCTTTAATGGTCTCCTTTAGAGATGGTTTCTTATACTTCTCCATACCTTGGTAGCAAGGTACCTATTTTCGATGGAATCATTTAATTCTGTATAGTGTCCATGATGAATGAACCTCGAATGCTTCTTGGTATCTTGCATCTTTCTACCAACATTATTGAAGTACTTTCACTTATTCCTATTATTATTGTCATTGCTATCACCATCCTTCTTGATAGCTACACAACCCTTTACTACTCTACCTAGCCCAACCAGACCACCAACACTAATTCCTTCATGCAACTCTACCTCTTCCAAATCTTCCTCTTCCAAGCATGGATATTGATTCACATTTCAATATAAATCCTTTAAAGATGCTAGGTTTTTCATCCTAAGAAATTCCTAAAGTCAATTTGGCTACACTTCCTCCTATAAAAGCCATTAGCATATCTCCTCCCTTGACTTCTTTACCTCCATCATGCAGCATAACCTCTTCAAGAAACTTTCAAGATCTCAACGGACTGTTGGTGCAAGTTTGCCAAGGACATTTGATCCTTCGAGTAGACAAAATACACCCTAAATTGCTCCAAAAAATTCTCAGCAGCATGGTCAAAAGATGATATGGATCCGAGCTCAAGTAGACAGAACTACATCATAGCTTGTTCCTTTAATGAGAAGGGAAAACATTTACATTTTACAACCACTATAGCACATGCACCACGAATGTTCCATATGTACTTCATTAAATTTTTCATGGGATTAGTCAAACTATTATAAAGCAACATTGTTGGCATTACAAACTTCCCCAGATACAAATCAACCCTAATTTATTCTCTTAACGGACTAGACTCGCCATGGACACCCATCCCTTTTCAAGCTATTGCTAATTATCCTACAATGGTCATTTAATCATTTTAGTCAACAATTCATCATTACCAAATTTTGCCGTGAGCGATAATCATCATGTGCAATGCTATATGTTCATGTTGGCAAACGCTTATGGTTTGCCCTATGAGACCTAGGTCTCCCTTTCTTTGGGGATTCCTTGCACAGTTTTCTGGTGGTATCAGTGCAAACTTTATCCCCTTCTTACGTGCTTAGTAGTGTTCCCTTCAAAACTACCAGCCTGAGGACTAGTAGCTTGTCCACCACTAGCATTAACTTCCCACAACTCCTCTTCGAAAACAGGGAGATTCACTCTCTCTCGGGATCAAACGGTATTGACCCTTCCCGATCGGTTGGTACCAATTGATAGCCCCATTAGGAATACCACTCCAGTATTGACACTTTGCTTCTTCTACTCCCAACATTCTCTTTATACCTTTTCTGCTTAACTTCTCTATAATTCTATTCTAATGAAGATATACATCAAGGGCTAAAGACGAATAACCTATCCTACTCTTTCTCCACCTCTGAGTCTCCTTTGGTTGTTGGGGTTTAGACAATAACTTTTTCATCTCCTTCATTATGGAAACTTGATTCTCCATCAATTTTTTTTTCATCTCAACCATCATCATATCCAACTTAGTCTTCATTCCCACTTTTTGTGCACACGAAGTCTTTGCATGAGTTTGTTGCGCAGTTTCTTCTCCATGCCAAGAGCCTTCATTCCCTCCTCCATTATAGCTTCGAATTTAATAGTTCTTTTCTTTTTTGAAGTCATCATTCCCTCAGATCTAAATAAGGACTTTATCTAAGTCCTATTAGCAATCAGATCTGACTCTAAATTGAATTCCTAGTGAAAGCACCAAATATTTTGCATATAAAATAGGCGAACACCCCAATCAAATAAAATTAAAATTAAAAATTAAAAATCAAAGATAATAGAAAGAAGATATAACTTTTAAAGTGATACATCTAGATCTTAAGTTATGTCCACTACTAATTTAATTTCTGATAGGATTCACAACTACAACCAAATTAAAATCGATTGTAGGCTTAGAAAAAGATAGATTTTGAATTTGGAAATAGCTTCACATTGTATCTAAACATAGATCAAGAGTTATAAAATGTCCTTTTCTAGTTGATGTTAGTTCTCTATTTATAAATGAATCCATGCATAAAAATAGGTAGATCTAGTTTCAACGAGCAAATATCTTCATATTTAAAGTTCTAGCATGAAGAACATGTCAAATCGTGCAAAGTCCAATAATTTGTATGGTGCGGTATAGATCACAATCGACTCATCACTATTACTTTTCCTTGTACTCTTTCTTGGTATAGTAAAGTATTCTAACTTAAGTAGTTGAGTTTTCAAGGATTTCATATGGTTTAGTATCAACCAAAATGGGTCGATACTAATCCAAGTTAGTTCCTGTACCTACACTTGTTTCCACCTTTAAAGTTTGATCTTCATAAAAGCTAGGTGGCCTCATTGTCATATAGGATCCTTCAGTACTGATCCATATAGATTGGTGCTGAGCAATATGACTTTAGCTTTCTTAGGCTCTCTTCTTGAGTTTTTTCAATCTTGATACTACTGATGCTTTCTAAGTTTCTCAATCTGTTCTTCATCATTTCTTAGTTCAAATTTAGCGAAATGTCGCTTGGGTCAAATAATGGATATGTAAAACCCATATTTCACGCTTTGAAGGATTGTAAAATATTAGTTTTAGTTTCATATAAGGTCGTATAACTCTATAATTTTGGAGAACATTAACTATTGACAGTTTTCATTTGTAGAATTGTTCGTCGAAAATTTCGACCCTAAAATCTTATGGAACCTATAACTTTTAATAGCACTCTAGTTAAGATCTGAACCCACTTTCAATAGATTGGGATGATGGTTTCTCTTTCCATAGAGTGGTCATACTAAGAATTAAGATTAAAATTAAGGAGTTGTGGGTATTTGAAATTCTGACTATTTTTAGAAGATTAGTCGGTAATTAAGGAGTGATTAGTGTCCCATTAGCCCAAACCGAGATCAGGGTTGATACCCTTTCTTTCCATTGTCATTAGTCATTTCCCTTCTCCCCTAACCACCTCCAAACCTCCATTAATCCAAAATAGAATTAAAACCCACTATTTCTCCAATCTAATTAGTATATTTAGTGGATTT
Organism: Allium cepa; assembly: GCA_030765085.1. Classification (NCBI taxonomy): domain Eukaryota; kingdom Viridiplantae; phylum Streptophyta; class Magnoliopsida; order Asparagales; family Amaryllidaceae; genus Allium; species Allium cepa. The sequence continues at coordinate 137,481,191 of CM060944.1, forward strand.
AAAGGAGATTAACATAAGAGAATAGTAGATCTGCTATTTGGGGACTTAGGAATTCGTGTAGTAGTTGTTCCCTATTAGTTTGCTTAAGGATTCATGTGTTTTGATACAAGGTGAGTGATTATACTTCTCTCACTAAAATATGCTAATTATACACTAAAAATATGATTTTTGATATAAATATTAAAGTTAAAAAAGATTTAAAACTTAGAGCTGATATTTATAACACCTTGGAATTAGACTTTAAAAGATAGATCTTTATGTTAACGCGATTTATACCGTTTACCACTTGCTATTTTATTGAAAATCAGATATGGGATAGCTTATGCCATTACATCATGTTTTGAATGAGTTATATGCATTGTTTGGATGTTGTTGTAACAACCCACCTTTTCAATCCTCGGGCCAATGCTCAAACCTAAATAAACACTCGAAACTGAAAGGACAAGTCATTGGATGAATATAAAATAAATATCGGATATTGTTCTAACTAACACTATCTACCTTCAGGGTCTCAATACAGAATGAACATGGTATAATACATAATCAATATCATAGTCACATCACCATAACATCTCTAAAATGTCAAATACACATATCTGACAAATATAGATACAACCCAAACCCATAAGTGCAAAATCAACTCCAAATACAATAGTGAACTCCATGTATACAACACATCATCAATAAGTCTACATGTCTCATAGCTTCTCATCATTAAACTCCATCAACTGGGTGATATATATAAAAATAAAGTAGGAGCGGTCAGACATAAGTCTGATGAGTTAACCATACTCTATTCTACATATACTATAAAAATACTACAATAACATTATATGAGTCCATCGCTCTATCACCACATGTTCCATTGCCACATCAAAAATGATTGACATATACACCTAGCTATATTGCACCGTATTTATGTATACTTACACCGTAGACTCGCCTCGTGCGCTACAAGATGCTTGTCATCCGCTATGACCTACAAGGTCACCTTTTGTCCCCGCTCTAACAAATTGGACTCATGCCTTGGACTAGCCTCATGCCTTACATGGTCGCTTCACATCCGCCTCCATCTGGTCCACCGAACCCTTCAGGGGAGCACCACATTACTTGGCGCACCTACTTGTGTCACGGATCCATATTCGTATCCGGATATACATTCTGGGGTATCTAATCCTATGTAATATTCTCATTCCAATCTTCATTCACCATCATATCATGTATTAATACCATAATATATACCACATATCATACCGCATATCGTATATCACTTTAGATAGCAACATGTGTCCAAGGAGAAGAAGAGAGAAGAAGAAAAATTAGTCGGGGTTAGTTTCTAAAATGATTATCAGGTGATTTCAGTTTCTTAAGTCAAAGGAGGGAAATATTCAACCATTTTACTTCAAATTCAGAATCTCAGAAGTTTAAAGCCCAAAGCCCACTTACCTCCAAAACTTGCTTCGCTCGTATCTCCTTCATATGACTTCCAAATTAGACAAACAAAATTTTTGTGAAATCTAAAAAACAAGACAGTCGCAATAATGCTGGTTTCATCAACAAATTCCAACACTTGAAAAATAACCATTTTGCCCCTTATTGTATTTAGTTATTTTAATCAATTTATTAGTTCCATTATTTTTCACAATATTGTATTTTAAATATTTTATTAAGACATCACTTAAATTTTCAGGGTATTACATTATCTCTCTTGAGAGATATTCGTCCTCCAAATTCCCAAGGGACAAAAAATGCATGGACTCTCTCATATCACACAAAAACATATGCACACAAAATAAATCATCCAATCATTCATTCAAACGATCATACACACAACAGAGTAACCAATCAAACTAAACATCCATACATAGAATATAATATTTGAAATCTAATTCATAAAATATACGCATGTGTTTTATTAGCATATATATTGGTGTTTATGTATTTTTATGAAATACAACTAATAACTTAGCATCATGATATATATGTAGATGACATATGACATTATATACGAAAATATCTAATAATTGGCCTTCCTATATTAATGAGATGATATGTCATAAAAGCATGCATGCAAGCATCCTAGAGTGAACATATAAATTCTATACGTATGCATAACTAATCCACATCAACAGAACATGTGGCGAATGCATCCATGGTAAATCATAAAAATCAAAGCATATAAAATACATCCAAGATGTAGAAAAATCCATACTTAAATAAAACAAAAATAATTCAAGCTACTATTCAATCAAACATATATGTTAACTAAACTAAAATCAAGAAAATGGAAAATGCATTGGAAAGGGATTAAATTGAAAAGATATCATCTACTCCTTCACTTTCCAATTGTTCCCGACCAAATTGTTTTCCTTAAAATAGTCCGGAAAACTTTACCATTGGCATAATTGATCCCTAAATACAAATCTCAATCGTATGTGTAAATCGATAACTTCTGTAGTCCATATTTCCATTTTAAATAAAGATACCACAATGCATAACACAGGTAGCCTTAACACCAACATATCCAAACAAAATTGCAGTATCTTATACCATTCCTAAATGCATACACCTAACACCTAAATCATCTAATAGCAGTTTCCACAATTCATCTTTTGGACTATTAAGGTAAGACAAATCAAAATGAATAGTGTCTTACTCAAAGAAATCCAAAAGATTTAAATCATCATACCATTCCATATTTCGCCTAAGGCATTCGAAATAATCGATGTCTTAACCTGATGAACATAACATATATCCCATCCAAATCTCAAACGTAACTTTAGTGGAATTGCTAGGATTATTATACTACTTCTCTCATTATTCGATAAGCTCGATACTCAAAGTATCTCCTCTTCGATTATCCAAACATTCCATCCTAAATTCTACAACCTACAACTAAGTAAACATCCAAACAAGGGTAATCATATTCTATTCAACCAATGCAGCATAGAAATCAAAATACTAAATCTAAGTGGAGTTCATACCTTAGAAAAATGCTAACCTAAGATAGAGATAGAGTTAAAAGGATCGACTATATAACACATTGTCTACATGCACCTTCAACGCACTACAAACTATATACCTTTAAGCCGCTATTCCAAAAGAAGTTTATTTGAATATGTAGTTTCTCCGAAATATGAGGGATGACTGAAAAGAATCCATATACTCCTTTCTCAAAATCATAATCGAACTTCCAAATTCCATTTTCCATAATATCGCCTTGGCATGCATGCAAACCTTACGCTTTCTCTTTGTCTATCAAATAGATTTTTCTTCAATTATCATGGAACACTTGAATACATACCACTCGGTTTTACCTCCACAATTTTTTTTATTATCCATTTAGTTAATTACATTTTTTTTCTTAAACTTTGCAAATCAGGATTATCTCAATAGCTTAAGATCCGTCATACTAAAATAGTTAACCTCATGGAAGCTTGATACGAATTTAAATCCACAATATCCTTTACAATCAAAAGTCCAAACTCATTTCCCTTCAAAAGTCAAAATAAAATATCAAATCCTAAATGAATTTCCATAATAATTATTCAATGGTATCTTGCCTCGTATATCATTTCACCAACTTACTATCCTTTAATACCGTGGACGAGACAACTAAGTAGGGACGGTGTCCTGCCATATAAATCAAATAGATATAATATTAAGCAATTATGGTAACCTCATACCCCAAAGCTTACCTACGATTCCAACCTAGTGAACATATGATCAAATTCATGTCATATGCAACCTAAAATATATACTTAGACCCAAATATCAACACATATAATTATCACCCCAAACATATATACTACATGACAGTAATCACTTGCTTGGAGAGAAACATCCGTCCAATCCATATAACATAAATGGTGTAGCGTTACCTACCACATAAGGTCAACGACACCCATCTACATATCAACTCAATTAATCTACCTACATGATGATATAAAACAACAAAGTATCATAAATATCATTTACTCCCATCTGGCCATTACCATAATTATACAGAACAAAAAATGCGAATGTCAAGTATTCTCAACACTGCACTATGGACCGATCACCGAGTTAGATCACATAGTAGTATCATTGGGTCACCAGCACCCTATCATAAATAAATTCTAGACTCTTCAACTAAAATCTTCAACCATACCTTAAAAAATAATTCAATATCAAATAAGTATAGCTTAGGCCCAAATATCTTTCATGTAAATTTTAACCAATTTAATTTGCTATTTAGTATTCATCATTTCTTTAATTTGCTTCAATACACTAATTTATTTTACATTTTCTCTTTGTAACCATAACCACGAAATTCTTTCTCCATCCAAATCCATGCAATTGGGATCACGATAAAGGACAATATCATGCACACTCTACTAACCCATATCCATGCTACATCTCCCTTTGCATCTAAAATCTTACTACACCGAATCACTCAATCTACTCCAAAATTAGTAAATTTAAGCACTATGTGAGAATTACTCTTAAACTATTTACCATCACATTACTTATCCAGAACCAAAACTCACTTCCAACCCGTGATTTATTCCTCGCTTCTTTATAGTCGATGTTGGAAAATTTACATTAGGGGCCACTAACAATGCATAACTTTTCTCTTCCTTATTTTCTTTCATAACCCATCAATTAATTCTTTATTTAACTATTAAAATTTCTTTTCATACCTTATAATTATAACAAAAGTTTGCTATAAGAAACTTTTCACGGTATCTAAATTTAAAACGTTCACTTGCTTCTTTAAAATACATCATTACTTTTCAAAATATTGCTAACCAAAACATCTGAATTACTTAAAATCATTGGATAAAATATTTTCATCATACACTTACTTCGTCTTTATATTTTAACTTCAACAACTTAATATTAACCATTTAAAATATATTTGAATTTTAAATTATGGTTATTTCAAATATATTCTTATTTCATTTCAAAACATCATTTAACTTAATTAATAAACATTTTATTATATATACACTCACCAATTTGTTTTCTCAACAAAAAAATTCAATACTTTTAAACAACACATCCTATATATTTAATATTTGCGTCAAAATTGGTCACACAAACACCCAATTATCAATGAAAGCACCCTTTCACAATCACAGATCACATATAGCCAGTATGTAGAGAATATAAGTATGAAGAAAACTAATATTTTAAAAGGAAAGCAGTAGAAACATAAGAGTTATAGTGGTTCGGCGTTGTTGCCAACGATCACTTTGAAGAGTTTCTATTTTATTGATTATAACTCGCTGCTTATAGAGGTTTAAAATGGTACAACCGAGTTACAACGATGATTCCAGCAGAGTATCGACGTAGAAGAGCCAAAAAGGTCCCTTTTTTGAAGCTCTTGGACTGCTATTTATAGATGTAGGCAGCAAATATCTCGCCTAAATCTCGGATGACTCCTTCTCTCATATGGGTAGGCCTACGTGATCGATCCCCTAACATTTCGACTCGATCCATGATCGATACGAAATTCTTATCGATCCAAAAATTTCTCTTTTTGGGTTGGGATCGATCGTGGACATTCTTGAGGTTATACTCAAGCTCCTGTGAAAATTTGGTGGCATTTGGACTTGTAGATTGTGAGATATGATCCATGCAAGTTGGGATTGGTGGTAGGCTGAACTGTTCATATTCATGGTTGTCACCCTAGTTCGTATCGATACCTCCTTCATATCGATCACTTCTTCGTACCTGTTGGTCGTGTTTTGATGATGTGGCTCGAGAAATCAAGGGAGATCCACTTTTCATGCTCTTTGACCGCTTCCTTTGGTTGGCTCTGCCTTGCTCGTATCTATGAGTTGCCATGTACTTCGCATCGATCCATGAAGCCACTTCGTATCAATGCATGGCTATCGCCTTCGTATCAATCATGTGATTTTGCTTTCGTATCGACCAAATGGTCATTAGATCATATCGATCGTTTGATCGATCGATATGATACATGCATAAATGGGATCGATACGAAAGCAATGATCCCCTTGCATTTTTCATCGATGCTTGATTCATGGCTTTGTATCGTTCAACGATGCACTGCATCGTACCGATATATTAACTGATCGATACGAACGTGCAGGTATTTGATCGATACAAAGCTGGTGGGTGTAGGTAAGTTTGATAGATATGAAGTGTATTTAGGGGATGGGTCTGGTGCTCATGGATACTAATTAGATGGTCACGATGCTTATGGATACGAAATGGGTAACAGGGATCGATTGTGGCCTTGATCCGATGTGACCATCCCTTTAGCCTATAGCAAACCTTCCAGTGACTCGAAGCTGACTCAAAGCAGCTTGTAAACATGCTAATCCTTCCAAGACTAGAAGTAGACCCTTCTTTGACTCAAAGGAAAATTCCTGAAAACCTGAAGCTAAAAGGAAGGTGACTCGGAGCAAATTCCAAGCAACTTGAAAATTCGATCTTTGTCGAAACCATGTTTTAAACAATTTGTGTTTGTTTGTCGATTATGCTATATCATGGCCTTGTGATCATGCTTACTATCTGTGAAAGTTTATCTTTGATCATGGTGCAATCGGTTGGGTTAAATCCGCCTGCATTTTGCCTTGCCAAACAGCGGGTTAACACGTTGCCTCCCAAAACATGCCTTGCGATGGGAAGGTGTGTTTTGTAGTATCGTAATCTAGATGTTTGTGTTCTATTGATGACCTATAAAGAGATCAATGATATTACCTAATAGTGAATGGCGATCCTTCGAGATCGTATTGTTTTTTAAGGCGATATATGCCTGTTCGAGGTCGGATGCAGTTCGAGGCGAGTTATGACCGTTCGCGGTCGAGGTGTCGTTTGTGGCAAATGGTGGTCATTCGCGGTCGGGTGTCGTTAGAGGTGAATCATGACCATTCGCGGTCGGGTGTCATTCGAGGCAAATTGTGTATACTCAAGGGGGGACTTAGTACCATTAATGTCAGATTTCACATTCGAGTGAGTTTATGAATCGACTATTATGGCGGTTTATCGTCATTTCAGACCATGCCTAAGGACCGTTCGCGATCTCATGCATGTGTAAGTGACTTCATCCAAATGAATCTTATAATAGAAATGTCCAACCAAATCAAGTTTAGATGCAATAAATAGAAAACAAAAGCAAAACTGAAATGTCAAAGTGCAAACGCCTGTACTAATGTGGTTGATAGTCTTCTCAGAGCATGCCTGAACATCATTCATGATCCTGAACATGTGCAAGCGACTTAACCATGTTAGTGTGGAGTATGCTACTTATTCGTCATTACTCCAATTAGTTCATGACAAACCGACGCCTGGATCCAAAGCCGTCATTATTTGATGCAGATGGTGGTTGCTCTTGCTCCATCGTTGCTGCTCGGCTTGTCACGTATTGTAATAGCATGCATTTCGAATATGGCCTTTTATCTCATCCCTTAAGTGCCTGCAATCATTTTACCATAGCCGCTTAACTCGTGGAATAAGCAGTACTTGTCTGCTCCTCTCATTGTTGGTCGGATCCCTCCTCATTGGACTCTGGTACGGAACCTACCCTCTCCTCATTGGACTCTGGTACGGAACCTACCCCCAGTGTCTTGGTAGATTCGTTCTAAAGTCTCATTCAGCTCTGAATAAGAGGTGAATCTCAGCTCCTTTCACAGTCATTTTGGCTCATCACAACTATCTTCTGCTTTTCATTTCCCATTATCCTTGCCTAAATCCTTTTTGGCTGGATCTCCGCTTTTGATTGCATAAACTTCAATTCCCTATCGTTCCTCTCTCTTAGCATTTGCATCCTCTTATTGCAGAAACCTTTCTACCTCGTGGTAAGACTCTCCTAGATCCATGGGTGGATCCTTTGCCAATGAGTTCTTGATTTCTGTGCCATTAGCTATGCTAGATACAGCTGCATCAAAACCATGGATGGATTTGCTCGATCTACCGATGTTTCCATTGCATTGAATCATGTCAGAAAACTCCTCAAAGATTCCTCGGTTCTTTGCTTCAGTGTTGTCAAACTCATCGCATTCTCGGGTCTTGAAATATGAACTGTGGACTGCCTCATAAACATCTCAGTCAACTCGGTGCTTGTTCCAATGGATCTGCTCTCCAATTGCCAGAACCATAGTGCTGCTATGTCTGTTAAATACAATAGGAAGCACCAGGCCATGATCTCCTCCGTTGCACCCAGTACTTCCATGTGCCTCATATACCTCGTTAGATGAACTGCAGGATTTGTCCTCCCATCGTACTTCTTCAGTGTTGGTAGCTTGAATTTTGGTGGATTCCTGGCCTGCCTAATTGTGTGAGCAAAGGAGCTCATGTTCACATATTCCGGATCTCTTTTCACTAATCTGCCTCTCATTGCTCGTCTTACCATCTCTGTCCATCCGTCACTATCTCTAAGCTACGGCCCTTATCTGTTGCCTTCGATCTGCCCCCGAGCTTACGAGGGAATCTTGGGATCTGCTCTCCAAGATGAGCATCCATTCCTCAATCAACGCCGTGTTGAAAAAATCCACCAATTATCAGGCCTGAGGTTGGATCAACATACTCCTGGGGAGTACCCCCAGCTCAGGGGCTGCTCCTGATGGTCCTGCACTATCCGATTGCCTATTGAGTCTTTCTGGTCCAACTCCGGGGATCTGGACTCTAGTTGCTTCTGCTGTTCCAGCTATTTGAGAATATTCTGCATCATCCCCTCCAACCTTTTCCACAATTCTTCATGCATGACTCCTATCATAATCTCCATTTCATCTCTAGTGATGAAGGTCGAAGTCAGATTAGTTCTTAAGGATGCTTTATGGCTTCCTTCATGTCAACTTCTCACCGCTCTTTGTCTCCTTGTTTATTGCTTCGTCATAACTTTCCAGATCCAAGTCTTTAAGCTTTTAGATCCAAATCAAGGTGTAGAATCCCTGAATGATAGCCTTCTCAGTGAAAGCACCAAAATGTTTGCGTCAAAATTGGTCACAAACACCAATTGCCGATGAAAGCACCCGCTCACAATCACAGATAGTAAGTGTGTAGAGAATATAGACATGAAGAACACTCAAAATTCAAAAGGAGAGAAGTAGAAACACAAGATTTATAGTGGTTCAGCGTTGTAGCCTACGTCCACTTTGAAGAGCTGTTGTTTTATTGATTATTACTCGCTGGTTACAGAGGTTTACAATAGTACAACCAAGTTACAACAATGATTCTGGTAGAGTATCGACGTAGAAGAGCCAAAAAAGATCCCTTTTTGAAGCTCTTCAACTGCTATTTATAAGTATAGGCTACAAATATCTTGCCCAGATCTCAAAAGACTCCTTCTCTCACATGGATGGGCCCACGTAATTGATTCTTTGACATTTCGACTCGATCCATGATCGATACGTACCAAATTCATGTCAATCCAAAATTCCTCTTTTTGGGTTGGGATCGATAATGGACAATCTTGAGGTTGTATGCAAGCTCCTGTAGATTTGGTGGCATTTGGACTTGTAGATTGTGAGATATGATCGATGCAAGTTTGGATTGGTGGTAGGCTGAACTATTCATATCCATGGTTGTCGCCCTGGTTTGTGTTGATACCTCCTTCATATTGATCACTTCTTCGTACCGGTTGGTCGTGTGTTGATGACGTGGCTCGAGAAATCAGGGGAGATCCACTTTTCATGCTTGTTGACCGCTTCTTTTAGTCGACTCGACCTTGCTCGTATCCACGAGTCGCTATGTACTTTATATCGATGGATGACCATCGCCTTCGTATCGATCATATGACTTTGCTTTCATATCGACTAAATGGTCATTGGATTGTACCGATCGTTTGACCGATCGATATGAGACATGCATAAAAGGGATCGATACGAAAGCAATGATCCTCTTGCATTTTGCATCAGTACTAGACATGGCTTCGTATCGGTCATCGACGCACTGCTTCGTACAGATCTATTAACTGATCGATATCAAATGTGTAGGTGTTTGATCGATACGAAGCTGGTGAGTGTAGGTAAGTTCGATAGATGCAAAGTGTATTTAGAGGATGGGTCTGGTGCTCATGGATAAGAATTAGATGGTCATGATGTTTATGGATACAAAATGGGTAACTAGGGATCGATTGTGGCCTTGACCCGATATAACCATCCCTTTAGCCCAAAGCAATCCTTCAGGTGACTCGAAGCAACTTGTAAACATGCTAATCTTCCCAAGACTGATAGAAAACCCTTCTCTGACTCGAAGAAAACTATCTGGAAACCCGAAGCAAACAGGAAGGTGACTTGGAGCAGATTCCAAGAAACTTGAAATGACTCAATCTTTGTTGAAACCATGTTTTAAACATCTTATGGTGTTTGTTTGTCGATTATGCTATATCTTAGCCTTATGATTATACTCACTATTTGTGAAAGTTTAGCTTCGATCATCGTGCAGTCGGTTGGGTTAAATCCGTCTGCATTTTGCTTTGCCAAAAGGCAGTTAACATTTAAAAATTTAATTTAGAACTCACTTTATTTACTCACTGCATTTATGTCAATTTAGAAAACCATTTTCGCTATCTTAAATCATAATTAACTATAAACATGTTCAAAAATTTCATCTCATAAATCTTTCAATTCTTTATTTTAAAATGATTACATATATTAAAATATATATAGGCACCATAATTCCACTTGCTTTGAATTTAAAAATATATATCTTTTTTCTCAAAATTACCCAAATCTCATAACTTATATAAACACGAATCAACTCATAAATTTTCTTATAAAATGAAATTTATAATTATAAATTTCCAAACTACTTTCCTTTTTCATAATTTCTTCAAAATTTACTCTTAAAATTATTTTACTTCCGAAACACAATCTTTTTGACATCCTCACTCGTTTCCTATGTGGTGCATTTATCAAATCAAATCCAAGCGATCATGTATACTTTCACAGGTGCTTGGCTATATCCCCACTATAAATTAGGGTTCAACTCCAACATAGTATTAAGAACTTCTCCTTAGATACCAAGTCCACATATTATGGGGGTTGTATTGATATGACTCATTGCTTACTGATATGGATGGAACCGAACGTGGATGTTCACATCACGATATCACTAGGATCGACTTTGGTACCATCATACTATCTTTTGACCAGGCAGTATACCAGATAATTTGGTTAAATGGCTTCTGTAATAATCAATGCTGAAAGCCTGAAGACATGGTTATTAGGCGTAGAAATCGATGATAAACTATGGACAATAGTTGGGCGGACTCAGACCGGGTCCTAATCAAGGTGCAATCAATATGAAGTGAGAAAAAAGGACCAGTGAGGCCACATTTCAAATTTCGGGTCAACTGGAGTTAGTATGCTCGAATTATAGGCAAATGAAGAATTTATATAGAACGATCAGGAACGATCCATAAAACAGCGCAAATAGACGAAGGTCGGTCAATATCTCAAAATATACAACCAATGCACTAGAAACTTTCAAAGCATCAATATATTGAAGATTGGAGCCCATAAAAATGATCACATGACAAAACTTTCAAATCTTGGAAACAGAGGCATATCCTTATTGGAATGATTGTACAAATCAGCCAGAACGATCCATAGTTTAACGTAAAATGCGATATCCCACAAATGGTGCATCGGAATTGCATGAAATTTTCAGAGCAAGAATCTTACATCATAAAGCACACCTGCCATCGATCACAGGTTCAAAGGATGAAATCTTGAAAAAGAGGCCGATCGTTATTGGAACGATCATACAAATAAACATGACGATCTATCGTTTTACGGAAAATAGGATATCTCACATATTATATGTCGGAATTGCATGAAATTTGGAGAGTAAGTATCCTACATCATGGAACATCACCATGGTCAATTACAGCTAAGAATGATGAAATTTGGAAAATAGGCCGGTCGTTATTGGAATGATTGTACAAATCAACATCACGATTCATAATTTTATGGAAAATTCGATATCTCACAAACGGTATGTCGGAATTGCATGAAATTTGGAGAGAAAGTAGCTTACATCATGAAGCATCCCCATGATCAATCTAGCTCAAAAATATGAAATCCTATAAAAGAGGCCAATCATTATGGGAACGATTGTACAAATTAGCATAATGATCCATAGTTTTATGAAAAAGGCGATATCTCACAAACGGTGTGTCGCAATTACATAAAATTTAGAGAGCAAGCAGCAAACATTATGGAGAACCCATATAGTTGATCATATCTTAAAAGGACGAAGCATTGAATGATCTTATATGATCCGATTTCTAGTCAAAACAACGAAAATCGATCGAAATCTCAGAAATGGTAAGTCGAAATGATATGAAACTTTAGGGGCAAGGACTAGAGGCATGAGGGACCCCATAAAAAAGATCGTAGCTCCATTGGAGATAGTATGGAATGATCGGCCTAAATTATTTTTTGGTGATCGATCGATCCTATATTTTGTGGGTCGGGTCGTATGGCCTTAGAGGTTCTTCTGTCGAAATTTTAGCCCGGTCCATGCACGCCTTCACCTATAAAAAAGCAAACCTGGCTCATTGCAAGGGACTTTTCAGCTAACTCTCCTTCATCACTTCTTATCGCTTTCTCCATTAATTTTCTAAGACAAAAACAAATTTTTTACCATATAAATAAAAGATTATTAGAGTGGACGTTGGCCAGAGTTTGCCGAACCACTATAAAACTCGTTTTTTCCTTTAATTTTTTTTTATTTATGCATGCTTGTCTTTCTATTTGGATATTGTTTTTGAAAATTTGTGCTTTCACATACAACTGGCTGTTTGAGACCATTTTTGGGACAAACATTTTGGTGCTTTCACTGAGAAGAACTTGCATCCTGCGGATTCTGGAGCTAGGATCTTGGATTTGGAAGCTTAGATACTTGGATCTAGGAAGCAATGGCTAGGTAATCAGTAAGGAAACCATTATCCGATAGGAGCTATCATAAAGGGAGTCAGGAGGAGTCTTCTAGAGCTGGAGAAAATCAGATATCCATCTACATCACCAGAGATGAAATGAAAACGATGATGGATGTTACGTAGAGGAGGATGCTAAAAAGACAGGAGGAGATGATGTAGGATCTGCTCTAAAAGATTGGATAGGGTGGAGAGCAAAACTAAGGAAATGAAGTAGCAGGAAATGCTGGAAATACGGATCATGAAGTAGGAGCAACAAGAGCTGACGATAGCCAAAATCAGGACTTGGAGCGGAAACTACTTGGCATGATATAGATTGGAACAAACTAGGGGACATCAATGATCGAGGAAAATGGATCAGCATGCATCGATTCACATGGATCAGCACTGCTCCCCATGGAACTCAAGGGCATGGATTTGGATAGCTGTGTAAGGAAATAGATAGAAGTGATGAAGTAGGAGCAGCCATCATCAGCCACAAATTGAAGCAAGCCCAGCTTAAGGACATAGATCGTCACTTCTTGATCGGGATGACATGAAGTAAAAGAAACTCCACATTAAAACAGATAAGTCACTTACATAAGTACGGGATCGAGGTCGGTCCCTAGGCATGCTTTGAGATGTCAATAAGCCACAATAACAAATGATTTTTGAACTCACTTGAATGTGAAATGTAAGTATTTTGTCTCGAATGACATTCGATCTTGAACGATCACATTTCGCACTAAACGGCACTCGATCTCGAACGATCATATTTCATTCCGAACGGCACTCGATCTCGAACGATCACATTTTTCCTTGAATGGCAATTAATCTTGAAAGATCACGTTTTCCTTGAACGACACTCGATCTTGAACGATCACATTTCACCTCAAACGGTATTCGATCTCAGGCGATCACATTTTGCCTCGAACGGCAATCCTTCTCAAAGATTCACATTTTTCCTCGAATGGCAATCGATCTCGAAGAATCAAATTTCGCCTTAAACGGCACCCGATCTCGAACGATCACATTTCGCCTCAAATAGTCACTCGATCTCGAACAATTGCATTTGGGCTCGAACAAGAACTCGATCTCGAACGATTGCATTTCACCTTGAACATGCACTCGATTTCGAATGATCGCATTATTTCCTTGAACAAGCACTCGATCTCGAACGATTGAATTTCGCTTCGAAACAAACACTCATTCCTTTGCGATCATTTATATCTTAGGATAGCTATGAATTTGATCAACGGTCCTAAACGGCCAATACTAACAATCAGGCAAGATCACAGATTAGTTCACAAGTCATCAACGGGTTTCGAACATTAGACTTAAGGCAATTCAAAACACGCCTTCCTACCGTAAGGCATGTTTTGAGAGGCAAATGTTATACCATCTTTTGATTAGGTAGTATATCATAAATGTCGGCTAAATGGCTTTTGCAATCATCAAGGTAGAAAGTGTGGAGAGATGGTTATCAGGCTTAGAAATCGATGATATTTAGAACTATGGCAATAGTTAGGCGGATTCGAATCGGGTCCTAATTGAGGTGCAAACAATATGAAGTGACAAGGAAGACACCATAAGGTAACATTTCAAATTTCAAGTCAATCGAATTTTGTATGCTCGAGTTATGGGCAGAGGAGAATTTATATAGATCGATCAGGAACAGTCCATAAAACAACGTAAATCGATGAAGATCGATCATTGTCCAAAAATCTACAAAGCCAATGCACTTGAAATTTTCCAAGCATCAATAATTGAGGAGTGGAGCCTAAGAAAATGATCACATGACAAAACTCCTAAATCATTGAAAATGAGGCCGATAGTTATTGGAATTATCGTACAAATCAGACAGAACGATCCATAGTTTCATGGAAAATGCGATATCTCACAAATGGTATGTTGGAGTTGCATGAAATTTGGTAAGCAAGTATCTTACATCATAGATCACCCTTATGATTTATCACAGCTCAAAAGGATGAAATATTGAAAAATGGCCGATCATTATTGGAACGATTGTGCAAATCAGTAAAACGGTCCATAGTTTTACGGAAAATATAATATTTCACAATAAGTACATCGAAATTGCATGAAATTTGGAGAGCAAGTAACTTACATCATGGAGAGAATCCATAAATGATCGTAGCTCAAAAGGAAAAATATTGAAAAAGAGGCTGATTATTATTGGAATGATCGTACAAATCGGCATAACGATCCATAGTTTTACGGAAAACATGATATCTCACAGATAGTATATCGGAATTTCACAAAATTTGAGAAGAAAGTAGCTTACATCATGAAACACCTCCATCATCGATCATAGCTCAAAAGGATGAAACCTTAGAAATGAGGCCAATCGTTATTGGAACGATCGTGATCATACAAATCAGCATAACGATCCATAGTTTTACGAAAAACACGATATCTCACAAACGGTACGTCAAAATTGCACGAAATCAGGAGAGCAAGTAGCTAACATCATAGGAAACCCATATGATCAATTGCATCTCAAAAGGATGAAGCATGGAATGATATCCTATGATCCAATTTATAGTCAAAACTAGGAGTGGGCGCGGTCAGCTAACCAACCGAATCGGTTAATATTTTCGGTTAACTGTGCTTCTTTACCGGTTCGGTTAACCGTTAGTCAGTTGATATTACCCTGGTAATACCGACTAAATGGATCAATGTTAACCATGGTTAACCATCATATTGAATTGTTTAATTGTTGGTTTTGAATGGTTAACTAAAACAAATTTTACAAGTTAATCGTTAGCATATAAATGGTTAACCACAACTCACTTTTGAATCTGTGTACATTAAACTAAACAATTCAATATATATATCTTATTAACCATTAAATAGATTATCATCATCATCAAATAATATATATGCATCAATAACCTATTAGACATTAAATAGATTTAACGTAACAATTCATGGCCTAATAAAAAATTTCAAAGTTCATTTTCCCAAAACAAATACAACATAGATTTTCACTTATTAGATACAAATTATAAAGTGCATTTGCCCAGCAAATAACAATAGTCAACAAAAAACTACTAGTTCCAAAGATAGTGTTTCAAAGTTCAAAATAAGTAAAATAAACATATAATGTGTCTACAATAACTGAAAGTATAAACACATAACACACACCATAACATACACGTGCACCTCCAAATCAAAACATTATAACCCAATGGTCCAGCAAACCACTACCAGTCTCCTACTCTCCTGGTTACTGCAATAAGAAGTGGATCAATACTTTCAGATAGTTAAATTGGTAAAACTCAAAACATGATAAACTTAGGCTATAGTGTGTAGCCTATACAAGTATACATGAAATTAAAAAATGAGCAATACTTGCATATATGTTCAAACTTCATGTTTCACAATTCATATATGTTTCCTATAATATGAACAATATGTAATTATGTGTGTGTGTATGTATGTATGTATGTGTTGGAGTCAAAATTGACCAACAACACCCTGTTGTACGTGAAAATACCATATTCCACAAACAATATCCAAATAGAAAGACAAACACGTGGATCACAGACTCAATAGCAGAAAAAGTAGAGGAGCACACAAGTTTTATAGTGGTTCGACAAACTCTGCCCTATATCCACTCCAGAGCAATCCTTTTTATTATACTGAAGTCTAATTATAGTTACAATCCAAAATTCTAGAATAAAATTGGCAGAATGTCTCCTGGGTAGAAGATGAACATAAACAGAATGGAGGTCCTCTTTCTGATGCCATGCTTGCTATATTTAGAGGTGAAACTTTGGCTATAGGACCTCCTCGTTCATATGGGACCAAGGAAATGATCGACATGTTCAATTCTAATAATGATAGGCCATCACATAACAGATCATTTTTCCTTCATCCAATCCAACGCCGATCGTTTCTGGGGAGTACTTCATGCCGATCCCACCTTCTCTGTTATGCTACGTCGATCCATCTTCTTCCATCATACTACACCGATCCATCCTCCATGAAGCGAGCCGATGCAGATCCATCCTTCCCCACGAAGATACACCGATACTTCCTTCCCCTAAAAATATATGTCGATCCTTCCTAAGGTAGCTTGGAAAGTATACCGATCCCTCTAGGGCATGCCGATCCATGGCACTTAGGTTGCTACGCCGATCCCTAATGCTTTAAGGTATTATGCAAATCCAACTCCTACCAGTGTGTGCTATACTGATCCATATCATGAAACTACAATATGCCAACCCGTTAGATTACTATCAGGGCCGATCCATCCGTCGTGAACAACGTTGATCCATGCTTGGCCGAACCAAGCTACGCTGATCCATACTACGTCGATCCATGCTTTGTCGAACCAAGCTATGCCAATCAATACCACGCCGATCCATATTATGTCGAACCAAGTTATGCCAATCCTTCCTCAAGCCTATTCATATTTCAAGCACCGTACTTTGTTTATCTACCAACTATGTTTAATCCCAACTTCATGTTTTTACTTGCAGTTGACTTTCAGACCCCACAATCATCAGTCTGCACTTATCAGTCTCGATAATTGTGAAGTCTGTTGGGTTAAATCTGACTGTGTATGGCCTTGCCAAAGGCGGGTTAATACTTTGCCCCCAAAAATATACCATGCGATAGGAAGGCATGTTTTGAATTGCCTTAAACCCAAAATCCAAAGTCCATAATCCATTGATTGTCATATTTTCCAATCCTGAATCCGATCCGTTGCTGATCTAATTCCTTGATCTCTTCGGATCATTAGCAAAATCCATGACTGTTCTGAGTCGATATCCAATTCCGAATCTATTCATTAACCAAATTCACGATCTTTCCAGATCATTTTATCCAAATTTGAGACCGCTCGGGGTCCAATCCTTAGACCCCTTCGAGTCATTTTATCCAGATTCAAGACCACTCCGGGTCCATATCCAAATCCCAAGACCTCTTCGGGTCGTTTTATTCAAATTCGGGTCCTTGTTGAGCAAAATTCCTACTCGACGATCTGAGTAGGCCGATCCTGTCACTCTCCGGCAAAGCGGCCAACCCTTGCCAGGTATAGTCCATACCCGACGAACTGGTGTACTCTATTCTCCGGCCTTGACTCTTCGGTCGAGGGCTTAATCCATGGGATATCCTACTCCGACCTCGATCCCCGATCCCTTGTTGAGGGGTTGATCCGTTGGGTATGCTACTCTGGCCTCGATTCCCATTGGAGGACTTAATCTGTAGGTATCCTACCGGCTACGACTCTTCGGTCGAGGACTTATCCATGTTCGAGTCCATCCTATCGCTCTTCGGCGAAGGGACTCGTAACTCATGGTTATTTCCCTGTCTCTCCGATCAGGGCTATAACCATAACCTATGTTATTTATTACATAAATCCAGATTTAATCATTCCAAAGTCCGCTCAGTAAAATATAAACTAAAAGTCCGTACAACAAAAAAACTAAATACCATATTATTAGAAAAACCAGAGTTCTTATAAACGAGAAAAAAAATTCACAGACCTAAGCACTATGGTTCATGGACATCTCAGAGCATGCCTAGGGACCATCCTAGAGCCCGTACATGTGTAAGTGACTTAGTTGTATTACTGAGGGGTTTATTACTTATTCCATGCCATAAATCCAATCAATTAATGATAAGTTGGCGATGATGCCTTGAACTAGTGCCATCGTCATTCAAGGTGGGCGGTGGTTGCTCCTGTTCCACCGCCACAGCCCGAGTCCTTATATATTGTTGTAACTGACCATTCCTCACATGTTCCTCAATGATATCCTTCAAATTCCTGCAGTCATTTGTACTGTGCCTATCCATCTCAAGGAATAGGAAATGCTTTCCCGATGCCTGCTCGTATTCAGAAGGTTCCCTTTTCACCGGTCTTGGATACTAAAGGAATCCCCTAGTATCCAAATAAATCCTTTCCAAAGGTTCGGTCAAATCCATGTAAGAAGATAATTTTGGTTTTCCATATTGCCTTTTCGACATATCACTGCCATCATTCGTTGTCCGTTTGCCTTTAGCATTCTTGTTTACATCTTATGATGATCCTCCGTTTTGCACAACATTCGCCGCTAGTGTGTTTTCTTTTGACTCTTCCTATTGCAAGAACCCTTTTGCTTCAAGGTAAAACTCCCCTAGATCCATAGGTGGATCCCGTTCTAGTGAATCCTTGAACTCCGTGCCATCAGCAGTTCTAGATAAAGCCGCCACCAAAATCATGGATGGATCCGGACAATCCACCGATGTCGCTGTAGCATTAAACCATGTTAGAAAACCCCCTAGGAACTCTCCAGACCTCTGTTTCAGTGTTGCCAAACTCATCATATTTTTGGGTCTCGAGATATGAGCTCTAAACCGCCACATAAATCCTTCGATCAACTCTATTCATGTGCTGATAGAGCCGCTTTCCAACTGTTTGAACCATAGTGCAACAATATCTTTCAAATGCAAAGGGAAGCATCTTGCCATTACTTCCTCTGATGCCCTCAGTACTTCCATGTGTTTCATGTATCTTGTTAGATGAATAGTAGGGCCTGTTTTTCCATCATATGTCTCAAGCATTGGTAGTTTGAATTTCGGTGGATTCCTAGCTTGCTTGATCCTAAGAGCAAAGGGGCTCCTATTCACATCTTATAGATCCATATTAACCAATCCTTCTCTCATAGCCTGTCTATCCACTTCAGCCTACCTATGGTTGTCATTAAGTTGTAGTCTTTATTCATTGTCTCTAACCTGCTTTCGAGCCATAAGGTAATCATGAAATCTGCTCATTTGGACGGGCATTCATATTCCGATCAACGCCAAACTGCATAGCGTCGCCTGATATCCTACTTGGAATCGAGCCAACATGACCTGGGGGCATCCCCCCGAATGTGGAATGATCGCCACCGATCGTTCTATAATAATCGGCCATAGTTTCTCCGATCATTGTTGGTCGTCAAGGACTGCTCCCGGAGGTTCCACTCCATCATGCATCTTGTTTCCTTCGTTTCTTTGGTTCTAATTCTGGATTTCCTTAGCTCCTACTACTTTAACTCCCTGATGCATATTTGCAGTATTCCCTGCTACTCCATTTCCTTAGTTTTGCACTCCAACGTGTCCAATCCGTCCTCGAGTTGGTTTTGCATCATTTCCTCATGTCTATTCAGCATACCCTCCTGCATAGCATCTGTCATTGTCTCTATCTCATCTTAGTAATGAAGTTTGAGGTTTGATTAGCTCCTGAGGAAGCCTCCTAACTCTCTTCATGTTGGCTCTCATCAGTTCTTTGTCACCTTATTGATTGCCTGGCCATAGCTTCCTAGATCCCAATATCCAAGCCTCTAAATCAGAGACCTTAGCCTTCAAATCCATGAGTGCAAGGCTTCTCAGTGAAAGCACCAAAATGTCAGAGTCAAAATTGACTACCAACACTCAGTAGTATGTGAAAATGCAAAATTCCCAAAACAATATCCAAATAGAAAAAAAAACATGCAGATCTGGTGTCAATAGCAAAAAAAGTAAAGGAGCACACAAGTGTTATAGATGATCGGTTAACTCCGGCCTATGTCCACTCTAAAATAATCCTTTTTATTATACTGAAGTTGAATTACAGTTACAATCCACAATTCCAACATAAAAATGGCAGAGTGTCATTTGAGTAGAAGATGAAGAGAAACAAAATGAATATCCTCTTTTTGAAGCCATGCCTATTGTATTTATGGATGTTACTTCGAGTATAGGGCCTTCTCATCCTTATGGGCTCACCATAACAATCGACGTGTACAATTCATCATTTAATAATGATCGACCATCATGTAACTGCTCGTTTTTCCTTCATCCAACCCAAGGTTGATCATTTCTGGGGAGTCCCTCATACCGATCCTTCCTTCTCTGTGATGCTATACCGATTCATCTTCTTTCAACATACTAAACCAATCCATCGTCCATAAAGCACGCTGATCCATCCTTTCCTACGAAAATACACCGATCCTTCCTTCCTCCATGCAGATATGCCAATCCTTCCTGATGTATCCTTGAAAGTATACCAATCCCTCTAAGGCATGTCGATCCATGGCACTTAGGTTGCTACGCCGATTCCAAATGCTTTAGGGTATTATGCCGATCCAACTTCTTTCAGCGTGTGCCATACTAATCCATATCATGAAACTCTAATATGTCGACCCCTTAGATTACTATCAGGGCCGATCCATCCATCGTGAACAACGTTGATCCATGCTTTATCGAACCAAGCTATGTCGATCCATACTACGTTGATCCATGCTTTGCCGACCAGCTATGCCAATCAATACTACGTAAATCCATATTATGCCAAACCAAGCTATGTCGACCCTTCCTCTAGCCAATATTCATATTTCAAGCAACGTGCATCGCTTATCTACCAACTATGTTTAATCCTAGCTTCATGTTATTATCTATAGTTGACTTTCGGACCCTAAAATTATCACTCTGCACTCCTCGGCCTCGATAATTGTGAAGTTTTTTGGGTTAAATCCGATTGTTTACGACTTCGCCAAAAGGCAGGTTAACAGTATGTAAGCATGTATGTATGTGTGTGTATATGTGTATGTGTGTATGTGTGTGGGGTTCCTGTAAACCGAGCAATATAGATGTGTTTTCTATGCATATGAACATCAGCTTATGTTGTATGCAAGGAATTATATGCATATCAGTTGTTACTATACATGTAGTGAAACTATTATTTCATACATGTGAATCGAAATGAAACTGTGAGACAGTGAGATGTTTCAATCGAAATGAAACTATTATTGGAAATATGTGAATCAAAATGAAAACATAGTAATATACATGATACCATCATTGATAATGTCTCAAACGAATGATGTCTCCATTGTTAGAGAAGATCCGAGGAAACTATAAAATCATATTTAGAATTTATATTAGCAAGTAACTAGCAACTATGAGCGCTTATTTAGAATTTATTAACATATTTTTAGTAACAAGCAGTTTTTGGTAACTAGCAACTATGGATACAATATTAATTAAGGTTAGCATATAAGTTGACATCGTGTTATAACGACATGGAAGAAACGTGGAGAGAGGCTTAAAATTATTTACTATTTTTGATGAACCTATATTATTAAGTTGATCAATAAATAGACATCAACTTGAGACATAGCAATTCAGCCTATATAGTTGAAATTTTCATAGGTTCATACTTCGTAGCTTCATACATAGACATAAAGCCAAAAATACCAGCAAGAAAACAAAAATTAATAGGTTCATATTTTATAACTTCATACATAGACATAAAGTACATAGAAAGCAAGACACCAAGACCAAAACGTTGCAGTTGGCCAATTTAGTAAAGTACTAGTATGAAAACTCCAAGTTCAATGTCACAACAAATTGTGAAAATTAGCTCATTGGTAGAAGTTCACTTTCCCAGTCAATCATTAACTATACTATAGTTTTACAAGGAGTAAAAATATGCAAACTATACATACTTATAATATATGTTTACAAACCAACTTACTATACATTTTTTATTACTGTTAGGAGTGAGTATATAATAATAATTCATAATATATAACAATGTCTTCAGCAATAATAAGTAATGCCCTTTATCACTGGGAAAAGGATTACACATCAAAATCATCATCTAATTTAATTTAATGTAATATAAGCGGTAATATATATGTAATGCTGGATTGAGCGCCAACTAAAGCACTTTAATAGAATCAACGGCTATTACTTGTTGTTCCAACCTGAGAAATCTATTCAAAGGTGCTGATCATTCTGGACTTGCTCTTCAAATGGTGACAATAGAATCAATAGCCTTTAAGATTCCTCTTCTTAAATCTGTTGCATTCATTCTAGCTGCAACTAACTTGCATCCTTCAAAGAATATTTCTTTTGTAAGAACAGCAGCCCAAGTTGTATCTATGATACATAAATAAAAAGAATTAGTTTGCTTACATAGAAAGAGACTTCATGGTGATTACAAATGAATACCATATAGTCAATAAATGCAATAATTTTCATGAAACCTTTTCCGGTTCTATACTACTTTTGAAACATGGTTAACTGCATAGGATACAAGTAGTTTTTTGATGCAATAATTCTAGCATCTAAAACTATACTTAAACATAAACAATAAATTGTAACTAAGGCTTTATATATATCAACATAATATTCATATAGTTCATAAATCTGTGAATCCCTCCAAGCATAGTTCATAAATTATTATAGTTTGTGTGAATTATGAATATAAAATTCATAGAGTATCCAAAAATTAACCTATATAAATTATCAAATCTATTTAACAACCAATCATTTTTGAAAATGTAAAGCAAAATACATTGTCCATAGAACAAATACACTTATTACAACTTAAGAATCGATTAATTTAGAATTTGCTAAGTATTAACTAAGAATTGACTAAAGGTAATTGTATTCACAAGCTTTATCCTCGCTCTTGACGCCACTTTTCTCTATAACAACTCAAATGGTGGTCGACACTAGTTGGTGATTGGAATAGTTGAAGATGTTCAAGGTGTTGTTGATTAACAGATGAAGATGAGAAGATCTAGGGTTTTCCATTTACTTGTGTTTTTTTCTTTTTGATTTTATCTGAATCGATAGTCGAAACTCGAAGAAAGTGATTAATTTAAGCACGTGATTGGATTGGAACCGGTTGTATATTACAGATGGGATAATAATTTAGTTTGGTTGTGTTATAATGGTATTTAGTTTTTTGATCAGTTAATGGTTACTAAACATCCAAATCTTGTTAACTGCTAACTGAACCGAAAATAGCCGGCTATGGTCGGTCGGTTAACCAAGGAGTCGGTTAACCGTGCTTATAGGTTAATTCGGTTCGGTAAATGTCGGATAAATTGGTTAAGTCTGCTAAATTCCCACCCTGAGTCCAAACTGCGAAATCGATCGATATCTCATAAAGGTAAGTCGGAATGGCGCAAAACTTTAGAAGCAAGGACTAGAGGCATGGAGGATCCCATAAAAACGATCGTAGCCCTATTGGAATTAGTATGGAACGATTAGCCTAAACTACTTTTTGGTGTTTGATCGATCGAAAAATTTATGGGTCAGGTCATATGGGATTGGAGGTTCTTCTACCGAAATTTCAGCCTGATCCGTGAAAGTTTTTACCTATAAATATAGTGGACTTGGCTCATTGCAGGGGACTTTTCGACTGCCTCTCCTTCATCACTTTTTATCTCTTCCTCCATTAACTTTCTAAGGCAAAAACAACTATAGCTATAATCTTATAGTATAAATAAAAGAATATTGGAGCGAACATAGGCCAGAGTTTGCCAAACCACTATAAAACTCATGTGTTCCTTTACTTTTTCTATTCTGTGATCTGTGCGCTTATCTTTCTATTTTGATATTGTTTTTAGAAATTGGTGCTTTCGTATGCAACTGGGTATTTGTGACCATTTTTGGCGTAAACAGATACCATTCCAGTTTTGGTCCTACCACACCTATATATATATCGATAAGTTACTCATCTTCTTCCATCTATAATTCGGATTTATTAGCAACTACCCAATAGGCAGGTCACTAACTGTAACATTTACATATATATTCAGCTCCTAGATTTATATACATATATATATAATAGAAAATACAAATACGCTCTCTTAATATGTTCCTAGTCTCTATCCAAGTTCCTAACATATGCTCTGATATCAAGCGCAACAACAATCCTCCTTTTCAACCCTTGGGTTCAACGCTCGGACTGACATCAACACCCAAAAATGAGTCGTTGGTTGAATATAAAATAAATTTTAGATATAGTTCTGACTAGTGCTATCTACCTCCAAAGTCCTACAACGGAATGAATAAAATATAATACATAGTCAAGACCATAGTCACATCACCATAATTTGTCTGGAATGTCAAATACACATGTCTAACAAATATAGACACAATCCAATCCTATAAATACAAGATCATCTCCAAATACAATATCATTATACTCCATGTATACAATACATCATCAACGAGTCTACATCTTTGATACCATATATCACATATCAAATATCACTCATTCCATATCACCGTTCCAGATCACCATCATGTATTCACTCATTCCAAATTTTCTTATGTATTCATTCGTTTCACATCATCGCCATCTATAACGTCACATCTCAGACCACCGTTAAGAACACAAGCCAAAACATGAGTCGAATTAGTTATTTAATATTTATGTACGCCTTTATGGCCAAGGTTCAATCTAACTGGAATCTTTTATACCCATGGACCGATCAAAAGCAACCGGTGCACCGGTATGCACTTTTCCTATAGATTTCTTATTACATGATTTTGCATTTTGGCCTCCATTTCTTACCTCCGATTATATCTGCCTCAACTCAGATCGTCGAAGATTATGTATATACCCTAATTCTAGTTTCCTAAGTGAAATTCCGTCATTAATTCACAATTTTTTTATGTAATACAAGGGTTTTAGATTTCAGCCTAATCTGGTTTCTAAGCATTAATTTCATTTAAATACCTTCTAAAATTCAATTTATAAAAATTAATAATATACGAATATTTGACTACTCTAATATAGACTTAAAATCATGATTATAAGGTCATAATCATATAATATGGGAAAGAGAGCAAGAATCACTCACTAATTCGTCGTTTCTAGTCTAAAGCTTCACCGTTCCACCATTTTCCTGCCATAAACCTTCAATTTTTATCCCAACTCTTTTTCCAAATCATATCCCACATCTGTTTAGTTAGTTTGATGTGTAGATTGCTGAATTTCATCAAGAGATAAAAGAGATATGTTGATTTGGAGTTTGACGTTAAACGTTGAAAAATATGTAGGGAAATCCTTGTCGTCCAGGCCGACTATGCTCCCATACTCCATAATTTAGCCTTCTAATCGGTCTAGATCAGTATCCCATGATGATACCTTTAATTTGCCATAGATTTCATGAATATTCATTGAGAAACAAAGCTATATGCCACCTTGAAGATTAATATAAAACTGATAAATGAATTTCATCTCTATCTCTCGTTGTTTGAAGTTGGCGCAAACATCTATCTTTGAGTTTCTACCTCAAAATTATCGCTGATTTTTGCTAGCTTTATAACCTTTCTAATTTCGTTTAGTTTGACTAAGCTATGATCTTTTGAATGCAAGTAGCTTTTGAGAAGAAGAAAAATGAGTCGGGATAGTTTTTGAAGCAATTCTTACATGATTTCAATTTCTTAAGTCAAAGGAGGGAAATACTCGACAACTATAATTCAAATTCAAAATCTCAATTGACCAAATCCACTTAGCTTCTAAACTTGTTACGCTTGTATCGCCTTCATACGACTTCCAAATTAGACAAACAAATATATCGTGCAAATTTGAAAAACAAGACGGTCGCAATGACGCTGGTTTTGTCATCAAACTCCAAAGTTTAAAAGTGACCATTTTGCTCCACCTTATATTTAATTAATTTGTTAATTCCAATATTTTTCACATTATCGTATTTTAAATATTTTTTTAAAATTTCACTTAATTTTATGGGTATTATAGTTTTACGACGACGTTCAATAGTCGTGTGGATTATTTGTTTGGTAGGCATTTAACGTAATTTGAATTGCAATATGCCAGTTGGTGAAAATAACACTAAATTTCTCAAAAAGTGATGAAATTTGGATATGTTGTACTTGAAGCTTTGGAGAGTCTATTTATAAAATTTCATGTGATTTGGAATCGATTTAAGAGTCCAAAATTAGGTTTGAAAAAGAGGTTGGTACCAGGCAAAAACAGATCGGTTGTTAGGTTGATTACGTGTTTTGAGACATGTTACTTCAGGTTTGAAGGCCAATATCTTCGAGACAGGCATAGGGAGAAAGTTTTAAGGACTTAGTAAAATTTTAGGAAAAATGGAAAGTAATTGAAACTGATCACTTTTGTGGTTGGTGCCGATCACTCTTGCTTTGAAGTTTTTAGGCATTTACTTCAGGTCTGAGGTTGAGGACTTCGAGGTTTTGGGCAGTTTCCTTCAAGCCGAACATGACTTATCGCAAGAAGTAGAATTTAGGGACTTAGCCATGTCTTGTAAAATGAAAAGTGATTGACATTGCTCACTCTTGCTCTAATGTTTTTAGGAAAATGCTTTGGGTATAAACCAAGGAAGTTTCGAGTCAACTTGAGGAAAGGCAAGGAAGTGGAGGACTTTGACTTGGAACAATTTTGAAGATGACCAAAGTGATTAGTATCGATCATTTTTATGACCTGTACACTTTTGATGATGACTGATGGGGTTCTTCTTTTGGGATGTGCAAGTGAGGTTCTGACGTCTGTGTACGTGTGGTTGTTTGACCATTGACATTCGTTTTCGACGGTTGCAAAATGATGAAGATCGACGAAAAAATGATGAAGCGAAGGCCTGACGCTTTGATGTGGTGATTTCATAATAGTGATGTTACAACTCTAAGACATAAGATGAGCAAGTAGAAATATTCCAAACTTCGACTACGTGAGGCATTGATCGAGTACTTTTATGTGGGGAGTGAATAAATAGGACTAGAGTAGTCAAAGGAAGCATGTTTGATAAGTTAAAGTAACATAGAGAGGCATGAGATGTTCCGAATCGAGTGGGTGCTTAAGAGATTATTGGTAACTCTAGATGTGATAGATAGATGTTCATAGGGTCAATGGTATGTAAGGATGCTCAGCTGTGTATCATGGTTCTACGAGATGGTCTGGCATAACCTGAGATAGAAGTACTTATGAGATCTGTGTCCAAATAAACACCATATTCAATTATAGCATAAGATGTCACTAGCAAGAGATATTCTAGAGTGAGTTAACATGCATCCAAGTGGCCTCGAGAAAGCCATGGTGAAAGGAGGCTTGAGAAACTTGTAATGGAGTGAAACTCCAACATGATTGTGGCGAAATGAGAATTCAGTACAATAATGTGAAGTTGAGACTTTGATGATGATCTTGGAGAAGTGAGACTTTGAGGATGGTTGTGGTGAAGTGAGACTTTGGGAACGATTATGGTGAAGTGGACTTGGGTGATAGTCATGGTGACAAGAGACCTTGAGTATGGTCATGATGAAGCATAACGAGGTGAGACCATAGGGATAGATATGACGATATTAGGCCTTGAGGACGATTATCATTGAATGTTTACTTTGTGTTTGTTTTGACCGCTATGATTGGTGTGACTTTTGGATGTCTTATGATGTTGTATTCTGGAGATAGGCGCCCTTACACCCATAATATACTCAGTATAGTATAGCCATATGAGGACAATAATAATATAGCATGTGTTATGTCACGGCCAACTCTTTAGATGCAGGAATAGGTCAGGTGTGATTATTTATGCCTTATGTCCTTTACTATATGGGTTTTCATATTTATTTTAAGATTATTAATAGTTCACATTGAACTATAGTCTAACTCAAGGTTTTATGCTATACTTCTTATTATATCGGGCACTCTCAATGAGTCGACCGATAACAGGTTTGAGATTTGAGCATGGAGCTATTTAAAGGACGAGCAGGAGGTTAGCGCTATTATATTTATCATTAGAGTTTATTGCTTATTCTATTGTGCAACACTATGGAGTATTATCATCGTGTATCTTATTTAGAGATAAATTTCCTTTAAGTTTATTTTAATGGTATATAAGTTCTATTTCATTTTCTTTGTATAACTATTGTAAACGTTGCACTCTGATAATTTTTTGGGTTCATTTAAGCTTCTCTTTCTCACCTATTTTATATCTATGTTGATATTATATTTTATTCAATGCACTATGAGACATACAACTGGTTATTACTAGAGTTTTAGATATTCTACCCTTGACAATCATCCTATATCAGTTGAGTACCGTTGATAGCACATCTTGAGGTATGTAGATTACTGGAAGGGTAGAATGGTCGTCATAGGATAATGCCAACTATTTTAGTAAGATCGTGTATGTTACCTTAGTCTACTCCAACACTGACTAGAATAGATTTTTTCATGTCATATGTGAGAAGTTGGTGCTAAGTAGGTTTATTATACCACATTTGGAAAAAAATTATCAAGTGTACTTAACGATGATAGCGCATACTAGCATTTAGTTGACTATCACCTACTCTTTCCTACGTGCTGATCAAAGTTCGTAACCTATTCTATAAGGTCGTAATTACATTAAACTAGGGGGTTGCAAGTTTCCTTGCTAGCTTACCCTAAAAAGTCCTAGTAAATGATGATTGAGATGAGATTTAGGATTTTTCAGCCAAAAATTATTCCAAATATTCCTCTAAATTCTTGCTCCTATTGGACCATTTGTATTTATATGCATTAGGATCCTTATTCATGGATCTCTTTGTTCAAGAATTAAGAGGTTTAAATCATTTCATCTGAATTGCTTCCAAATTTAATAAATAATGAGATTTATATTCAAATATTTTTTATATAAAATATTGATTTGACCTTTTAAGTGGACCACCACCCAATAGCATGTTGCCACAAAAGCAGAACTTATAACTGATTCCTTGTCTTTTCTTTTATTGCATTCTATCTCATCGTATCATATTTTATTTTATGATATTTGAGAATCATCGTCAATACCTCGACATAGATACAAAGTAATCCTTTGTAAATAGCCCAACATTTATTTATTGCTAGCTCATTAATAATTATCATAGAATGTACGAGCAGTACATTAGAGATGCAAGCATTGATTCTCCCAATAGATCAGAATTAACGTGTGCTAACATATCAATAACGAGGAGCATATTCAAACATAAAGATCAGATGTATTGTCTTCTTCTACAAATACATTGTTACTTCAAAATTTGGGTTAACTTCTTAGATGTAGACAAACAAAAATTCAACTTGAGAATGGCTAAGTGTCTAAAAGTTGGAAAGACAAGCACAAAGATTAGAAAAAAAAATCACACTTCATTACCAACATTTGCAAATGAATACGAGTAACTTTGCAAATGCATCATATTCATGTATAACATTTCTTTTATAAAGAATGAGTTTGCCTTAATCTATCATTAATGGACAGTTTGATCTTCCAAAAATGATGATTATAAAAAAAGAAATTGCCAAGGATATGAATCTAAGGAAAGGCCGCTTTCTTAAGTAGGGGTATGAGTATATTTATAGTAGCTCCTTTAGATGTTTACATGTGTTTTTAATCTTGTGGTCTTCAATTAACCTATATTGATTAATGTTAAGTGGAAGATGAACGATTGAGATCAGACTAGAACATTCTGAATAGCCAAAGAGCTACTTATGGCATCCGAAATGGATCCTCTTGAATGAGTTGCGATAGATAAATTGAGAACTTCTAGATAAATAAGGTGGATCAATAATAGCTTGATATATGGCATTAATCTAGAATTTTACAGTTTTAATTGGCATGTTACCGAGTCGACCTACATCTAATAGCAAATGAATCCTAGTAGTTTTCCGATAGCATTGTTGTGTCTCAACCATACCAACTTGTAACACCCCTCCCCCCCTCCCCCACTTGGAGGCCAAAAACTAATGACTACGGATGTTGTAGTCATCTATAGTTATTAATCCTCGACAACCAAATACGGTGGTGTTAGATTTATTGATATACATAAACACATAAATATGGAGAAAAATTAAACTTCAATCAAAATCACATTCCATATCTAAACATTTCCAATTCATTACATAATCCCATATATGCAAAACACGTTCAAAGATAATATATTTATTACAACATACACCTAGAGCGACATATGAAGAAGCCCCTAGAATGATCAGAGTATATACAGGCAATCTAACAACTTGACTATTACAATTAACCGGTTAAACCGGTTAAACATTTAAGGACTCTTTGTCCAATTAACGTAGTTTTCATAGGATCACTATGAACCTATTGGTAATTCCAAGATTACTCTTATCCTATTTTTCATGGGTTAACTAGAAACCTATTGGTAACTCCAATATCCTTTCTTCTTACCCTAGTTTTCATGGGTTGACTAGAAACATATTGACATCTATCAATATTACATCTAGATATAGTGTTCATGGACCAACTACTAACCTACTGGCCTTGCCAGTATCCAATCATAGTTTTCATGGGATTACTATGAACCTGTCTACCTGACATCTTCATTATCACATAGCCTTCATGGGCTAACTATGAACCTATTAGCCCCTACCAATATCATACAGTTTTCATGGGCTTTCTGTAAACCTATTGGCCTCTACCAATATCCTTCCTTCATATTGTAGCATCCTATATTCTGGCCTTCCTGACCTCCTGGATGAAATTCTACTCATTCAGGAGTTTATTCAATTTATTTTCACTACTGGATTAATCTAACTGGTTCTCCTACCCGTTATCCCTAAAATGCAGTTATGAGTCCCTTATAAAGTGACTATATTCATATTAGAAGAAGCAATATAACAACATAGCAATACCACTCCTGTAGGTTTAATATAAAACATGGTTAATCCCTTTAACCTATTATGTTTTTCCTTTTAAAAATAGAGTTTGGGTCATAAAAGCTTCCGATACCTTCGAAACCTAGCTTTCGACTTCATAGGATGACCTCCTTCAAAAGCTCTTAAATAATTAGGCTCCTGCCTTATAATACTTTAAAATCTACCATTAGAAACCTTTCAAATACATTAAATTATCAATGTTTAGCTTTTAGAATTTTAGCTTCGAAACCATTTGAAAGTACCACTTTCGACACAATTGGAAGTAACCCTTTCAAAATCATTGAAAGTACCTCTTTCGAAAGCATTGTGTTTATAATTTAAAACATAATTTGGGTCAAAGTAATGCAGTCGAAAGCATATGTTTCGAAACCATCCTTTATTACACAAAAATATTAGGGAAAACTGAATGGCATCAGCACCATCTCTTTCGAAAGCATAAAACATCTGGGTAAAATATTAGAAGGTTAGTGTCGAAACCCCTTTCGAAACCATCACCTCGAAACTCTTAACCCCTTGCAAAAGCTATAGGATGTGGCTTAAAGTTTATAAAACAAAGTACTTGCTGAGAGCATTCATATCTTCAACACCCTCAAAAATATTATAAAACGACAACAGGGTATCGACTAGGTCGGAACCCCTTCTTTGAAAACATTCTTTAATAAATAAAGGACCCAGTCGAAAGCAATCTTAAGTTATTGGCAATCCTTTCGAAACCCTTCTAAAACCTCTTTCGAAACCTTATGCTTCAACTCTGTCGAAGTCTTAAAACTAAACATAGGCAGGTGCTTTTCATTTTAAAACAAACCAAAGTTTTGGCCACTTCAGAAGATATGCTTTTGACACCCTACCTTCTACCTATCTTCAATCCACTACGTACCATCTTAGTGATGCCTTGTGTATTGGTTTCAATATAGTTGGTTTCGACAAGGATAAAGGCGGGAGCTACTATGTCGAAAGGCGCTTTCCTAAGTAGGAGGAACCACTTTTCTGGCAAAACCATGTTTAATTCTTGTTTAAGTAAACTTTTCTCTAACTAACCTGCCATGTGTCAACACCATATTGATTGCCTTAACTTTTTCAAAAATAACTGCCATTATTTTAGATCAAAACCATGGTTAAGTTAACCAAACAAGCCTTTCCAGTTTTGTTAAAGAAATTCCTCATCTAAAACAATTTATTTTTGCATAGCGAATCACCTTGGAAAAAATCCCCAAAAATTCCAGAAATTCACTTTTATCATGTTATCTAACGTATCAAAATTTCGGACCCAAATTCTTAATATATTTTCCAAAATAAATTATAAACTCAAATAACCATATTTTCCTTTGAAAATTCGAAATAGTCTTTCCATAGCTTGAAAATTCTCAAAATTGAAACCCAACTCCAAGATCATGTTTCTCATAACATAAAATTCTCCCATGGCAATAAAACAACATAAAATCTCATTTTTGATCTAAAACCATGCAAAAAACCTTTTATACAACCTTGTTTAAATTAAAAAACTCATGAATCAAAATATATCTTCATCCAATATATCATAAAAACCAATTTATCCCTTAAGTCCAAAAATATATGATTTAAACCAAAAAAGGGATGGAATTATTATTCACTTTGCTCTAGATAAAGAGATTTGATTGAGATTGATTTCCCCTAAGCTTGATTTTCTAATTTTGATTTGAATTCCTCTTGATCTCCCAATGGCCGGTCGTTCTTCTATATTTTTTTGCGTTTTAAAATAATGTGAATGGGAAGAAATGGGAGGAATGAAAATATATATAAGGGTGGAAGTTAGGGCGGCAATTCCTATTATACCCTTATGTGACTTAATTTACCAAAACCCATTCTTTAGCCCATTTGTTGGTTCAGTAGGCACGACCCTTATTTAATTAATTCAAGTCTCGGTCCCTTATCACTTACATTTACATTATTCTATTTAATTTATCTAATTAAATCTCCCGAATAATGTTATCAAAAATTAGGGGCGTTATGGGCTCTCTCCTTTAAGGATTTCATCCTCAAAATTCAATAAGGATAAATACTAGACATATCAAACATTTTTAACGACTCCTAACAGCGATACTTGTCTACCTAACTAGGAAATATCTATATAAATCTAATATAGATATACCCTCAAAGCATATTAGAATAAGTATTTATTCCATGTCTCCCAATTACGGTCCCTCTTGTTGTCACTCCACTGAACTTTCACCAACTTAACTGTCTTGTTCCTCAACCATTTCTCATCTCTCGCAACAACCTGAATTGGTTGTCTCACAAAAGTCAAATCTAGCTCTACAACTAAGTCCTCCAACTCTACCGGAGGAATGGTAGCCTCTGGATCATGCACATACTTGGGAAGATGAGATACATGAAACACATTATGGATACCTGCCATATTGCTCGTCAAATCAACTCTATATGCGAGCTTTCCAACCTTCTCTATAATCTGAAATGGACCAAGATATCTCGAGTCCAACTTTCCCAACTTTTCAAACCGTATCACACCCTTCATTAGTGATACCTTAATAAAAACCCTGTCTTCCACTGAGAACTCTAGAGGTCTTTACACCTCTTATTTGTGTAACTCTTTTATCTGGATTGAGCTTCCTTCATCCGTTCTCGGATTAACCCAATCTTCTCTGACGCCTCCCTTACGAAATCTGGACCTAAGACCAATCTACCTCCAGTTTCCAACCAACATGTAGTGGATTTGCATTGCCTTCCATACAAATCTTCGAAAGGCACTATTCTTATACTAGTCTGGTAACTATTATTATAAGAAAACTCAACCAAATGCATGTGATCCTCTAAAGATCCACCAAAGTCCAACATATAAGCTCTCAACAAATTCTCGAGCACCTTATTGGCTTTCTCTATCTACCCATCCATTTGTGGGTGATATGCGATACTCATCTTGAGCTTAGTGCCTAACACATCTCATAGACTCTTTAATAATTCATTAGTGAATAAAGCATCTCTGTCACTAACTATGCTACTACGAACTCCGTGAAGTCTAACTATATTCTTCATGAACAACTTCACCAAAACTGGTGCCGTCCTGGTCAACTTTACTAAATGAAATGGGCACTCTTGGTCAACCCGTACACAATAACTCGTATACTTTCATTTCCTTTCCTTGACCTTGGCAACCCATCTATAAAATCCATGGATATCGAGTCCCATTTCCAAATTAGAATTTAAAGGTCGAAGTAACCCACTCAGCTTCTAATGTTCGACTATCCCTTGTTGACAGTTTACACGCCGCCTAACCCATAAGCCAACATTTCTCTTCGTACCTTCCCAATAGAAGCTCCTCTTCATATCTTGATACGTCTTGGTCTCTTCATGATGAATCGTAAATTTGGATTGATAACATTCCTCAAGTACTCCTCTCTCAAGTTCTCAACATTTGGACACATAACCATCTCTTCTTTCTCAACCATTCTCTCTGGTCAAGACAAAAATCTTTCAAATCATCAACCTCAAGCCTTCTGATCCTCTCGGCTAACAATGGATCCTCCTTCTATTTAGAAGCAATTCTCTTGATCAACACTGATTGAATCTCTAAACAGGACAATATGGTAATACTCTGGCTAGAACTAACAGTCGATTTTAACTGCACACCACAACTGGCCAAAGCTTGTAGATCTTTCCACTTTGTCAACATAGCCAACACCATATTCTAATGTCTTCTACTGAGAGCATCTGCTACTTTATTACCTTTTCCTGGGGTATACACTATACCAAAATCATAAGCAGCCAAAAACTCCAACCACCTCTACTGTCACATATTCAACTCTTTCTGAGAGAATGGATATCTCAAAGACTCATGATCGGTATACAACTCAAATCTCTCCCCCCAGAGATAATGCCTCCATATCTTCAAGGAAAAAATTACCGTTGCCAACTCCAAGTCATGAGTAGGATATCTTACTTCGTGCGGTCTAAGCTGCGGGAATGCATAAGTAATAACTTTACCCTTCTACATCAGCATTACTCCCAACCCAGTCTCACACGCATCTGTGTATACTACCAACCCTTGGTTACCATCTAGAACTACTAACACTGGGGAATTGGTTAACAAATTCTTTAACTTTAGGAATGCTTCCTCACATTTGATGGAACAAACAAACTTCACTTCCTTCCTCGCAAGCTTAGTTAAAGACACGGCTATCCATGAGAAATCCTTGATGAATCTCTGGTAATAGCTAGCAAGTCCAAGAAAACTTCTAATCTTAGTATTGTCTCTGGTCTCTTCCAATTGTTCACATCTTCGATCTTATCTAGATCGATGGACAATTTCTTTTTCTAAAACCACATGTATAAGAAACTTAACCTCTTTCTTCCAAAAATGACACTTTGAAAACTTCACCTCTAGCTGATTCTGCCTCAGCGTCTCAAGCACAACTCTATGATGACCTTTATGCCCTCGCTCTTTCTTAGATTATACCAAAATGTCATTTATAAACACCAAAACGAATCTATTCAAATACTTTCGGAAGACTCGGTTCATTAAATCCACAAAGAAAGCAGGTGCATTCGTCAACCCAAATGACATCACTAATCACTCATACGAATCATATCTTGTCTGAAATGCAATCAAAGGGATACTTTCCTCTGCCACCCTCAATTGATAGAACCCCCTCGCCAAATCCAACTAGGAAAACACCTTGCTCTACTCAACTGATCAAACAGATTGTGACGACCCGGAATTTTGAGCAATATCAATTTAATAATCTTTGATAATAATTAAATTGATTTGATCATTTTATATTATAAATTGACAAGTTAAATTTATTTTAAAGATTGATAATAATAATTTGTTAATATCTATTAGTATTTTTTCTTTGCAATATAAATAGGCAAGATTTAAATTCTTTTGAAGTTTATAATAATTTGATTTGAAATATTTATTTTGATAAATAAGAAGTTTTAATGTAATAAAACTTTATATTCAAATTGTAATATATATGAATGTATATATATTGTGATTTGAGATTTGTTTTAAAATTTAATATGGAAATTAACAAATTTAATGTTAGAATGTTTCTATTTAAAATGTGTATATATATTTGTGTATATATATTTGAAATAGGAATTTTATTTAACCTGAATTTAATAAGTGTTTTCAAAGACTTTAATATATATATAATTTGTGATTTGAAAAGTTAATTTGATTTATACTTTTGGAAATGATATTTAAGATTTAAATTAAAAGTTCATTTGTTTTAATAGTCTTTCATCCTAATTTTAACATAAGATAAATTGTTTTAAAATTTCTATATAAAGAATTAAAATAGAAGTTTCAAGCATATAAACATTAAATTGAATTAAAAATGTAAGTTACTTGATTCATATGAATATTACATAATAAAATAAATAATTTAGCTTTAAAATACATTACATATATATTCACATTTCATGTAAAATTTAAAATAAATTATAAAAAAATAAAATAAAATAACACTTGTAAACATTATAGGATATGTAAGGACAATTGTAAACATAGGTGTAAGTAAATTAGAGTTTCTTTGTGACAAATGTCTCTTTCATTTGTAATAATAAAATTTAAAATCTAAAATTGTAAAATAAGAAAGAAGAAAAATCTACACTTGAAAACTTCAGCTGAAAAATATTTTCTTCAAACTCAAACTTAATCAAAACTAAAAAGGGAAAATGTAAACAAAAACAAATCAAAGATGAACACAAATCTGTAAATCTGGGTTCAAATCAAATGCAAGATCACCTTTAAAATTATCAAGCAACTCAGAAATCAACTGCAAGTAGATTGATTTCAACATGCAAGAGCTGGAAATTAATCATCACTTCAACAAATCTGGAAAGTCAACATGCAGATGGAATTCAGAAGCATGCATACGAATTTTAAAAGCCTGGAAAGGAAAAAGTGCAGTTCTGTCTTCTGAAAATTTACAGGTGAGTAAATAAATTTTTAAAAACAGTTTTAAAACTTGAATTCTATCTTGGATTGAGAATAAATATCATGGTGTTGCTTGGATATCTGAATTGAATTAAATGCATATTTGAATTCCTGTGCAGTTACAATTTATGTTCTGTGTTAATAGCAGGGTTACCAATTTGATAATAAATTCAATAACTTGTTCTTGAATTCGAATTAGAACTTGAATTGTAAATAAAAGTTGTTTGAAATCAAGTAGGCTATCATCTAAAAATAATTTTAGGTTTTTAAAATGGATAATTAGCTTAAAAACTTTGAATTTACAGTAAAATGGTAAATGGGGTCAAAAATTTATTAAATCAATTTTGAGTTTTGATTGCATGTATGAAATAGCAACTGGAAATTATGAATTTTAGTGTGATGACCATAATTTTTAATTTGGAAATTTGTGAGGTATCTGGGTTAATCAGTTTTGGGGTTTTTGGCCGATTCTTGGTAAACGGCGATGAACTGGGTTTCGGGATTGAGCATGAAGGTGAAGGGGGGCAATAGGGATCATAGGAAAAATGAGATTGGATTTTATTAGGGATGGAGTTGGCCGAGAATGGAGTGAGTAGGGTTTAGTTTGCTATAGGTGTCGAAGTTGTTCTTTTGGGCTTTGCTTCAACGTGGGGCAACCGGAGGTGATAACTAGTGGTGCTGTGGTTTCGAGGCAACGTGGGGAAGCTATGTCTAAGGTGGCGGAGTTTCTCGAGCTTGGTGTTGCCGTGGAGGGGAGGTTTTGGGTGATGGTGGTTGAACGATTTTGGGTCGAAGGTCGAGATTTCGTTCTCGATTGAACTTGCGTTTTCTGGGTTGATTGTTGTGACATTGGGGTTGATGATGACTTGTCGGAATTGTGGCGATGGTCGCTGGTGAAAGGGGGAGCGGTGCACGTTGCACGGTGCAAGGAGTATCAGGTAGTTGGGTTCTGGAATGAGAAGAGGTAGGGAAACTCGAAGCCTCCATCGTGTTTTCGTCGTTCTGGCTCGAAGGAGTGGGTAGGTAGGGGAAACTCGGGAAGGTCACTGGGTTTTTGTGAAGTTTACTCGGGTATTTGGTCAGGGATTAGAACTAGTTGGTTAAGTCGCTAATGCAAAGGAAATTTTATTTTAGAAATAAAGTTTTTAAAACAAAGATTGAACAAGTTTCAAAGTTAAATTTGTTTCAAAGTTATGTTTTAAAACAAGTATATATATTTTAAAATATGGAAGTTTTAAAATAAAATAAGTAGATTTTAAGATAAAATTTGTATTAAACTTTAATAAATAAATTTGGAAAGGTTTTAAAGATTTTGAAGTTCAATTTAAAATATGTTTAATTATAATTTATTTCTAAATGTTATATTTAAGTAAAGATAAATAATAAAGATTTATAGATAAATAAAAATAAAGATTATCTTTAATTATTTTGAATTTGATTTAATTAAAGATAAATACATTTGTAAAGATAATTGAGATAATTAAATTATTTTTAATTATCGAGTTTTATTTGTTGATAAATGATTTAATTAAGATAATGGTTTCTTAATTAAGAATCTTTTAATATAGTAAGTTAAGAATCATTTAATTAATTTTAAATGATTAAGTTAAATAGTTAATTAAGTAATTAGCTTGTGATTAATTAAAATAATCCCTTAGAATTAATCTAAATTAATTACCTGGGGAAGTAATTAAGTAATTAAGTGGTTAATTATTTGAGGTAATTAAGTAAGAGATAATTACTTTATTAAAAGTAATTAGGTAGATGTGATTAAGAGTTAATCACTTTAGTTATTAATTAAAGACTTAATTAATAATTGGTTAAAGATTTAAATTATTTGATTAATGATTAATTAATAAAAAGATTAAGAGTAATTAATTAAGTGATTAATTACTTGTAAAAGTAATTAATTAAGAAAGAATTTAATTAATGAAATAATCATTAATTAATGAAAATAACTAATTAAGTATTAATTAATAATTTAAGAATAATTAATTTATAACTTAGTTTTAATTACTAAATGTAATTAAAGTAATTAATAAAAAATATTTAATTAAAAGTAATTAATTAAATATGATTAATTAAAAATAGTTAATCAAGTATGATTAATTAAAAGTAACTAATCAAGTATTTAATTAAAAGTAATTAATTAACTATGATTAATTAAGAGTAATTAATTAAGTGTGATTAATTAAAAGTGATTAATCAGGTGAAATTAATTAGAGGTAATTAAGGAATTATTATCAGAATAATTAATCAAGTATGATTAATTTTAGAAGGTAATTAAGAGGTAATTACTTAGTATAATTTGGAAGTAATTAATCAGGATGATTAATTAATATGGTAATTAAGTAAGAATTACTTTAAGTGATTAAGTGATAATTAATCAGGGAAGATTAATTGAAATGGATAATTAAGTAATGTTAGTTAATTAATTAATTTGTAATTAATTATGAATAATAAGTTGGATTGAAGATAATCCAAGTATTTAATTAAGAATTAATTTAATTTAAGGATTAATTAAATTAATCAAGTTTGAATCAAACTTTTTTATGAATGATTAATGATTGGATGATATACATATCATTAAATGAGTTAATGATATTGGTTGTTGTTGGATGACATTGATTAATGGATGATGATGTGTATATGCTATATCTAATTGTGATGTATATGCTGCTTGTGATATGTATAGATGCATGTGACAATAGAAGCTTATCTATCTGTGTAATAAGGCACATCCATTTATGTTAAGTGATATTTCTAAATATCTATTGTTTAAATCCCTTAGAATAACTTGGACATTAAAATGGCGTTTGGTTTCGGTGAGACCGGGATCGAGTTTCCATATTTGGATATCCAAAAACCATATCGATTCCAATTAAACGTAGGTCGCTAATCCAAGTGGAGCAAGTGAAGACTCAAGGTGTAAGGGTTATATGTCAGTATAACTCTGTGGGTGATTCCGTAATGAGTTTGACGGAATAGTGCTTATAGATTCGAGATGGTGGTTCAGAGTGCAAGGGCTATGGTCGTTGACTCTGAGGGTGATTCCAAAATGAGTGCAATGAGAAAGTGCCTTCGGTTGCATTCGAACCCGGAACGAACTTGTATGGATTGAATGCTTTCAGCACATCGTCAGGTGGACGATGAGCATTCTAAGATAATTGGTCCTATAAAGGTAATCGCAGCCTCAAGCCTCATCAACCGGGAATGGCTAAAACAGGGGAGGTGCAGCAAGGCTTCGTGGGTCGCTCCCACTGGAGAGCAAGATACATCCCTGTCTAGAGGTCCCTTTATATTTCGGCTGTGTGGGCAGTTGGTCTGCAGCCAACTGCGGGGTGGTCTTGTTCGGGACTGTTCAGTAAGGAATGGTCCCGACCTTGTGTTGCAGGGGAGTGGGAGTACTCCTCGGTACGGTGATCTAGGCCACGTACTGTGACGGGCGGTACCCCAGTAGCCCTGCCATTGATGGAAACCCATTTACCCTACGAGACCCTACGGTTTTGTTTATATTACCCACTTTTGTGGCTAGTAGCTGGAATTTAATCATGTAACAATTTCGGCTATTTCATATTTACTTGAAAACCCTAGACGCTATTATAATATCACTGAATTTCCTATCAAATGTTTTGGTTAGCGTAAGGTAAAAGCTTTTCCATGTTTATGTGTGGGAAGTCTTACGTGATACCTTTTCTTTCAAAGGATTTTCTAAAGTTAAGCAATCTTAAACCGTTTACTCACACCAGACCCCTGTCTGACCCGAGTGTTTATTTTCTGTTTTATTAAACTCTTGGGTACTCATATTATATATGAGTAGTCAAGTGATTCAGGTTATCTCTTAACGAATTTTGGAGGAGCTTTGGAGCAGGAGGCTTCAGCGTGTAGATATATGGTTAGAGTTTCCGCTGTGTGTTATT
Organism: Allium cepa; assembly: GCA_030765085.1. NCBI lineage: Eukaryota > Viridiplantae > Streptophyta > Magnoliopsida > Asparagales > Amaryllidaceae > Allium > Allium cepa. The sequence continues at coordinate 137,522,368 of CM060944.1, forward strand.
CTGTATGATGTCTTGTATTGTATTAGATAGAAATGTTATAACTGTCTAATTTGAGATGTTTAGTTGTGTACTTTGATGTGTATAATACTATGTATATGTTCTATATTATATTTAAATCGTTCCGCTGTGAGATTCTGATGTGTTGTTTTCTCTTTCTTCTCTTTCTTCTCTTCTTCTATCCCTTTCTTTCTTAATTAGTGATGCGATTTTCCAGGAGTGGAAAGTCGGGTCGCTACAGCTGGTATCAGAGCGTTAGGTTGAGTGAACACCTAGGCTCTGGAGTGGTGTCTATCTTGAGAGAGCGTACTTGTAGTTTTTATATATAAATATATATTTATATAACTACCTAATCTGTTGGGTTATCTGTTCGGATTTTCCAACATAGGTTATAAAGGTAGATGAGGTAGGAGTGTGTGGAACACGACTACCACTATTGGAAGAGGTTTATATGTTGTGGTTGGAGGTGTTTATCGAGATTGTAGACCTAATACTGTCTCGAATAGTTTTGTAGATTGGTGAAAGGATTTCTTTGAGTCCGGAGGAAGTATTTTCAAGAATTGAAGTATATTCTTGAAGTGTGAGGTTGATTTGCTCTCGAGTGAGCAGGATTTCCAAAAGTTGAATCTGTCCGCTGAGCAGAAGCAGGTGGTGGTATCTTGATAGCTTCAAGAAGGAATAGCTGTGTGATGAGATGCAGTTTCCATAGATGGTTCTGAAGATGTTTATTTTGGAGCCAGATTGAGATGGTATTGGAAGAGCATTGATGTCTGCTGCAGGAAGATTCGAATGTTTAGAGATTTTTCTGGATTTCATGTAAGAGTGTCTTATCTTTATTGAAGTATGAGACTAAGGTCGATGAGTTACCTCATTCCAGACATGGTCTCATTTGTTTTCTTAATGAGGAGATAAGTGGTTGGTGTTTGATATTGAGCCGAGTTTATTGAGGAGATGTTTACTCATCTTAAGGATGTTTTAGAGGATTTGGATGTTAGTTTTGTGTTTCAAGAAGCTTCTGGTTAAGGAAGATCTTTGGTTTAGCTGTATCTTTGAAGTGAAGTTTGGAAGCAGCAGCATGACCTATATCTTCGATGATTCAGCAATCTTTGGGATTCTACTATCGGCAGACCAGGCAGATAGTGAAGGCTTATTCTTTTCTTTTGGGAGGCTCAGCAGAGCGGGATATCTGTTGGAAGTGATCTATCAGTTTCTGATAGGTAAGCCATTCTTGAAGATTTATCTTGATTAGGAAAAGTTGTTCTAGTTGGGAAGACAGTTCTTTGGAGTTTGAACTGAGTGGGATCGCAAAAGTGACTTGCGATTAGTTGGGAATCTTTGAGTATTCTTTAGCTTGGGAATTGAGGCATCTCGAGTAGAGGTGAAAGCTATGAAAGTAGTCGGAGATTCTCCAGATGTTTTGAGGAAATGAGAAGTTGACCCGAATCGGAGATTGAGTTTTCTTATCGACTTGGATTTCCAAGAACAATTTTTATGGTTCAACCTTGTAGTGGGATGACTCTTAAAGCGAGAAGAATTTGGTGAGGCAGCTCAAGATTCTTTGGAGAAAGGATTGATCATCTTATTCTAGTTGAGATTCCGTTGAGATGTTTTGACCAGGTGGGATGGTCATTGAAATTTTTATGAGTCGGATGAACTGTGTATGAAGAAAGATTTTGCTAGAGTTCTCCAATAGCATTCTTATCTTCTCTAGATCAGAGTTGTGCAGCGGAAGCGAGTTGGCAGTTATTCTAGTATGGAGCAACCGGAAGTTGCAGTTTACCTGGATTAGAGGATTTCTACAGGAAATTCAAGTATGAAGGAATTTTCTGGAGTTAGAAGGTAATGTTGTCAGGTGCAACTGTTTGGCTATTCCAGATAGGAGAGGTAGGTTTGAAGTCCATTGATGCTTGTGGTATAGAGTTGTATTTTGGATTTCAGCAATTTATTTTTGGAAAAGCCATTTTGTTGAATAGGACCTGGAGATTTGGTTTGAGTTGGTCCAGTTTGTTTCTTGAAGCAATCAGCAAGGGTTAGGCTGATCAGGAATATTGGAGGTGACTCAGAAGCATCTGAAGAGTTGTGCAGTTAAGAATTGAGAAATTTTGAAATGTGCAGTTAGAGTTTGGATAATGTTTTAGTTTTATCCGCTCAAAAGAGATATAAGACTGGGTAAAACTAAAGAGCTAGCTCCAGAGGTATTTTGAGTTTTATCTGTGTTCTCTAGGGATTTGATTTTGATCTACAGGATTTAATTGCCAGTTCGGATAACTGGAATTCATTATATCTCTGAGGAATATGTGTATGATTCTTCGAGCGATAGAATTAGCAGTTCAGAAGGATCTAATATTTGGGCTGGTTTTGAGTGGTCTGATATCTTGTTCGGATTTGAAGAATCAGATGAGGGAGTTCTTGGTTTTAGTAGTGTAGTCACTTAAGATTTGTAAAGCGAGTATTCCAGTATAGGTATCTGGAAACTCTTGATAATATTAGGAAGTTCTATTCAGAATTTTTCTGGATTGATGAAATTATTGGTTTGAATTGGTTGCTATGATTGGTAGTGTATGATTGATTGTGTGATTGTTGTTTGAAATTTAAATTCTTTAGCTAGGATTATTAAATTATCTTTGCTTTTAAATTTCGGGGACGAAATTCTTTTAAGAGGGGAGGAATGTGACGACTTGGAATTTTGAGCAATATTAATTTAATAATCTTTGATAATAATTAAATTGATTTGATCATTTTATATTATAAATTGACAAGTTAAATTTATTTTAAAGATTGATAATAATAATTTGTTAATATCTATTTATATTTTTCTTTGCAATATAAATAGGCAAGATTTAAATTCTTTTGAAGTTTATAATAATTTGATTTGAAATATTTATTTTGATAAATAAGAAGTTTTAATGTAACAAAACTTTATATTAAAATTGTAATATATATGAATGTATATATATATTGTGATTTGAGATTTTTTTAAAATTTAATATGGAAATTAACAAATTTAATGTTAGAATGTTTCTATTTGAAATGTGTATATATATTTGTATATATATATATTTGAAATAGGAATTTTATTTAACCTGAATTTAATAAGTGTTTTCAAAAACTTTAATATATATATAATTTGTGATTTGAAAAGTTAATTTGATTTATACTTTTGGAAATGATATTTAAGATTTAAATTAAAAGTTCATTTGTTTTAATAGTCTTTCATCCTAATTTTAACATAAGATAAATTGTTTTAAAATTTCTATATAAAGAATTAAAATAGAAGTTTCAAGCATATAAACATTAAATTGAATTAAAAATGTAAGCTACTTGATTCATATGAATATTACATAATAAAATAAATAATTTAGCTTTAAAATACATTACATATATATTCACATTTCATGTAAAATTTAAAATAGATTATAAAAAAATAAAATAAAATAACACTTGTAAACATTATAGGATATGTAAGGACAATTGTAAACATAGGTGTAAGTAAATTAGAGTTTCTTTGTGATAAATGTCTCTTTCATTTGTAATAATAAAATTTAAAATCTAAAATTGTAAAATAAGAAAGAAGAAAAATCTACTCTTGAAAACTTCAGCTGAAAAACATTTTCTTCAAACTCAAACTTAATCAAAACTAAAAAGGGAAAATGTAAACAAAAACAAATCAAAGATGAACACAAATATGTAAATCTGGATTCAAATCAAATGCAAGATCACCTTTAAAATTATCAAGCAACTCATAAATCAACTGCAAGTAGATTGATTTCAACATGCAAGAGCTGGAAATTAATCATCACTTCAACAAATCTGGAAAGTCAACATGCAGATGGAATTCAGAAGCATGCATACGAATTTTAAAAGCCTGGAAAGGAAAAAGTGCAGTTCTGTCTTCTGAAAATTTACAGGTGAGTAAATAAATTTTTAAAAACAGTTTTAAAACTTGAATTCTATCTTGGATTGAGAATAAATATCATGGTGTTGCTTGGATATCTGAATTGAATTAAATGCATATTTAAATTCCTGTGCAGTTACAATTTATGTTCTGTGTTAATAGCAGGGTTACCAATTTGATAATAAATTCAATAACTTGTTCTTGAATTCGAATTAGAACTTGAATTGTAAATAAAAGTTGTTTGAAATCAAGTAGGCTATCATCTAAAAATAATTTTAGGTTTTTAAAATGGATAATTAGCTTAAAAACTTTGAATTTACAGTAAAATGGTAAATGGGGTCAAAAATTTATTAAATCAATTTTGAGTTTTGATTGCATGTATGAAATAGCAACTGGAAATTATGAATTTTAGTGTGATTACCATAATTTTTAATTTGGAAATTTGTGAGGTATCTGGGTTAATCAGTTTTGGGGTTTTTGGCCGATTCTTGGTGAACGGCGATGAACTGGGTTTTGGGATTGAGCATGAAGGTGAAGGGGGGCAATGGGGATCATAGGAAAAATGAGATTGGATTTTATTAGGGATGGAGTTGGCCGAGAATGGAGTGAGTAGGGTTTAGTTTGTTGTAGGTGCCGAAGTTGTTCTTTTGGGCTTTGCTTCAACGTGGGGCAACCGGAGGTGATAACGAGTGGTGCTGTGGTTTCGAGGCAACGTGGGGAAGCTATGTCTAAGGTGGCGGAGTTTCTCGAGCTTGGTGTTGCCGTGGAGGGGAGGTTTTGGGTGATGGTGGTTGAACGATTTTGGGTCGAAGGTCGAGATTTCGTTCTCGATTGAACTTGCGTTTTCTGGGTTGATTGTTGTGACGTTGGGGTTGATGATGACTTGTCGGAATTGTGGCGATGGTCGCTGGTGAAAGGGGGAGCGGTGCACGTTGCACGGTGCAAGGAGTATCAGGTAGTTGGGTTCTGGAATGAGAAGAGGTATGGAAAATCGAAGCCTCCATCGTGTTTTCTTCGTTCTGGCTCGAAGCAGTGGGTAGGTAGGGGAAACTCGGGAAGGTCACTGGGTTTTTGTGAAGTTTACTCGGGTATTTGGTCAGGGATTAGAACTAGTTGGTTAAGTCGCTAATGCAAAGGAAAATTTGTTTTAGAAATAATGTTTTTAAAACAAAGATTGAACAAGTTTCAAAATTAAATTTGTTTCAAAGTTATGTTTTAAAACAAGTATATATATTTTAAAATATGGAAGTTTTAAAATAAAATAAGTAGATTTTAAGATAAAATTTGTATTAAACTTTAATAAATAAATTTGGAAAGGTTTTAAAGATTTCAAAGTTCAATTTAAAATATGTTTAATTATAATTTATTTCTAAATCTTATATTTAAGTAAAGATAAATAATAAAGATTTAGAGATAAATAAAAATAAAGATTATCTTTAATTATTTTGAATTTGATTTAATTAAAGATAAATACATTTGTAAAGATAATTGAGATAATCAAATTATTTTTAATTATCGAGTTTTATTTGTTAATAAATGATTTAATTAAGATAATGGTTTCTTAATTAAGAATCTTTTAATATAGTAAGTTAAGAATCATTTAATTAATTTTAAATGATTAAGTTAAATAATTAATTAAGTAATTAGCTTATGATTAATTAAAATAATCCCTTAGAATTAATCTAATATAATTACCTGGGGAAGTAATTAAGTAATTAAGTGGTTAATTATTTGAGGTAATTAAGTAAGAGATAATTACTTTATTAAAAGTAAATAGGTAGATGTGATTAAGAGTTAATCACTTTAGTTATTAATTAAAGACTTAATTAATAATTGGTTAAAGATTTAAATTATTTGATTAATGATTAATTAATAAAAAGATTAAGAGTAATTAATTAAGTGATTAATTACTTGTAAAAGTAATTAATTAAGAAAGAATTTAATTAATGAAATAATCATTAATTAATGAAAATAACTAATTAATTATTAATTAATAATTTAAGAATAATTAATTTATAACTTAGTTTTAATTACTAAATGTAATTAAAGTAATTAATCAAAAATATTTAATTAAAAGTAATTAATTAAATATGATTAATTAAAAATAGTTAATCAAGTATGATTAATTAAAAGTAACTAATCAAGTATTTATTTAAAAGTAATTAATTAAGTATGATTAATTAAGAGTAATTAATCAAGTGTGATTAATTAAAAGTGATTAATCAGGTGAAATTAATTAGAGGTAATTAAGGAATTATTATGAGAATAATTAATCAAGTATGATTAATTTTAGAAGGTAATTAAGAGGTAATTACTTAGTATAATTTGGAAGTAATTAATCAGGATGATTAATTAATATGGCAATTAAGTAAGAATTACTTTAAGTGATTAAGTGATAATTAATCAGGGAAGATTAATTGAAATGGATAATTAAGTTATGTTAGTTAATTAATTAATTTGTAATTAATTATGAATAAGAAGTTGGATTGAAGATAATCCAAGTGTTTAATTAAGAATTAATTTAATTTAAGGATTAATTAAATTAATCAAGTTTGAATTAAACTTGTTTATGAATGATTAATGATCGGATGATATATATATCATTAAATGAGTTAATGATATTGGTTGTTGTTGGATGACATTGATTGATGGATGATGATGTGTATATGCTATATCTGATTGTGATGTATATGCTGCTTGTGATATGTATAGATGCATGTGATAATAGATGCTTGTCTATCTGTGTAATAAGGTACATCCATTTATGTTAAGTGATATTTCTAAATATCTATTGTTTAAATCCCGTAAGAATAACTTGGACATTAAAATGGCGTTTGGTTTCGGTGGGACCGGGATCGGGTTTCCATATTTGGATATCCGAAAACCACATCGATTCCAATTAAACGTAGGTCGTTAATCCAAGTGGAGCAAGTGAAGACTCGAGGTGTAAGGGCTATACGTCAGTATAACTCTGTGGGTGATTCCGTAATGAGTTTGACGGAATAGTGCTTATAGATTCGAGATGGTGGTTCAGAGTGCAAGGGCTATGGTCGTTGACTCTGAGGGTGATTCCAAAATGAGTGCAATGAGAAAGTGCCTTCGTTTTCATTCGAACCCGGAACGAACTTGTATGGACTGAATGCTTTCAGCACATCATCAGGTGGACGATGAGCATTCTAAGATAATTGTCCTATAAAGGTAATCGCAGCCTCAAGCCTCATCAACCGGGAATGGCTAAAACAGGGGAGGTGCAGCAAGGCTTCGTGGGTCGCTCCCACTGGAGAGCAAGATACATCCCTGTCTAGAGGTCCCTTTATATTTCGGCTGTGTGGGCAGTTGGTCTGCAGCCAACTGCTGGGTGGTCTTGTTCGGGACTGTTCAGTAAGGAATGGTCCCGACCTTGTGTTGCAGGGGAGTGGGAGTACTCCTCGGTACGGTGATCTAGGCCACGTACTATGACGGGCGGTACCCCAGTAGCCCTGCCATTGATGGAAACCCATTTACCCTACGAGACCCTACGGTTTTGTTTGTATTACCCACTTTTGTGGCTAGTAGCTGGAATTTAGTCATGTAACAATTTCGGCTATTTCATATTTACTTGAAAACCCTAGACACTATTATAATATCACTGGATTTCCTATCAAATGTTTTGGTTAGCGTAAGGTAAAAACTTTTCCATGTTTATGTGTGGGAAGTCTTACGTGATACCTTTTCTTTCAAAGGATTTTCTAAAGTTAAGCAATCTTAAACCGTTTACTCACACCAGACCCCTGTCTGACCCGAGTGTTTATTTTCTGTTTTATTAAACTCTTGGGTACTCATATTATATATGAGTAGTCAAGTGATTCAGGTTATCTCTTAACGGATTCTGGAGGAGCTTTGGAGCAGGAGGCTTCAGCGTGTAGATATATGGTTAGAGTTTCCGCTGTGTGTTATTCTGTATGATGTCTTGTATTGTATTAGACAGAAATGTTATAACTGTCTAATTTGAGATGTTTAGTTGTGTACTCTGATGTATATAATACTATGTATATGTTCTATAATATATTTAAATCATTCTGCTGTGAGATTCTGATGTGTTGTTTTCTCTTTCTTCTCTTTCTTTTCTTCTTCTATCCCTTTCTTTCTTAATTAGTGATGCGATTTTCCGAGAGTGGAAAGTCGGGTCGCTACACAGATCATCAACTCCCGAAAAGGTATACTTATTCTTTATCGTCCTTTCATTTAGCTTACGATAGTCGATACACATCCTCAATGATCCATCTGATTTCATCATGAATATCGCGGCCTCTCTCCAAGATGAACTTCTTGGTCTAATAAAATTCCTTCCTTCTAGATCCATTAGCTGCGCCTTAATTCCTTCATCTCAGTCGGTGTCATCCTACTACGTGGTCTAATCATAGGTTCAGCTCCTGACATAAGATCTATCTGAAACTCAATAGCTCGCTTCGGCGGTAGTCCTATGACTGGATCAAACACATCTGTAAACTGTCTTGCAATCCAAACCTGACTTAACACTTTACCCACTTCTATTGCACTTAACAAAGCAACTCTGGTCAAAATTCTCTACTGAGAATAAAATTCGATTAAGACTATCAATGTGCCTTAAAGATATCTCCCTATCCTGGCAGAATATCCTGGCCTCATAGCTCCTCAAATAATCCATACCCAAAATGATTTCGAAATGTAAAAATCGTACACATACAAACTGATGCAAACTTATGACCTAACAAATCAAGTTCGAACTGCTTACATCTGATCCCCAGAGTTGCATACCCTCCTATTGGATTCACAACCCATAAGAACAAAGTACGTGGGCTCTAAGCATAAATTATCAATCAAACATTGAGATATAAATGAATGTGATGCACCAGTATACTCTGAATCAAAAACATACCTTTCATTACAGTCTTTTATTTATCAGCTGCAGCAGGCTTAACTGATGTTCCAATAATAAAAACCTTTCCCTTGTCTGCCATAGCTGGCTTTAGGCACTGGTTCTTATAATCCCAACTTGATCGCAGTTAAAGCATTTCACATTCCTCTTATCTGCAACTTTCTTTCCCTTAATTGACCAACACTCATTCGCATAGTGACCGTTCTTGTCACATTTGTAGCAAATCAAATCAGCCTTTGCCTTCTTGGTAGTATCCCATTTCTGGGCACCCTTCTTCTTAAAGAACTTCCTCTTCTTTCCCTAAGGACCTTTGGATTCAATAGTCTTCTCTCTTAGAAATAGCAAGCATCTCTTCATGGATAATGGCCATCTCCACCACCACATTAAACGGATCTTGGATATGGGTCATGGTTATTCTAGCAAGCTCAGGTCTCAATCCTCGAATGACCCTTTCATTCTTTCTGACATCAGTGTCAACCAAATCATATCCATATCGAGAAAGCTTATCAAATATAGTTGTGCACTCGACCATTGACATCTCTTCCTGAACTTCCTCCTTAATGCTGACTTAGCAACTTCTGGCAGAACCTCTGCTTAAACCTTCTCCTGAAATCATTCCATGTCGGATCTTCATCTGAAACTCCGACGGTCACAATATTCCACCAGTGAAGCGCTGCCTCTTGCAACTATCTAGAGGCTAGTCTTCTCTTTTTTCCATTATCTAAGCCTAAAGCGGGACAGATCCTCTCATAATTCAGTAGCCAATTCTCTGCTTCAGCAGCATCCTCTGTTCCAACAAACGGCTTTCCAACCAAACTAGTGTAGTCTCTGCTCAGCTTAGCGTAGTTACTCCCAATTGGATTCACATGATTAGCTCTTCCAACATTACTGGTAACTCCAACTTGCAAAAGATTGGCCAACAACTGATATACCATGCCCGCATCTACTTGTGGATTTCCAGCACCTACATTGGCTTCAGTACTTGGATTATCATTAGTTTGTCGACCCTGATTCCTTCTAGTATTATGTCAAGCATTTCTGTCTGTTGTGGCCCTTCCTCTACCTATATTTCCTCTTCCATTTCCTGCTTCCATATCTTCTTTCTCGTAAATCTGCATACGAGCCTTAGTAAGATACAGAAGAACGTTCTAAGAGAGGGGAAACTCGTACTTATATATATATATATATGTATATCAAATATAAGTACATTACTATAGCATTAACCCAAACCCCGATCGTATTTTCAAAATTCATCGGATTATGTTTGAAAATCTTTTAGGTTATTTTTCTTTTAAAGTTTCATAGACCTATGCACTGATACCAATTTGTAGCATCCTTCTACTTGGAGGCCCAAAACTAACAGCTACGGATGCTACAGTCATCCATAGTTATTAATTTTCGAAACCAAATATGGTGGTGTTAGATTCATTGATACACAGAAACACATGAATATGGAGAGAAAAAATTAAACTTCAAACAAAATCACATTCCATATCAAAACGTTTCCAATTTATTACATGATCCCATGTTTGCAAAACACATTAGGAGAAAATATATTATTACATCATATGCCCAGATTGACATATGAAGATACGCTGTAGGATGATCAAAGTATATACATGCAATATAACAACTTTACCATTACAATCAATATAGCGGAATCAAAATAAAAGAGAAGTCTAAATAGATATCATACCTCTTGCACATCCCCGAAAACTTATTCATCGTAAAGGTACTTGAAAACCACAACTCTCAAACTACTCAAAAATCAATTGAGTACCCAAGAGTTTAAGAAGAAAACATAAAATTCGAGTCCGACATAAAGCTTAGTATGAATAATAATCTACAATCTCAAACATTCAGATATCCGGTGAGACCACGCCGCTTAGCGGAACGGGTTTGCCTCACTAGTATCTCAAAACCTTTACAATACCATATAATGTGCTCCTTTATCCACAATGGTTAAAACATTTCAAAACAGTCTAATATGATGATATGTAGAACAATTGAATTAATCCTGGATTATCCATCCTCATTCATTTTGGACTATCTGTCTTAGTTATAGTTTCTAGGATTACTATTAATCCATTAATTTTCATGAGCTGACTAATAACCAATTAAACATTTAAGGACACCCTGTCCAATTACATAGTTTTCATAGGATCACTATGAACCTATTGGTAACTCGAATATGGCTCTTGTCCTAGTTTTCAAGGGTTGACTAGGAACCTATTGTACTCAAATATCCTTTCTTATTACCTTAATTTTCATGGGTTGATTAGAAACCTATTGACGTCTGTCAATATTACATTGGGATATAGTTTTCATGGGCGAACTACTAACCTACTAGCCCTGCCAATATCCAATTATAGTTTTCATGGTCTTACTATGAACCCATCTATCTAACATCTCCCTTTTCACATAGTTTTCATGGGCTAACTATGAACCTATTGGCACCTCTCGATATCATACGGTTTTCATGGGGTTGCTATAAACCTATCAGCCCTTACCAATATCCTTGCTTTATATTTTAGTATCCGATATTCCGGTCTTCCTAACCTCATGAATGCGACTCCACTCATTCATAAGTTTATTCAATTTATATTCACTACTGACCTAACTAGTTCTTTTACCCTGCATCGCCAAAATGCAGTTATGGATCCATTATAAGTGAATATATTCATATTAGAAGAAGCAATATAACAACATAGCAATACCACTCCTATGGGTTTAATATAAAACAAGGTTAATCCCTTTAACCTATTTCTTTATCAAAGATATCTTCATCTTAAAACCATTATAAAACTCCTAATATAGCCATGGGTTTTTCTTTTAGAAACAGAGTTTGGGTCATAAAACCTTTCGATACCTTCAAAACCTAGATTTCGACTTCAAAGGATAACCTCCTTCAAAAGCTCTTAAAATCATTAGGTTCCTGCCTTATAATACTTTAAAATCTACCTTTTGAAACCTTTCATATACATTAAAGTATTAGTATTTAACCTCTAGAAGCTTAGCTTTGATACCAGTTGAAAGTACCCCTTTTGACACTATTGGAAGTAACCCTTACGAGATCATTGAAAGTACCCCTTTCGAAAGCAATGGGTTTATACTTAAAACATAATTTGGGTCAAAGTGAATATAGTTGAAAGCACCTATTTTGAAACCATCCTTTATCGTATAAAAATATTGCGGAACACTCGATGGCGTCCGCACCATCTCTTTCGAAAGCATAAAACATCTGGGTAAAATATTAGAAGGTTGGAGTCAAAACCCCTTTCAAAACCATCACCTTAGAAACTCTTAGTCCTTTGTAAAAGCTATAGGAAGTGGCTAAAAATTTATAAAACAAAGTACTTTCCGAGAGCATTGATATCTTCAACGCCATCGAAAGGTTATAAAATGGCAGTAGGGTATCGACAAGGTCGGAACCCTTTCTTTCAAAACATTCTTTTATAAGTAAGCGACCCAGTCGAAAGCAATCTTAAGTTATTGGCAACCCTATCGAAACCAATCTAAAACCTCTTTTGAAACCTTAGGCTTCAACTTTTTTGAATGCTTAAAACAAAACATAGGCAGGCGCTTTTCTTTTTAAAACAAACCAAGGTTTTGACCCCTTCGAAAGTTATGCTTTCGACACCCTACCTTCTGCCTATCTCTAATCCACTACGTACCATCTTGGTGATACCTTGTGTATTGGTTTCAACATAGTTAATTTTGACAAGGATGAAGGCGGGAGCTAATGTATCGAAAGGCGCTTTCCTAAGTAGGAGGAACCACTTTTCTGAGCAATACAAGGTTTAGTTCTTGTTTAAGTAAACTTTTCTCTAATTAACCTGCCACATATCTACACCATATTGGTTGCCTTTAACTTTTTCAAATTCTTTTTCAAAAATAACTGTCGCAAATCCAAATCTAAACCGTGGTTAAGTCAAGCAACAAGATCTTCTAGTTTTCGCAAAGAAGTCTCTCTTCTAAAATAATTTATTTTGCATAGCAAATCATCTTGGAAAAATCCTTAAAAATTCCAGAATCACTTTGTCATGTTATCTAATATATCAAAATTTTGGACCCAAATTCTCAATATATTTTCCAAAATAAATTATAAACCAAAATAACTATATTTTCCTTTGATAATTCATAATACTCTTTCCATATCTTGGAAAATTCTCAAAATTGAAACCCAACTCAAAAATCTTGTTTCTCATAATAAATAACTTTTCCATTGGCATTTAAACAAAATTAAATCTCGATTTTTATCTAAAACCATGCGAAAACCCTTTTAAACAACCTTATTTAAATAAAATAAATCATGAATCAAGCATATCATCATCTAATATATCATAAAAACAAATTTATCCTTTAAATTCGAAAATATATGATTTAAACCAAAGTAGAGATCGATGGAATTATTATTTATCTTGATTTAGGTATGGAGGTTGGATTGAGATTGGTTTTCCCTAAGCTTGATTTTCTAACTTTAATTTGAATTCCACTTGATCTCTTAATGGTCGGCCGTTCTTTTGTATTTTTGTTTGCATTTTAAAATGATGTAAATGGGAATAAATGGGATGAACAAAAATATATATAAGGGTGGAAGCTAAGGGTGGAAATTCCTAATATACCCTGATGTGACTTAATTAATCAAAACTCATTCTTAAGCCCATTTGATAGTTCATTAGGCATAACCCTTATTTAATTAATTCAAGTCCCAATCCCCTTATCACTTACAATTACATTATTCTATTTAAATTATCTAATTAAATCTCCTGAATAATGTTAACAAACATTAGGGATGTTACAATAACACGTCCAAATGGTTGTTTTTGCTGAGATATCAAACCTATTTCATTGGATATGATTATATAACTATAATTTAATGGAAAAAATAAGTAAAATATAGAGAAGCAGATAAGGAAAATAAGAGACAACCAGTTTTGCAATGGTTCGGCGACGCATATGTGCACTTTAAATGATTTTTACCAATTTGTTCATTCTAGACTCGAAGCATTAGATTTATAAATCAAAACTTTAAATGATTTTTTACTAATTTGTTCATTCTAGACTCGAAGGAATTATATTTACAACTCGAATTTCTATCTTAAAGCATAATGGTAACACCTCTCCCAAGTTAGGAAAAGAGAAGTTCCAATATCCTTTTTCTATTGCAAGTGGCCCTTCATTTATAGCTGAATTAGGTAGTTATAGGGCATTTTAATTGCCATAGTGTAATAGAACTCGTTCGACACTTAGTTCCAGAAAGATAGAAGAAAGACCAAATCTATCCTGAAATATTTATGGGTTAATAATGATCCATAAAGCTCGAGACTTCCTTAAATTTTCTTCCATTTTCCTCGAGCATTATTGCTTTATTCCTCGGGTTGATCTTTCATTTATGCTTCTAAGTTTGTTACTTCTTCATGTATTCAGTTGGAATATTGGCATTATGAGGGTGTTGTACCATAATTTTTACTTGGTTATACTCAATGTTTAAAACGTATGAGCTGTACCCTATAACTAATTCCCCATAAGAATTAAAGATCAATCTGTACATAAATCTAGGAGATAAGATCATATGCTAAAGTATAGACAATATCCGAAAGCAATGATAACCTAGATGGCCCTAAATTGAATGAGAAAGCCCTCAAACAGGCACTAACCGAAATATTGCCAACACAAATTCCTTTAATCAAAAGCATAATCCACAATTCCAACTTCCTAACTAAAGTCAAAAGCACTTAAGAAGGCAATCGAGGTCAACAACTAAGATATTCCTAACTTGCATTAATGGTACATATATTCTCAAACTTTTATAAAGCATACGGCTAATATGCACAAAGTTATATACGGAATGCCACATCAATAATCCTCATCAGTCTACAAATAGCTAAATAACGACACACATTCAAATCTTAGCCCAACAAGCTGGCCTAGTCAACAATTCAAAAGGAAAGATCTCCACCAATAATAATGCAACAAGATGCGTATAAATAGGCACTGGTCCTTATGCATGAAGGATCTTTTGGAATTCCCATACAATGTATATAGTGCTTTTCTATGTTAGAGCTTCCTATTAAAACTCATTAATAGTAGACTTAGCCATTATTACATTGTAACAGTCTCCTAGCTTAGGTACAGAACCATTAAGAAGGAAAGGGAAGTGTATGTAGGAATTTGAACCGACCCACTATAAAATTTCAGTGTCTTTACTTTCAATGCCTTTACTTTTGACCTTATTTACTGCATTCAGTTTCGGCTTAGTCTTTACGATATTAAAAAATCAATCAGAGTTATATATACAAAAACAATAGAATAATGCAGCAGAACAACATGATGCGGGAATAATACTAGTAATAATATACCAAATCTTCGTCTTCATCCTTTAGAAAATAATCTTCAATGCACTGAAATACTCAGGGCTAACCCAAGCATAATGTAAAATGATAACTCGAGTTAGAACTAAAATATTCTTATGTAAGTCAAATCAATATCGCATATAACATGAGTGTCATAGTGTCAAATATGTTGACGGGGTTTTACATCTCCCATCCAGTGTATAATGTCCTTGAAACAATTCAAGAGATGTTACGAGATTTTCCATCTCTTAAGGATCCATTAAAATATCTATATGTAGTAGAATACGCTCTATATGTAATATCTAATCGATAAAACAAATATTTTTCCTTGCATTAAGGCTTTACATTAATCGCCCTTAACACATTTTTAAGTATTAACGTACAGTTTGCATATAACACAACCAGTAGAACATCGGTAGCCATTAATGCGTCGTGATATGACAACATTAGATTAAAATCGCAATGGTATCAAATAAGGATAAAAGTATGACAAGGCATGTGCGACAATGCCTAAGGTAAGATACTACTAGTTTGCTTTCCCGGTTGAACGTGACACATCACCATAGAGACTGCCGACCGCATCTAGCACTCCCAAAATCAGAGGGTGTGCACCAGTGAGTAACAATGTAAAGATAGTAATATGAAGGAGTGTGCTCGCTAGGGCTGTCAATTTCCTACGCAACCCGAAACCCGCACGGAAATTAGCTGATTGACCCGACCTGTTTAAGTCGGCAGGTCATTTCCGGGTCAACCCGAATTTGACCCGTTTACAAACGGGTGGGTTTCAGTTGACCCGCTAACCCCGTTAACATCCCATGTATACTTATATAGGTTGACCCAACCCATTTACAACCTGACCCGACCCGTTTATGACTTGTTTGTACCTTATACGGGTTGACCCGGCCTGTTTACGACCCCTTTTGACCCGTTTACGACCCAATTATACCTTATACGGGTTGACCCAACCCATTTGTGACCTGTTTACGATCTGTTTACAACCCGTTTACACCTTATATGGGTTGACCCGACCCATCTACGACCCGTCCCGTTTATAATCGGGTTACACGGGTCGGGTCGGGTCGGGTTAATCCATTTATAAATGGGTCGGGTTCGAGTTGTTTGACCTATTTAATAAACGGGTTGACCCGACCGATTTAAAATCAACCCGAACCCGACTTGACCCGACCCAACCCGACCCATTGGCAGTCCTAGTGTCCGCTAAAGGTAGCTAACATCATTGGCATGGGCGCGGCTCCTGTTTTAGTCATTTCAAATTGACATAGTGTCGGGTCATCCATCAACGTTCACTTCCTTCAAATCCAGCAACGTTCATCAAATATGACCACTTTATTCTGTTTCAAACTCCATGTTCGTAGTTATTAAAGTGATTCCAGTATCGATAGAGAGTATGTCCATATCCAGCCCCGGTCTATTTAATAACTAACGACATTTTTCACACTGATTCGTTCTTTTACATTTCGAAAACGATTCATACTTGATATCAAAATATCATATTCACTTCAAAGTAATCAATTTCAGTCAAAATAGCATGTTTACTTAAAATATATCAATTTCACTTGAAAATCGTTTTCACAACAATATCTCAGCTACGTCCAAAATTATTTTGAATTTCAACTTAGGTTATAACTTCATTTTAACCACATTTGTACTTAAATCAACAATTTAAATAAAAACATTTCACCTTTGCACTGTTTGAAGTTTTCGAAAATAGTTTAAATTTTTTTATATAGTTTAAAAAAGTTTAAGTTGTTCAAAGTTTTAAAACAGTTTGATATAAAATGGTTCGATTATTGAAAATGGTTTATATAGTAAAATGGTTTGGAAAATCAAAATAATTAGAATATTTAAAAAGATGGATTCTAAACAGTTTATACTAAAATAATTTACTTTGAAAATATTTTCAAATCAAACTGTTTCTTTCCATTTCAATAGTTCTTGACCCAGGTCCAAATTTAAATCAAACTGATTCAATTCCAAATCTTTCAATTCAAATCATCTTCAATCTTAGTTTAATATAAATCGACTCCATTTTGATTTAAATTCAGAATAACTCGATTTGAATTTCAATTCGAATTAACTTCAATTACAAAATGTTCATTTTAACTTCAAATTCGAATCCACGATTCGATTCAATGGTTTAAATTTCAATTTAATTCTTATTTTAAACCATTTCAAAATATATCAATTTCATCTCCAATTTCAATTTAGAGATTCACATAAATTAATTCAAATTAACTACAATATTCAATTTAAGTTCCAAATATTCAAAATAATTCAATTTGCAAACTTAAACTCATATGTCGATTATAACTTCACATTTCAAATTTTATTCTTTAAAACAATTTCTTTTTAAAAAAAATTAATCTCAACATTGCAAATCTCAAATTAGAAATAATTCAATTCATATAACTTTGATTCCTTTATTTCTTTAAAACGATATCACTTAAATAATTTTAAAACCAAGAATTTGAAAATCATTTAATTTAACCAATCTAGTGTCCCTATGTAATTTTTTTCTCCTATGGCCAAGTGATCAGTTATTTCAATTTAATTTCAGGCATGGATATATATCATTTCAATCAAAGCAAAGTATCCTAGGTGTATATCATTTCATCCTATTTCTTAATTTATTCAAAACAATTCGAATAACAGATTTATATACCGTCAATAATATACAGGGTGATAACAGGGATATATAAAATAAATAAACTCCCAAATTATCCAATATATCAACCAATAGCATTCGATTTCAATCAACATACAAATCAGCCAATAATTCACAAAAATTAGCTAGTTATCAATATTGAGTTTTAACTAGCAATTTAATTTCAATTTCAAGTTTAACTGTCGATTCAAATTCCTATCAGTTCAAACCATTTGTCGATTTGAATGCCAGTTAAATTATCAAACAACAGTCAATAAAAATAAATCACTTTATGATTTAAATCTAACTAACATCGGAATATTTTAGTAATTCGTGAGTGGTTTAAAATGCTTACGTTTATTTAAAACAATTTTTTTTTTCAATTTTAAATAAATTCTAATCAAACTCGATGTTGTAGCCTTCGTCGATACGATTGCAAGCGACTCATTTCGCTCGAATCTTACCTCGTACGAAATAGTTACGAGCTTTTGAACATTTGAAATACTTAAATTATAAAATTAACTAAAAACTAAAATAAATTTTACCGTTACACTCTCCGTCCCTAGATTCCAGGTTGCATGCGAATAGCTCGGTCTTTTTCTGAATTAACGCATGATCGATCGGAGCACATCCCCATCACCAAGCCGCCACCTGCAACCACTGCCCTTGGCCATCGCCCCTCCATTTGTGCATTCGAATCAACACGCAAAACCCAAAAAAATGCATCCATCTTCACACGAGATTTTGGCGAACTCCGGTCGAATCGTCTCGATCCAACCAGTCAACATGTATAACTCATCGAGCTCTCCATCTTTCCTTTTGGAATTGTGCGATTTCGTTGAGTGGATGAGGGGAAAACATGAAAGGAAGATCGTGAATTTTCATCCATTGAAATCGCAAAAAGAACGGCTGAAGCTAGGGCGATAATGAAAATATAACGGCCTTATATATAAATTTTCAACCCGATTTAGCCACGAAAATTTTGAACTCCAAATGAAGCATGCTGCCGGGTGTTCTATGTGTTATACCCTAATTCCGAATACAATAGAATATGTATCAGGAGCCAATTCCATCATACTCGGTAGATAAATTTACAAAATCGAATTATTTCAATTAAAGTTGTGAAAATAAATCCTATGCGCTTCACACAGCCAAACACTAAGCCTGATCGCCGCAAAAATTAAAAGTCTATAATAACTCACAATCATGGATCCAATGAAACTGATTTCATCTAAATTCGAGGTAGTTGCCCGAATGGCTGTTTTTACACGTCCATTAAAACAAGTAATTTTCCTAATTCAATTTCAAAAGTTAACAATTTTCATTCTTGTTTAAATAAAATTTAAATCAACTTTCAACACCATTTTCATTCATACTAAATTCAGGATCCAATTTTAAAATAATTTCCAATATTAAATTTAAAAAACTTAATTATCCAATAAATTACATTAATAAATCATTAAATTTTTATTTCTAACTATTTTTTCAGTAATCATATTAAAATTAATAATTTAACATAGCTAAAAATACCGGTAATTGCAATCTTCCATACTCAAAACTTTTTGCCCCCAGAAAAGGGTTAAGTAGAGAATCAAGCCTTCGATATACTTTTCTCAAAATAATCAACTTTCAAAACATTAAAATATTATTTACAAAACCTTTACTACGCTTCCATTATGCCACTCTGAAAATATGTAAAATAATTTGTAAATTTTAAAATCTCAAAAATTTTCTAACACCCAAATTTACGGAAAATTTCTTCAGCATTTACTTTGCATGACTTGATCGTAAAAATTTACAATACACATATATATCACAAACATATATCTCATCTCGATGATGAGGCATCCCGTAGGGAAAAATATAAAAATACTATATGTAATCCGAGATATGTACCTTATTATCATTAATATGAGCGAGTTCGCTCATATTAAAGCAAGCAAAAGCAAATCGAACTGCGTATACGTCCAACCGGTCTTTCGTATGTACCTATCTCAATTCAAATTAGGAAATTAATTGCATATAAAAGATATAGAAACATGTATGGGTTTAATAGTACTATATAATATTAATTCTGAATCCAAATCATAAGTACAAGCACTGATACCCAACAAAACAATCGCATGCAATCAAAAGCAGTAGTAACAATGATTTTCAAAAAAGAAACTATCCATCATTAATATTCATCGAATTAATTCATAACTATCTCGGTTTACATTTTCCAATGTCGATAGTTAGTTTATACACTTCTTTCTTATTAACATCCATTCTTTATTAACATTTAGTTGGTTTTACTTCCAATTTATTTACATTTATTACATTTACATTCAATTTATAGAAATTTCAATTATTTCACTTTTTAACACATTTCGTATCAAATCATTTATTGGCCATTTTATAAAATCATTTCATGTAATCTTATTTAAGTTAACTTTTGTTTCATCTCCACTTAATATATTATCTTTAATACTAATATCATTTATAAACCATTTCATAAAACGTATAAGTTTATTATAAACATTTTATAAAACACAATTTATGTTTATTATTAATTCATAAATTAAGATCATATTAATTCATTGATTCACTTCATTAGTTCATTTCACTAATCCATATCATTAACTTTACTAAAGTAAATTTTATTTTATAACTCAAACTTGTATTAATAAATTTTTCTTAAGCTAACTTTCATCTTAAAATTCATTATATTAACTTATTTCATTTATTCATTCCATTCATCTTGACTCAAGTATAATTTCATTTCTTAATTCAAATTTCAACTTTCTTATTTCATTAAATCTCTTCTTAAGTTTATAATCATTTTAAACATATGTATCTTCTTTTACACGGTATTATTCAAATTATAAATATCTCAAAAAGCTACACCTAAATCTTAAAACATCCTTTGCAAAAAAAAATTCACACAAATATATTATTTAATTTGTTATTTATTTACCTTCTCTTAATTTCATATCTAAATAGTATTTTTTTGACTCAAATTATTCATTTAACATTTCTAAGAACATTAACAAAGTGTATAACGTTTCTTGTAATAACTTAATTTTTTTATAAACATTTCCTTAAACACAATTTCAATTAGAAACATTTTTATTTATTAAGTTAAAACTTGTATAATATTCTATTACATATTCATATTTAAAATTTTAACTTTTTAAACATTTCTGGTAAGTTTTATTTATGTTTTTAGAACGTAATTGAGGGTTATACAAATTTATCTTATTCATTTTACATAACAGGAATGTTCAATAATTTACACATGTTTAAATTTCCATTATCTTGAAATTTAAGAGTTATAATTTAACTTCTCATACTCCATTTAAACAATTAGCTTCAATTTGTTATTTCTCATTTTAGAAATTTCTAACTATTCAAAAAAGTTCACTTATTCTTACAACTAAAAATCATTAGTTAATACGAACTTAAGAATTCATATACCAGATTCATTTCAAATAATTTTAAAATAATATATATACTAAGGATGGTTATTTTTTCATTTTACCGCTTTTCCAGCATTTTCCTTTCGAATATTTCTGTGATTTCTGGTTTTTGTGTTTTTCCATCAAAAATAATTCAAAAGGCATTCCTTCCGGCAGGTGATGGAACTCAGCGGAAATTTCCACTATTTCCATGGAAATTTTCATTCCTTCCGCATGCCTCTTTGTTTAAGGAAAAAAAAACTGGAACCGTTAAATTTGGCAAAGCCCATTCAAAATTAACGTTAAGAAACCCTAACCCTCATAATCATCCGTTCACTCAGCAGTTCTCACAAAAGAAACCAGTCCCCCAATTCGCACAAACAAAACCAAACCCTAATTCCCTTTTCCCTCTCGTCAATGAATTCTCTCTGGTAATCATCTGAATTTTTTTTCTATTTCGGTTAAGAAATTCTCCCGAAGATGCTGGATTTGTTGCTTTTATCTTCTTTATTTCAAACTTTTTGTTTCACGATGTTAAATAAGATTTGGTTGATTTAAGAGCCTGGTTCGGTAATTGAGTTCAAGAAATTGCAACAATGATATCATTAGGATTAAATTATAAAAAAGAATTTTCTAATTCTGCTGTTTATAAATACAATATAAACATAAAAACCACTATTAATATTAAATTATCTTATTCGTATGATTAAATGGCTAATGATGGTTCATGTGTTTAGTGCAAAATAAAGTTGTTGCCAGTGCAACTGTATATGATGTCAGTGTTATTTTGCCAACATCTTTTTGAAATGAATTTCTGACCTTTAACTTGTTAGTTTTTTGAATAAAAATGGTAGTCTTCCATTCAATCACGCATTCCTTGCGTGAAAAAAAAATCATTCTGTAAAATTTGTTTTAAATAGATTTGTCCAAAAGTCAATGAATCAGGTTTCGATGTATTTTATAAACCAAATAGCTTTATCCTCATTAGGATATCCTCCTCTGTTGATGTTGATAACATTCTTAATGGTGGACCTTTCACTTTCAATATGCAAATCAACATCCTTAATAGATGGAACCAATATCTAAAACTTATATGTGAAAGCAAATGATAGAGCAGGATTTTGGTGTTTTAGAGGGTTGGTCTCGTATTATCAGTAATTTAGCTATATTTCACCACATTAAAGTCATAGTCAATGTCAAGTGCACACAATCAGCTAAAAATTATGCTCTGTTGGTTGATGAATTTGATACTCCAATTCCTAGAGACTTTAGCACTTTGTGGGAGTATATGGAAACAATTAATTAGGATAAGGATCGCGATGCTGATTTCAGTTTGCAACAATAACTAGTCGATCATTTATGGGTGAAAGATGCTACTAGGTAGTTGTGTCTTTTGATATTTATGTCTTAGTTTAATTTTTAGTGTTAATGCAAATTTATTTTTATCTCTGTATTCAAGTTCATATTTGTAACAACCCCAATTTCGTACCATTCAAATCGACAATAATCCACACATGTCGGACTTGAATGATGCGAAATAACAGATTGTAAATAAATTTGGAGCAAATAAAATCAAATATACAGAACCACTGACACGGAACAAACAGAATAACTCGCAGTGGAAAATAAAAATACATAGTAGTTCATGAAGCTACTACGGCAGAGACTCAAACCAAATACATAATACAGTCTGAAAACAACATAATATAAATCCCAAATACATAGAAGTTCACTAATACATGAGATAAACTAGAACAGCTGAAACAGAAGTAGATAAATATGTAGATAAGCAGAAACTCCAGCAAAGACCAGCTCCAGAAAGAGAATCCAAAGCTATAAACACTCAGGCTGACCCGAGCATAAAGAAAAACATAAACACTCGAGTCAGGACAATAGATTCTTATATAATGTAAACCAACTCAAGTGAACTGTAATAAAGATACAAGTAACTTAAAGGATGCCTGGGACCGCCCATCCTCCAAGGATCCGTCAAACTATTTACTATATAGTAATATTTCGCTATTATAATAATGTCTACAGTAAAATAAACATACATTTAAATAGCGTTCCGGGCTACCCATATCACCCTTCACACATAATAGTCCCAGCAGTCCATCTAATATCATGACATCTCCACACTGGGTGACTGTCAGAGGATACCACACGGGCTATCGGAGAAAAACAAACTCGTAGTAAAGGCTCGGTATGGTAGGTGACACGGCACACAAGGTAATGCCAGGGTAGATATAACAATTACGCACACGGGCTGGCGGTAACGTCATAGCCACTACGCCCACCCAGAACAACACTCCGAAATCAAGGGGTGCACCCAAACAATCACAACAGTAATAGAATGGTATCGAAGAAGTGTGTCCAGTCCAGAGGTGCGGCCTCCTTTGACCCGAGATCGCTCCTGTTTTAGCCACCTTAAGCTAACTCACGGGAGTTAGGTCCACGTAAAGTACCTAAGGAACGTCGTCACCATCCTACTTCATTCTGGAATCTCCACCGCGTACACAGTGGTTAAAGTGGTTTTCGGTATCGACAGAGAGTATGTCCATATCCGATCCCGATCCCTTTAACAACCAATCGTTATTATAACCCATAGTTATAATTTAAAAATGGTAATTATTTCCCAAAAATCAAATATCATTTCAAATCCATTTCAAAATATCAAATTTATCATTTCATTAAAAAAACATACTCATTTTATTCAATTTAAAAATACCATTTCAATTCACATCTCAAAATAGTTCAATTCCAAACAGATTACTTCATTTAAATAATTTAAAAATGAAGTTATTACATTTAATTATTAAATTATTAAATTTCCAAAATTTTCAACTTTCAAAGTTCATTTATTCACTTAATTTTATCAAAACAGTGAAAATTCAACTTTCGCAGCATTGGGAAAATGCTACAGAAAGTTATATTAAAAAAGTTCAATTTAACAAAAGACAACGTTTAAAATGCTGTAATAGTGTTACATTAGTTTCAAAAAAAATTTAATCTAATCCAACAATTATAGCATTTATAGCATGCTATAATAGCCTTTAATTCAATTTAGCTATTTAGTTCACTTATCAAATACAACATTTACAAATGTTGTATTATCATTTACATTAGGAATAATAGCATTTCAAAAATGCAGTTAATTAACTTTAAATTTTCAATATAATTTCACAACAATTATATTTTTCTTTAAATCACTTTTAAATTATAAAATCACGCATTTTTACTTTTATAAACATCATTTAATTTTCCTTAATTTCATGATTTCATAAAGTTAAATTTCCATTTAAAAATTCATATTTAATACTAATTCACTTATTAAATTGCAACATTCAATTTTAAATTCATTACATTAAATTTCAACTTAACACTTAAGTTCAAATTCTCAAATATAACTTAATTTTATTTTTATTTTCTTAACTAAAAATCCACTTTTAAGTCAATTCCATAAATTTCCCATTTTAGTTATATTTCAAAATTTCAACTTAAATATTCATTCATTTCACATTTTAACTTTAATAAAAAAATCATTAATATAATATAAAATCATTTTAAATTCATTTAAATCCAAATTATCACAAATTTATCATAATTTCATATTCAATTTAATTTCCAATTATAATTAAATCAACATTTCCAAAATAACTTGCATTCAGATTTTCTAATTTTTTCATTAATTTATTTAACTAATAAATTTCCAGAAAATCAATAATACTTTACAAAATGCATTTTTAAATAAATTTTAAATCAAAATATTATAATAATTACATATCTAAAATATTTTAAATTTTTTAGAAAAACATATTTTTATTACGGGCCTGGATATAATTTTCTACGCTAGGTAAAGTGATACGGGTAATATATCATTTCAACCCATAATTTACAAAGAAAAACCCGTGTTTTATCATTTCAAACCCGTAGTCCCAAGTAAGTGAAATAATTTGAAAATCACTCAGGCCTGTCATTTCAGCCCATAATGATTTTCCCTTATTCTAAAGTCCGTTCGGGTATGTATCATTTCAACCCATAGTGATTCTAATCTAAAGGGAACTTGCAGTGTGATAAACTGATAAAAATAACAGAATAGCATAATATAACAGTAACAAATTTTATAACAGGTGTTTAAGCATGGGTGAACGTCATATAATCATAATATAGCAGATATAACATGATAATGCATTTTACAGATTCAAAAGGGGTCAATTCACTAGTTATATATGTACATATTGTTTGGTGAGAATAACTCACTGGTTTGTACTGGAGACACAAAGACGAATGCACGAATGAGATCCAAACAAGCATGATAACACGATTCAAATATGAGTGGAGGAGCCAAAGTATCAATTCCCTTGAATACAAGTCACACAAAATAATATAATACACATAAGTTTCAAATTCAAATACGGTAAACGATGATAGAATAGACTGCACAAATCAAAGCGAAACTGCTTTGTACTTGCTTCCAACTTCCATAGGCTCAGCCATGGCTGGAAAGTACACGATTATGGCATGTTCTAGGGTCTGGTTGTGGACCTATAAGGTCGTCCATGCATAGAGAAAATGGTGCACTAGTTGGTGAGGCAAAAGGCTAACATTTCAAGGCAAAAGCATGGATTACAAGGCAATTTATGGGTTTGGCCAAGGCATGGAGGGCATGGCTATTTCAGGTGGGGTCAGTAGGTGGTGTAAAGAGGTGTCTCGGGTCTAGAATAGGCTGGTGGTGGTGGTGTTTGGTCGGCCATGTGGAGGTTTGGAGGTGGTAGACATGGATGGTGCTCGGCCTAGGCAAGTTTATGGAGTTTTGTTGGATTTTGGTGATGGATCAATCCACAAGGAGGCACGGCTTGGGGTTTGGTCAGCGAAGAGGTGATAATGGTGGTGTTCTCAGGTGGTGGTGGATGCAGCAGGGGCTGGAGAGGAGGTGGCCGAACCTATGACATAAGAGAACAAGTGCAAATCAAATTCAAGAAGAATAAAAGTAAACAAAGAAAAGAAGAAAAAGATTTTACCAAACTTTCTTCACAAGGCTATGGCCGAAATTTTCAGTTTGAGGAATGAAAAAAATAATGTACGTGAATGAGAATGAGGGTGGTCGGCTGAAAGATGTGTATATTAAAAGCTAATTGATGAATAGTTATGTTAAATGTGAAAGGGTGGAAGATAAAGGGCCATTTGAAAACCAAAAGTCTAAACCCTTTCGAATTTCTTTTAATTTATTTGTATAAGATTAAATTACTGAAAATAATAATTATTTCAGTTAAAATTTCGAAAATGCAACAAAAGATAAAATATAAACAAATAATTATTAATTATACGTGATAAAAATAAGAAAATAGCTTAGAAAATGCAAACTAGTCTAGAAAAATTTGAAAATAACAGAATAAATTTTGAAAAATCATACGGACTTGGAAAATATTTAAAAATAAAGATAATAACATAAAAAATGCATTCAAAAAATAAATAAATAAATTTTAATTAAATATAATTTAAATGAAGAAAATAACAGAAAATTAGAAAACTGCCTTTAAAAATAGGAAATAAATACAGTAAATTTTGGAAAAATTCTATTATCATTTTAAAAGTATTTAGAAATGAAATCTCACAAATGAAAAAATTTAAAATAATTTCAAACAAAATAAAGTCAAATTTTAATTCATATTCAAAAATCTAGGGTTGTTACACTCTCCCCCACTCAAATCTTTTCGTCCTCGAAAAGAACGGAAAGGTAAAATAAAGAGAAACAAGAATAGAAAACAAAATAGTAAATGAAATGAACAATTCTGGATTCGAAGCACGAATGCTCTCCTCCGTTTCCTAGGTACAATCTCGATCGTCAATACTCCACTGTACTTTGACCAGATTCACAGATTTCCTTCTGAGCTGCTTCGTACCTCTATCGACAATACGAAGTGGCTTCCTCTCAACAGTCAGGTTAAGCTCAATATCCAAACTATCAAGAGCAGAAGGCTGGATAATAAGAGATGGATCATGAAGATGACGGCGAAGATGCGAGACATGGAATACATCATGCACTCTAGAAAGCTTCTCGGGCAAATCCAGACGATAAGCCAAAGAACCAACTCTTTCCACAATGCGAAAAGGCCTAATGAGCCTAGGAGAAAGATTCCCTCTACGACCAAAGAGAATGACATTCTTCAAGGGAGAAACCTTAAGGAACACCTGATCACCAACAACAAATTCTAAATTCCGCCTACGCCTATCAACATACTTCTTCTGCCTATCCTGAGCGACTCTCAACCTCTTCTTAATCTCCTCAACTCTCTCAGAAGCTTCCAAAATCACTTCAGGACCAAGAACCAAATGATTACCGGATTCAATCCAGCAAGATGGAGATCTACAAGGTCGTCCGTATAAAGCGGCAAATGGAGACATTTTGAGAATGGCCTGAATGCAAAGATGGAATGAGATAGATAAAAAGATCAAGAATAAACTGAAAATAGAAGATAAGAGTATACCTGATAGCTATTATTGTAGGTAATTCGGCAAGATGGAGATAACTTTCCAAGATCCTCCATAATCAAGCACACAAGCACGAAGAAGATCCTCGAGAATCTGATTTACTCTTTCCGTTTGACCGTCGGTCTGTGGATGGTAAGCAGTGCTCAGATTCAGACGAGTACCCAGAGATTCCTGAAAAACCTTTCAGAACTGACTGGTAAAGATAGGATCACGATCACAAAAAATACTGAGAGGAACACCATGGAGATGAACAATCTCTCTCATGTAGATTTCAGATAAGCTAGAAGCAGAACGAGTAGACTTGACCGGAATAAAATGAGCGAACTTGGTCAGTCTATCAACAATAACCCAGATACTCTCATTACCCTTCCAAGTCCTCGGTAAACCATCGATGAAATCCATGGAAACCTGTTCCCACTTCCAATTAGGAATCTCATGGGGCTGCAACAAACCAGGGGTCTTCTGGTGATCGGCTTTGACTTGCTGACAAGTTGTACAACGACCAACAAAGATAGAGATATCCCTCTTCTTCCCCTTCCACCAATAAAGCCTCTTCATATCCTGATACATCTTCGACACACCAGGATGAATAGAAAGTCTGGTTCGATGATTCTCCTGAAGCAACTCCTGCCTCAAACTATCAACCTTCGGGACACAAATCCTGCCATTAATCGTCAAAATCCCTCTATCATCAATCTGAGCACCACTACTACTACCACTACTACCACCAACTCTGCTACGAACACTCTCCTTCATCAATCTAAGGATCACATCCTCATCCTGCTTAGCCATAATTCGATCCAGAAGAGGAGAAGAAGAAACAACAAGTTGACACAACAAAGCCTTCTTTCGACTCAGAGCATCGGCCACGACATTAGCTTTACCGGGAGTATAACTAATATCGAGGTCGTAAGAAGCCAGAAACTCAAGCCAATGAACTTGCCTCTGATTCAAATCCTTCTGGGAGAAGATATATCTCAGAGACTGATCATCTGTGAAAATCTCAAACTTGGTTCTAAGAAGATGATGCCTCCAAAGTTTCAAAGCAAAGACAACAGCAAGTAACTCTAAATCATGAGCACACAATTTGCCTCGTGGGTTTTCAACTGATGGCTGGCATAGGCAATGACCTTACCATCCTGCATGAGAACAGCACCCAAACCCTCACGACTAGCATCATTATAAACTGTCAATCCCTCACTTCCATTCGGAACAGCAAGAACTGGTGCGAAAGTTAGCTTGCTCTTCAACTCACTGAATGCACCCTTACACTGATCACTCCAGACAAACTTAGCATTCTTCCGAGTCAAAGCTGTGAGAGGTGCAGCAATCCGAGAAAAATTCTCAATGAATCTCCAGTAGTAACCGGCAATGCCCAGAAAACTACGAATATCCGATGGAGCCTTTTGAGTTTCCCAATCCTAGAATAGAATAGGGAGAAAGTAAGGACAACATGAAAGATAGAATTATTAAAATGATAGAGAAAAGAGAAGAAAGAAAGACTTACATTGATCGCATGGATCTTGACTGGATCAACAGAAACTCCATTACTAGAAACAATATGCCGGAGATATCGGACTTCATCCTTCCAGAAATAGCATTTAGAAAATTTAGCCTAATTGATGATTTCTGAGAGTCTCAAGAACATACTTCAAATGCGACTTATGCTGATCTTTAATCTTAGAGAAGACATGGATATCATCAACAAAGACTAGCACAAATTTATTAAGCACATCACGAAAAACACGATTCATTAAATCAACAAAGAAAGCAGAAGCATTAGTCAAACCGAAAGGCATGGCTAACCATACATAAAAACCATTCTCAGTGCGGAAAGCGGTCTTGGGAATGTTATCCTCGGCAATCCTTAGCTGATGAAAACCTGTGGCAAGATCAAGCTGAGAGAAAATAGAGGCACCATAAAGCTGATCAAACATATCATTGATACGAGGCATTGGATATCTGCTTTTCATATGAGCTTGTTCAGCTCCCTATAATCAACACACATCCGAAGAGAACCATCAGATTTAGTGACAAAAACCACCGCAGCTTCCCATTCAGAAAAACTAGGCCTAATCAGACCTTTGGAAGATAAGTCCTCAATTTGCTTTCCCATCTCAACCTTCTCGCGGGGTACCATTCTTCTAGGAGGAAGAACAACAGGACGAGCACCAGGAATAAGATCAATCCGAAAATCAATTTTCCGCTTCGGAGGTAAAGAAGTGACTTCTCCAAATACATCGGGATATAGTCTAACCACAGGAGTAGAATCAAGATCACGGGGAGAAGAATCCAAAGAATAAATAAAGTTGCCAGCAAAATCCTGAGGCATGCAGCATTGAATAATCAAGGAATTTCCTTGATCATCAACAAGCTGAACAGACCGGCATTTACAAGAGATACGAGCATCATGATTCACTAACCAATCCTGACTAAGCAATAAATCAAAAAGCATCGAAGCCCGTAACATGAAAATCACCATTACAGCGATGATCAGAATTGAGAAGTTTCACTTCTCGACAAATCCGATTGAGGTTAGCAGGACCTCCAATAGGATTTGAAACACATAATGGAACAGAAGCATACTCAGGAGATAAGAGATTCTCAAACTTATTACACAAATCAACAGAAATAAAACTGTGTGAAGCACCAGTATCAAGCAACACATGAACAGGACGATGAAATAAAGTAAATGAACTCTGAAGTGTACCTTGGTCATCACTAGAAGCAGGGGCAGGTGGAGGAACTGGAGATGAGGCAGAAGTGACAGCAAATATACCAGAAGGAGTACCCCTCTGCTGGGTAGGGCAGTCCTTCTTAAAATGACTGGGCTGGAGACAGATATGACAGAGATCACGTCTAGCCGACTGAGCAGGCGGAGGAATAGCAGCACCAGATAATGTGGGATAGCTATTGGCATAGTGCCTTCTCTGATCACACCTAAAGCAAGTGATGGAGGAAAGATCAACTGGTTGTCTCTGAGCAGGAACAGATGATGAAGATCCCAAACCAGGCGCTTTAGCCAATTCTTCTTCTGCTGGAGGAAATTTGGCTTACGCTTCTTGAAATTAGCAGAGGAATACTGAGCCGGGGAAGCACCAAAAGCAGCAGGACCTTTGTATAATTGGGTAATATCTACCCTTCATCTTAATATAAACTGCCACAGTTAACCTAATGCTTAATGCATTGCATCAATTTGCATGATATATTTGCACTGTAATGGTATATAATAACTATATTATCTAATCCATTGCTATACAACTTGCCTGTGCGTAAGCATAAAAACTTACAAAATTATTGCAAGTAGGTATGAACTGATGCATTCATCAAGATAGTGGAACATTTTTTGTTTTAGGCCCACAAAATAGAATATGTTTATTTATCTTAACATCCGTTAAGTTACATTTTGGTTATTGGGTTATTGCCTTTAAATTTAATAGAAACTTATGGTACTTTTTTAATGACAGAGCTATTTTGCTAGATCTTCCTGGTGGTTGATGTTTACCAAAAAAATACATGGTTATTTAATTTGAATTACTATATATAATATATAAGATACCGTAGATAACATTCAACCGTATTCTTAATTTGCATCAAAAGTAATCAAGAATTTTGTTTCTACTATATTATATTGTTGTACAATAAATATGATTGCTGATATTCATTCAATGACTGACATAACCGATTGGTCATTGAATAATTAAGGGTCACTCAGTTGAGTTCTAACAAGGGTTATTCCATTTGCTCACATTATTTGAGGGTATGATGTGTTTAAAATGTGCTAAGATTTATAAATGTTTCTCTAAAATACTGAAAATAAGTAGTATTTAAGTTAAGCTGTAAAATTGTGTCAACTTTGTTTTCCTATTGCATCACTTGTTTTGTTAACCATTTCCATTACAACAAGGACTTCTTCCATGTCATTAACAATATCATCATCACATAATATGGCGAAATAGATGCATAGAGGGCATAAGAATTCAAAGCAAATATGTATTTTACCTTCTGATTCACTATATCTACCATCATCATCCATATACATTTTTTACATAAAATAAGTTACAAGCTAGTCAGTACCTGAAACATATTTAGTATCAGTATATATATTAAATATATAACTAAAGATTATATATTAAGAATTATGAATTCATGTATTGTCATGCATAACATATAAGCGTTCCAAACATATAATTGATTGCATATCTACCCTTCGTCTTGTCCTTTACTGTGATATATTTTAGCAAGCTGATAAGAATATTTCTGCTCAACTATTTTTTTGGTCGACTTGTACTCACTTCCATATCTTAGAGTAAAGAATAAGATGTTACATGTCTTTAAATTTCTCATATGATCTTCAAAATGCTATCCTTTTCTTTTCAGGTGGTTAAATTTCTCATTTGGTATCACCGAAACAACAAAAACAAATGTGTAGCTTTTAATTTGAGGCTTTGATGTGAAGATCTCAAATTCCTGTAATATATTTACAATTTTTATGAATCTGTAGTGTAAGACTAAATTGGATTATGATGAGAATTTGATGCAGTGTTTAGTTTGCAGTAACATAATTATGAATTCCTATAATGCTTGATTTGCAGTTAAAATTTGATGAAAATTTCATTTTGCAGAATTCTTTGATCGGTAAAAGGAATTCCATGTTCCATTCCGAGTTTTTTGATTTCCGTCAATAGGAATTCCAATGTTAATGGAATGGAATATGGAATAGGCCGCATCATTTCATCAACAATCGAGGAATAGGAAATGCTTTGGATGGTACGGAAATTTTCCGTACCCACCCGTAATACATACTCATATCTTTTATATATATCAAATCATATTTAGAAATTATAAATCAAAATCTTTTTTTGAACCAAATGTGTAGCAAAGCTACTAAGTGGCCTCCTCCACTATGAGACTCGAAAATGAATGTCGATGATGCGGCTGTCATCACCGAAACTATTTTCTAATGGCAGATGAAGGGAGTACAAGACTTACTTCCTTTTCAAATCCATTTTTTTAAAACAACTTCTATTCATAAATATTTAAATAATAATAATAATATTTTCAAATTTTAGAAATAATTTTAAAAGCTCTGGGATTCAAGTTCTCAAATTCATAGTTTATATTCATTATTTTAACTTAAACTAAGATTACATTTTTATTTCATAACTCATTACTTAAGTTTATAAACATCCAGAACTCAAATTAGTTAAGTTAACATTTTCAAATTTGGTTTTATAACATTTTCACTTCATATTCAGTTTATTTTATAAATCCATTCATTTCATAATTTAAACTTAAAGTTTAATTATTTCTTACCACTTTTACTTAACCTGAATTAATTTTTTTCTTTATTTTTCAATCATATTCAAAAAAATTAAAATTTATTTTTAGCTTAATATTTCTCAAATCTATATGTTGTACAAACCTATTCATTTAAATTTTATTTCATTATTTTATCTGGTTCATTTCAAATACAATTCACTTTCATTTAAACTTCCTTTAGTTAACTTCATTTTATTAACTAAATTTATTCGACTTTACCTAAGTTAATTCTTTTATTTCAGATCTCAAATTCAAATTTTCTCTTGTTTGCTAACCAAAATGTTCAACCATTTTAAATTTTGGATTTACATTCTTGTTCAAATTCATAAGTTATAAACTTATTTCTTATCTATACTATTATCAATTTATAAGTTCAAAAAATATTTTCATATATTTATAAAATCATACTTGGAATTTTTTCACAATCAAAACTTGTTCTAACCGGAAATAGATTTTTTTTAGTAGCAATTCTCACTCAGAAACTCGAAAATGGACATTGATGGTGCTACAGTCATCCCCAGAATTATTTTCTAGTGACTCGAGCGAGTTCAATGCTTTTATTTCTTTCAAAATCCTTCCAAAACACTTCCAAAATAATATTATTATTTTTTCGAAACTTTAAAAACAATTTTTTTTAAATTAATGGGATTTAGATTCTAAAATTCTCAGCTTCTAAATCCTTTCTATTTATAAGCCATATTATAAATATACTTATACAATTTCATTACCTTATTATGAAAACATTTCATTAATTTACATTTTTGTTATTGTAATTAAATTTCAGATCAATCTAATTATCGAATGCTTCGTGAAATAAAGCTCACAAAGTATTCATTTTAGTTTACTTCAAACAATAATCGATGATAACTAAATATTATCATCTCCTAACAGACAACATTCACTAATAATCATACTTGTTTACGAAAATTACCATTTTACATATAGAATACAATTTAGTAAAATTGTTTCATTTACCCGATTTTAAAACAATATTATGTCAGTTTGCCTCGTTTAAGTGTATAGAAACCCCTATCAGTAACATGGGGCATCATGTACCGACCAGAATTCATAAACAACTCAATAGTTAAGTAAACACAATATAAAACATTTTATAACACTAACAAGTTCACATTCTCATACACACACACTCTCAAACAAGCTCATTCTAGGGTATTAATACCCTATCTCTAATAAGTCCAACCCCAACAAAGCTAAGGTTATCGCTAAACTTCTCTCTGATACCAACTATGACGACTCGTATTTCGAAAAGTTTAAGTTGACAATAAACAATGCATGTCCAATTCAAAATAATCCGAAACATAGATAATCAATGAGGTTAATTAAGAAAAGTAAGAAAAGAAGAAAACAAACACAGAATCTCGCAGCCGAATGACCAAATATAATAATCAAATAAACAATTCATGAAGCTGTTTATACTATACATTTGATTATAATTTATACGACGTTTAGCAACGTTATATATACAACAGAACAATAGAATAATACAGCAGAACAATATGCTGTGGGAATAATACTAGTAATATTATACCAAATCTTCGTCTTCATCCTATAGAAAATAACCATCAATGCACTGAAATACTCAGAGCTGACCCGATCATAAACTAAAACAATACACTCGAGTCGGGACTAAAATATTCTTATGTAAGTCAAATCAATATCACGTACAACATAAGTGTAACAACGTCAAATATGTTTATAAGGTTTTACATCTCCTATCTAGTGTATGATGAGCATGCAATAACTCAAGAGATGTTACGGGATTTTTCATCTCTTAAGGACCCGTCAAAATATCTATATGTAGAAGAATACGCTATATATGTATTGTCTAATCAATAAAATAAATATTTTTCCTTGCGTTAAGACTTTACATTAATCCTCCTTAACACGTTTTTAAGCATTGATGTACAATTTTCATATAACACAACCCGTAGAACGTCGATAGCCAGTGATGCGTCGTGATATGACAACAGTAAATCAAAATCATTGTGGTATCAAATAAGGATAAAAGTATGACAAGACATGTGAGGCAATGCCCAAAGTAGGATACTACCAATTTGTGTTCCCGGTTGATCATATCACATCGCCGCAGTGATTGTCGACCGCGTCCAACATTCCCAAAATCAGAGTGTGCACACCGATCAATAACAATGTAAGGATAGTAATACGAAGTAGTATGTCCGCTAGAGGTAGCTAACGTCATAGACACGAGTGCGGCTCCTGTTTTAGTCATTTCAAATTGACACAAGTGTCAAGTCATCCATTAATATATACTTCCTTCAAATCTAGCAATGTTCCTCAAATCCGACTAGTTCATTCTAGTTCAACTCCACGTTCATGGTTACTAAAGTGGTTGCAGTATCGACAGAGAGTCGGTCTTTTTAATAACCAAAGTCATTTTTTTACACAGTTTAGTTCTTTCACATTTCGAAAATGATTTATACTTGATATCAAAATATCATATTCGCTTCAAAATAATCAATTTCATTCAAAATAGCATATTTACTTAAAATATATCAATTTCACTTTAAAATCATTTTCACTCCAATAACTCAATTTCACTTCCAAAATCATTTCAAATTTCAACTTAGGTTATAACTTCATTTTAACCACATCCATATTTAAATATAAACATTCCAAATTTTTCCCGGTTTGAATTTTTAGATAATAGTTTGAACAGTTTTAAATAGTTTAAAATAGTTTAAATTATTTAAAGATTTAAAACAGTTTGATATAAAATTATTTGATTATTGAAAACGGATTATATAGTAAAATGGTTTGGAAAATAAAAATAATTTTAATATTTAAAAAGATAGATTTTAAACAGTTTATATTAGAATAATTTGTTTTGAAAATAGTTTCAAATCAAACTGTTTCCATTTCAATAAGTCTAGACCCAAGTCCAAATTTAAATCAAACTGATTCGATTCTAAATCTTTCAATTCAAATCATCTTCAATCTCAATTCAATTCAAATTGACTCTATTTCGATTTAAATTCAGATTAAATCAATTTCAATTTCAATTCAAATTAACTTCAATTTCGAAACGTTCATTTTAACTTCAAATTCGATTTCACTATTCGATTCAATGGTTTAAATTTCAATTTAATTCTTATTTTAAACTATTTCAAACTATATCGATTTCAAGTCTGATTTCAATTTACTGATTTAAATCACTTAATTCCAATTAGCTTTAATAATCAATTTAAGTTTCAAATCTTCAAAATAATTCAACTTCCAAAGTTAAAGTCATATGTCGATTATAACTTCACATTTCAAATTTTATTCTCTAAAACAATTTCCTTCAACAAAGTTCGATCTCAACATTTCAAAGCTCGATTAGAAATAATTCAATTCATATAAATTCGATTCCTTTATTTCTTTAAACAGATATCACTTAAATAATTCCAAAACCAAGAATTTTCATTTAATTTAACGAATCCGGTGTCCGTCTATAATATTCTATCATATGGCCAAGTGATCAGTTATTTCAATTTTATTTCAAGGATGGATATATATCATTTCAATCCAAATCAAAATGTCATAGGTAGATATCATTTCAACCTATTTCTTAATTTATTCGAAATAATTCAAATAACAGTTTTATATATTGTCAATAATATACAAGGTGATAGTAGGATATATAAAATACATAAACACCTAAATCATCCAATATATCGACCTATAGCATTCAATTTCAATCAACATCCAATTCAGCCAATAATTCACAACAATTAGCTAGTTATCAATGTCAGGTGTTTAACTGGCAATTTAATTTCGATTTCAAGTTTAACCGTCGATTTGAATTCCTATCAGTTCAAACCATATGTCAATTTAAATGCTGGTTAAATTATCAAATAACAGTCAATAAAAATAAATCACTCCATGATTTAAATCTATCTAAAATCAGTATATTTTAATAATTCATGAGCGGTTTAAAGCACTCACTTTTATTTGAAACTAAATTTTTTTCAGGTTCAAATAAATTTTTATCCAACTCCATGTCGTAGCCTTCGTCGATACGATCGCAACGTGCCTTATTTCGCTCGAATTCGACCTCGTATGAAAAAGTTACAAGTTTTTAAACATTTGAAATAATTAAATTATCGAATTAACTAAAAATTAAAATAAATTTTATTGTTACACTCTCCCTTCCCCTCCCTAACTTCCAGGTCGATCGCGCACAGCTATACCTCTTTTTTTCATTAATGAACGATCGATCGCCATGCATCCCCCATCGTCGAGTCGCCGCCTGCAGCCACTACCCCCTCGCCATCTCCCCTTCGGTCGCGCGCGAGTGAATCAATGCGCAAAATCCAAAAAAACACAGCCGTCTTTGCACGAGATTCTGGTGAACTCAGGTCGAATCGTCTTGATCCAACTGGTTAACATGTAGAGCTCGTCGAGCTCTCCATCTTTTCTTTTGGAGCCGTGCGATTTCGTTGAGTGGATAAGAAGGAAACGAGAGAGGAAGACTGTGAATTTTCGACCATTGAAATGCAAATAGAATGGCTGATGCTAGGTTAGGTTTTGGCGAAAATGAAAATTTAAAGGCCTTATATATAAATTTGCAACCTGATTTAACCGCAAAAATTTCAAACTCCAAACGAAGCATGTCGCTTGACGTTTTATATATTATACCCACATTCCAAACACAATACAATATGTATCGGAAGATAATTCTGTCATATTCAGAAGATATCTTTTCAAAATTGAATTATTTTAATTAAAGTTCTAAAAATAAATCCTACGCGTTTCAAGCTCACACGGTCAAACAATAAGTCTGATCACTGCGAAACTTGAAATTATATAATAATTCATTATTGCGGATCCGATAAAACTAGTATCGTTGAAATCCGAGACAGTTGCCCGAATGGCTATTTTTATACATTAATTAAAACAAATAATTTTCCCAAATCAATTTAATCACTTTAAATTCAACTTTGAAAGTTAACAATTTTCGTTCTTGTTTAAATAAAATTTAAATCTACTTTCAACAACATTTTCGTTCATATTAAATTAAGGATTCAATTATTTAAATAATTTCCAATATTAAATTTAAACAATTTAATTATCCAATAAATTATACTATTTCTAACCATTTTTGTTCAATAATCACATTAAATTTAGTAATTTAAAATAGTTAAAAATATAGATCGTTACACAATGCGACTTATGCTATATATACTACGATATTGTTTTAAAAATATAATATGTACATTCTCCCATAAATCTATCGGTTCATTCTAGAGTTATAACTTCTTCCCTATCTTTAATGGATCCCATATAAACCTAGGTCGTATCTCAACCTCACCCTAGTATCAAATATGATGATTGCCCTACACCTTTAGTGCCCAACATACCTATAGAGTGCATTTCTACTGTAACCACCTGATATAAAGCAATAGTTAAGGGTAAAGTAATAGAACTCCAAAGAAAACCAATCATATACCTCACAGTGCATAAGTAGATAGATATGAAATGGGCGAGACAGTAAATATATCTAAAATGAATCTTGGAATTAGAGCACACCAGGCTCATCACAGTTATACAAAACATAACAGAGTTTATACATCAAATAATAAACTCAAATGGAAACTGTCACTAGATAAATAATAGTATAACACTAATAAAGCTTCATAGTGTTTCACAACGGAAATATAGCGGATAAGCTCTAGAAGTAGATATATGAAAAATGTAGCGTCCTGCTCGGTCTCTGAATTGCTCCATGCCCTATCTGATATCTACGATCTAGTTTGCCTATTCAATAGTACTCGAGATAATAAGAAGTAAGACATAAAACCTCGAGGCAGACAATAGTCTGGTATGAGCGATCTACAATCTTTAAATACTATAAAAGTCAATACAGCAATATAGGATTTAAAGAATCATACCTAACATGACTCTGCATCCAAGGAGTTAGTATATAATAATATATACTAACATATTATCATCATGTGAGTGTACTAGGACTCAAAGCATATAATATGGTGTCTAGACATCTAAGTCAATAATAATAACATCATGCGACATCCCTAATAGAATATTGCAAATATAGAAACCATCAATCATCCTTACACCACTCACTCAAGTACATTGGATATATGATAGCTCATATGACACATCAACGATCAAAGACTACTCAACATCTCGCTTTGATAGTTCTTGCCTCTGTGCCACTCCAAATGCCATATTCATCATCAAAAAGTCCAAAGCACACATA
Source organism: Allium cepa (assembly GCA_030765085.1). Lineage (NCBI taxonomy): Eukaryota > Viridiplantae > Streptophyta > Magnoliopsida > Asparagales > Amaryllidaceae > Allium > Allium cepa. The sequence goes on from CM060944.1 coordinate 137,561,670, forward strand.
TTTATAGTCAAAGATCTGGGATTCAATCAAATTCAGCTAAGCATCCTTACATGCCCCCTCTTTACGAGCGCACATTAAAACCTCTAAATGTCAATGATCTCTTAGCACATATCTCCATTGTAGAGTACATCAACATTCCACTTCATATTCAACATTACTAAACTTGTCTTTATGCATCAGCATCACAACTCTCATCATCAAGTTGTCGAAGTCCAGAACATATCTGAACACCCATCGAAAATTGTAGAGTCCCCTTAATTTAGCCTCGATGTTTCCCTACCACCTCCCAACGTTAAGCCCGAAGTAGAATTCAAGAATCCCTAGGTAGATATTACATCACTTCCCCCGCTTCTAAATCGATCGGTAATGACCTAAACTCCTAAACCAGACTCCATCACATCATGCGATCGATTGTGGCACAACCCCCTAAACCCCCTCTGTAATTTCCAAAAAAATGGGATGGCTCGATACTGATTGGTATAGGTTGGTATCGATTTATTTCATTTTACACTTATCCAAAAATAGATAAGTCTTTCAACTCCTAACACACCATACCTTGCCTGAAGTCCTCTCGAGCAAGCTTCTCCATAGCTCAAAGCCTCCATTCAATTTCCTCCAAGTCCAATATGGATCAATGGTGCTCCCATAGGATGGGTTGATGATGGATCCTCCCTGCATTTTCCACTACACAAGTTCGTAGTTTCTATCACCCAAGCCTAAAGTAAGTCCAAGATCTCCCCTAAATCTCCACCTAAGTGCCTTATTGCACTTTACAGCCCAAGTATGGGTCAGTACCAATTCATATGGATCGGTACTAGTCCGTGCGACTTAGTTAGATTTTTAACAAAGTCATTTCTCTTATTTTCCACTTCAATTCTAGTCCATTTCACTGCTTCGTTCCACATAAAATTTTCATGTTAAATTTAATAATTTAAAATAGTTAAAAATACAGGTCGTTACACAATGTGACTTATACTATATATAGTACTATATTGTTTTAAATATATAATATGTACACTTTCCCGTAAATCTATCGGTCCATTCTAGAGTTATAACTTCTTCCCTATCTTTAATGGATCCCATATAAACCTAGATCGTATCTCAACCTCACCCTAGTATCAAATATGATGATTGCCCTACACCTTTAGTGCCGAACATAGCTATAGAGTGCATTTCTACTATAACCACCTGATATAAAGCAATAGTTAAGGGTAAAGTAATAGAACTCCAAAGAAACCAATCATATACCTCACAGTGCATAAGCAGATAGATATGAAATGGGTGAGACAGTAAATATATCTAAAATGAATCTTAGAATTAGAGCACTCCAGGCTCATCACAGTTATACAAAACATAACAGAGTTTATACATCAAATAATAAACTCAAATGGAAATTGTCACTAGATAAATAATAGTATAATATTAATAAAGCTTCATGGTGTTTCACAACGTAAATATAGCGGATAAGCTCTAGAAGTAGATATATGAAAAATGTAGCGTCCTGCTCGGTCTCTGAACAGCTCCATTCCCTATCTGATATCTACTATCTAGTTTACCTATTTAATAGTACTCGAGATAATAAGAAGCAAGACATAAAACCTCGAGGCAGACAATAGTCTGGTATGAGCGATCTATAATCTTTAAATACTATAAAAGTCAATACAACAATATAGGAATTAAAGAATCATACCTAACATGACTCTGCATCCAAGGAGTTAGTATATAATAGTATATACTAACATATTATCATCATGTGAGTGTACTACGACTCAAAGCATATAATACGGTGTCTAGACGTCTAAGTCATAATAATAACATCATGCGACATCCCTAATAGAATATTACCAATATAGCAACCATCAATCATCCTTACACCACTCACTCAAGTACATTGGATATATGATAGCTCATATGACAACATCAACGATCAAAGACTACTCAACATCTCGCTTTGATAGTTCTTGACTCCATGCCACTCCAAATGCCAAATTCATCATCAAAAAGTCCAAAGCACACATATTTATAGTCAAAGATCTGGGATTCAATCAAATTCAGCTAAGCATCCTCACATGCCCCCTCTTTACGAGCACACGTGTCAATGATCTCTTAGCACATGTCTCCATTGTAGAGTACATCACGTTCCACTTCATATTCAACATCACTAAACTTGTCTTTATGCATCAGCATCACAACTCTCGTCATCAAGTTGTCGAAGTCCAGAACATATCTGAACACCCATCGAAAGTTGTAGAGTCCCCTTAATTTAGCCTCGATGTTTCCCTACCACTTCCCAACGTTAAGCCCGAAGTAGAACTCAAGAATCCCTAGGTAGATATTACATCAATTCCCCCACTTCTAAATCGATCGGCAATGACCTAAACTCCTAAACCAAACTCCATCACATCATGCGATCGATTGCGGCACAACCCCCTAAACCCCCTCTGTAATTCCCAAAAAAAGGGGATGGCTCGATACTGATTGTTATAGGTCGGTATCGATTTATTTCATTTTACACTTATTCAAAAATAGATAAGTGTTTCAACTCCTAACACACCATACCTTGCCTGAAGTCCCCTCGAGCAAGCTTCTCCATAGCCCAAAGCCTCAATTCAATTTCCTCCAAGTCCAATATGGATCGATGGTGCTACCATAGGATGGATTGATGATGGATCCTCCCCGCATTTTCCACTACTCAAGCTCATAGTTTCTATCACTCAAGCCTAAAGTAAGTCCAAGATCTCCCCTAAATCTCCACCTAAGTGCCTTATTGCACTTTACACCCCAAGTATGGGTCAGTACCAATTCATATGGATCGGTACAGGTCCATGCGACTTAGTTAGATTTTTAACAAAGTCATTTCTCTTATGTGCCACTTCAATTCTAGTCCATTTCACTACTTCGTTCCACATAAAATTTTCAGTTATGCATCGACACATCCTTTGGAACCCTAGCACTAATCTATACACTTCGTTACATCGATCGAGCCTCCAACATTCGTGAAAACCCCTTGGATGGCCCATACCAAAGCCAATCCATATGCACTAGACTTGATCTATTAAACCATTTTCTTAACTCTAAATCATATATCGATCGATGTCTCGTCAAATATAACCATATATAGATGCACAAATTCAAGCAAATGCAATACATATATCACATACAACATATACATACAATCAAATTCGGATTTAATGACCAATGACACTAAATCGGCCTATTTTCTAGAATGGATTACCCAAATGAACATATTTATAGAATCAACCGAAATCCGTTTTAAAACATTTGAAATTCATTTATAAATCATGGTTAAATTTAGATCTAGTCAAAATCACATTTTAGCTTGTAAAACATTCAAAAATGTCATTTTTAACTACTATGAACCTTTAGAGTATGACATAAGATATACACACACACACACACACGCACGCACGCACACTACTCGGTAAAAGTCAAAATATCACTAAAAACGAGGTAGAAATGATCCAACCACCCAAGCATGAATTCCAAGATGCAAATTTTCGAAATCCTCAATGCTCCTTTGTGAATCCATATGCTAATCACCTTCTAATCTCTTAATTTGGTGAACTAAAGTAAGGATTTAGGTTGCTTTTGGTCAAGACTAATTAATGGAGGTTTAGAATAATTTTTGCAAAGTGTGAAAATGATAGAAGGTTGTCCCATCACGTTAGTTAGGAACAAATCCCCAAATAGGTTAATGGGCCTAACTTAGACTTAAGTTAACACCCACTAACCTGTTCAAAAACTACCTAACTATAAATGACTATACCTTCTAAACTGTAAGACCAAGAATCTATTTTTAACGACTCTACATAAACAAAAGCCATCGTCTCTTTCATTTGGAAGGGAATTTGTACCCTATTCGGCTTATATCAAAATGTATAGCCCTTATAGGTTTTCAAGGTTAAAACCGTCCAATACAATTTTTAAGAATATGCCAATACTCAACATTTTCCAAAGTTATAGTCTAATCTGACTCAATTTGGTTATGAAAATAATATTTTTACGGTCTGTTGATATGTAAAAATATGAGTCATTACAGTGGATGGGTTGCTATTTTTATTATAGTTTTTTGATGTCTTGTTAGATTTTAATAGCCCTCACTTAACCTAAAGGAATAGGTATACAAACTCTGCCTGAACTTTTCGAATAAGACTTCAACTCACTGACTGACAAACAAAAGACTTCGCCTTTTGAACAAAAGTTCCCTTTTGTAAATTTGTGCTACAAACATAGGTTTTTCCCTTCTGACACAATGCAAAAGCCCTATAACCACTTCAACGATCAAGGAATTGAATGAGCAGGATTTAGGATTGTAACTTCAATCAAAAGATGTGGAATTGAATATACAGTATATTTGATAGGCTTTTATAAAATGAAAACAGTAAAAAAATTAAAAATCAGAGATCGGAAAGAGTAGGAAAGGTTATTTGCAAGCCTAAGGGGTTAGGTTTATATAGAGATTGAATAGATTTGATTTGAGGATGTTTCTCTAGTGTTTGGAGCCATTGATAAAGAGTTACAACCATAGAAGGAAGAAAAGAATTGACTGACTTTTGAAAAAGAAAACAAACGTTTTAGTTTAAGGGCTAACTGCGCATTAGTCGGTCAACCAGTTGAAGGGCAGTCAGTCGATCGATTGTCCTATAGAAGACACGGTAAGCCTATGTGCTAAAACTACAAGCTTCTTTCCTCTTTTAGTATGTGTCCGTGCCTTCGTAAATTCTAAAAAAAAATCACATAAATACTTGGATATATAAAGGAGGCTGTGACCAAGTTTGAAGTGATTTAAAAATTGTTTGAGTGGTTTTAACAAACTTCTAGTACATGACTTGATAAACCAACAAAAACAATACATACTCTTTATTTATCGTTGAAGTTCGTCTTCAAACGTACGTAGCTGCATATTTTCAATGATTTGTTAATCCCACTTGATCATTTATAGATTGTGTCCATACGCATTTTCTTCGTGATAAGTTTATCTTGAAATATACAGTTCTTTACTTCGTTTTTCTCGATATCATTAAGCCAATGTTTATATTTCTTAGTCTAGCGCACCTGGAACAACTCGACGAAATCGTTAACATCATTTTTCATATTGCTGTTATCATCAAAACACGAGATGTGTGTTCCTAACAGCTTACTAGAATGTATTTTAGGTCGCTCATACTCAACTTCTAGGAAGATCAAATTATCCCTGGTTAGTATAACCCCCACTGTGAACAAGTGGTCATTTACTAGTGACATTGCACAAAGTAAACGAAATGCATACACTACTAGGAAAATGCCAAATAGCGACGGGTAGGAGCGACGACTTCCGACGGCTGTTTTCCGACAGCTTCCGACGGGCTGTCGGCGGCCGTCGGAAGCCGTCGGAAATTCGCGATTATCTGCAGCTCGGCCGAGCCTTTCTTCCTCATTTTGCAACTTCTCAATCTCTAAAAAAGACCCCAAAATCCCCATTTTCCACCTCCAATCGCTGATTTCGTGATTTTTTCTCCTTCCGCGCTATTAATTCAACGTCTCTTGCTCTTAATCTCAGATATAATATCTTATTTTTGTGAAAATTTCAGTTTTTACCCTAATTCTAGATTTGTATAAATTGATAAATTAGGGCGAATTAGTGATTGCAATTGTTTCCAATAGCGTAATAATAGTTTATAGCATCACATGGCATACATATTTCATCTTTTATCATGAAATTGTGAAAAACACGTATAATTTGTGGTTGTTCATGTATATGTAAATTGTTGTGTATGCCTTGATTCGACGATTGTATACGTTATTTGGAATAAGATAAAATGATTGAATGAACTAGGAGTATTATACTGTGCACGTATTTACTTATGAAACAAAAAAATTGCATTACTCTAAATTATAATTGTGTGTGTTGAAAAATGGCAAAAATGTTAAAGCAGCCTTAAGTTGATGCGTAATACGTCGAATAAATGGGTTAAATTAATATATATTTTTGTAAATGTGAACAGTGAGTAAAACTGTATTTTTTCGTAAAATGCGCGCATGTTAACCGACAAATGTCCCTTAGAGAGTTTTTGGCCCCGTATGACGAGCGTTGTACATGATCGTTGTATAAATAGTCGTTTTTTCGAAAAATGACCATTTATATTCATCTGGTACAATATTTGTCGGATTTGTCCCTGTATTGGACAAGTTATGAACACAGTAAGAATTTACATTTTGTATACTACTTCGTCTTAAACGGTTCATAAAATTTCGACCTAACTTTTCTTTTTTGTTTTCTGCGTACACGCATTTGTGTACAATGCAGGGAACAAAAGGGAAATGCTGCCAAAATTTTGTTGAATCGTTTGAGACGAAGTAATATACGAAATGTAAATGCTTACTGTGTTTGTAATGGGAAGTAGGATGCCTGACCAATGAAGAAAAAAATTATATATATTTTTAAATCGTTACGTTAAAAAATAAAATGTGCTGTATTTGAAAATATTTTTAAATTTGTGAAGTTGTTCTTTAAATTCAAAATATTATACGACTATGAAAATAATCTTTTTCGAATTTGTATTCTTCAAAAAAAATATTAAATTTTGAACTTCTCATTTTGTCAAATAGGAAAAATGATTGATTATTTTGTTGATCGAAGGAGATGGATGTATCAAAGAAAAGGACTGAGGGGCTCAATAAAAGAAGATTTTTATAATTGTATAAACGTGTTTGTTGAATTCGCTTTAAGTAATAACGGAAACGATCCATAAATTCGTGTCCGTGTAGTAGGTGTAGACATTTGAAGTATTTGTTACCAGATATTGTGAAAGTTCATTTGTACCAACACGATTTCGCACCCGAATATTATGTTTGGGATCGGCATGGAGAAGTTGTAGCAAATACTTCTGTAGAGTCTGAAAGTGTCGTTAACGAAATAGTTTCAACGACCCGTATAGAAAATATGGTCGAAGATGCAGCACGATTAATGTTTCCTATGGTTGAAGTTGACGACGATGATGGAAATGTTGAAGAACTAAATATTGAAGCTAAAAAAATTTATGATTTACTAGATGCAGCTAAGAAACCTATTTGGGATGGTTGTAAAAGCGGCACTCAGCTGTTAGTAATCGCAGAATACATTGCGATGAAGTCAAAATACAACATCACTGAAGCTGGGTTTACGGCTGTTGTACAAGCTGCAAAAATACATATGCCGCCGGATAATCTAATGTGTGAAAATCACTATGAAGTTAAAAAACTTATATCGGCTTTTGGTTTACCGTATCAAAAAATAGATGCATGTTTAAAAGGATGCATGTTGTTTTGGAAAGAAGACGCAAACCTTAGAAATTGTAAAGTTTGTAACCAGGAGAGATACAAATCAAGAAAAAAGAAAGGGAGGGAAGTTCCGTACAAGCGTATGCACTACTTACCCATAATTCCAAGACTTCAAAGATTATATGCATCTTCTGTAACTGTGTCTAATATATTTCACTATCATGTTTTTGTTCTCTTATATAATGATGTGTATATGTCACAGGTTTATCATTATGTCGTATAGAGGTAGGAGCTCTTCTCGATCGTCAGGAGGCGATGGCAGTGGCCCATCGCAAGAGCCACAGCGTGCAGTTGTATCGTTAGTCCCTAGAGCAGATGGGTAAGAATTAAATTTTATTCAGCATCTTACTTTTTCTATGATATACGTACGTACTTATCTATATCGTACTTAAAAACGGGGGGTTCGACCTACTTCCCTCTAAGGTTGTGTTGGACGTCTTTAGAGCATCTTATCGCAGTAGGATGAGTGTGTGCTGGCCGAGGTGGGATATCATCCCTCCTCACATCATAGAGTGCATATGGCAGGATGTCCTAGTATGTATAATTTTTCTGTTTTTTAATTCGTTTTTGTCGTTTTTCTATTGTTTATCGTTTAAAGTGTAATCTTTTTTTTAATACAGGCTGAGATAGACATCCAGACAGACGATATGATGCTGGCACGAGCATACTGGATGAAGAAGATGCGCAAGAACTACAGGGACACGATATCTGAGATTAAGAAATCTGGTAAGAAACCACGATGGATGGGAGAGATCGTGTGGCAAGCTTGGTTGAGCTACTGGGAGACGGACGAAGCGAAGGCAAGTATACTAATTTTTTTTGAATTATTAATTTGACGTGATTGAAAAATAATGTATCAAATTTTGAATGTACAGGCAGAGTCGGATAGAAACTCTGCAAATAGAAATAAGAATCCCGTCACTCATCGCGGAGGATCGAAGTCGTTTCAACAGTATCGGCAGGAGTTGGTAAATTTACTGAATAATAAATGTAAATAGTTTATGCTATATGATTTTAAAGTATAATAATTGTATGTAACAATCAACTTCAGGAAGCCGAGACACATGGTCCTATCAGCTATATGGACGTGTTCATCCGTACGCATGCTGTCGAGCATGTTAATCCAGACGGGACTGTTTCGTACACATGGCAGGACGATAAATCCAGCAAAAGCCATGTAAGCATATTTCATGTTATTCGGTATTAGTAATTGTTTTAATTGTTAAATTATGATGAAATAAGATATGATATTATTAATTTGTTAATGCAGGAGATGTTCATGGAGCAGCGGTAGAAACTCCTTGCTGATACGGGTAGAGAGCAGCTGACGACCGATGAGGAGGACGTTATTTTTGAGTCCGTTATGAGTCCAGCAGAGCATGGTCGAGGATATGGATTTGGCAATTTAGCGGTAAATAATTTACTTTTTCTTAAAATACTGAAAATATGATATTTTTATCTTTTCAAAACAATAAACTTGGATTTTGTTTATTTTTCAATTATTACAGTCCAGTAGTCAGAGTAGGGGACGGCGGAGTAGACCTCAGAGCGATTTAGCAGGTATAGAAGAATTGCGGATTATAGTGTCCCAATTGGAGAAACATAATCGCCAACAGGCCTTGCAGACCGCATTGTTGTTAGAGTATATGCAGCAGTTTGGTGGCCGCTTCCCTTCCTCGGCTGGCTCTGGATCTGGAGGAGATTGATTCATTGCTTGCTTATTCGTTCGTGCAGGTATGTTTTGTTTTAGTTTAGAATGATTTGGTAGATTGTGCGATTAATTGTTGATTTGTATAATTATGTATGATACACTTGGTTCTGTAGTTGTATGAGGATATGCATGAGAATGTTGATGAATTTGTGTATTAACAACATGGTAGAACAGTTATTGTTAGGATTATTGTTAATGTTGGAATGGTATGTATATTTTCTATTTTATTTTTATTCTAATTTTATCCATTTGTGTGTTTATTGAATATTTTGTAGTATAGGTTTGGATATTTGGTTGGATTATTATTTATTGGATTGTGCAGTATTGATATCGTAGTGTTCGGAAGAGAAATGTGGTTGGAATGTTCTATTTGCAGCAAATATAAAAAAAAAAGCAGATTTCCGACGGTTTCCGACGGCTTACAGGTCAAAATTTCCGACAGCTTCCAACATTTTCTGACGGCCTGTAGCTAAATAGTTCTGACGGCTTCCGACGGTTTCCGACGCCCGTCGGAAGCCGTTGGAAATCGTCGGAAATTGTCGGAAACGTGTTCGGCAGCATCCGTCGGAAGCCGTCGGAAATACTGCTCTCTGACGCAGTCTTTTCCGACGGCTTTTTCCGACGGCTTCCGATGGCCGTCGACGGATTCTAGCCATCGGAAAATTCGTTTCCCCTTGTAGTGATAGTAGATAAGCCTAGCGAGGTATGCAATAAATAACAACATTAAATATAGATGAAAGTGTTTTCTTGACACAACCAATATAATCGAAACTGGTCTAATGGATGGAAATTTTATGATGACTGAAGTGAGAAACATCTATTGTTTTATTTGTAAAAGTAGTATAAATAGATTGTGGTAAATTTCTTTATTTTTCAAGTTGTGTATATATTCGCTTATGTTAAAAATGATCAATGAGATGCCATTAATTAGGATTTATATTTAACAAAGTAGTAGGTAGCATTGTCCCTGCTTAGAGTAACCTCAATGTGAACAAGTGGTCATTCACTAGTGACGTTGCACAGAGTAAATGAAATGTTTGATAGACAAACCTAGCGAGGTAACCACTAAACGAACAGAAATGGAACTTTAATGACACTTGATAAATATGCACATGTGACAATTTGTATATGAATACTAAGCTTCAAAAGGCATGTTAGAAGGCATACTTATCTAATTAATAGTTGTTCTATCTTCCGCTATTGCTTTTGTAATATTAAAAGTTACAATGAGGCATCTTAATATGTCATCCATATCACTATCTTTCATTTACTGTATTTACTGTATTTAGCATATTTTTCATTTACTGTATTTACTATATATGCATGTTCTCCTTTTGCGTTACTACATAATAAATACATAATACATATTTCGACCAAAAAAAATCAAATGCTTACAAGTTCGAACACACCGTTACTGTTTTGTACCCTATTTCAGCTTTATTCTTATAGTGGCATGACATACGTTCACTTAACAGCTACACGTAGCTATTAAATACCATGAATATATTGCACATGACCCCACGTCCAATAACATATGATCCCGATAGAATTCCCATGTCTGCAGATCAACCAACCAAGTACTGTCCGTTTAAAAACCGAAAATGATGAGAACGCAAAATGCATAGACAAAGTAAAAAAACATTAATCAGTGATGTCGTATATGTACTGTAAACGATCATGACCGAAAAATAAGTTTGTGCTTGGACATTATCCAAAACTGGTACCTACATTTAACTTCTCATTGCACCCAAAAGTGGAGAGACAGTAGAGCACAAGGCAACAAGGAGCAACTTTTCTGCAGCAGGTAAGTATGAAACTGAGAGCTGTCTTTCAGTTTTTAAGTAGCTGTCATGCACCTGTTGTAGACATACAGTTCTGACTTGTGACTTGTAATAGCTTCACTTGTGTCTCTAGCAACTATTCTTTTTTCCTAGGTTTCTTGTGCTTTTTTTACCGTGTTAACTGTAGGGTATTATCATTTCCATCTACGTAGGGTATTTATGTGCTCTCTTGCTGTCTTTACTTTCTCTTTGTGCTATGCCTTAAGAGCTAGTTAATGCCGAAACTGTGTATCAATGAATACAGGTATTTATTCACTAGTCATGATGAGTTTGGTGGCAAGTTATTAATGCTAACCTTTGATGTGCATAACCTATCAGTGCAATGAATTCACGTTTCTACTAAGATTAATAATTAGTAGTTGTTAATGATGAAAACTTATGAGATGAAATGAAAATTATACTATTATCATTTTCTTACATAAAAACACACATGAAAAAAAAAATTAAAAAAAAAATGCATAAAGCTTACTACAAACAATACCTATCAACATCTCAACGACAATAGATTGTTCAAGTTCCTCGTATTTTTTTCAAAGTCTTCGTAGGCAGCAATAGCTATCTCATACGATGAGCAAAGCATATGTTATGTAATCTCAGACCATATGCTTGTAAGTTTGTAGAAAATGTTCGGTCAACCTAAATATTAATATAACATGCTGTTAAGTATAAACCAACAAAAACGTTTAGTGGCTGTACACCACGTGACAATGATATGGTTTTGAACTATTTATCTTGAAAATTTTAAATTGAATTGAAATGCTATCTATTTACTTGACCAAAAATAATATCCGTTGAAGCTCATAATAGACAACAACAATCTAACCCATGACACTGCAAATAATTAGATCAAGAATGTTTGGATTCAATTTGTAGCAATGAGTTCTTCTTGATAGTATATACATGTTTTAACAGTAGACACTAAGAAGATTTTCTAAACACCTGAGCACTTTGTATCCACACACACAACCCCACCTCATTCCACACAATTTTTATTTACATTGCCAACGGTCCCATTAACTAATCTCAGATCCTTAATAGGCCTGTCAAATGGGTTGAGTTGGGACAAAATGGGTTGGGTCGAGTTTGATCCAACCCATTTATGACCCATTCTTTTTTACCCACTTATGACCCTAGCCATATATGACCCAACCCGTTTAATAAGCGGGTTACCCATTTAACCCATTTAAAGATTTAGAGGCCGTTTGGATTACAATAAATAAGTTGTTTTTTGCTTATAAAATGAAAAAATTAAAAAGTTAATATGAATAAACAAAATCTACCGACTTTTAAAAGTCATTTTTCAACTTATTGCAAAAGCAATTTTTTTTTTGCTTTTCGACTCACATAAGTCGATTTTTTATATGAAAAAATTCTAAAAAAATGTATTTTCAAACTTCAAAATTTCACATTTCAAAATTCAAATTTAAAATTTTCAAATTTCGAAAATTCAAAATTTAAAAATTTCACAGTACAAAATTCAAAATTTTAAAATTCAAAATTTTAAAATTCAAAATTCGAAATTCAGAATTTCAAATTCCAAAATTTCGAATTTCGAATTTTAAAATTTGAAATTTCAAAATTTTGAACTTTAAAAATTCAAATTCCAATTTTCAAATTTAAATTTTCAAACTAAAATTTCAAATTTCAAAATTCGAATTTTGAAATTTGTTAAAATTTGAAATTTCGAATTTTGAAAATTTGAATTTTAAAATTCGAAATTTTCAATTTTGAATTTAAAAATTGAAAATTTTAAAATTTAAATTTTGAAATTCGATGTTCGAAATTTGAAATTTCGAATTTTGAAAATTTTAATTTTGAAATTTTTGGAAATTTAGAATTTTGAAATTCGAAATTTTTAAATTTGAAATTTAAATTTTGAATTTTTTGGAAATTTTGGATTTTGAAATTTTTGGAAATTTCGAATTTTGAAAATTTTAATTTTGAAATTTTTGGAAATTTCGAATTTTGAAATTTAAAATTTTGATATTTAAATTTTCAATTTTTGGAAATATCGAATTTGAAATTTGGAATATGAAAATTTGAAATTTGAAATTTTTGGAAAGTTCGAATTTATAATTTGGAATTAGAAATTTTAATTGCAGTCTGAACAGAAAAAATAGCGGCTTCTATAGTAGGTGAAGTTCAAATATGAAGATGCAGTGACCTGTTATTTTTTAAGTACAACTGTCAATTTTCATGAAAACTACATTGTATGTTTAAAATTCTTATTTTTCAAATTTATATTAAAATTTAATGTTTTTAATAAATGGGTAAATGGGTTACCCACTTATACCCTTCTAAAAATGGGTCAACCCAACCCATAACCCATTTAATAAAATTCATAAATGGGTTGACCCAACCTACTTAAAAGTAGGGTAAATGGGTTGGGTTAATGGGTTCGGTCATATTTTGACAGGTCTAATCCTTACGCTGTAACCATCCAAACACCCAAAAATAATGGTCAGTTTGGTTTGAAAATCTAAGTTGAAAAATGATAATTAATAAAATATATAATTAAAAATGATTTTTTTTACTTTTTGAAAAATATCAAAAACTATCTTATTCCTTCCACTTTCTCATTGTAATAAATAGGATTATCCAACTCACGCTGCTTTTAAATGTCATTTAACATACATATTGATAATGCAATGCATAACTCTTATTTTTAAACCAAACGGAAATATTAGAGTTTAAGGGCATAAAACTTCGCGATGGACTAAATGTTTTCAAGTTTTGTTTTCCTGTGATTTGGCTTTTTATTTCCTTTCTTCTCTATTATCTTCTTTCTTTCCAAACATGTTTTCTCTTCTGTAAAATATTATACCAATTACATCACTAATTATTAAGTGATAGTGATTTTGATTTTAAATACCGGCAAATGTTTATGGAAATGAATGGCATGGACTAAATGTAATTCTGATGAAAATGGCGATCATCTCGACGTTATCGCTATGATAGTTAAATTTCAAAGAACAATTCGTACGTTACACCATACATCTTACAAGTGTACGATATTTTCAACTGTTATAAAAACATATGTTGGAATCTTTTCAATATAAAGATTGATTGTTTTAGATATTTTCATTGTGTATTGTTCTACTTGTATGTCATAGTCCTTGTATTTTGGTTTCTAGATGTCAATATTTTGTGGTTGCTTTCGTAAATTATTAGCTAAAAGTAATTTATTAAATAGATAAAACCTTATTCAAACCATGGTTCAAACTTCCAACCGGCATGTCGGAACTCCAAACAATTACGTCCCAGTTCCGATGTCGATCGGACCGGAATATGAGAAAAAACTCATTCTAAATCTAGGGTTAAAAAAATAACAGTGTTGAAGAACCGTTCTCTCAAGAAAATAGTTTAAGTCGAAGTTGAACTCGAGGCTGAAGCTAATGTAGTAGTTGAATTGCTCTCTCAAAATCATCAGTTGATAGGAAGTTAGGACATGGGTAAAAAAATAAGAGAAGAAAATGCTCATAATGTTCTGGGGCTAAATCAGGCTAGGGATGGCAATGAGGTGAGTCTGGGGTCTAAACCCGGTAGACCCGCCCCTGTTTTGACCCGCTATGACCCGTCCCATCGGATCATCGGGACGGGTAGACCCATGACCCGCTCTTGAAGCTCCAGGTCTAGGGTCGGCTTTGGGGCTCGGTTGACCCGCCCCAAGTCGGCCCGCACTACTGAGTTCTCACTAATCACTTTATATAATAATGGTGATTTGTTTATCTTTTAAGGCATGCATGATTATAACATGAATATTATAAATATGTCATTGAATACGTTATTGGATTTTTATAGTATTAAGAAGCAAAAATGATAATTATATCATAACTTATGTATATTATGAATTAGAACTAAACGTTTCATTTTATTATCTTCTTCTACCATTACAAAAACAATATTATTAATATTTAATGTAACATGTAATCACAATCTTTCTTACAAATACAGAAAATATATGTACATTAACATATAATTTTGAATAAACATACAAGTCTCATCGGGTCTTGGGGCAGGGAGGGTCGGGTCTACCCTAATCCATTCGAGTTTCGGGTTTGTGGAAAATATCCAGACCCGCACCAGGTCTACGGGGCGGGTCTGGGTTCAGGTTTAAAATGCCCGGATCGGGTCCGCGGAACGAAATACCCGCCCCAGCCCGCCCCATTGCCATCCCTAAATCAGGTTGAGTTACACAAATTCTTTAAAAATAAAATCATATTGGTTAAGTTGATGGGCTGGACTGGTAGTAGCAATTACTTTGTACAAATAACTTGGAATTAGGTAAATTTGATGGTTAGCCAACTATACAATTTTAAATTGTTTAACTTTAATTTATTTAAATAAATTATAAATTTAGCTTATATAACTATTATAAAGTTAATTTAGAAATTATTTATAAATTCGTGTAGTTGCAAATGTAACGATCCGCCTTTTCGACCATCGAAAGTCAACATCGTATACGACTAATGTATTCAAATGTCGAACAGCCAATCGTCGAAAGAGCAGATTGTTAGGATAAAATAAAAAGACAAAACAGAGAATAGGAAAACAGAATCTCACATCGGAGTCGATAATATATAATATAACAAGGACAGTAAAAATTGTCATTCCAAAAATATAAAGTATATCAGAGTTAAAAACAAACCTTATCAGCTAGATGGATATAAAATCTCGACCTTAAAAATTCCTGATATGTATACTATATAATACAGTGAAAAATAAAACACTACGATAGGTGAACCTTCAACTTCTCTTCAAGATTTCCATAACACCAAAGCCAACCTAGAAAAATACTCGGTCTGACCTAAGCGTTACAATAAAATAACATCCAGATCAGTCTGGAAATACCAGCGCGAACATCGAAAATTTCTGTGAGACCACGCCGCCAACGCGGAACGGGTTTTTACCTCACAAGAACAACATCCTTACAAAAAAAGTAAACGACAGAAAGTAAATCCAAATAAGAATGGACATAAATAGTATTAAAAACCAGACTAGAAAGAATGAAAATAGTTCGAGCAAAATCCAAATTGGATAAAATGGATAAAATAACATTCCAAACTTGATAGAATGGACAAAACCAATAATTAAACACCACGGAGAATGTTTAACTCTTCTCGTTGCAATTAAATAAAAACATATTCGAATGTTCGAATCAAATAAGGAATTTTTTTCTTCTAACAAATGGCTATGAGGGCGCACCCCCCTGAAGTATACTTTAGTAATATACTTCTGATAAGCTTATTTACTATATGAAACCTCTCGGAACCCTCCAAGCTTGACCCCGCCAAATCTTACCGAGTATCATAATATTTCACATCTAATAGCGCTATCGAATTCAATCTATATGAGATGTTAAAGTATCCTCATGTGAGCAATCCCACATAGTTTGGCCTTCGCTCGCACTTTGGATTTAATAATTTTCCGGTGAAGGATATCAAAGCTCAAAGAGCAGCAAATCGTTTTTAAGGTGACGATACACCATAAAGAAAGCTGAATCCGATAATTAATAAATCAACTATTAGGGATAATTAAAATGACCATATATGGAAATTAAATATCATATATTTAACACTATTCATCGATTCCAAACAAATGCTATCTCTCGGTTGAAAGTGAAGCCAGGCAAGTTGAGGTAGTGTTACCTCTAAGCATCGCCTTGACGACATTTTTAACCTTTAAGATAGAAACGAGTCCAAGCCTCACGTTTAGCGTTAAAAGTATGACTAGATCATTTCCATATAATCGATATCGTTTACGAAATTACATTTCCATAACCGAATCGAACTTTACCTTTTAAAACTAAACTTGTGTTTGATTTCATATTACAAATACTAGTAAAAGCACTTTGGAAATACTCTTTCAAAGTATCCTTTTAAAAGACAAACTTATAATACAAATGTATTAAAACAAGGGTCAGAAGCAAATGTCATTAAAACATTGTTGACTATAATCCAAACAATTTACACTTGGCTTTATTTATAAATAATTCCTAAAGAATTTTCTCATTTAAAACAATCATTTGTAAATTTTAAACAATATTTATTATCCCAAAAGAAAATAAAATATTTAAATACCATTATAAATTTTAAAAAAAATAGGTATTCCAAAAGATAATAATCACGTTTATAATTTCTTTTAAATAAAAAAATTCATTATCTTTAACAAATAGTTAATTATTTTCAAAACTTTTATATCATCAGTAAATTAACTTTAATACATTTATTAAATCCGTTTATTAACTTTAAAACACTTTCATTAAATTAGTTAATTTACTTTAAATATCATTAATTAAAAAGATTTATTAAATTCAAATAACCAAGACTTAAAATGAATAATTAATCTCAAACATCATTAAATAAATTGATTAATATATTTTAGATACCATTAATTAAAAACATTTAACTATGTCCATAATCATAAATTAATTGGATTATTTAAATTCAAGCATCATTAGTTAAATGATAAATTAAAACATCATTTGTTAAAATGATTAATTAACTATAAAACATCATTGACTAAAATGATTAACTGAATTTCAAATATCACTAGTTAAAATAATTAATTAAATTTAAAACAATCACTAATTAAAATTATTAATTAAAATTAAAAATCATTAATTAAAATGACTTAATTAAATTCAAATCTTATCAATCAAATAGATTAATAAATTTCAAAACATCATTACACAAAATAATTAATTAAATTAAAAATCATTAGTTAAAATAGTTAATTAACTTAAATAACCATTAATTAATTAATATGATTAATGAATTTTAAAATTCTATTTAGTGAAAACATAAGCTCAGGTTCAAAACACACACGACAGGCTTTTAGGGGTGAAAATCAATAATTGACGGTATAGCGAAAATTGCTGTAACGACACTTAAACAATTCAAATGGAATATCAAGATTTATTTCAATATCAATATAACAGCATAAGGATGTAAATAAATAATCATTGGTGCCCTTAGGGTCACTCTACAAATTCACCATGTAAAACAATGGTTAAGGAAATTATATATAATCATATGGGTTCATAATAGTCAAGTTAATATGTCATCCATTTTCCAAACGGTACTTCAACCAAACAATCAATCAAACAATTAAACTAACATCCAGCAATCAATAGTAGTTTATAGCATCATATATATGATATGATATGGTAAAATTGAATGTGAGTTGAACTCACATTGATTCCAGTTTCCGCCGAAGCATTCCGGTTTGAACTAAAAGCGAACGGGCGTTCGATTTTAGCCCAAAAATCTACAAGCTTCAAATTCCACCAATCCAACTCAATTGCGAGGATAATGACTATACGAGTCAAATGCAAAAAACGGCGTTTGAATCCGACCTCGTAGGCAAAAGTTATTGAATTTATAGTTTATCGATTAAATTATATTAATTAATAACTTAATCAATTCCCTAATTACCTTTACTAATATAATCCCCATTCCTAATTCTTCTTCTCCAATTAAATTAAATTAATTAATAACAATTTCTCATTCGTTTCTCTACGAAACGACTTCTTATTTTCGCCAACACGTTTGTCTTTGCGTGAACTTCGACCTGAACCTCTCGGATCCAGCTCCGCTTGCCCTAAAAAAATCCAACCTCTGCCTCCATGGACTATCTGTATAGTGGATGCAATCCAAATTACTCCATTTCGACCATTGAAAGTCGACACCGTATACGACTATTGTATTCGAATTTCGAACATCCAATCGCCGAAAGAGCAGATTGTTAGGGTAAAATAAAAAGAAAAGAACAGAGAATAGGAAAAAAGAATCTCACAATGGAATCGAAAATATATAATATAATAAGGACAGTAAAAAATGTCACTCCAAAAGTACAGAGTATATCAGAGTTAAAAACAAATCATATTAGCTGGATAGTTATAAAATCCCAATCTTACAATTAATGATATGGATAATATAAATATAGTGGAAAATTAAACACTTAGGTGAACCTCCAGCTCCTCTCCAAGATCACCGTAACACCAAAGCCAACATGGAAAAATATTCGGTCTGATTCGAGCATTATTATAAAATAACACCCGGATCAGTTTGGAAATAATAGCGTGAGAAAACTCAAATAATGTGGAACATATAAAAGTTTTGTGAGACCACGCCGCTAATGTGGAACCGGTTTTACCTCACAAGAATAACATCCACACAAGAAAGAGTAGAGATAAACCAAAATGAATTAAATCCAAATAAGAATGGGCATAAATAGTATTAAAAACTAGACTTGAAAGGATAAATATAATCCAAGCAAAATCCAAACTGGATGGAATGGATAAAATAGGATAACAATTCAAACTTGATAGAATGGACAAAACCAATAATTAAACACCACGAAGAGTGGTTGACTCTTCTCATTGCAATTAAAGAAAAACATATTCAAAGGTTCGAATCAAATAAGGAACGGAAAATTTTCGACAAATGACTAGGAAGGTGCACTCCTCTTGAAGTATACCTCTCGTAATATACTTCTGAGAAGCTAATTTACTCTGTGAAACTTCTCAAAACCCTCAAAGCCGGACCCCGCCAAACCTTACCGAGTATCTGAATATTTTACATTTAATACCACTACTGAATCCAATCTAGATGTCATGTGAAAGTATCATGATGGGAGCAACCCCATGTAGCTTGGCCTCCTCTCCTGCTTTAGATTTCGTCATTTTTCGGCAAAGGAAATCAAAGCTCAAAGAGCAGCAAATCGGTTTTAAGGCGACGATATATCATGAAGAAAGATGAATCCGATAATTAATAAATCAACTATAGGGGAAAATTAAAATGATCATATACGGAAATTAAATATCATATATTTAAAAGTACTCATCGATTCCAAACAAGTGCTATCTCTTGGTTGAATATGAAACCAGGCAAGTTGAGGTAGTGTTACCTCTAGGCATCGCCTTGACGATGTTTTTAACCTTCAAGATAGAAATGAGTCCAAGCCTCAACTTTTAGCGTTAAAATATGACTAGATACTTTCCATATAAGCGATATTGTTTACGGAATTACTTTTTCCATAACCGAATCGAACTTTACTTTTTAAAATTGAACTTGTGCTTGATTTCCTTATTAAAACTATTGGTGAAAACACTTCAGAAATACTCTTTAAAATTATTCTTTTAAAAGACAAACTTATAATATAAGTGTAATAAAACAAGGTCAAAAACAAATGTCATTAAAACATTGTTTGCTATAACCCAAACAGTTTACACTTAACTTTATTTATAAATAAACCTTTCAAAGGATTTTCTTATTTAAAACCATCATTTGTAAATTTTGAACAATATTTATTATCCCAAAAGAAAATAAAACAATCAAAATACCTTTATAAATTTAAAATAATATTTATTATCCTAAAAGATAATTAATCACATTTATAATCTCTTTTAAATAAACAAATCCGTTATCTTTAGTAAAATAGTTAATTATTTCCAAACACTTTTATACCATCAGTAAATTAACTTTAAAACCTTTATTAAATCATTTTATTAACTTCAAAACACTTCCATCAAACTAGTTAATTTACTTAAATATCATTAATTAAAAAGATTTATTAAATTCAAATAATCATTTATTAAAATGAATAATTAATCTCAAACATCATTACTCAAAATGATTAATAAATTTTAAATACCATTAATTAAAAACAATTAATTAAGTTCAAATAATCATAACTAACTGGATTAATTAAATTCAAACATCACTAGTTAAAATGATAAATTAAACATCATTTTTTTAAATGATTAATTAACTATAAAACATCATTAATTAAAATGATTATCTGAATTTCAAATATCACTAGTTAAAACAATTAATTAAATTTAAAACAATCATTAATTAAAACGATTAATTAAAGTTCAAAATCATTAATTAAAATGACATAACTAAATTCAAATCTCATTAATTAAATAGATTAATAATTTAAAAACATCATTACTTGAAGTAATTAATTAATTTTAGAATCATTAGTTAAAATAGTTAATTAATTTAAATAACCATTAATTAAAATAACTAATTAATTTAGAACATCATTAATTAATATGATTAATAAATTTTAAAATTCTATGTAGTGAAAACATAAGCTCAAGTTCAAAACACACACGATAAGGTTTTGGGGAAGAAAATCAATAAATGACGGTATAGCAAAAACCGCTATAAAGACACTTAAACAATTTAAATGGAATATCAAGATTTATTTCAATTAAATATCAATGTAACAACATAAGGATGTAAATAAAAATTATTGGCGAGAAACCCTGTAGGGTCACTCTACAAATTCTCCATGCAAAACAATGGTTTAGGATTTTATATATAATCATATGGGTTCATAACAATTAAGTTAATATGTCATCCATTTTTCAAGCGGAATTTCAACCAAACAATCAATTAAATCATTTAACGACATCCAAGCAATCAAAAATACTTTATAGAATCATAGATATGATATAGTGAAATTGAATGTGAGTTAAACTCACATTGATTCCAGTTTTCGCCGAAGAGTTCTGATTTGAACTAAAACCGAATGGACGTTCAATTTTAGCCCAAAAAGCTGCAAGCTCCAAACTCCTCCAATCCAACTCCATTGCAAAAATAATGACTATACAAGTCCAATGCGAAAAACGACGTTCGAATCCGACCACGTACGCAAAAGATATCGCTTAGGTTATCAATTAAATTATATTAATTAATAACTTAATCAATTCAATAATTACCTTACTAATGTAATCCCCCTTCCTGATTCTTCTTCTCCAATTGCTAATGTACATGCTGTGCATTCCAGTATGCACAAACCTAAATCCATGAACTTTAAACGGCAATTTCTCCTTTGTTTCTCAACGAAACGACCTTCAGTTTTCGCCAACGTGTCGGTCTTTGCATGGGCTTCGACCTCGACCTCTTGGATCCACCTAGGCCTACCCCAAAAAATATCCGACAAGCTGCCTCCATGGATTGTCCATACAGTGAACGCAATCCACATTACTCCATTTTGTCCCACTAATCTCTACTATATGATGCCCTTCGCCAAGATGAGCACATTGCTACCATCCGAACAAGCTAACTCCACCTACATCTCCAACCAACTCGAGCCCTAGCCCACTATCAACATACGACCACCTCCCAAATCATTGACGAAACCAAAAACGAGACCGAAGAATCAAAGCTATCGAGCATACGAGCTCAACGAATCCAAAATTATATTTTTTATTTTGTGGAGAAACGAATTTGAATTCAATTTTTTTAAAGTTCCAAATCTTTTCTTTCTTGTTTATGGGGATGAATATAAAGGGAAGATGAGTATGGGTTGAGACGTGCTGAAGTGAGGGAGTACGGTGAAGCGATGATAGGGTATGGGCTTGAATATGGGGCATACATATTGTTTTATTCATTAATATCCGGCACTGTTCTCTCCAAAATCTCGAACTCCAATCAAAGAGTGCCAATTAGCATTCTGTACTAAATACCCCTATTCTGAATTCACTGGAACTAATTTCGGGACTTAATTCCAAAGTATACGTAAGTTGGCTTTTTAAATCAAATTATATTTAAAATTAGTCGTTATGCGTGTTGAGCTTGCACGACCATGTAGTACGTCTGATCGTTATGAAACTCGACTCTGTACAATAACTATTATTCCAGATTAATAGCACTAGTTTCGTCAAAATCCAAGGTAGAGCCCCGGAATGATTATTTCACATATTTAAATATCGTTTCATATTTTCTATCCAATTATCGATATTTATCCGATTTATTTATCTTGTAAATAAATTTACAAATTGAATTCATCAATATTATTTCTTAATTAAAAGGAGTTAAATAGAATTATTAAATTCATTTAATAAATATTTAATTCACAATTCAAATATTTAAATGATTAAAGTATTTGAATTATAAGTTATTAAATTCCAAAAATCCAATTACTTAAATATTTAAAATTAATTAAACATTTAAAATCACATGACCGAAATTATGGGCTGCTACATTCTTCCCCTTTAAAAGAATTTCGTCCCCGAAATTCCTAATGAAGAAAATGTTTCCAAACCCTTAAATTTAAAACTATTAACTAACACGAGTTATTAAACTTATTAATTAAATCTCAAAATTTTATGGAAAGTTTTGGCAGCGGCTCCTTTGTGTTGCTCGATCAGAACAACTACAAATTGCCTTTGCGGGCTCTAAACCAGTCAAAGAAAATAAAAGCCAAGTGGATTTCGATAAATACCTTTTTTCCGTTGTTATATATTTTTGATAAGTAATTTTATTATCTCTATGCAAATATAGATGCATAGGAATTAAATAGCAATCTCTTGCATATCAGTACGTACAAAATACAAAAGAGAATCGAACTGACAAAAGCAAAATGATGTAACTCTACATGCAAAAACTAGCATGATATAAATCTACATGCAACTCTAGTATAAAATAAAGCTACATGCAACTAACAAGAATATCATAATCACAGCGACAAAATACAGAGAATATTCTGTAATAAATGCTATGCATCCAATAATTTCAAATGATATATTTAGATCTAAATACGTAGGTTTTTAATTCCAAAAATTTATTTCTAAATTTCCTAGACGGGAATTAAATCAAAGATCAAAAATCAAAATGACAAGGAGGGAATTCCTCCTAATAAAGTATGGTAAAACTCTAGAATCAAAACAACATGGAGCATCCACCGGTATTCCAGTTACTCCAATACATCAACTACAATGAATAAATAGTATTTCTTTCTCAAAATCTTCAAAATCTTTTTTTTCAAAATCACCGGGATTTAAGTCCTAATAACAACAATTCAAAATCCTTTGTTAAACTTTATAAATAATGGTATATAAAATCAAAATCAATCAATCAAATTCCATATAGGAATAAACCAACACCATCAGTCAATCAAACAAATTCCATAAGGGAAAATCTAACACTTAACATTATTTAAAATGTCAAATGATTTACAAATAAATCTTAGCTTATGTTCAAAACTTTCTTGATTGTCTAAAAATATAGATAATTATCTAAGCTTACCATTTTGATCATTAGTCTTTGATTATTGCTTAGAAGATTATCCAAACACACTCGGACAAAATAGAAGGTTATACTTTAAAATTATTGGTTTCTTAACTATACCGATTTTTTCGAATCGCTTAAATTTGCATTTAGTATTTTATTCATTACTAAAATTATTTATGAATTATCATTAAAGTTTAAAAATATTTTATAAAGCCATTTTTTATAAAGCATAAAATAATAACTTCTTCCACTTTATTTACTTGTATGATACTCTACTATATCCTAAGAGTACGTACAAATTTTACTTTACTTTTCACAATTTAGGTGAAGATATAATCAAATTTTGGGTCTTTTAAAAACAATCAACCTCTCGACCTCTTTATCTTAGAATGTTAAAATGGAAGATATTTAGGTTGACCAATCAACAAATAGTTTACACTACTTAGATATTTTAAACAATTATATGGTTTTAATAAAACAATGTTTATTGAAACCTTCATATCCAATTTAACCCAGTTTAAACTTGTGTTAAAGCATACCTATTTATCTAAGGGTAAAATCTCATTTATAAAAACAATCTCTTATCAGAAATACTTTTTATTTTGAAACCAATTCCCTTTAAGGTAACTTAAAAATTAAACACCTGGTATTTCATTTCAAAAACTCATCTTCGAAATCATAATACATATATTTTTACATATAATAACTTCAAACGATTTATTTATTAAAACTCATTTTGGATTCGTTCAGATTTGAGGTCATTTCTATCGCACAATGATAAAGAGAATGATTTATTAAGTACCCCCCATAATGTTTGACTAAGCGAACATCTGATCGTCACTTAGAAGATTATTAATATACCACAAAGCCAATTAAGACGATTTCCACCGAATTATTCCAAAGAAAATGCATTCCATCTATAATTTTACTTCTCAAAATAATTTTACTTTCAGTTACTTCCAAAAATACTACTATTCCATTTCTGAAAATCCTTTTGAAATTATTTTAAAAAATTCCAGGATTTAGATTCAAAAATCCTTTTTAAACTCGTTTTATAAACTAAATTTATATAAAATTTCCTTTATATAAAAATCATTTCATATTATAATAGCTCTTCTTCATTATAATAGAATTTTCTCAAATATATTATTTAAAGGTCTTATCATACCATTTAGATTATATTAAACAACTTTTTATTAAAGTTTAATCCTTAACTCATCATTTTTAAAAGGTGAATTTTAACTTAACATTTTCTTCAAACACTTTATAGTCAAATTGTGAAAATTAATTCACAAAAGGGTTCGTTTATAAATTCAAACAACAAATGCTTATAAATAAGCTAAACACAAATAATCAACAAATGACAATTAATGCTCCTTATTTAATCGAGCACAACTAATCAAACAATTGATAATAAATAAATATTATCACATTTAAACAAACACACCTATAACTATATAATGTTTTGAAAATTATTCCTTTGTATATATAAAATGTATTCCTAGGCAAAATATTTCATTTTCCAAATTTTCAAAAATCAATATCATGTCCGTTGGCCTTATTCAAGTGTTTAAAAACCCATGTCGACACCATAGCGTCCCACGCCTCTATCAAAATTCATAAACAACTCAATAGACCAATTAACACAAGACGTTTTTATAACAATAAAAAATATGCTCTCGTATATATAATAATCTCAAACTTATTTTAGGATATTACTAACCTTATCTCTAGTAAGCCATACCATACCAAAGCCAAGATTCTTGCTTAACCATCACTTTTAATACCAAGTTGTAACGACCCGCCTTTTTGACCATCGAAAGTTAACACCTTATATGACCACTGTATTCAAATGTCGACCAATCGTTGAAATGGCAGGTTGTTAGGGTAAATTAAAAAGAAAAAACAGAGAACAAGAAAAAAATTCACAACGAAATGAAAAATAAATAATATAACAAGGACAGTAAAAATATCACCCTAAAAATAATAAGCATATAAGAGTTAAAAACAAACCTTATCAGCTATACAGTTATAATATCCTGACCTTACAATTGCTAATATGGATACTATATAATACAGCGGAAAATTTAAACACCTAGGTGAACCTCCAGCTCCTCTCTAAGATCTCCGTAACATCAAAGCCAACATGGAAAAATATTCGGTCTGACCCGAGCATTATAATAAAATAACACCCGGATCAGTTTGGAAATACTAACGCGAGAAAACTCAAATAATATGGAATATATAAAAGTTTTGTGAGACCACGCCGCTAACGCGAAACCGATTTTTACCTCATAAGAATAACATCCATACAGGAAAGAGTAGAGATGAAAAACATGAAATAAATCCAAAAGAATGGGCATAAATAGTATTAAAAACCAGACTTGAAAGGATGAAAATAATCCAAGCAAAATCCAAACTCGACAGAATGGATAAAACAAGATAACAATTCAAACTTGATAGAATGGACAAAATCAATAATTAAACACCGCGAAGAGTGGTTGACTCATCTCATTGGAATTAAAGAAAAATAGATTCAAAGGTTCGAATCAAATAAGGAATGAAAATTTTTCAACAAATGATTAGGAAGTTGCACCCCCCTTGAAGTATACCTCTAGTAATATACTTTTGAGAAGCTCATTTACTTAGTGAAACTTCTCGAAACCCTCCAAGCCAGACCCCGCCAAACCTTACCGAGTATCCGAATGTTTTACATCTAATACCGCTAACGAATCCAATCTAGATGTGATGTGAAAGTGTCCTGATGGGAGCAATTCTACTTAGTGTGGCTTCCTCTCGTGCTTTGGATTTAATCATTTTTTGGCAAAGGATATCAAAGCTCAAAGAGCAGCAAATCGGTTTTAAGGTGACGATACACCATGAAGAAAGATGAATCCGATAATTAATAAATCAACTATAGGGAGTAATTAAAATGATCATATATGGGAATTAAATATCATATATTTAAAAGTATTCGTCGATTCCAAACAAGTGTTATCTCTCGGTTGAAAATGAAGCCAGAAAAGTTGAGGTAGTGTTACCTCTAGGCATCGCCTTAACGATATTTTTAACCTTTAAGATAGAAACGAGTCCAAGCCTCAACGTTTAGTGTTAAAAGTATGAATAGATAATTTCCATATAAGTGATATTGTTTATGGGCTTACTTTTCCATGACCAAATCGAACTTTACTTTTTAAAATTGAACATTTGCTCGATCTCCTTATTACAAATATTAGTAAAGATACTTTGGAAATACTCTTTAAAAATATTCTTTTAAAAGACAAACATATAATACAAGCGTATTAAAACAAGGGTCAAAAACAAATGTCATTAAAACATTATTTATTATAACCCAAACAGTTTACACTTAGCTTTATTTATAAATAATTCCATTAAAGGATTTTCTCATTTAAAACTATCATTTGTAAATTTTAAACAATATTTATTATCCTAAAAGAAAATAAAACAATATAAATACCTTTATAAATTTAAAATATTATTAGTTATCCCGAAAGATAATTAATCACATTTACAATCCCTTTTAAATAAACAAATCTATTATCTTTAATAAAATGGCTAATTATTTCCAAACACTTTTACATCATCAGTAAACTAACTTTAAAACCTTTATTAAATCGGTTTATTAACTTCAAAACACTTCCATTAAACTAGTTAATTTACTTAAATATCATTAATTAAAAAGATTTATTAAATTGAAATAACCATTAATTAAAATGAATAATTAATCTCAAACAACATTAATTAAAATAATTCATAAATTTTAAATACCATTAAATAAGAACAATTAATTAATTTCATATAATCAAAAATTAATTGGATTAATTAAATTCAAACATCATTAGTTGAAATGATAAATTAAAACATCATTTTTTTAAATGATTGATTAACTATAAAATATCATTAATCAAAATAACTAAATGAATTTCAAATATCACTAGTTAAAATAATTAATTAGGTTTAAAACAATCATAAATTAGAACGATTAATTAAAGTTCAAAATCATTAATTAAAATGACGTAATTAAATTCAAATCTCATTAATTAAATGGATTAATAAATTTCAAAACATCATTACTTAAAGTAACTAATTAATTTTAGAATCATTAGTTAAAATAGTTAACTAATTTAAAGAACCATTAAATAAAATGATTAACTAATTTAAAATACATTAATTAATACGATTAATGAATTTTAAAATTCTATGTAGTGAAAACACATGCTCAAGTTCAAAACACACACGACATGGTTTTGGGAATGAAAATCAATAAAAGACGGTATGGTGAAAATCACTATAAAGACACTTAAACGATTTAAATGTAATATCAAGATTTATTTCAATTAAATACCAATATAACAGCATAAGGATGTAAATAAATAATTATTGGCGAGAAACCCCTCAGGATATCTCTACAAATTCTCCATGTAAAACAATAGTTAAAGACATTATATATAATCATATGAGTTTATAACTATCGAGTTAATATGTCATCGATTTTCCAAATGGAATTTCAACCAAGCAATCAATCAAATAATTAACAAATATTGAAGCAATCAATAATTGTTTATAGCATCATAGATATGATATAGTAAAATTGACTGTGAGTTAAACTTACATCGATTTCAGTTTTTGCCGAAGCGTTTCAATTTGAACTAAAACCGAATGGACGTTCGATTTTAGCCCAAAAACTACAAGCTCCAACTCCTCCAATCCAACTCCATCGCAAAAATAATGACTATACGATTCCAATGCAAAAAACAGCATTCGGAACAGATCTCGTATGTAATAGATATTGAATTAGGTTATCGGTTAAATTATATTAATTAATAACTTAACCAATTCCTTAATTACCCTTACTAATATAATCCCTTCCTAATTCTTCTTCTCCAATTGCTAATGCACAGGCTGTGCATTCTGGTGTGTACAAACCCAAATCCATGAACTTCAAACGGTTATTTCTCCTTCGTTTCTCAGCGAAACGACCTCCTATTTTTTCCAACGTGTCCATCTTTGCGTGAGCTTCAACCTCGACCTCTAGGATCCACCTCCACTGTAACAACCTGCCTTTTTGGACATTTTAAGAAGACACATATGTCGTACTCAAACCACTCAAAAAGGCAGATTTTTATGCGGTAAATAAGAAAAAGAGAAAAAAAACAAATACAGAATCTTGCAGCGGAACGACAAAATATAATAATCAAATAACAGTTCATGAAGTTGTTTACAAATAAATTTGATTGTACTTATACAATACAGAATCAAAGTTACAGACAACAAGAATAAATAAATAAGTAAATAAATAAATGCAGCTGAACATATGATGTGGTGGAATAAATATAATAATAATAGTAGTACAAATCTATGTCTTCGTCCTCGAGAAATAAAGTCTTCAATCCGAAATGCTCAGGCTGACCCGAGCAAATTAAAAAGACAAAGCACTCGAATCATAATTAAAAGATGTTATGTAAGTTAAATCAACGGTAAATAAATATGAGTGGAACGGCGTCAGAGATGTTTACGGAGTTTGACATCTCATATCCAATGTCTAACGTGAGTGCAGTAACTTAAAAGATGTATGGGATTACATCTCCTAAGGATCCGTTAAACTATATACTATGTAGTGCAATACGCTA
The DNA here is from genome assembly GCA_030765085.1 of Allium cepa. NCBI lineage: Eukaryota > Viridiplantae > Streptophyta > Magnoliopsida > Asparagales > Amaryllidaceae > Allium > Allium cepa. The sequence goes on from CM060944.1 coordinate 137,591,224, forward strand.
TTATAATATTTCTACAGTAAAGTAAAAGTATTTAAATAACATTAAGGCGTTACCTATATCACCCTTAACACATTTCATATATTCCCATAGTCTATACAGTACCGTACACTCCTCTGTAAACTGGAGGTTTACATAGAGGGCACCCTATAGGTATGGTATAAAACAAATTCGTAGAAGGCGCGCTAGGGCATGTGAACACGACACTCAAGGCGATGCCAGGGTAGATATACCAATTGCATATCCGGACTGGTGGTAACGCATAGCAGCTACTGTCGCCCACCTCAGACACACTTTCAAATTAAAATCAAGGGTGGCCACCAAATCAATCACAAAGTCAGAATATAGTATCGAAGGAATGTGCCCGATCGGAGGAATGACCTCACTTGGCCCGGTGTGGCTTCTGTTTTACTCACATCTAAGCTGACTCACGGGAGTCAGGTTCGCGTCATACCTCATGTAGAAATCGTTCACCAAACCATCCTACTTCATTTCTGAAATCTCCACAATGTACACAGTTATTAAATTGGTTTCCGGTATTGGCAGAGAGTATGGAAATATCCAATCCCGGTCTCTTTAACAACCCAACGCTTATTATACACCAGATGGTTCTTTTACATTTTCAAAACCATTTCGAAATTGATATCAAAATATCATATTCAATTCAAACCATATTACTTTCGAAATTATGTTCACTTTGAAATCAAATTCACTTTTGGAAACATATTATTTCCAAAATCATAATTTCTTCCAAAATCAAATTTCCAAAATAGGTTAAATCCTTACTTCAAAATCATCATATTCGATTAATCATAACATTTAAATCTCAATTTAGGTTATAACATCATTTAACCGTATTTCCTTTTAAAACCAATGAATTTGAATATAAACACTTCCCTTTTACTAAGTCAAAAAATTTAAAAATAGTTTAAATAGTTAAAATTAGTTTAACAAAGTTCAAATAAAATTTTAGAATAGTTAAAGTACTCTAAAATATTTTAAAATAGATTAAAATAGTTTTAAATTGATTTAAGATAGTTAAATAGATTTTAAATATGTTAAATATAATTAAAATTGATTAAATAGCTTTAAAATAGATTAATTTGATTTAAATAAATTAAAATGGTTTAATTGGTTTAAAATAAATTAAATTGGTTAAAAGCAGGTTAAAATAATTTATATAATTAATATAGGTTAAAACAGTTTACTGAATTTGAAAACCTTAATAAGTAGAAATTTAAAAATAATATATTTTTAAAACAGTTCATATTAAAATATGAATTTGGAATTTATATCGGTTTCTATTTATTTTATTTCAACATATCTGGACCATTTTAAATTTCCAAATCAACACAATGCAATTTCAAAGCTTTCAAGTCAAATTCTCGATAACTATTTTATTCTATATCGATTTCAATCTATGTTGAAATATCAATTAAAGCTACTCCAATTTTGATATTTTTCAAAGTTATATTTCAAATGAATTTAATAACTCAATCCCTATGAATTTCAATTATACTTCAAATCAATTTTAACATTTTCAATTTATTTTTTAAACCATTCCTTTAAAACAATACCTATTTCAACATAAAACCTTTAAATTCCGATAATAATTCAGTTTACATAAATTAACTTTTATTTTAAAATATCATTTAACTGGATTCAAAGATTAAGGATTTTAAAATCATTAAGCTTAACTAATTGGTGTCCGTACATAATTCTCTACCCTAGGGTCAAGTGATACAGATATTTATCATTTCAATCCGTATTTAAAATTTTACGATTATTGTAACGACCTGATATTTTCAGCCATTCGAATCCGTACATGTCGGACTTGAATTGCTCAAAATACTCCGTTGTACATAAAATTTGGCAATCTCATCATATACAGTAAATAAATAATCACAGACACAGAGTAAATAATAATGCAGCGGAATTAAAAGAGATAGTAGTTCATGAAGCTACTATATATATATATATAAGATACATCAAAGTTAAACAAGATACAACAAAAGAGTAACAAGATACATCAGGTACAAATCAGAATACATCATTGGAATCACTGGATACTGCAAGCAAAATAGATGGCTGGATCTTCAAGTAAAGCTCCAACTCCGAAGGTGAGTCTTGAATGCTGAATCACTCAATCTGACCCGAGCGTAAAGCAAAACACAAAACACTTGAGTCAGGACATACATACTTATGAACTGTAAATCAAGTCAAGTGAACCGTAACAAAATGCATCAATAGCTTATAGGATGCTTGGGATCGCCCATCCTTTAAGGATCCATTAAACTATTTACAATGTAGTAAGATTCGCTATTATAATAATGCCTATAGTAAAATAAACTTACTTTTAAATAGCATTAAGGCTTTGCATTTTCCACCTTAACACGTAATGGTCCCGGTAGTCCATCCAGTATCAGCGCATCTCCAGATCGGGAGACTACCCTAAATACTCCACGGGCTACGGGAGAAAACCAAACTCGTACATGGCGCGATAGGGTAGGTGACACGGCACACAAGGTAATGCCAGGGTAGATATACCAATTACGCACACGGGCTGGTGGTAACGCATAGTAGCTACTACCGCCCCCTCGAGCCACACCCCAAATCAAAAATTAAAAGTGGTCACCGAATCAATCCACAAGTCAGTATAATATCGAAGGGATGTGTCCGATCAGAGGGGCTACCTCCTTGGCCCGAGATCGCTCCTGTTTTAGCCACCTTATGCCAACTCACAGGAGTTGGGTCCACGTATATACCTCAAAGGCTGTGTAGTTAATGCGCTCGGTAGATTCAAAGCGGTGGAGGTGCAAAAAGTCATAGCGGGGATACAGCGAGGATATAGCGGGATATAGCGGATGGCTCTAAAATAGCATATAAAACTCGTACTTAATGTTTTTACAAATATATAAATGGTAATTAAATGAAAATCCATCATTCAATTAAATTATAAATAATACATAAATAATTTTAAATAAAAACATGTGCGAATATACTTTAAATAAACGAAAAACTGTTATGTAACATAATTGAATTTGAAAGAATATTAGAGTATTTTCATTTCTAAAAATATATTAAAAATTAAATCAAATAAATTAGTTTCATAATTTTATAATGTATAAATGCAATTTTTCAATTCATTTTATTAAAAAAGATATAGCGGGAATAACGGAAATAACGGGATATAGCGGAAAGGGCAGGGATAAAAGTAGAAAGGCTATATTCTGGGGCTATATGGAAAAATCATAGCGGTAGAAATCCGCTATGAGATATAGCGGGGTTGTAGCGGGGTAAGCGGGGCATTAACTGTACAGCTCAAAGGACGTCGCCACCATCCTACTTCATTCTGGAATCTCCACCGCGTACACGGTTGTTAAAGTGGTTTTCGGAGTTGGCAGAGAGTATGACAACTTTCGCTCTCTGTCTCTTTAACAACCAATCGTTATCGTAACGCCGTGCTCATTTCAAAATAGTTCATACTTCAAATCAAATCATTTCAATTCCAAACTATTTCCTTTCAAAATAGTTTATACTTCGAAACCAAAACCATTTTTATTTCAAAACTATATTCAAATCAAAATATTTTATACTTCGAAACCAAAACCATTTCAAAATCATTTCCTTTCAAATCCTTTATCAATTCATTATCATTCTTTAATTCAAACATTCAAATTAAATATCATTTTAAAATCAAATATTTCATACATTTATTATTCCAAATATCATTACAAAACACATTTCAAAGTTCCATTCAAAAATTCATTTATCTCATTTCATTCCATTTAACACATATTCAAATTCAATTTAAATTCCATAAAAATTCAAATTTAAATATTAAAATATATTCAAACTCCTTAAATTTCACAATTTATCAATTCCAAAAGTTAAATCATTATCACTTTAAAATATAACTCAAACAGTGTTAAAATCTATAACATTTCAAAACATTGTCAAATTTTAGCAACGACAACATTTATAAAGTACTACAGTAGGTATTTAATTTCCAAAGTAGTTCAGTTCAGAAACAATAGCATTTATAAATGCCGTAATAGATATTTAGTTATGTCAAAACTTAGTTAAGTTTCAGAAATGATAGCACTTAACAAATGCCATCGTAAAACCACAACATTATTGGAAATGCTATCAATAAAATTCCAGATTTTATTATAACCTTTCAGAAACAATAAAACTTCAATTTTAGCAAATTTTAAACTTATAAATCATATTTTTAGGCTTCAAAGCTTCACATTTAAATCAATTTAACATATGATTTATCACAACAAAATTTTATAATTAAATACAACAACAACAAAGCCATTATTCCCAAACAAGTTGGGGTCGGCTAGAGATGGAACCCTAAAAAAAAATTAAAATAATAATAATAATAATAATAATAAAGTCAAATAGGTAAATTAATAATAATAACTAAGTAAAGTAAGATAAAATAAAAATGTAAATGTATACATAAGAGGAATGATAATAATAATACTAATTGCAATAATGATACTAACAGTAATATTGGTCAAAGACTAAACTTACATCTTAGGCTCATGTTCTCTAGTCCTATAATCTAAAACTCAATGCTCATGGTTCTGGTACGTAAATCGCTAACTTCCACTCGCTCCGATCCTTCACCAGCTCTTCGGATATACCCCAATCTTTCAAATCCCTTTTTACTACTTCCTTCCATGTTAATCTTGGTCGACCTCTACCTCTCTTTGAGCAATCAACGCGGCCTATAATACCAACACTCACAGGTGCCTCGGGAGGCCTTCGTTGAAGATGTCCAAACTATCTTAAGCGATGTTGGATTAGCTTCTCCTCAATTGGTGCTACTCCAAGTTTATCGCATATATCATCATTTCTAATTCGGTCTCTTCTTGTACGACCGCAGCTCCATCGCAGCATACGCATCTCTGCTACATTTATCTTTTGGACGTGTTGGCTTTTAGTAGGCCAACATTCTACACCATACAACATCGCAGGCCTGATTGCCGTTTTGTAGAACTTTCCTTTAAGCTTTTGTGGGACCTTCCTGTCACAGAGAATTCCAGACGCTTGTCGCCATTTCACCCATCCCGCTCGAATTCTAAAACTAACATCTTCATCAATCTCACCATTATACTGCAACATTGATCCAAGGTATCGAAATGATTCCTTCTTGGGAACTAATTGTCCGGCCAGAGTGACATCTCCATCCTCCGACCTGACACCGCTGAACTCGCACTTCATATACTCTGTTTTAGTTCTGCTAAGTCTAAATCCCTTCGATTCTAAAGTCTGTCTCCACAACTCCAGTTGTCTATCAATCCCAATCCTACTTTCATCAATTAGCACAACATCATCAGCAAATAGCATACACCAAGGAATCTCGCCTTGTATATCCTTCGTAACCTCATCCATTACTAGAGCAAAAATGTAGGGACTCAAAGTTGACCCTTGATGTAATCCTATGTTAATGGGAAAGTCGCTAGTTTCACCATCACATGCTCTGACACTATTCCAAACATCATCGTACATATCCTTAATAAGTGTAATGTACTTTGTGGGGACTCTCTTCTTTTCCAGAGCCCACCACATCACCTTTCGCGGTACCTTGTCATAAGCTTTCTTCAAATCGATAAATACCATGTGTAGATCCTTCTTTTGCTCTCTAAACCTCTCCATAAGTTGTCTTATCAAGAAAATCGCCTATGTGGTTGTCCTCCCAGGCATGAAGCCAAATTGGTTTTTTGAAACACTTGTCATTCTTCTTAATCTATGTTCAATGACTCTATCCCAAAGCTTCATTGTATGACTCATAAGTTTAATTCCTCTGTAGTTATTGCAACTTTGGATGTCTCCTTTATTCTTAAAAATTGGAACTAGTATGCTTCTCCTCCACTCATCTGGCATTCTGTTTGATTTGGAAATACTATTGAACAACTTAGTTAGCCAGGCTATCCCTGCATCTCCAAGGCATCTCCACACCTCAATGGGGATGTCATCAGGCCCCAATGCCTTGCCTGCTTTCATCCGTTTTAGTGCCTCTTTTACCTCGGATTCTTGAAATCTCCGAACAAAATGTCTACAGGTGTCATCCGAAGAGTCGTCTATCTCGATCATAGTGCTATCATCTTCTTCATTAAATAGCTTGTCGAAGTAATCTCTCCATCTATTTTTTATCTCCTCGTCCTTCACCAAAAGTCTATTATTGTCATCTTTGATGCATTTAACTTGGTTGAAGTCTCTTGTCTTCCTCTCGCGGAGCTTAGCTATCCTATAAACGTTTTTCTCACCATCCTTCGTACTTAGATTATGGTATAGATCTTCATACGCCCGACCTCGTGCTTCACTCACTGCTCTCTTTGTGTTCTTCTTTGCCGCTTTGTACTTTTGCATGTTGTCCTCGCTCCTGAGATGGTGTAAGCACTTATAGCATTCCTTCTTCTCTTTGATAGCCTTTTACACATCACTATTCCACCACCAAGAATCTTTAAGTTCGAGTTTATTTCCTTTCGCTATCCCAAACACATCGGTAGCCACTTTCCGAATGTGTCTTGCCATCTCACCGCACATGTGATTTGCTTCTCCTTCCATATTCCATGCCCCTTCTGCCATCACTCTATCCTTAAACACCCGTGAGGCATCTCCTTTGAGCTTCCACCACTTCGTCCGACAAATATTGGCTCCTTTACCATGTTGAACACGTATTCGGAGACGAAACTCGAAAACCAAAAACTGATGTTGTGAGACGACACATTCTCCAGGTATGACTTTGCAATCTACACAAGCTCGTTTGCCGTCTCTTCTAGTAAGGACAAAGTCAATCTGGCTAAAGTGTTGGCCACTACTAAAAGTAATTAAGTATGATTGTCTCTTCCTAAAGAAGGTATTAGCTATCATGAGGTCATAAGCAATAGTGAAATTCAATATTTCTTCTCCTTCTTGGTTCCTATCGCCATATCCAAAACCACCATGCACTCTCTCAAACCCCCCACTAGTTGCACCAACATGGCCATTGAAATCTCCTCCTATGAAAAGTTTTTCGCTACTAGGCACATCTCTAACCATGACATCTAGCTCTTCCCAGAAATTCCTCTTGACGGCTTCACTTAGGCCTACTTGTGGGGCATAAGCACTATGACGTTCAGAATCATATCACCCACTACCAGCTTAACTAGAATGATCCTGTCTCCTTGTCTCCTAACGTCGACTACTCCGTCTCTAAGGTTCTTGTCAATTAAGATACCTACCTCTCTTTTATAATTAAATATCTAATTTAAAACTCAATTCATTTGTTAAGTCAAAATTTCACTGTCTTCTTAACTTATTAATTTAACAAAACTTTAACATTTTATTTCAAATATCTTTTCAAAACTTTAAATTTAATTTCTATTATTTACTTACATTTTTAAAAATAAAATTTAAAGTCAAAAATCGCATTCACTTCAAATTTACATTCTTAAATTTAATTCAAATATTTAACTTTCTTAAAATATAAGAAAAATATTTAAATCATAATTTCAAACTTTAAAATACATATTTATATAAAAAATTTAAAATATACCACGGGGTCTGTATATTCTATCCTAGGTCAAGTGATACGGATATGTATAATTTCAATCCGCAATTTAAAAAAAATAACCCGGGTTCTATCATTTCAAACCCACAATACCAAATCAAATAAAATACAATAAAAATCACTTGAGCCTATCATTTCAGCTCATAATGATTTTTTCCTATTCTAATGTCCGTTTGGGTATGTATCATTTCAACCTATAGTGATTCTATTCTAACAGGGAACTTGCAGTGTGAACATATGCATATATTATACTAACATGTCAATGTCACAATATACTGTCATATATCATATCTCAGGTGATAATTAACAAAGTTAACATGGTAATAACATGAAATACATATCATATAATCATCATTAACTTGCATAAAACATTTTAATTATTAATCACTTGGCATCCATTTACCATTTCATAAGTAATAATGTCAGAGTGAGAAGGACTCACCTTTATCAAAGCTAGAGACCCAAAACAACACTCAAGAACGATTTCAAAAGCACGACAAGCACGATTAGATTTGAATGGATGGAGAGCCTTATAAACAACAAAAAATATAACATACATAATCACAAATATAAATATTGACATACAAATAAAGTTAACAACTTTTGTTTGCAAAACAATTGCAAAACAAGAAAGATAACCAAACCTTAGGAGCAAAAGACTTGTACAAGACAACATAAGCTTGGCCAAAATGAAAATGGGCTTGATCTAACCACACCTAGGCTCGCGCTAGGTCATATATGCTCGGCCATGAGTCATGAGACATGGCTATGGACAGGAAAATGGAAGGCGGAGGCATGGAGAGGCAAAAGTATGCAAGGGGTCAAGGGATGGAAGGTTTTGGTGCAACATAGGCTCGGCCTATGGTCATGTTTAGGCTCGACCATGCCACTACAGGACAGTTCAGAGGCTGATGGTGATGGCTAGAGATCATGGCAGCAAGTGATGGTGGTGTTAGAGGTGGTGGTCAAGCCTAAACATGAAGGTGATGGGAATACATGGCTTAGCTAGGCATTGTTTGGAGTTTTTGCAAAGTTTTTGTGTTGCTTGCTCACTTGGTGGTCACGGCCTGGTCTGGTCAGAGGAAGGGGAGGTTGTAGGCCGTGGATGATGAGGAGTAGATGATGGTGGTGTTCGGTGAAGGTGATGGTGTGTGTGGCCGAGCAAACTAGAGAAGAGCAAGGCAAAAATCAAAGCAAAATGAGGAAGAAAAGTAGAAAAATGGAAGCCGTAACTTACAAATTTTTGTAGAAATGAAATACCGTGAGAATGAAGGAAATGAGAAGTTTTTCACATGATAAACAACAATAAATGCACGACCAGGAAGAAAAATGAAAAGTCAAGACAATGAAGAGGCATAGGATAATGAAAAGTCACACGTTTTAAAAGATTTATCTCTTCGAATTTCCAATTATTTTAAATCCAATATAAACAAATATAAATTATGTAAATAAAATAAAAGGTTATAAAAAAATAAAGTAGAACTGAAAATAAATAAATAGTTTTAGGAAAAATAGAAAATAAATAAAGAAAATACTTTATATAATTGAAACTAGAATTAAACTTGTAAACAAAATACAACTAACATTGGAAAATTTCAGTTACACTTTTAAAATGTTTTAAAATAAAATATATATCCATAACATGTCATGTTACACATGTAAACATAAATTAGAACATGACATGACAAACAAAAATATTATTTATATAAATTAAAATAAACAATTTTGTTAAATAAAACAGTTTACCTACAATGGTTTAAAAAGCATAACTTTCACAATATTAATCAGATTTCAACGAAACGAAAAGCAGTATACTTAAAATTTTATTTACTTTCATAAAAGAAAAATAAATTTCAAAATTTCAAAATTTTAAATTTTAAATTAAAAGTCAAAGTTCGACCATATTGACCAAAATTCACATTTCTGGAAAATATTCTATTTATTTATGTTTGGAATTATAACTTACATCCAAATCAAAATTTATATTTAAAATAACAAAAATTATTCATTTTAATAAATAAAATAAAGTTTTGAAATCAAGAAATTCAATTTAAAATAATTAAAATATACAATTAAAATAATCACAAAATACAGGGTTATTACACTTTCCCCCACTCAAAACTTTTCGTCCTCGAAAAGGAATGAGGTACGGGAAAACACAGAAAAAGATAGAATGAAATAGGATTAAGACAAGATGACAAGAAGATTAAAATTATATCTGATAACTGTTGTTATAGGTAAGTTTAACAAGATGGAGATGATCTAAATAAGATCCTCCAGAATCAAGAACACAAGCACGAAAAAGATCTTCTAGAATCTGATTCATCCTTTCTGCTTGACCGACGGTCTGTGGATGGCAAGCAGTGCTCAGATTCAAAAATGAGTACCAAAGATTATCAAAGATTATAGAAAGATTTCTAAACAGACTGGTATAAGCAATAGCCTCCCCATTCTGTAGCAAGATAAGGGAAATAAGGACAACTAAAAGATAGTTTAAAAAAATAAGCCAATAAATTTAAAACCATGAAAATTTCAAATTAAATTGAAAATTAATTTTACATAAGTTAAATAAATCTTAACCATCTCTAATTTCATTATCTTATCATCCAATTATCTTATATTAACAATCTCTAAAATCATGAATTCGAAAGAAAAAAATCATTTAATATACTCATAATGTACTCAATAAAATTAATTCTTCTTTATTCCTAATTATAATTAAATTTATTCCTCTTAATATATTTATCGCCTATATTAAATATATTTATACTTATTATAACTACTTTAAATTTATTTTTAGTTCCTTCAACATCATTTTATATTGTAAATTATTCCATTACCCGTTTTCTCTATTTACCTTGTTAATCTTTTTATAACTAAAATTTAAGTGTATAACATTTATTATAACGCTCAAATTTTATTTATAAAATCCTTTTTATATTGTATATAATCCAATTACATATTCAACTTCTGTATAATTTAGGTAAGTTATATTGGAATGAAATTGTGTATTATACAAATAAAACTTTCTAATTTAATCATTTCAAGCTTGAATATTTATCCGAATCTTTGAATTATACTTGAAATTATCCTTCAAGATAAAATTTAAGAATTAAATTTCCGACAAATTCCAAACTATTTAGAGATAAATAAATGCACATATACTACATATATATACATCCATTCAAATTTTAAATCATATGTCCGCATATGTTATAAATCCAGTCTTATTTTAGAAATTCAAATCAATTAAATTCCCCAAAACAAAACTATAGCAAGACTGTAGAACGGTATCTTCACTTTGAAACTCGAAAACGAATGTCGATGATGCTACAGTCATCACCAAAGTTATTTTCCAGCGACAAAGAGAAGAGCACTAATTTTAAACTTTAATATTCTTTGAAAACAAATTTCTATTCGAAAATACTTTAAATAATATATCCTTTAAAAACTTTAAACACAAGGTTTGAAACCATCGGAAATTAAATTCTTAGATTCTTGTTTTAAATTCGTTTTAAATTTCCAAATAAATTTATAACCATGTTTTATAGTTCAATTATTTATATATAAAACTAGGGATAATGATATATAAAATCAAATATTATTTCTTAACAACCGATTCAATAAAAATCCAGATTTTTTTTTAATATAGTTACAAAATTTATTTCATTACTAAATTTGAAAAACCATATTGTGTCAGTTTGCTCTGCTCGAGTGTTTTGAAAATCTTATCGATAGCGTTGATCAGACGAGTCGATCGGAAATCCAAATCAACATCAACAACTCAAACAACACAACATAAAAAAAACATTAATTATAAATTTACAAGTACAATTCAAAAATGTTTTGAAGATAGGTTGGAAATAAAAGACAAGATGATTAAATAACAAAATAGGGAGATGGATAAACTTAAATAAATAGCGGGCAACTCTAACAGGTCAACCGTGACTTAAAGAATAAGATCGATGAATTGGATTTTCTGGGGTAAATCTACATTCGATCTCAAGAGATAGAATTTGAGATAATAAGAGATACTAGCATCTAAATCGTGGATATAAAATCTTTGGTGAATCGACACTGTTGTAAAGGAGTTTCACCCCTTTACAAAACAATTTGAGATTGGCGAGACCGCCGACTCATTATAAAGATCATTCGAAGTGGAGTTATGGGATACTACAGAATCAAAAGAAGATGAGTAGTGAGGGACCTGAATGGATTTTGGAACCGCAGGAAATGTTCCAAAATTCAAAAGAAATTTGAATCTAAGAGGAAGAGATTCAAACTCAAATGAATGTGATTCTATAAATTAATTTATTATATATGCTAAGTTTGCCTAGAGCCAAAGCTCTGATACCAACTGTAACGACTTGATATTTTCAACCATTCGCTTCCGCACATGTCGGACTTGAATTGCTCAAAATACTGCGTTGTAAATAAAATTTGGCAATCTCATCATATACAGTAAATAAATAATCACATAATCACAGACATAGAGTAAATAATAATGCAGCGGAAGTAAAAGAGATAGCAGTTCATGAAGCTACTATATATATATATATATATATATATATATAAGATACATCAGAGTTAAACAAGATACAACAGAAGAGTAACAAGATACATCAGGTACAAATCAGAATACATCACTAGAATCATTGGATACTGAAAGCAAAATAGATGGCTGGATCTTCAAGCAAAGCTCCAACTCCGAAGATGAGCCTTGAATGCTGAATCACCCAGTCTGACCCGAGCGTAAAGCAAAACACAAAACACTCGAGTCAGGACATACATACGTACTTATGAGCTGTAAATCAAGTCATGTGAACAGTAACAAAATGCATCAGTAGCTTAAAGGATGTTTGGGATCACACATCCTTTATAGATCTGTTAAACTATTTACTATGTAATAATATTCGCTATTATAATTATGTTTGTAGCAAAATAAACTTACTTTTAAATAACGTTAAGGCTTTACATTTTCCACCTTAACACGTAGTAGTCCCAGTAGTCCATCCAGTATCAGCGTATCTCAGATCGGGAGACTACCCTAAACACTCCACGGGCTACGGGAGAAAACTAAACTCGTACAAGGAGCGATAGGGTAGGTGACACGACACACAAGGCAATGCCAGAGTAGATATACCAATTACGCACATGGGCTGGTGGTAACGCGTAGCAGCTACTACCGCCCACCGCGAGCCACACCCCTAAATCAAAAATCAAAAGTGGCCATCAAATCAATCCAAAAGTCAGAGTATAATATAGATGGGATGTGTCCGATAAGAGGGGCTACCTCGCTGGCCCGAGATCGCTCCTGTTTTAGCCACCTTATGCCAACTCACGGGAGTCGGGTCCACATATATACCTCAAAGGACGTCGCCACCATCTTACTTCATTCGGGAATCTCCACCGCGTACACGGTTGTTAAAGTGGTTTTCAGAGTTGGAAGAGAGTATGACAACTTCCGATCCCGGTCTATTTAACAACCAATCGTTATTATAACGTTGTGGTCAATTCAAAATAGTTCATACTTCAAAATCAAATCATTTCATTTCCAAACTATATTCCTCTCAAAATAGTTTATACTTCAAAACCAAAACTATTTTTATTTCAAAACCATATTCAAATCAAAATAGTTTATACTTCGAAACCAAAATCATTTCCTTTCAAATTCTTTATCAATTCATTATCATTCTTTAATTCAAATATTCAAATTAAATATCATTTTAAAATCAAATATGTCATTCATTTATTATTCCAAATACTATTACAAAACACATTTCAAAGTTCCATTCAAAAATTCATTTATCTCATTTCATTTCATTCCATTTAACACATAACAAAGTAACCATTATTTAAATTCAAATTCAATTTAAATTCCTTAAAAATTAAAATTTAAATATATTCAAACTCCTTATATTTCACAATTTATCAATTCCAAAAGTTAAATCATTATCACTTTAAAATATAACTCAAACAGTGTTAAAATCTATAACATTGTCAAATTTTAGCAACGACAGCATTATTGTAGGTATTTAATTTCCAAAATAGTTCAGTTCAGAAACAACAACATTTATAAATGCCTTAATAGATATTTAGTTATGTCAGAACTTAATTAAATTTCAGAAATGATAGCACTTAACAAATGCCATCGTAAAACCACAACATTTTTGGAAATGCTATCAATAAAATTCCAGATTTTATTATAACCTTTCAGAAACAATAAAACTTCAATTTCAGCAAATTTTAAACTCATAACTCATATTTTTAGGCTTCAAAACTTCACATTTAAATCAATTTAACACATGATTTATCATAACAAAATTTTATAACTAAATATCCAATTTAAAACTCAATTCATTTGTTAAGTCAAAATTTCACTGTTTCTTAACTTATTAATTTAACAAAACTTTAACATTTTACTTCAAATATCTTTTCAAAACTTTAAATTTAATTTCCATTACTTACTTACGTTTTTAAAAATAAAGTTTAAAGTCAAAAATCACATTCACTTCAAATTTACATACTTAAATTTAATTCAAATATTTAACTTTCTTAAAATATAAGAAAAATATTTAAATCATAATTTCATACTTTAAAATACATATTTATATAAAAAAAATAAAATACACCATGGGGTCTGCATATAATTTTCTATCCTAGGTCAAGTGATACGGATATGTATCATTTCAATCCGCAATTTAAAAAGAATAAACCGGGTTCTATCATTTGAAACCTACAATCCCAAATCGAATAAAATACAATAAAAATCACTTGAGCCTATCATTTCAGCTCATAATGGGTTTTCCTATTCTAATGTCCGTTCGGGTATGTATCATTTCAACTCGTAATGATTCAATTCTAACAGGGAACTTGCAGTATGAACATATGCATAAACAATATAAAAAATTATACTAACATGTCAATGTCACAATATACTGTCATATATCATATCTCAGGTGATAATTAACAAAGTTAACATGGTAATAACATGAAATACATATCATATAATCATCATTAACTTTCATAAACATTTTAATTACTAATAACTTGTCATCCATTTACCATTTCATAAGTAATAATGTCAGAGTGAGAAAGACTCGCCTTTATCAAAGCTAGAGACCCAAAACAACAATCAAGAACGATTTCAAAAGCACGACAAGCACGATTAGATTTGAATGGATGGAGAGCCTTGTAAACAACAAAAAATATAACATACATAAGCATAAATATAAATATTGACATACAAATAAAGTTAACAATTTTTGTTTGCAAAACAAGAGAGATAACCAAACCTTAGGAGCAAAAGACTTGTACAAGACAACATAAGCTTGGCCAAAATGCAAATGGGCTTGATCTAACCGCACCTAGGCTCGGACTAGGTCATGTATGCTTGGCCTTGAATCATGAGACATGGATATGGGCATGAAAATGGAAGGCAAAGGCATGGAGATGCAAAAGTATGCAAGGGGTCAAGGGATGGAAGGTTTTGGTGCAACATAGGCTCGGCCTGTGGTCATGTTTGGGCTCGGCCATGCCACTACAGGTCAGGTCAGAGGCTGATGGTGATGGCTAGAGGTCATGGCAGCAAGTGGTGGTGGTGTTAGAGGTGGTGGCCAAGGCTAAATATGAAGGTGATGGGAATACATGGCTTGGCTAGGCATTGTTTGGAGTTTTTGCAAAGTTTTTGTGTTGCTTGCTCACTTGGTGGTCACGGCCTGGTCTGCTCAGAGGAAGGGGAGACTATAGGCCGTGGATGATGAGGAGGAGATGATGGTGGTGGTCGGTGAAGGTGATGGTGTGTGTGGCCGAGCAAACTAGAGAAGAGCAAGGCAAAAATCAAAGCAAAATGAGGAAGAAAAGTAGAAAAATGAAAGCCATTACTTACAATTTTTTCCAGAAATGAAATGCCGTGAGAATGAAGGAAACGAGAAGTTTTTCACGTGATAAACAATAAGAAATGCACGGCCAGGAAGAAAAATGAAAAATCAAGACAATGAAGAGGCATAGGATAATGAAAAGTCACGCCTTTTAAAAGCTTTGTCTCTTTGAATTTCCATTTCTTTTAAATCCAATACAAACAAATATAAATTAAGTAAATAAAATAAAAAGTCAAATAAAGATAAAGTAGAACTGAAAATAATTAAATAGTTTTAGAAAAAATATAAAATAAATAAATAAAATACTTTATTTAATTGAAACTAGAATTAAATTTGTAAACAAAATACAACTTACATTGGAAATTTTCAAATACACTTTTAAATGTTTCAAAATAAAATATATATCCATAACACGTCATGTTACACCTGTAAACATAAATTAGAATATGACATGACAAACAAAAATATTATTTATATAAATTGAAATAAATAATTTTGTTAAATAAGACAATTTACCTACAATGGTTGAAAAAGCATAACTTTCACAATATTAATCAAGTTTCAATGAAACGAAAAGAAATATACTTAAAATTTTATTTACTTTCATAAAAGAAAAATAAATTTCAAAATTTCAAAATTTTAAATTAAAAGTCAAAGTTTGACTATATTGACCAAAATTCACATTTTTGGAAAATATTTTATTTATTTATGTTTGGAATTGTAATTTACATCAAAATCAAAATTTATATTTAAAATAACAAAAATTATTCATTTTAATAAATAAAATAAATTTTTTAAATCAGGAAATTCAATTTAAAATAATTAAAATATATAATTAAAATAATCATAAAATACAGGGTTGTTACAGTTATACATCATTTCAAACCGCAAATCCTGACTTAATTTTGAAATCCATAAAATCGCTCAAGTCTATCGCTCAACCCATAACGATTTTTCCTTAATCTATAAACCGTTCTGGTATACATCATTTCAACCCATAATGATTTTCCAAATAATAACTAAGGGAACTTGCAGAATGATACAATATATAAATCAAACATAATATCCAATCATCCAATTAATAAAATCAACATCCATCACAATCATCATCCAGTTCAACCGATAAATAACAACAATTAACAGATTATTAATTTACAGGTAATTAACTGGTAATTTAGATGCAATAATAAGTTTAAAGACAATTTAATTCAAAATAAATTCAAATTCACTGGAATGACGATTTAAATATACCAAACAGGCATAAATAAATTTCAAATCATGTCATAAATTTAATTTAACAACTATAAGAAATTTAAGAAGTTGTGAGTGGTTAAAAAAGTCACCTTCGATTTTAAATCGAATTAAAATCCAAAATAGGGCCCAAATTCAAACAGTCTCAGAATTCGTCCAAACCAGCGTCAAAATGACCGAAATTTCGATACGACCCCGACAAAACAAACCTGGCGTGAATCGAAGTTCGCATGTAAAAGATACAACGATTAGAAGATTCGAAAAATAAAATTTAAATAAATATAAAAAAATAAAGAAAGCACCTCCACTCTCTACTTGCCACGTCAACAAGGATAGCTCACTCGGTTTGTAGAAGCACTGAACTCAAGCTAACCCTACCTGACTCAACAATCCCAGCACGCAACAAGGCGCCGCCACCAAATCGATCGACATTGACCAAGGCCACACCCCCTCCCTCAACGCCTGCGCAACCTCCTTCCGTGATCCAATACGCTGCGACGATCAACTGGACACCGATCGAGGCCTTGACTACACGGTCGCAGTCACCTCAAAAAGAACCTTAGGCCATTTCTGACGACAATTAAGCTGTTGAAACAACGAACAAGGCACGCGGATGAACTCCCATCTGTCCTCTCTCCAAAACTGTACCTCCGAATTGTCGATCAGACAAAGTTGATCTCGACGCGATGGGTGGTCGAGATTTATTCATAGATTTCTAGACAAATGATGATCCAATTTGAGAGATGAATCATCGTAGTGAATTACGCTCATCGAGAACTTCGAATTGATAAATTATTTGATAGGGTTTGGAGGGATTTGATTTCGAAGTTGAATTTGAAACTAAAATTGCAATTTGGGAATTAGGATTTTGGTTTGTCTACCATTGGAAAGAGAAGATGAGAAAGAAATGTACGTACAGACAATAAAAAATAAAAAGTAGCTAGGGATTATAACGGATTATTTATAGGTAGATCAGAAATAGAATGAATGGACAAGATTGATTTATACGTTAAACGATAAATGACCGAAAAGTCCGTTCTGTCTCCGGAACGAAAATGGGTCATCCCATATATTAAATTAAATGTTTTCGATATTTTTAAATTTAATGGAATAGGTTTCAAGTCCTGATTCCATCGTATGAAGAAATTATGTTAAAATCAGTTTATTTCAAATTGATATCTAGGCATTTCGAGCCCGTACGATCAAACG
This sequence comes from Allium cepa, assembly GCA_030765085.1. Taxonomy (NCBI): domain Eukaryota; kingdom Viridiplantae; phylum Streptophyta; class Magnoliopsida; order Asparagales; family Amaryllidaceae; genus Allium; species Allium cepa. Next base: position 137,609,131 of record CM060944.1, read on the forward strand.
ACGGGTCCGATCATTACGAAACTTGAAATCCTACAATAATTCACTGTTATGGATCCAATTGAAAATGGTATCATCGAAATCTGTGTCAGTAGCCAAAATGGCTATATTTCAATTAATTAAATAAATTAATATTAAATTAATTAATCACTTTTTCTATTCAAATTTAATAAATCACAATTTCTATCATTTTGGCTTACTTAGTAATTTATAATCCTTTATAACAAATTCCTATATCAATTTATTATTGAAAATTGCATAATTTCATGTGTTAAATTTCAATATCATTAAGTTCGGTAATTATAAATTAAATTTCCAATAAATTCATTTATTTGATTTTCAATCCTGTTATTAAATCAATTATCATCTTATGGATATAACTACGTTGGTTTATGTCTTATTGTATCAATTTAACTATATTAACTGCACTAATTAAGTGAATTAATTGCAATTGATTTTCAGTTTTAATTTAATAGACTAAATAAATAGGTAACATATAATAATTGTTACCATTAACCTTTAATCACACCTATAAGTTTATTACTTACAAACAAATGTTACAACTGCTTTCATAACACTAATTTCATTCAATTACAATTAACAATATATTAATTAAATATTTACATTGGTTTTCTTATATTCAATTTATTGCCAAATATAACATTTACATTATTTCAATTGATTGGAATTTCATACAAATTATTAATCATTAACTTTAATTAACATTGTTACATTTCATTTTATTATATCATTTTTATATCACAAATTTTTATTTCTCCCAATATTTAATCACAAAAACCCTATTAATATAACTATTTATAATTGTCGAAATTTACAGATCGTTACACTCTCCCCCACTCAAAACTTTTCGTCCCAGAAAAGAAAAAAAAAGAAAAGGAGAATTAAGCAATTAATATACATCTTATTCAAAATATTAAATTTATAAACAATTAATTTACAAAATTAAATAATTTATATAAAATATATCAATTTATACCAATTAAATCCTTTATATTCAAGTTACGAAAGTTTGGAAAAATATTTCAAAAAAATTCTAAGTCCAAAATTCACGAAAAAATTTCGACAGAGTCTCTTTTGTACGGAGAGGTCTGAGGCAAATAATAATATCTAAGATAACAATATATATCATATACTTTCAAAATAATATATCCCAACAGCGAGAAAAACAATATAATATCGCTAGAAAATCGTAATCCAAGAACGTACCTATTTGTCGGAAAACTAATGCTTATTTTATGAAACCAAAAGCAGTAGCAATTTCTTCCATAACCTCTATTTCACTTATACAATCCAAAAGAGTTAATAATTATATAAACGTGAAATATTTACGTTGTTTCAATTAATATCAACAATCAATATAACATAACAACAATCACTTGCAACCAACAACATACAATCATCATATAAAATCAATGAAATCAACCATCCATTCATAGCAACCAGAACAAATGGTTTTGTTCGGGTTTAGACACTTTTAAATCGTGTAGAATGACAAACAAACTATTAAGTATACCATATACTCAACAGTCTTCGATAAAACTCGACAGATTATTCATACATCCAAACAATTAGAAGTATCTTATCCCAAACAACCCATAAACAAAAATATACAATGACTCCAAGCATTAATCAAGTTCATTCTTATTAACAAAATTTATAGTTTATTTTCCTTTTCATTTATACAATGATTCATCTTTTCAATTTACTTTTATTTCTTACAAATTTTTATTTTCATTCGTTTATTCAGTGTTTATTTCATTTATTTTCATTCATTACTTACAACTTTCATTTTTCATTTATTCATATAATGTAAGTTTCTTTTTATAGCATTACATTCATTTCTTACATATTCTATTCAATTGTTATAATAACCACTGAATTCATTTTTAAAGTATTTCATACATTTTATTACAGTTTAGTTCACATTAATAAATTTATATACTTGATTTCCATTAGATATTGATATTCATTAGTGCATAAATTCATTCTCAAGTTCTTACCTTTTTAATTTACATTCATTTTATTATATAGTATCATTGACTATTAAATCCATTTCTAAATTATTTCAACTTTCCTGAAGTTATAGACATTAAATTTTAATATAGTATTAATTTTAATTATTCACTTAAATTATCAATAGCTTCAAACATAAACTTAAGTTTATAATCTTTTACATAGAGTACTCACTTTCTATTACATTTTGTTAGAAGCATTTCAATTATAATTTAAGCTTATAACCATTATAATATCAAAATTCTTATTTATAAAAGAAATTTCATTAAACACTTTCATTACTTAAATTTTACTTGTATAATATTCCACTACATATTCTTATTAAATATTTCAACTTTTAATATTTGGTAAGTTATATATATGTTTTTAAGAATGCAATTGAAAGTTACACAAGTTTATCTTATTTCGTTTTAGTAAATAAATGTTCAATAGTTATCATTTCTTATTTTCGTATCCTTTTTTGTTTACGGGTTACAAATTTCAATACCTTGCATATTTCATTTATAACTTAGCATTTAACTTCTTACTTTCAATTTTAGAAGTTCCAATTATTAAATAGTTAAAATTTTATTCCATTACAACAATTGAAATCTCTAATTTATTATCTTATTTATAAAAATTTAAGAACTAAATGCCGGGTTCCATCTAGGATCATTTAAAATGTATATAACCATATCTTTGTATATATATCAAATCATATTTGACAATTAAAATAAAGATTTTTCTTTTCTTGTTCGAACTAATATGTAGTTAGCTACTACAACAGTCTTTCTACTTTGAACTCGAAAATGAACATCGACGATGCGTGCACTCATCACCAAAATTATTTTTCAGCGATAGAGAGGGGAGTACAGACGTTATTTCTTTCCAAAATTTCCTTTTAACATTACTTTCAAATTACATTGACATATTTATATCAGAAAATACTTCCAAATAACACTAATATATTCCAAAATATTTTGAAAGGAGTTTTTCAAAAATCCCGGAATTTAAGCTCTAAATTTTCCAATTTATATTTGTTTATTTAAAATTTTTTATTTTCAACCAATATTTATAAATTTTCACTACCTAACAAACAAATATATTACAACCAAATATATCATTTATAAAATTATTTTTTTATATACAAAATATATAATAGGCAAAATTATCTCATTCAACTATATTTTAAAACAATATTGTGTCGGTCTGTCCTATTAACTGTTTAGAAATCACTATCGATGTCATAACATCATCAACCAGAATTTATAAATACAAAACGGAACAAAGTAATACAATATAAAAACCATTTTATAACACTAACAAATAAGCCCTCTCATATATATACACTCAGCGAGTCATTCTAGGGTATTACTACAATATTTAACATTAGTCAGATCCCACAAAGCTAAGGTTATCGCTAAACTAAAGCTCTAATACCAACTATAACGACCTGGCTTTTTGGACGTTTTAAGCAGACACACATGTCGAACTCAAACCATTTAAAAGGGCATATTGTTATGGGGTAAATAAGAAAAAGAGAAAGAAAAAAATAAATACAGTACCTCCCAACGGAATGAAAAAATATAATAATCAAATAACAGTTCATGAAGCTGTTTACAAATAAATTTGATTGTACTTATACAATATAGTATCAGAGTTACGGACAACAAGAATAAATAAATAATAAATGCAGCTTAACACATGATGTGGTGGAATAAATATAATAATAATGATGATGATGATGATGATGATGATGATAATAATACAAATCTTAGTCTTCGTCCTCCAGATATAAGGTCTTCAACCCTGAAATGCTCAAGCTGACCCAAGCGAATTGAAAAGACAAAACACAAGAGTCAGAACTAAAAGATCTTATGTAAGCTAAATCAACGGTAAATAAATATGAGTTGAACGACATCAGAGATGTTTACGGAGTTTGACATCTCATATCCAATGTCTAACGTACGTGCAATAACTTAAGAGATGTTCGGGATTCACATCTCCTAAGGATCCATTAAACTATCTGCTATGTAGTACAATACGCTATTATAATATGTCTACAGTAAAGTAAAAGTGTTAAAATAGCGTTAAGGTGTTACCCATATCTCCCTTAACACATTTCATATATTCACATAGTCTATACAGTACCACACGCTCCTCCATAAACTAGAGATTTACATAGAGGGAACCCCATAGGTATGGTACAAAACAAATTTGTAGAAGGCGGTTAAAGCATGTGAACACGGCACACGAGGCAATGCAAGGGTAGATATACCAATTGCGTATCTGAACTAATGCTAACGCATAGCAGCAACTACCATCCACCTCGGACACACTCCCAAATCAAAATCAAGGATGGCCATCAAATCAATCACAAAGTCAGCATATAGTATCGAAGGAATGTGCCTGATCAGAGGAATAACCTCACTTGGCCCGGTGTGGCTCCTGTTTTAGTCACATCTAAATTGACTCACGGGAGTCGGGGTCACATCATACCTCATACAGAAATCATTCACCAAACCATCCTACTTCATTCTTGGAATCTCCACCACGTACATAGTAATTAAAAAGGTTTTCGGTATTGGTAGAGAGTATGGCTATATCCGATCCCGGTCTCTTTAGCAATCCAACGCTTATTACACACTGGATGGTTCTTTTACATTTTCAAAATTTTCGAAATTGATATCAAAATATCATATTCAATTCAAACCATATTACTTTCGAAATTATGTTCACTTTGAAATTATATTCACCTTTGAAAACATATCATTTCTAAAATCATAGTTTCTTCCAAAATCATATTTTCAAAATAGGTTAAATCATTACTTCAAAATCATCATATTCAATTAATCATAACATTTAAATTCCAATTTAGGTTATAACATCATTTACTCTTTTAAAACCAGTGAATTTGAATATAAACACTTCCCTTTTACGAAGTCTGAAAATTTACAAAATAGTTTAAATAGTTAAAATTAGTTTAACAAAGTTCAAATAAAATTTTAGAATAGTTAAAGCACTTTGAAATATTTTAAAATATATTAAAATAGTTTTTAATTGATTTAAGATAGCTAAATAGATTTTAAATATGTTAAATATAATTAAAATAGATTAAATAGCTTTAAAATAGATTAATTAGATTTAAATAAATTAAAATGGTTTAATTAGCTTGAAATAAATTAAACCGGTTAAAAGTTGGTTAAAATAATTTATATAGTTAATATAGGTTAAAACAGTTTACTGAATTTGAAAATCATAATAATTAGAAATTTTAAAATAATATATTTTTAAAATAGTTTATATTAAAATATGAATTTGGACCATTTCAAATTTCCAAATCAACACAACCCAATTTTAAATCTTTCAAGTCAAATTCTCAATAACTACTTTATTCTATATCGATTTTAATCCATTTGAAATATCAATTAAAGCTACTCCAATTTTGATATTTTTCAAAGTTATAATTCAAACGATTATAATAACTCAATCCCTATGAATTTCAAATATACTTCAAATCAGTTTTAAAATTTTCAATTTATTTCTTTAAACCATTCCTTTGAAACAATACCAATTTCAACATAAAACTTTTGAATTTCGATAATAATTCAATTTACACAAATCACTTTTATTTCAAAATATCATGTAACTGGATTCAAAAATTAAGGATTTTAAAATCAATAAATTTAACCAGTCCGGTGTTCGTATATAGTTCTCTACCCTAGGGTCAAGTGATACAGATATTTATCATTTCAACCTGTAATTTAAAATGTTATGGTTATATATCATTTCAAACCGCAAATCTCGAATTAATATTAAAATCCATAAAATCACTCAAGTCTATCATTTCAACCATAACAATTTTTTCTTAATCTATGATTGTTCGGGTATATATCATTTCAACCCATAATGATTTTCCAAATAATAACTAAGGGAACTTGCAGATTGATGACAATATATAAATCAAATATAATACCAATCATCCAATTAAACATCCATCATAATCATCATCCAATTCAACCAATAAATATCAACAATCAACATATTATTAATTTATAGGTAATTAACTGGCAGTTTAGATGCAATAATAAATTTAATGACAATTTAATTCAAAATAAATTCAAATTAACTGGAATGATGATTTAAATATACCAAACAGCCATGAATAAATTTCAAATCACATCATAAATTTAAATTAACTACAAGAAATTTTAGAAGTTGTGAGTGGGTTAAAACTCTCAACTTCGATTTTAAATTGAATTAAAATCAAAAATAAGGCCCAAATTCAAACAGTCTCAGAATTTTTCCAAACCTGCGTCAAAATGTCTAGAATTTCGATACGATTCGGACAAAACAAACCGCGCGTGAATTGGAGTTCGTATGCAAAAGATACATCGGTTAGAAGATTCGGAAAATAAACTTAAATAAATAGAAAAAAAATAAAGAAAGCACCTCCACTCTCTAGTTGCCACGTCAACAAGGATAGCTCACTCGGTTTGCAAAAGCACTGAACTCAACCTAACCCTATCCGACTCGACAACCCCAGCACGCAACAAGGCACCGCCACCAAATTGATCAACGTTGACCAAGGCCGCACCCACCCCCCCCCCCCCCCCCCCATCCAACGCCTACGCGACCCCCCTTCGTGATCCACGACGCTGCGACGATCAACCGAACGCTGATCGAGGCCTTGACAACATAGCCGCCGCCACCTCAAAAAGAGCCCTAGGCCATTTTTAACGACGATCAAGTCGTTGAAACAATGAACAAGGCACGCCGATGAACTCCCATATGTCCTCACTCCAAAACTGTACCTCCGATTTGTCGATCAAACGAAGTTAATCTCGACGCGATGAGTGGCCAAGATTTATTCATGGATTTCTTGACAAATGATGATCCGATTTGAGAAACGTATCATCGCAGTGAATTACGCTCGTCAAGAGCTTCGAATTGATATACAATTTGATAGAGTTTGGAGGGATTTGATTTGAAGTTGAATTTGAAACTGAAATTGCAATTTGGGAATTTGAGCTTTGGTTTGTCTGCCATTGAAAAGAGGAGATGAGAAAGAAATGTACATACAGACAATAAAAAAAAAGTAGCTAGGCTTTATAACGGACTATTTATAGGTAGGTCAGAAATAGAATGAATGGACAAGATTGATTTACACGTTTAACGATAAAAGACCCGAAAAGCGCGTTCTGTCTCCGGAACGAAAATGGGTCATTCCATATATTAAAACAGATGTTTTCGATATTCTTAAATTCACTGGAACAGGTTTCAAGTTCAAATTCCATCGTATGAAGAAGTTATGCTAAAATCAGCCTATTTCAAATTGACTTCAATTAAATTGATTTCTAAGCATTTCGAGCCTGTACGATCAAACGACAGGTCCGATCGTTACGAAACTTGAAATCGTACAATAATTCACCATTACGGATCCGATGAAACAAGTATCGTTGGAATCCAAGTCAGTGGCCGAAATGGCTATATTTCAGTTAATTAAATAAATTAATATTAAATTAGTTAAATCACCTTTTCAATTCAAATTTAATAAATCACAATTTCTATCATTTTGGCTTACTAAGTAATTTATAATCCTTCATAAAAAAAATTCTATATCAATTTATTATTGAACATTGCATAATTTCCAGTGTTAAATTTCAATTTCAATTAGTTCAGTAATTATAAATTAAATTTCCAATAAATTCATTTATTTGATTTTCAATCCTGTTATTAAATAATTATCATCTTATGGATATAATTACATTGATTTTGTATTATTGAATTAATATTTTTCGATTATCAATTTAATCTACGTTAACTGCATTAATTAAGTGAATTAATTGTAATTGATTTCCAGTTTTAATTCAATAGACTAAATATGTAACATATAATAATTATTACCATTAACCTTTAATTACACCTATAAGTTTATTACTTACAAACAAACGTTACAATTGCTTCATAACACTAATTTCATTCAATTACCATTAGCAATATATTAATTAAATATTTACATTTGTTTTCTTATATTCAATTTATAACCATGCATAACATTTACATTATTTCAATTGATTGGAATTTCATACAAATTGTAAATGATTAACTTTAATTAACATTGTTACATTTTATTTTAGTTATTATTTCATTTTTATATCACAAATTTTTATTTCTCCCAATATTTAATCACAAAAACCCTATTAATTTAACTATTTATAATTATCAAAATTTACGGGTTGTTACATGTACCTCAAAATATCCGACCTGCTGCCTCCATGCACTGCCCGTACAGTGAACACAATCCACATTACTCCATTTCGGCCCACCAAACTCCGTTGCATGATGCCCTTGGCCAAGGCGAACACGTTGCAACCATCCGAATGAGCTAACTGCGCATATATCTCCAACCAACTCAAGCCTAACCCACTATCAACACACGGCCACCTCCCAAATCAATGACGAAACCAAAAAAGAGACCACGGGATCAAAGCTATCAAGCATACGAGCTCAAGGAATCCAAAAATAGAATTTTTAGTGGAGAAGCAAATTCGAATTAAATTTTTTAAACTTTGAAATATTTTCTTTCTTATGTACAGGGATGAATATAATGGGAAGAAGGGTATGAGTTGAGATGTGCTGAAGTGAGAGTACGGTGAAGAGAGAAGAGGCAATGGGTATGGCCTTGAATATGAGGCACGCATATTATTTTATTCCATAATATCCGGCACCGTTCTTTTCAAAATCTTAACGCATTCTATACTAAATACCCCTATTCTGAACTCAACGGGACTATTTTTGAGATCTAATTCCAAGTGTACAGAAATTGGTTTTTTAAAATCAAATTATATTTAAATTAATCATTATGTGTTTTGAGCTCGCATGACCATCCAGTACGTCTAACTCTTACGAAACTCGATAGCGTACAACAACTTATTATTCCGAATCTAATGACACTAATTTCATCAAAATCCAAGACAGTGCCCTGGAATGATTATTTCACATTTTTAAACATCATTTTATATTTTCGATCCAATTATCGATATTTATTCGATTTATTTATTTTTGTAAATAAATTTACAAATTGAATTCATCAATATTATTTCTTAATTAAAAAGATTTAAATAAAATTATTAAATCCATTTAATTAATATTTAATTCACAATTCAAATATTTAAATGATCACAATATTTGAATTATAAGTTATTAAATTTCAAAATCCAATTATTTAAATATTTAAAATTAATTAAACATTTAAAATCAAATGACCAAAATTCTATGTTGTTACTGCAAGGGTACTCTTTTTCAGTATATTATAATTGAACACAATGAAGACAAAAGTAACCACAATTCATACAATGCTTAAAAGAAAAGGTTTTTCGATCTTAAATTTGTTATACGTTGTATGTTTTGTATTTTGTATATAATTCAAAGAATGTACTATGAATTTATATTAGCATTGAATATTTACAACAAAAGTACCAAATTCGCAAATCGAAATTAAAATATCATTTCTGAAATTTATGAAATGGAACTGAAATTTTAAAATCATTCTATGAACGGAATGAAAATGGAAAACGAAATTTGAACCTTTTGTTCAAAGCGTTAAGGGATGCACATTGAGAATCCATTTGTTGAACCTTCGTTCACTGAACTACCATTAACCGAATATTCAACTTGCACCTCAAACATGCACTAATGTGACAACACATAACCATGTGATTCAAAAGAGTATATGGTCATTAAAATTAGGATTCAACCCTCTCCCTTTAGAATTTTAGTACGTTTTTCATTTGGAATACATGAACGATGATAGTTAAAGGTGCCCCAAAGCAATCTTTTTTATCACTAGCGGTTCTATTAGAATCATTACCAACAACAAAATATTCACTTGTCCCTTCTCTCTTACTTTTACACTGAACGAATAAGGTGTGCACCTTGAAGAAGAAAAACAAACATGGAGCCGGTTTAAAAAAAAAATCACAAACAACTAAAATAACAATGATTTTGCCGTTTTATTGCAAAAATTAAATAAAACAAGGAAAACTTTGCCGTTTAACCCATTTTGCAATAAAAAGGCAAACTCTTTGTCGTTTTATCCGTTAGTCTTATGTTCAGTTCACTGGCCACATAATCGAATTAAACCAATCAAAAAGACAAGTAAACAAGTTATATCTGATGCGTTGTGGCTAACTCAGTTTATTTTTTCTACTGAACAATTCATCGCTGCTTGTGTTCATACTAATCTGAGCAAAAATTTCATTTGTTTAAAATAAATTGTTAGACCGACAAAATTGGAGTTTTGTCAAATTATACACCACAGTCAAAAAGCGAGGAACAGCTTATTAAATTACTGAAGTACCCATGAATTCCTCCAATTACATTTTTCCTACATTTTGACAAACTTGATTTTTTTTGTCACACTTCCAAAGTCCATTGGAGGAATAACAGAAATGCTATAGTGTCGAATTTTGAGTTTTATCAAATTCTACTCTAGAAACAACAAATTAGAAGTGATTATACGTCAAATTATCAAAGTGCCCACTGAATTACTCCAATCACGCTGTTGTTATAGTTTGAAAAAATTGAAATTTTTTGGTCATACGAGCAAAGAATCCACTCACCGTTTTTTGATTAAAAAATAAAATAAAATAAAATAAACAAATAAAATGATATGCAGTTTGCTCAAAGATTTTACCAAAACAGTGATAGTATTTGGGACATCATATACCCTAATCAATCTTCTATCTTTCATAAATCAAATCTTTCAGGGAAAAACCTATACTCAGGCAGCAAACTAAAATATGAAATAACTATTAATACTTCATGAAATAACTTGTATCTTGTATAGGATATATCCAATGTGCTGGTCTAGCAAACTGAAGCAAACATATCTGATGAAGGTTCTACTGTCTCATACATTACAGAAGCTGTGATTAGCTACTTTGTAAAAGAACTCCAACAACTCCATATCATTTTTTATGGTTAAACCATTTTTGTTTGAATTAAAGCCTCAACGATACAAGTCAACTTGACCCAGCCATCTTAAACAGTTTTATAACATGCACCAACTCACATGGCATACTCTATCGACCAAAGAACTGCCACATGAGAAAACTACGTAAATAAATTGAAATGAAGCATCAACAATTCGTGAGTCTGCCCAATCCATAAAACCAATCACTGATACAATATTTTATATGATATTCATATATAAGGATTGACACATATGAGTGCAAAGGTGCAAAACCAGCACCAGCTAGTATCGCGTTTATCTTCTTACAAATTTGCGGATTTTGCAAAAAGTGATAATGGCTGAAGTGAGGGCTAAGTTGTGTTTGTTTTCAAAGCATGCAAACTATCTTTCTGAACAACAGGCACTGTCAAATGGATTAGAGTTCTTGTTTGAGAGATTAATTAAGATAAAAATAGGTTGTCTTTAATTACCAAATATACTGAGCTCATAGAAAGAGAGATTATTTATCAGTGTTCCTTGTTTTGAAACTGGATATGAAATAATTCTGTGTAGATATTAAACAGATGGCAGAAAGCCAAATAACTTTCTTGTATGGATGATACCTTACTAGTTATAGGTCTTATTTGAAAAAGCTTGTAATTTTATCATAGTTCACTTGTGAAAAGGAACAGACTTCAGGGAACTATTTTTGAAAATCTGTAAAACATCAAGAGTATTATGATTGGACATATGGAAGATATAAACCTGATGCGAATTTTGGAGAAAATGAAAGAGGACTAGATATCATTCACTGTCAGTTTCGTCTTTGACCACTAATTCAGGTGGTAATACTATTAGAGTGTGGATCTAGAGGTGTCAAGTAATCAACAAGTCGCCGAGCAAAACACGGTAGATACTTGCCTAAAGAGCATAAAAGAAAATAATTTTTGAATATATAGATATATGCATGCATCCATCTATGCAGATTACATATAATATATCAACATAAATCGCACGTATATGTATCTAATAGCTAAATACGTTTACTTTTTATTTAATAAAATTTAATGGATGATGCGTACTGTAAGTGCAAAATCTTTGGTGGTCATAAAACTTTTATTCCAAGCAGTTTTATTGGGGTGTCGAATGCAAGCAGTCTTATTGGTGGTGTTGGAGGCCGTAAACCTATTGTAAGAGTCCGTTGATGGGTCGTATACATGGTATTTTCGAAATTTCAAAAAGACATGGTGAAAATTCTATTAATTGAGTTTTCATTATTAATTAATAGCAGAGATATACATATGTGTGCGCACGCGCAATATACACACGTACAAAGAGATTGATTCAAATTGGCTTTTCTTTATTACTCGATCATTGCATATATGTTATACAGTTTGTAAAAAATTCTAAATACAGTTGAGCCGGAGCTCAGTCAACCATCCATTACAACATAATCATTCGGTTCAAGTGTGTGATGCATCAGGGTAAAAATGTGAATTTTAAACAATATTCTTTTGTTAAAATTGCACTAGGCCTTTTGTATGTGATTGTGAATAAATATGTTGTATATATTAAATTTTATTTAATACACACGTGTGTTTTATTTTGGTAATCCTGTCTTGTCACATACACGTATCGGTGAACATAATATAATAAAGATGTCTAATTACATACGTAGGTATGTATACACACACGCACATGTATATATGTATGTATGTGTAGTTATCGAGGTTTATAAACATGCATAAATCATGCACTATATGCATATAACTTGATGCAAACATCGCGTAGATTTATTCATTTTGGATCTACTTTATTTTGGCGTTATTAAACAGTTAAAAGTAGACCAAACAAAGTTCAAACAGATAGAAGTTAAAATAAAAAGGACACCGGATTTTTATAGAGGTTCAGTCTAATATCGACGTCCTCTGTATCAACTTCTATTTTTTGCAAGCTTTATTTGAGTTACAATGTATGTTTTGCAAGTGGGGGAGTGAGGAAAATAGTGGAGTGAAAAGAACTTTATTTGATTCACCACTTTTGCCACTTTTTGAAATGACTAAACCGACTCTTTAGAAGTCTGCGTTATCATTAAAAGTCGCCTATAAATAGATGGATTATAACCATACAAGAAAAAATGAGTTCAACTGAACAAGAACCATTCATACATGAAGTAATAAAAAGAAGACCCCAGTAATCTAGTTTGATTCTAGCAAGAACATTTGTAAACTGAAAATTCACATTAAGACTAATCATAATTATTGTCCGACGTCCTATTGTGCCAAAGAATGTATACATGCGCTGAGTATCGAACTTGTAATACTCATGTGCATCCAATACCTTAACCACTTGACTTAAGCAAGAACAATAAGACAAATCAAGACTAATTGATATATGGATGGAAATGCAACAAATGAAAGAAGGAACACATGATGAACCTAAGGTGCAAAAAGAAAGAATATTAGAAAAGCAAACATAAATTTTCAGCCTGCCATAATTTCAGTCTCATAATGGCAAAACCTTTTTTATTTAAAATAGACAAATACGCATATTAAAGGAAAAACAATGCCTAAAGAGTTACATGATACCATGAACTAAAAAAATAACATTTAACTTGAACAAAGGCGGCCAATACAGAATGGAGCAAAATAGCTAAATTATGAGCAAGGGAGAAAAATTAGTCATGTCTACTTTTGCAATATCACGATTTGGTTACTCCTGGCATATCTGTATACCAGTGAAGAAATAAAACCATCAAATTTGTTGTCACTAAAATAACTATCGTACACTTAAAGCTGACAAGTTCTTCCAGAGCAGTTGTGTGCGTAGAAACTGAAGGTCTAAAAAGTATGTAAAACTAGAATCAAGTCCATAAGAACAATCAATAGAAATAGAAGAATATAGCATTATAACGTTATCAAATATTTAATGTGTCTTTTCTTTTATAAACCATAATACTTAGATACCAGATGGCATACCGAAATTAACACCATATGCTAATTTATCGGTAGATGGATGTGAGCCAAATTTAACAGAAATTATGGTAAAAGTTTTTAAAACTAAAATCATTGGTAATTATGCTCAAGAAAAGCAATTGTTTCAAAAGTAGTATAATGCACATGTTCAAAAAATATTCATCGGTCTTTTGGAAAATGAGAAAGTTAATATGTAGCAATACTCTTAGACAAAAATTTGTATATTTTTAGCCTCAAGAACACGACTTCAATATTTGTACAAGGATAAACATTCTTCTAAAAATTATTCATAAGGACATTCTTCCAAAATTATTCATAAAGATAAAGATACTTTCAAAACTGCTACCGAACTAAAAACTGATACCTAAAAACTGCCACCGATAACTACAAACTGGTACCTAAAAACAACTATCAATAACTAAAAACTGATATCTAAATAATGTTGTCCTTCATGCTAAAATACCGAAGTCTGTCTTTGAGGCTAAAATGCTGAGAAATTTTATCATTGACAATAATTTTCTGATACTCTTATTCATCACACAGGAGTAAAGGAGGAAAAGAAAAAAGGCGAATAAAACTGCTTCGGTACCTAAACGGTAAATTTGTTTGTAACAGAAATCTAAATTATTTCTTGGATTTTTTAATCAATTTAGCCAAAATTTTCAAAACATATAAAAAAAACTAGATCTATTACAAAACTTATTATAAATACAGGATGGTTTTTTCCGTGCTATCATTGATTCAGCAATTCGTATTAGGACACTACGAAAATGTACCGGCGTATTTTGTTTTATTTTGAAGAATTTGCATTGTCGCTTTTCGAATAGCATCATAGTAAAAATATGGTATAAACCGAATTGGCAAATTTTCAAAGTGTTCCAATACAAATTGTTGAATCGATGTTACCCTAAAAAAAACGGACTTATATGTGTAATATGTTTTGAACATCCCTACCGAAACGGGCACATATATGGTCTTGCCAATACTTGCCTGTAACAAAAGAAATTTTCAATGTTATGGACCACAAATCTCACATATATACCACGCTGTGTGTCATATATCTTACATGTGAGACTTAACGTTCAACCCACGCACTTTCAAATGCAAGTCACACCTAACAGTTATACGTTAAAATAATCTTGTTTTCCTTTTTCTTTTTCTTATATTCAGATAAAAAACAATGGAGATGAATCACTCAAGATGAATTGCAATCAATCAACTAACATTGAGATGAGGAGCACACTGAAAACAAGGAAGAAGAATCAGACAGAATCATGTGAATGTTAAGAAGATTGAAAGGACGAAATGTTGCAAAGATTGTTTGTACAAAGACAGGGCAGTACTGGGAAGATGTGAGAGAAGCTTAAGGGAAAATTGGGAATACCAAAAGGCTTCACACAAACAAGTCTACGAGGGTGGTTAGTGTATAAAGACCTCCTTTTGGTCAGGTTAATAGTAAAGATAAATAGTGCACCACATCTTTTTTATCAAAATAAAAATAAATAATAAAATGTTTATCCGGTATACATTTTGCTTAAAGATTTTACCAAAATTGTGATCTTTTTTGAGACATCATGTCTCCCACCCACTCTTCCGTTTTCCTTGAATTAAATCTTTCAGGGAAAAAGTCATACCTAGACAGCAAATTAAACGATGAAATAATTAACACGTCACAAGATACTATTTACCTTGTATTATCCCACCTTTTAGCAAGCCGAAATATCAAAAAATTAATTAAAATTAGTGATCGCCCATCTCAAATATCGATTATACATCGCAGATTCACTATGTATATCAATGAATTTTGTCCGAATTTGGATCGAGTTACAATTGACAAGGCAAGACAGGCAAAGCCGTAAAAGCCAACATTTCAAATTTTAAGTCAATCGGAATCCGTATGCTCAAGATATGATCGATGCAAACTCGGGATTTTGTATCCATCGCTTCACCCTCTTCGCATCGATACTGTTTGAATCCATCCGGAATCACACTCTTCGTATCGATCCAAAAGTGGTCACGTCGTATCGATCTTGTTCGTATCCATCAGAAAAGCACGATTTCGTAACGATCAATTCGTATCGGTCGCCCAAACGTCCAGTTCGTATCCTTATTGTTTACTTCGTAACCATCGACTATGGCATGCATTTTGTATCGATCGGACTTCAAGCATTTCGTATCGATCGGAAGATCGATACAAAGCACATACAAAACAATGTAGCCGATCGACACGAATAAAGTAACACAGTTGATCGATACGAACGAGACAAAACACGATCGATACAAACAACCACTAGCATCGACACGAACAAAGTTCATGCACAAGAAAGACTCGATCTTTCGGCACAAAAAGTGAATCGATACAGGACTTTCGTGCCACGTCACCTTGCATACACGTGCTCGAGATCGAGTCGAACAGATCGATACGAAATGTATCGATACGAAGACGACGGCCTGGAGAAAACGCTAAATTGCACCGATCATATCTCGCAATCCACAAGTCCAAATGTTATGAAATTTTCACAGGAGCTGACTACAAGCTAAAGAATGTTCATGCCAAATTTCGACTCCATTGGACAAAATCTTGATCGATACGAATTACGTTCGTATCGATCACGGATCGAGTCGAAATTGCATCGGATCGATCGCGTGGGCCCGCTCCCATGCCAGAAGAAGTCTCCCAAAGTTTGAGCGAGACATTTACATAAAGCACATGTAAATAGCACCCTAGAGCCTAAAGAAAAGAGACTTTTGGATCCTGCGACGTCCAGACTCTGCCAAAATCACTAATGAAATAAGGGTTTCTCTGATTCATTCGTGTTTTGTAATGTATTTTGTATTTGCATACGGGTCTTCAGAAATATGGCCCAAATGCACTCGGTCCAAATACAATTCAGACTGTATAAATATACTGCCGAGTGTAACATTATCATTATTATACACTTTATCTGTTTCATATCAATAAAAATAGAGTTTATCATTCTTTACATCATATCTTAGATTTACTACAACAAATTCTGTATACAGAAATTAATCAAAGCCAATATCAAATCCTTTCATGGTATCAGAGCAATATGCCTAACGATAACTTCATCAGAATCATTATCATCATTTGAAGGCTCTCAACCCATCAGGTGATATCTCATCATTTGGGTTAGTGTTAGAATTTGCTGTCTCGATTTGAAAAACAGGTACCATACCAAGAAATCAAATAGATTTCTGATTGCAACAAGTTTTTCTTCAAAGATCAAAGCAAATTCGTAGCAAGAATCTCAGTAAATAGGAAAAACCAATTCAAGAAAACAGCAAAACTCAACAAAAAGGAATTGCCTCGCCAAGAATCATCAGAAGCAGATTCATCATCTGAATCTTGGCTGCAACTAACCTGTTTCTTGATTGTCAGTGCAATCTTGCATTGGCCATATTACTGAATCTTGTTACTTGATCTATCTGTTCAGTTTTCTCCGCTATCATGGCTGAAAATGACACTACATCAGCTACATCAGATAATACCAATAACCCATTGTCACAAACTTTAACCGATGCAACTGAAAAGTTAATCAAAACAGTGATCAGTCCTCAGAGTCAGTTGATCACTGTTCACCTTGAAGAAGACAACTATCTCCTATGGAAGTTGCAAGTTGAAACAGCAATGCAAGGATATGGATTAGAAGGATTCATTCTTGGTTCTATCCCAATTCCTCCAAGATTTATCGCTGATTCACAAAATAAAATGATTAGCAATGAGGAATACACAAAATACTACAGATAAGACAGATTAATAAGTTCTTGGCTGCCGTCTTCTATTGATACAAAATTGTTATCTCAAGTTATAGGGTGCAAATCAGCAAATGACATATGGATTACAGTTGAAAGAATATTCAACACTCAATCAGCTGCCAAAGTTATGCACTATAAACGACAGCTGCAGAATGTTACTAAGGGGAATCAATCAATGAGAGATTACTTATCACATGTAAACAACATCTGCAATATGTTGGATGCTGCGGGGCATAAAGTGTCTGAAACAGAACAAGTATTAAGTATGTTGAATGGTCTAGGTGAAGAATATGAAGCTGTTGTTGCAGTTGTGTCATCTCAACCAACCTTACCATCTGTACAGTTTGTTCATGCAACACTTCTTGCACATGAGGCAAGAATAGATCACAAAAAGACTCAAGATACAGACATGTCAGTCAATTATGTGTACAATTCAAGAAACAAAGGACAGAACCAAAACAAACAAGTTTATACACAACAAAGAGGAGGCAGTTCAAACAGATCCAGAGGCAGAGGAAGGTGGAACAACAATAACAATAGACCCAAGTGTCAAATTTGTGAAAAAGTTGGTCATACTGCAGTGAAGTGTTATTTCAGATTCAATGCTAACTATGTACCAAACCAGAATCAAAGTAATCAAGGAAATGGAAAAGCAAGTGTAAATTTGATTCAAAACCAACCTGACAGCAATAGTAATGGTGAAGTTAATCAAAGTACTGTAACAACATCAGAACACATACATGATGAAAGCTGGTACCCTGATTCAGGAGCGACCAATCATGTAACAAATAATCTAGACAACTTAAATCTTGGCAACAAGGAATATAGAGGTAAACAGTTAATATGCATGGGGAATGGTGAGTCTGTGAATATTACTCACATTGGCAAGGCCAGCATTGATAGCAAAAGACAATTATACTTGAATAACTTGTTAAGAGTTCCCAAAATAAAGAAAAACCTCATTAGTGTATCACAATTTGCAAAAGATAACAATGTGTATTTTGAATTCTTTCCAGATTACTGCTTGGTTAAAGATATACTGACTAATAAAAATCTTTTGCAGGGTGAAGCTGTGAAGGGACTCTACAGATTCAACATCAAAAACAACAACAAATCAGAAAAGAATCAAAAGTGTTGTAACTTGGGTGAAATTAGTCAAACTAAAGAAAATAGAAGTGTGTTTGACTTGTGGCATTACAAACTTGGTCATGCAAACACACATGTTGTGAAACAAGTACTTGAGAAAAATAAAATCATGTTTGACCATGTTGCTTTACCATATGTTTGTACATATTGCCAATTGGGTAAAAGTCATAAATTACATTTTAATGACTCCTCAACCAGTTATTCAAAACCTTTAGAATTGGTTGCAACTGACTTATGGGGACCTGCCCCAATTTATTCAGATTATGGTTATAGATATTACATATCTTTTATTGATGCATACTCAAGATATACTTGGATATATTTTTTGAAAGCCAAATCAGATACTTATAATGTTGTAATACATTTCATATTGATGGCTGAAAAACAGACTGGAAATCAGGTCAAAATTATTCAATCAGATGGTGGTACTGAGTACAAATCACTTAGCAATTTCTTTGCTAAGAAAGGAATTGTACACAGAACCACATGTCCTTACACATCAGAACAAAATGGTCTAATAGAGAGAAAGCATAGACACATTATTGAAACTGGGCTAACACTACTTGCTCAAGCATCACTACCACTAAAATTTTGGCCTAATTCCTTTAACACTGCTGTCTACTTAATTAATAGACTGCCCACAAAGGTTCATAAAGGAATCAGTCCAGTAGAGAAATTATCAGGTGTTAAGCCAGATTATCAAAGCTTAAAGATATTTGGATGTTTATGCTTTCCTCATATAAGACCATACAATAACAATAAATTGTGTTTCAGATCAAAACCATGCACTTTTATAGAATATGGAACAAACCAAAAGGGATATAAATGTCTCAGTGAAGATGGGAAAATTATAATTAGTAGACATGTTGTATTTAATGAACATGTTTTTCCCTTCAGCAATAAAAGTATTAAAACTACTCAAAAAGTTTATAATTCAAAAAATTCTATTCCCAGTATACCTGTTTGCAGTGATATTCTTTGTCCTGAGATGATTGAAGGGACTGCTAGAGCCAATGATTCACAACTCACAATGTCAACTCAACCAGGTCATGAACCATTGAGCTCTTCAAGCTATCTCAATCAAACACCTGTGAATTCAAGACATTCAACTCAATCAGTCAATGATGAGGGAACAACAAATGAGCAAGTGCATTCAGAAAATGATAATAGTCTAACAAGTACAGAAAAATCACCACAGGCAAGAATAGAACATCCAATGATTACAAGATCGAAAAGTGGAATCTTCAAACCAAAACTATATACAGCAGAATCAGTTATAGAGGAACCAGAAACTTTTGAGCAAGCTGCAATAAACAAGCACTGGAAGAGAGCAATGGATGAAGAATACAATGCTTTAATAAAGAACAATACTTGGGATCTTGTACATCCACCCAATAATAAAAATATCATAGGATGCAGGTGGACATACAGAATCAAAAGAAATCCAGATGGGACTGTACTCAGATACAAAGCAAGACTTGTAGCAAAGGGTTACACACAGCAATATGGGTTTGATTTTAATGAAATCTTTTCTCCAGTAGTCAAACCAACTACTATTAGAATTATTTTGAGTATTGCTTTACATAATCAATGGAATATCAGACAATATGATGTCAACAATGCATTTCTGAATGGAAACTCTACAAGAAGAAATATACATGGAGCAACCCCTTGGTTACAGACAAAACACAAGTCAAGTTTGCAAACTTAAGAAGGCTATATATGGGCTCAAACAGGCTCCAAGAGTTTGGTTTGACAAATTAAAAGCCACACTGGTTCAACTTGGATATCATTCTACCAAATCTGACAACTCTTTATTTATTAAAGTTAACAATAGAACAAGTACTTATATTTTAATATATGTTGATGATATTGTTATTACAGGTAATGATGAGAATGAAATTCAGAATGTTGCTGAATGTCTGGACAAGAATTTTTCCATCAAGGACTTGGGGTTATTGAACTACTTCTTAGGGATTGAAGTAAAAAGGAAATCAAAGTCAGAAATTTTTCTTTGTCAAAAGAAATATATTCTGGAGCTACTGACTAAAACCAAAATGAATAGTGCAAAACCCCAGCCTACACCAATGATCAGCCATCAATACTTATCCAAAAACAGGGGAGAATACATAGCAAACATCAAACAATACAGAAGTGTTGTTGGTGCTTTACAATATTTAACTATTACAAGACCAGACATCTGTTTCAGTGTTAACAAAGTTTGTCAATTTATGCAGGAACCTAGAGACGATCACTGGAAAGCAGTAAAGAGAATATTAAGATACTTAAAAGGAACAATCAATTATGGACTACATATGAAGGGAAGCAAACATCTAAATATCACTGGTTATAAAGATGCTGACTGGGGAACAGACCCTGATGATAGAAAATCAACCACAGGTTACTGCATATACATAGGAGATAACCCAGTGTCATGGTGTTCAAAGAAGCAGTCAGTTATCTCCAGATCCAGCACAGAATCTGAATACCGAAGTGTTGCAAGTGCAACAGCGGAGATTATGTGGATGCAGTACTTATTACATGAACTAAACATCAAACAACATGTCAAACCAACGTTATGGTGTGATAATCAAAGCACAATATACATGTCAGCCAACCCAGTGCTTCACTCAAGGACTAAACACGTAGAGATAGATCTCTACTTTGTCAGAGAACAAGTTCAGAAAGGAAATTTACATATTAATCACATACCATCTGCTTACCAGAGAGCCGACATACTTACCAAACCCTTGTCTAAACAAAACTTCACAAGATTCAGAAATGATCTGAAAGTTGTTGCTAGTGACGATGATCCAAGTGAATACAAGGAAGCTTCAGAAGCTCAATGCAATAAAGTCAAGATCTTTAGCACAGAAGGCAACAGATCTGCTATCAACATCGACAGCATGTCTAGCAGCAGTAATGAACAAATCACCCTCAATAAAAGTGTTATTCAAGCATCTACTTCAGAGAATCAACAGAACTTCAGCTCATCTCTTAGATCTGCTGCTGACATCAACAGAACGAGAGACAAAAAGATGGAATAAGACTCGCATCTCAAAGAAATCAGAGTATACTCAGTAACATCTCTCACTTGACATGAATTTGAGGTGATTTTTTCCATTTTGGACTGAAGTAAATCTCACATCTCTCACATGGCGGCGCAAAGAAATAGAGAAGCCATGGAAACCCTAACGTCGGTTTGAGGGGGAGTAATGAAATAAGGGTTTCTCTGATTCATTCGTGTTTTGTAATGTATTTTGTATTTGCATACGGGTCTTCAGAAATATGGCCCAAATGCACTCGGCCCAAATACAATTCAGACTGTATAAATATACTGCCGAGTGTAACATTATCATTATTATACACTTTATCTGTTTCATATCAATAAAAATAGAGTTTATCATTCTTTACATCATATCTTAGATTTACTACAACAAATTCTGTATACAGAAATTAATTAAAGCCAATATCAAATCCTTTCAATCACGATTGCACTCAAACTCCATTGTTGTACTAAAAAATTACTGCTGTAATTCACTCTAACCAGCAAGCACATCAATAAAAGATTATCCTTCGAAGTGGATGTAGGTCGGAGATAGCCGAACCACTATAAATCTTGTGTACCTGCTTGTTATTTTTCAATTGTCGTTCTCTACTTTGTCTGGATCTGAGATTTGTGTTAGAATACTGTTGATCTGTATTTATACACTGGTGCTTTCACGATATTTGGGGTTTGTGACCAATTTTGACGCAAACATATGAACCGGGATACCAAACTGAAGCAAACAGATATAATGTAGGTTCTCTTGTGTCACATAAAGAACCAGTGATTAGCTGTTTTATAAAACCAACTCTCACAATTATTGAAAACCACGATTATATGCTTGCCTATCTTTTTCTATGATTGAACCGTTTTTGTTTAATATTTTTCCTCAGCGGTACAAGTCAACTAGATCCAGCTCATGTTTTCCCAATAAACAGTAACTGTATACAACTTCTCCAAGTAACTCCAGTGACTATATTTGTCTAATATAGAGCTGCCACATCAGAAAACTACGTTTGGAAAGAAAAAAAGATATGAAGCATGATTCATTGAATCTGCCAAATTATGTTAAACAAACTAATTGTGGCAACACCGTATATAAAAACATTTATAACGTTTGATAAGTATGAATCAAATGATTGGTGAAGGCTACACTGAATGCCAGTAAGCTGTTTGTTTTGAAGGTATGCAAATGATCTTTCTAAAGCTGATTTTAATGGGTTCAAGTAGGGCTGTCAATGATCTTTCTAAAGGTGATATCTCCATAAACGGATGCAGGCGTGAAAATGAATACATCTGCATCCGAAAATTGTTTGTCCAGTATTTTTCAAAATTATAATTTAAATTATATGTATTTTAGTATAGTGAAAAATATTTATTTATGGTTTTATTGAGTTAGAAATTTGCATTATATGCACTAAATGCTTGTTAACTGTTCAAAATTATTTATTATCATTATATTTGTTTATTTTTAACACTTATATAATCAGTGGGATTGAAAAAAAAGTTTATGTTAAACTAAAATTTTCCATTTATATTTTTTGATTTATCGGTCGTTATCGGATGAGATAATTATCCGATATCCGTCCGTATCTGTGGATGCGGATATCCGATATCTGAAAATTATTTTGGATACAGATGTGGATGTGACACTATCTGCATCCGAAAGTATTCATTGACAGGCCTAGATTCGAGGATCACATTCTAAAACGTGGGCATAGACAAGAGTTCTTGCTTGATTAATTCAAATAAGAATAAGGTGTGCATGCTAATTAACGAGTTCATAGAAAGAGATATTATTTATCAGTCTACATTGCTTATAATCTTTATATGAAAGAACCATGTTAATACCAAGTACATGGCAGAATGTAAAATGACTCTAATTTGAAAATGCTAACAAGATTATCATAGTGCACACTTATGAAAAAGATACACAAGGATGGTTAAATTAATACTGGAAATATGCACGCACGATTATGGAGAAAACAAAAGAGACTAAATATCATATAATCATTTGGTTATTAAACAAAAGAAAACAAACGGGCAGTAGGAGCAATGATATTAAACTCAACATATAATCATTTGGTTATTCCAGCAGTGAGGATCATAGGATCATATATCAACCTTGCAACACCGAAAACGATACATCATTAATAGCTAGGGACTAAGATAATAAGATATATCAGCAGCAGTTGTTGTCCAGTAATCACAAGATAAATATTGTGGATATATTTTAGGATCAGTTGACTAATTCATGTACAACTCATATTCTTAGAACTGACTAATTCTTGTACAGCTCATATTCTTAGAGCTATATATATACAGATTGTAAAGCCTGCGCAGCCGGCAGAGATTCACATTTTTCTAATAAAGTTTATCATGGTATCAGAGCCAATGGTTTATTGATCCTCAAAAATTTTTTTTTTCTTCTTGCCTTTGCCGCTAGTCTGTCGTCGCAGCCTCGTCTTGGCGCACGGTGTTTCAACCTAAGGTCAGTATCTCTTTGATTTTTCTCCATGGGTTCCAGTGGAGATGGTAAACGTCCAATACAATTAATTCATGATGCTTCTTCCATATATTATTTGCATCCATCTGAAGGCCCTAACAATTCATTGTCTAAGTATTTGTTAAAAGGAGACAACTATGATATATGGGAGCAGGCTATTATCAATGCTTTAGAAGGCAAAAATAAATTTGGTTTTATTAATGGTGATTATGATAAACCAACTGATGAAAAAAGTGCTGAATTTGTGGCTTGGAAGGCAAATAATTCCACAATCTGTTCCTGGATTTTCAATTCTGTTGATGAGTCTATTCAACCTAGTGTTGTGTCTCATAAAATTGCAAAAGATATGTGGAAAGATTTAAAGGATCGATACTGTGTTTCGAATGGTCCTCGCCTTAATCAACTAAAATCAGAGTACCATTCGCTCCGTCAAAAAGATCTGTCTGTTGTGTCTTATTACAACAAATTTGTGGCATTGCGGGATGCTCTGTATGGCAAGGAGGATCTGATTTGTGGGTGCACGTGTGCGGCTGCTGCCAAGCTCCGTGCTCGCGTTGAGAAAGACAAGACCCATGATTTTGTGTTAGGACTTGATGATGAGCAATACAAAGCCCTTCGTACTCAAATTCTAAGTATGGATCCTTTTCCCAATTTTAACAAAGCTTTCTCATTGGCATCTCAAGAAGAACGACACAGGAGCATTATTCGTGAGCGCGATGATAAAACTGAAATTGTTAGTTTTGCAGTTCAATCTGATTCTAATTCAGTCACACCTCCTGCCCAAAATACACCTCCAGCTAGTACTAACTCCACTTCACCAATTTGCACTCATTGTGGAAGACGTGGCCATGACTATGAGCGTTGTTATCAACGCATTGGTTTTCCCCAGCGTGGAGGAAAAGGTGGCAAAGGCAGGGGTGGTCGTGGGCGAGGGGGAGCTTCCGGTGGTCGTGGGCAGTCTTTACCATCCCCAGCCACGGCTAATGCTGCACAGCAGGTCGGCAATAGCAGCACCTATACTAATGCCAGTTCTAATGCAGGTTTCTCCAATGAACAGATGCAGCGTTTAATCACTCTCCTTGAGAATGCTCAATCTAACGATAAGTTGTTTGGTAAGTTTAATGGATGTACTTGGCTTCTTGATAGTGGTGCATCTCACCACATGACAGGTACTTTAGAAAATATACTTGATGTTTGTAAAATGCCTCATAGTCCCGTGAGTCTTCCAGATGGTGTGCAAACGGCGGCAACTTCTAAAGGGAGTGTGAAGTTAGGAAATGGATTAGTACTCAGAGACGTTCTATATGTTCCTAATCTCAAATGCAATTTAATTTCTGTTAGACAACTTATTCTCGACTCACATTGTACTGTCACTTTTACCGACCGTCTTTGTATTGTGCAGGACCGCTTAACGAAGATGGTGATTGGTCTCGGTGAGCTAAGGAATGGAGTGTATGTCTTTCGGGAAATGGAGCAAACAATATCGTCTCATGCTACTACGGCAGAATCAGCTCTCCTTTTGCACCGTCGTCTTGGTCACCCTTCGAGTCAACATTTATCTTATGTTAGTACTGTTAGTAAGAATAGCAAAATAAAGAAAGAGTTAGACTCTTGTGATGTGTGTTTTCGTTCCAAACAAACACGTACTGTTTTTCCTTTAAGTGAGAATAAAGCTGATGATTTGTTTAGTTTAATTCACTGTGACCTATGGGGTCCTTATGCAAAATCTTCTTCTGCTGGTTCTCATTATTTTTTGACAATTGTTGATGATTATTCACGCGCGGTTTGGGTGTATCTTATTAAAGAGAAAAGTGAAGTTCCTAGTTGCTTACGTAATTTTTGTGTTATGGTAAAAACTCAATATGACAAGGTTGTCAAAATCATAAGATCTGATAATGGCACAGAATTCACAACTGCACCTTTGTTACAGTTTTATCAAGAAGTAGGAGTATTATTTCAATCCTCCTGTGTGGGTACCCCACAACAAAACGGACGAGCTGAACGAAAACACAGGAATATTCTAGAAGTGGCTAGAGCTTTAAGGTTCCATGCTTCACTTCCTATTCGTTTTTGGGAAGATTGTGTCAAAACAGCAGTTCACTTAATCAACCGAACTCCGACTAAGTTGCTTGAAGGCAAGTCACCATACGAGCTGCTGTTCGGTAAAGCTCCAAATTTGGAGTTATTAAAAGTTTTTGGTTGTTTGTGCTACGCTCATAACAAACCACGAACTAAGGACAAGTTTGCTCCTCGTGGTCGGAAGTGTGTATTTTTGGGGTATCCCTTTGGGAAGAAAGGATGGCGTGTTTATGATTTGGAAACAAGGGAGTTCTTTGTTTCGAGAGATGTTCGATTTATTGAAGATGTATTTCCGTTTTCTACAGAATCTCAAGTTCAAACGCCACAAAATTTAACAATGGAGTTTGCCGATTTAGACTTTGGAGTGCTTGGTAATGCTAGAGATCCAGCACCTGTCTTCGAATTATCCTTGCACGAAGATAGGGGGAGTACCTCGGCTGCTAACCTGTCGGAGCACACACTTGCTCGTGCTCCCCTCGTTTACACGCGTAGACCGCGCACAGCCCAGCAAGCCAGCAGCACACATGAACCTGCACATCAGCCTGCATCTACTGTGCGCATGGACGATGATGAGGCTGTGCAAGCAGACCCCTCACTTGCAGCAAGCAGCACTCCAAGTGCACCTATGCCACATTGTCCACCTCAGTCAGAAGTCTCGACTACTTCTGATAATGCGCCAGCTCCACCGACTCGTCAACGACGCCCCCCTTCTTGGCATACAGACTATATTTGCCACTCAGCTAGACATACACACTCCATCTCCTCTACATCCGAGCCATCACCTTCCTCAGGTATGCGGTTTCCTTTAGCTCATTATGTTACGTATGATAAGTTTAATGCTAGCCACTGTAATTTTGTTACTGCTTTAAGTACTAACAAAGAACCCAGTTCATACAAAGAAGCGTCACAACATGAACGTTGGCGCAAAGCCATGAGAGCTGAGATTGATGCACTAGAAAGAAATCATACGTGGGAGATTACTGATTTGCCTCCCGGGAAGAAACCGATTGGTTGTCAATGGGTGTTCAAAGTTAAACTCAGGTCAGATGGTTCGGTTGAACGAGATAAAGCACGTTTGGTTGTTCTAGGCAACCACCAAAAAGAGGGTCAGGATTATACAGACACTTTTGCTCCTGTGGCAAAAATGGTTACAGTTCGTACCTTTTTAGCAGTTGCTGTTGCTAAAAACTGGGAAGTACATCAGTTAGATGTCAATAATGCTTTTCTTCACGGTGATTTGCATGAGGAGGTGTATATGCGTCTTCCTCCAGGTTTTTCCGGTGCTTCTCCTGGTAAAGTGTGTCGTCTCCGCAAGTCTCTTTATGGCCTGCGACAATCACCTCATAATTGGTTTCATAAGCTTACTGCCTCCCTTCGAAAGTATGGTTTTCGACAATCTCACGCTGATCATACTTTTTTCACATACCGGAAAGGGGGAGATATCTTGTCAGTTCTTGTGTATGTTGATGATATCCTAATTGCCGGAAATAATCCTATCTTGTGCACATCCTTTAAGCGCTATCTAGATAATTGTTTTCATCTTAAAGATTTAGGTCCTTTGAAATATTTCCTTGGCATCGAATGTGCGCGGTCTTCGGAAGGTATGTTCCTCAACCAACGTAAGTATGCGTTAGACATACTAAAGGAGGCCGGTCTTCTTGCGTGCAAGCCTGTTGAGTCACCTTTGCCACAGAATCACCAGCTGGCTTTGTCTACTAGTCCGTTGTTCAAGGACCCAGCACAGTATCGCCGTTTGGTTGGTAGATTGATTTATCTTACTATCACTCGACCCGATTTGTCATATGCAGTACATATTTTGTCTCAGTTTATGCAAGCTCCAAGACAAGATCATTTTGATGCTGCTACTCGTGTGTTGAGGTACCTGAAAGGTCATCCAGGTCAAGGTTTAATGTTACGAGCTGATTGTGATTTGCAACTTTATGCCTTTTGTGATTCGGATTGGGCTAGTTGTCCTATCTCTCGGCGTTCTATTAGTGGATACTTTGTGACTTTGGGACGTTCTCCTATTTCATGGAAGACAAAGAAGCAATCAACTGTCTCCCGTTCGTCTGCAGAGGCTGAATACCGCGCCATGGCTCATACTTGCGCTGAGGTTAAATGGCTACGACTTCTGTTGGCTTCACTTGGCGTCCAACATCACCAACCAGTTCGCTTGTTCTGTGATAATCAAGCTGCTATCCACATAGCTTCCAACCCGGTTTTTCATGAACGCTCAAAGCATATAGATATCGACTGTCATTTTGTGCGGGAATTGTTGCTACGTGGTGTGATATCTATGGCGCATGTTGGTACTAAATTTCAGTTGGCAGATATGTTCACCAAGGCACTTGGTGTCCAAGCTTTTTCTTTCCTATTGTCCAAGTTGGGCGTTCGTGATCTTTACGCTCCCACTTGAGGGGGAGTATTGTGGATATATTTTAGGATCGGTTGACTAATTCATGTACAACTCATATTCTTAGAACTGACTAATTCTTGTACAGCTCATATTCTTAGAGCTATATATATACAGATTGTAAAGCCTGCGCAGCCGGCAGAGATTCACATTTTTCTAATAAAGTTTATCAATAAAGAATACAGAACATAGTCCAAAATTAGTTTACAGAAATAACATAGTAACAAACAAAATCCGCTATGAATTACTGAGTAACACATGGAAATCGTATTGAAAGCATCTCAACAGTTTGAATATATCAAAGAATATTGCATGAATCATATGGTTGTGCAGCTTCTGTTTATCATCAATACTTGTGATGTACATAGACATCAGTATTGGCAACCATTAACAAATGCTTGGGAACTAGCAGATCAGCATGAGTCGATTTTTTAATTCCTTATTTCAGCAAATTTGTTCCAATTGGATTACTAAAAAAACAAATTAATCGTGATGTTTTCTCGAGGTTGTGACATTTTGCAGCTGAAAACAATTTAAACACATTCTAAGAAAATTAGACATGAAATATTAGTGCTACCTAAAAACTGTATACAATCGTGAATTTTTATTTTATTTTATAAAAAACCTATTATTAAACATATACACAGTCTAGTTTACGAGTGTAACTACAAAATTTGATCAGGGAAAAACAATCATCCAATCCAATGGATTTAAAGGCTAATCTTGTTCAAAAGAGAAACTCTATTCAAGGTTAGTTGCCTGAATAACGAATCCAATCCATTTTCTAAATGATCAAATCTCTCCATCTGGGTTGAGTACTTAAGCCTATTATCATCAAGACAAGCCACCTTTTTGTCTTTTGATATAAAGCCCCACCCTTTTGCTTCTGTTTTGGGCATGGAGTAAAAAGAGAAGACAGATTGAAGAAGAGAAGTTGAAACCTCTCTTAATTCTATCAACATTCTCAAAACACCATGTAAATCAGAATATTTTTCTTGTGATTTCCTTAAAGATTTGAAAGAGTTTCTGACATCCATTTGTGCCTTCTTCAATGAACATGCGTAAATTTTCAACACACTTTCTAGCTATTTATCTTTTCTTCGAAAAGCCAGGCTATGTTCTCGAGCATGTTCCATCAGAATAACCAAATAATCGCGAATGTTACTATAAAGGTCCAAAAGTTTTAATGGATTGATCAAGCTCTTCTCCACCCATTTTTTGTTTTGACCAGTGCAGAGTGTTTATCGATTGCTTGGCAATTGGATGAAAATCTCCGTAGTTTCGTACATTTTACTGATTTCTTTCAAACTATTGTTCAACTTTTCTGGAGTTGCACGTGAAGATGAAGCCGCATTTTTTTTAAGTTCCTTTACATCTTCTTCAATTCAAGGGCATCAGGTTGTGATTCGGAAGGTAAGCTTACGGAACTAGTATGAAATTTTTGAGTATCCATCTTAAATATGAACAACTTACTAGTAATATGAGAATGAATGAGACAAAGATCAACTGATATGCTTTTTAAGCCAAATGCCAACAGTTTATATAGCATGAACAAAAAAGAGGAAATGGAGACACAACGAACATTGGGCAGCTAAGCATGTCATGTGATTCTAATGTGTACGTGTGAGCTTAAATTGTGGTTGTAAAGCCACAATTCAGAATCTAATATTATATTTATCGAAGTCAAAGGTTGCTTGTCTCCTTAGCAACTACATAAACAAATGTCCGACAGAATGGGTGAGATGTCCATGTGGTTGGAGTAGTGATAAACCTTTTTCAATATAATACAAAATACCACGCATGATATTTGCATATTAATTAGCACCTATAAGCATGACGAATGCATATAATATACAGAGACATGTATATAAAATATGTTATGAAATAGTAACAAGATTTTAGCTGCTTTGATACAAGCAAGCAAATTTTCAAATTTATAACATGTTGATTTTAAAAGAATAAATAAGAAATGATGCTTCGAATCCTTATTAATAGTTGGAGTAGGTTCACGTTTTTTGGTCCAGCAGCGAACTTCCCAAAATATCCTTGTTAAGTGTAGATGAAATCGCAACTTTGGACCCCGTTAACATTAAATGTTTACATTTATTTTCATTTGAAATTTCAAATATATAAATGAGATCGAGAACTCGAATTTCAATTCCAAAAAATATATTTATATCTGTCTCTTTAAATTTGTGTTTACTAAAATAATATGCCAAATCAGAATTTAATTGTTTGAGATCATATTATATTTTTGTTAAAAGATACTTACATAGTACATACGCATGTGCTTGCTCATTAAACCAAATTTTCTTTACAAGAAATTACATACAAAAAGCAATCACAAATATTCTATTAAAAAAACCTGATAAGCATATGGACATGCCATAGAATGAACCTGTACTAGAATAAATAAATGAAAAGTCCTCAATTAGTATCAAATAAGCAAGTAGCCTTAGAAGTTAAAGTACTTGCTAATTCATTTTAATGCCTTACTGTGATATATGGGATTTTTGAGTCAGTTTGGACAGGAAGTATACATGAGAATGTGATGAAGGAAAGTCTAATGGTTTCAATTAGAGTTTTTGAAGTCCAACAGAATCGATTCATGATTTTTTTTTTCTTCTTCTTTTACACACACACACGGAAGCACATAAGAACATGCATAAGAAAATCATTCCAATATATGCTAAGTAAACAGACAAATGTTATGATTATAATATGAATCATATTGATCTAAATATATTACAGTTGGAGATACAAAATTGTTTAAGGAAAAGCCAAAAGGCAATCCACGATACCTAAAGACTAATTATGTTCAAAAGAGATACTCTATTCAAGATTAAATGTCTGTATAAGCAATCCAATCCTTCTTCTATATCCACAAGACTCTCCATTTCTTTTGGGTATTGAATCTTATCATCAACGCAAGCCACCTTCTTCTTTTTTGATATAAATGACCATCCTTTAAATTTTGTTTCAGGCATTGAGAAAGAAGTGAAGATAGATTGAAGAAGAGAGGTTGTGACATCTCTTATTTCTATCAATAACCTAATCACTATATGCAAATCTGAATCTTTACTCTGGGTTTTCTTTAAAGATTTGAGGTAGTTCTTGATATCCTTTTGTGCCTTCTTCAATGAACATGCATAATCTTTCACTCCACTTACTAGCAATTTCTCTTTTCTACATAGAGCCAAGCTAAGTTCTTGAGCTTGATCCTTTACTAGAACCAAGTAATCGCGAAAGTTGGTGCAAAGGTCCAAAACTTTAATGGATTCATCAAGTTCCTTCTCCATCCATTTCTTGTTTAAGGTATTGAAAATTACTCCTTGGTTACTTGGCAACTGAAGGATCACCTTAATGCTCTCATAGATGTTTCCAATTTCTCTTAAACTATTTTTCATTCCTTCAATTGTTGCACCTGAGGATGAAGCCACAATTGCTTTAAGTGCCTTTATCTCCTCTTCAATTCTAATTGCCTCTTGTTGTGATTTAGAAGGTAAGCTTATGGATCTAACGTGGAATGTTTGAGAAGCCATCTCAAATAAATAGTTAAGTATGAGAATGAAGAAAGAAAAGACAGCCATCTGCTTATATAGCAAGAAAAATGAGAAGAGATGGGAACATAACGAATATTGGCAGCAAACTAAGTCATGTGACTTCAATGTGTATAGTTTTAGCTCAAATCATGGTCATGAAGCCAGCTTCAAGATACGAAATATTATATTACAAGAGTCCTGGATCCTAAATTAAAGATGGGTAATCCTGCACGAGTGCTATTCTTTTATTGTGGAAAGGCCATCGAGATCTGTTGTTGCTTGTCTCTTCAGAAAAAATATGAGTCACCAAGATATGTTGATTAATTAAACATGAACAGATATCTGACAAGTTGGGTGAAAGATTCACATGATTGGAGTAATGATCAACTCCTACCTATATCTTATAAAATACAACACATGATACTTACTAAAAATATAAATCACAGCTCAATTTTGTCGAGTATGTATGAAGAACCCAATAGGTTGGTCTGTCTAACTATATCTGTAGAGTGTAGGTTAAACCTTTCTGAGAATTATTATATAAGAGTTAGTACCTTCGACCTGCATAAATATATATTTGACACTGGGGAGATGACCCATAGTCTTTTCACAGTTGAACTTCTTAAATAAGCACGTTTCCAGCTCACTTATAATATGCATCTTGCATCAATATATTGAATTACATTTTATGAAGTGTAGTGCTAAGCGCTACCGATGTTTTTTTATTCCTCACACCAGAGTTGTCAAGAACTAGAACACTACATGGACACCATGTTTTGATCAATTTAGTGCTAAGAACATATGACGTGGAGTAGTAATGATGTTTATCACAAACAAAGAACAGCAAACTTTAACCTTGGGCCACTGTATTTTCAGTTCAATGCCCATGTTACTGAATGTAAGACTTATCAGTATAAAGCCGGACACGACAAGTTTATATGCTAGCGAACTAAATATTCAAGATTGGGACTAGAAATAAGTGATGTTCTACCCAATCTTCAGTCACGAGTAATTGGTTTATGACTTTCGGACATAGAAACTCCAAACATTTTATTTTGTTGCAAAGGTTATTATATAATTTTTATGTCTTCGCCAATATTGGTTTAAATGTGTTGTGATGGCTGGTGCCAACATTGGTTTAAATGTGTTTTCTTGGTCGGTGCCTATATTGCAAGAACTGACTAGAGGTGATTAACTACCATACTTATGTTCCCTGTCTTTTTTTTACAGCAACATTGTTTGGAAAACCTGTAATAAATTAACAGCAAGATGGAAGCATGGCACATGCAATATTCATCATTTATTATCAGAAAGAATCCGTTTGAAAGAAATATATCATCATCTTTCTTAATTGTTCAATACATGATTTATTGGTCGTTAAATCATAAAAAATAACACCTACCATGGCTTAAAAAAATTGATGTGGGTGATGGAAGGAAAATCTTATTTTGGCATAACAAATGGATAAGTGACATTGCTTTGAAAAATCTTTATCCAGATCTGTTCTTAATTTCTTCTGATCAAAATGCTAGGGTAGCTGATTTGTACATCCTCAAGGAAAGTGAATTCAAATGGAATCTAAATTTTAATAGAATGCTAGAAGGTGTTAGTCTTATTCAATATTTTAAGCTTGTCAGGTTACTTGATCAAGCCTCTCTAGAAGATTGTCTGGATGAAGCAGAATGGTTATTTGATAGCAGTAAGGAATTTAAAGTAAAGTCTATCTACGAACTTGTGAATTTTGGGGGTTTGAAAATTAAGTATCACAAAATTTTGTGGAAAGCTCATGCTCCACCGAAGATAAAACTGCATATGTGGCTGGTTATCAATAAGAAGTTAAATACCAAAGTTCTTCTCAATCATAAAGGAATGAATTTAGATACAAAATGTGTTTACTGTTGTTATAGAGATGAAGATATAAATCACCTATACTTTCAATGCCCTTTTACCTATCTTCTTTGGATCAATTGCCTGAAAGATCTTCAAATTGCTAATGTTCCTCACTTCTATGATTAATATTGGTATTGGGAGGAAGATAGAAGATCTATATCTGAACCTAACCTGCTGATAGATGCCTTGTTGATTTGCTTAATTTAAGCTTATCATGGGTTATATGGATTGAAAGGAATAATAGGTGTTTCAATCAAATTTCTAAACCTTTTGAAATTTTAATCAGAAATACTATTTCTAATATTGCATTCTGGATAGGTAGCATTGGTTTATATGGTCAGGAATGGAGGCTCATTCTGCCTGAGCTGGAAAGAAGAGTCAAGGAAAGTCAAGACACTATTGGCAAAAGAGTGGCGAAGAGAAGGCGAGGAAATGAAGATGTTATCTGATGTTATCTATGTATATTTTATATGTGTCTGGTTGCAATATGTACTGCAATTAATATGTAGTGTGTGTTGTATGTAGTTAATATGTAGTGCTTGCTTTGGTTAGTTTTGATGGGTAAAACTTGGGGTTTTGTGTTGTAGTTGTATGTAATTGTTTGTGTTTGCAACTGCTGTACTAGTATGATGGTTATGATATTTATAGGCTGGGTTTATCCCATCCTTTTGTCTCAAAAAAAAAAATTGATGTTTCATCCACGACTCTGTTTATATAACATATTTGGTATCGTGAATCAACATATTTTACATCACTCCTTGATTTTCTTTCAAATTATAGCATGTGAAAGGATGGCATTCTTTGATGGTTGAATTATCAGGAAAACAGCCCTGCTGCAATTAAAGTATCAAAAATTCTCCCCAAGATAATTTCACGAATTTCCACCAAAATTCAAGTTAAGAACTTAATTTTCTATATAAAAAAACAAAAAAGAGAATAACACGGATTTATCCTAAGCTTTGCATCACATGTGCAATAAAGAGTAAACAACCATGTATTAAACTTAAACGGCGCTAAATAAGTGAATGCATGATAGCATATACCTCGTAAAATCTCTCTTCGGCAAGCTTGGCCTTGATGGTTTTTTTATTCCTGTGGTAAATTGTCATTTCTGTCTGTTTCCGTTCTAAGACATTTCATCGAACGAGTAATGCTCGCCACATCAGTAACTACTTTTGTTTAATGAGATGCTGAATCCAAAAAATTTACCATGTAAACGCCGGTTACAAACAGGCTTCAGTCTAGAGCTGGCCCAAGATTGTTTTGATCATAATAATAATAATAATAAACTGTTAAAAGGTACGCACATGATTAGAATACCAAAACAAAAAACTGTTACATTCAACCTAAACTACCTATAAATGTCCATCTATATATATTATCAAAACTTGGTATGACGCCCCACCTCTATGCTCACAATAACAAAGAGTATTAAAAAAAATACTGTCTGTTATCACGAAGAATGGGCTGGATAGGAGCGGCCATCCGTAGTTAGGCCTTACACTAGTATTGGTTATCTCGATAGGAGTGGTATATATATTTATTTTTCATCTCTTTGTTTATCTACTCCCATCGACATATTCAATTCCAGTGTAAAACGAACTACGATGATTCATAATAGTTTAGGACAGCATATATAATAATAACACAGATAAGCTAAACGCAGAACACAGATAATATAAAATCTCATATATATATATATATATATATATATATATATATATATAACTAAAGTCAGTTACAATACATGTGATACAATGCATGTGATACAATTACAACTGTTGACACTGGAAGTTACATATACAAGTACATTATTGTAAATAATATACATGAATACACATCATCCTATAAAATAACACTAACGACTCCAAAAGATATGAAGAGACTTCATAGCTCAAGCAGCATCCCAAAGCGAGATATCAACAGCCTGAAATAACTCGGTGTGACCCGAGTATTAATTCAAAGGAAAATAATACGCGGGCCAGTCTAATTCAAACTCAGTTATTAATGCACGAAAGCAATAATAATTAAATAATAATTAGATGACAATCACAATAAATCTCGCATATCCAATCATTCAATAAGGAAATCGGATAACGGTAAATATAACACGTAACAGCATTAAACAACAAATCAGCAAATTCAAATCATCAACAAAGATAAATAAAAGGATTATCAATGAAGATAATTTAGAAAACAACAGAATTGCCTAAATAGCAATTAACAGCAAGTGGCCAAAGCAAAACTCAAGCCAGTGAAACAACATAAACAACAAAATCTAATTATCGATACAATAATTAGAAAACACATAACCTAATTATCTACTAGATAATTAGATATCAACAAAATAATCAAATTAAACCAAAAATCAAAATACAATTTCACAGTTGTAATGAATTGGACACATGAAACAATTCAAGCAATTGAAATTATCGATTAAAACGTCAATTCTGATTTGGCTGCAGTACACGCTCATGTGCACTGCCTCGCCACTACAATGATGAAATATGCAAAAGATCAATGAATCAGAAGCAAATGGCACCAACTCAAATCAAAATGAACCAGAAGGAACTGCAACAGCAGGAATGAGCACAGCATCCACCCAGTAACCATCAAATGAACAAAGTGCACAAGAATGCACAATGAAAGTTCACAAACGAGCACAAGGTCAAACCCGAGCTTAAAAGCTGGATTCAACACACGTGTAATTCCAAAAATCAAGATGAAACTCCGGTGAAATCAAAATGAAAGTGACATGCACAAGCACAAGAACATGTCAGAGAAGCAAGTGCATCACAAACCAAACAGGGGCAAAACTGCAAACAAATACAAACTGCCTCGATGTATACATATGGTCCAACTGTGCACCAGATAGACCTGTGAGCAACAAGTGGCCAGGAGCAAATGAAGTACACAAGTATATCCAGGCATCAAGCTTAAACAACAGTAAAGTATGAATGCCACGACTGGTCAGAGAAATAAGCAATCAAAGTCAAGTGCTTTCAAATGAACTCGACCAAATCACTTCAAATAAAACAAAGTACAAACTGGTATCAAAATAGTTCACCAGGTCTCGACATGAAGTTCAACCGCAATGAAGCTTGCCCAAACCATACTACATGAATGCACAGCATACACATAAAAATGCAACATGAAAACAACACAAGATCCATGCATATGAAGCAACTAGACCTGACTGGAGTGTTCAGACATTCCAAACACACAGTGAAAATGTGGTTGCAGTGAAGACTCAAAGCAACTCGAAGAATGTATATGTGCATCACATACTTGAAGACCAGAGCAATCACAGTGAAACCCAAAGCATTTAATAGTTATAACAAAGTCAGGTCTGAGGTCAATTCTTAAAGAAAATGCAAAGTCAAATTTCAACGAAGTCAAGGTCGAACCTTTTTACAGTAGTAGTTTCAAAATAATCAAGGCAAAGCAAAGCCATATATGCCAGAAACTCAAATCCATGGTATTTAGATAATCAAAGAAGTTATAAATGCATATGAACTCCAATATTGTTGGTGAACCATGGAGCTAAACAAAACTGAAATGCAGCAAGCACTCGAGTTAACAGAAGTGTATTAAACACCATCATATAAACTACTATCAAAATATACTTAAGACGAGTTCAAAAAATCATGGTACAGTAGTCAAGTTACATGCCGAAGTCAGGTAACAGCAAGGTGATCCATCAAGTCAAGTTAAATGTCAATCACAAAATATTTTCACAAAATCTAGTTTGCAAACCAAGTCAAAGACAACTGCACTTTCAAATCAAACTATGCCGAAGTCAACAAAAATTCACGGAACCAAAATTTCTAGAGAATCAAAACCGTGTTATTCAATTAAATTGAAAAAAATCAGTAATCATCTCGAACATCCAAACGAAGATCGAATGTCCGAGCATAGTATTGACGAAATCAAACAATTGTATACAAACGAAAATCAAAGAATTCAAACCCTACAAAAACTTAAGATTGAATTAGAGGTGTGAGTGAAAATCACTCACCTTATTTCAACGAGCGCAAATCCAAAGATCGAAAAGTTCATAGTCGAAGCCGTGGCCCTCAAGAAATCGAGCGGAGTCAAAAACCCTAGCAGCCATTGTCCTTTTTTTTTCCGTTTGCTTTGATGGGCTTGCGAAAAATGAATAAAGGAGGAACGGGTATCTGCTTGATATAACGCGGCACCAAGAATAATAAAAGAAACGTGGGCCAAGATTAAATTTTAAAGCACGCATAACTCTTAACAGCAATTAGCCAGCAGAATTAATCGCCAAATGACGATAATTAACTGGTGCAAAACCTCGGGTAGTTACAGACTCCCCTCCTTATAAAAATTGCGTCCCTGCAATTTTCATAATTAAAGTCGTCAATAACAATTATTTTTCTAACATAAACTGTTTAAGCTAGAAAAATAAAGGCCAAGAATACAAATGCCAAAGAATTCTTTTAATTTCATAAAAGAAATTCACAAATTCTCACAAAATCTAATTATCAAATAGATAATCAGAAACAACAAAACTGAATAAATACAATTATCAATAATATTTAATTATCAATTAGATAATTAGAATACAGAAATTACAAAACAACAATATCTAATTATCGATACGATAATTAGAAAACAGCAAAAATCTAATTATCAACAAGGATAATTAGAAAACACGAATCACAAATCACAAAACCGCAAATATCTAGTTATTAACCAGATAATTAGAAAACACGAACTTCATAATCAACAAACTCTAACTATCAACAGAGATAAATAAAAGAATTATCAATGATGATAATTAGAAAACAGCAATTCAATATACTCAACATAATCTAGAAATCAATAAATGATAACTAGAAAATCTTCATAATCAACAAAATTAGCAAATATCTAATTATCAACAAAGATAATTAAAACTCAAATCAACAAATATCTACTTATCCAAAACGATAATCAGAAAACAACAAATATTTAATTATCGAAAACGATAATCAGAAAACATCAAATATCTAATTATCAAAAACGATAATCAGAAACATCAAATATCTAATTATCAAAAACGATAATCAGAAACAACAAATATCTAATTATCAAAAACGATAATCAGAAACAACAAATATCTAATTATCAGAAACGATAATCAATTATCAAAAACGATAATCAGAAACATCAAATATCTAATTATCAAAAACGATAATCAGAAACAACAAATATCTAATTATCAAAAACGATAATCCGAAAACATCAAATATCTAATTATCAAAAACGATAATCAGAAACAACAAATATCTAATTATCAAAAACAATAATCAGAAACAACAAATATCTATTTATCAAAAACAATAATCAGAAACATCAAATATCTAGTTATCAAAAACGATAATCAGAAACAACAAATATCTAATTATCAAAAACGATAATCATAAACAACAAATATCTAATTATCAACAAAGTAAATTAGAACTCAAATCAGCAAATATCTAATTACCTATAGATAATTAGAAACAACAAATATCTAGAAATCAATTAAGATGACTATAAAATCAACATAAAAGGTGGATCGATCCCAGCAGATGGCGAGTTTTAGCTACGCCGCACGTGCATCTCAGATGGCCGAAGCCTACCAATTACTATAAATTTTGGCGCCCATCAGATGACCCGAAGGTCCGTAGAGTGACCCGAAGGTCTAATACTGGTATTTGACCCGAAGGTCTAATACTGGTATTTGACCCGGAGGTCCATCAGACGACCCGAAGGTCTAGTAGAGTGGCCCGAAAGACCAACAAATGACCCAAAAGTCCAGCAGAGTGGCCCGAAAGCCCAACAAATCATCAGAATCATCAAACAGCAGATGTTTCAATTAATGAGTCCGGAATTAACCGAAATAGTAAAAGTGTGGTTCCATACTCCGCACCTTTGCTAAATCGTTTAAATCTCTTCATCGTTTCCTTGAAAGTGCAAAATTGTGTATTTTATATAAATAACATTTTACGTTCTCAAACGGACAAGTCCGGAATTAAGCGAATCAGTAAAAGTAAGGGTTCATAGTCCTCGGTTTTGCTAAATCGTTTAAATCGCTTCCTCGTTCTTTTGAAAGCGCAAACAGTAAAAAAAAAATTGGAATTTTTTTTATTTTAGAACACGTGATTAAAACAGAAACATCTGTAGAAGTTTTCGACAAGGAAATTGCACTTCTCAAGACATCGTTAAAACGGATCTCAAAATCAGTGCTGCGGGATAACCGCTGGAAAATTCACTTTAAATTTGACGGTTACTGAAGTCAAAGCGACAATAATTTTTATACGTCAAAATTTCATCAAATTAATTCGCACCAAAATATAATACCGGTGTAAAAATCCCGTTATAAAATAACGGCAACGAAATACGTTTTAAAACCAAACACCGGTTCAACGTAAAATTAATGCAGTAACGTGCAACTCATATTTGCACGCACACTACAAGATGAACAAAGAAATCACTCGATTATATCTTTAATGAAGATAATTTAAAACAGCAAAAATCTCAACAAAATCACATAACTGCAATCGCTGCGGATCCTCAAATCGGATTCGAAATTTTTAAAGAAAACAAAAATAAACACATCTATGTAACAACACAATGAAATTTATTTCATTTTCATATTTTGATTTTTAAATCAAAAGGGTTATCAGCTGTACTCAGCGAAGACAGTCTCACTGTTTCCGCTGCACACTCTGATAAACAGAACACAAATTAATTAATCATCAAAACACAATTTCACTTTTATTTTTAAATAAAGATATTTAAAAATTTCATCATAATTTCAAAACTTTAGTTTTGACTCAAAGCACAATTAAAAACATTAACAAATAGTAGTAACACATGTTCTACCTAAGTTATGTTCTATATTATGTCCATAAACCCATCGCTCTGATACCAATTGTGACGCCCCACCTCTGTGCTCACAGTAACAAAGAGTATTAAAAGGAAATACTGTCTATTATTATGAAGAATAAGGCTGGATAGGAGCGGCCATCCTTAGTTAGGCCTTACACTAGTATTGGTTATCTTGATAGGAGTGGTATATATATATATTTATTTTTCATTTCTTTATTTATCTACTCCCATCGACATATTCAACTCCAGTGTAAAACGAACTACGATGGTTCATAATAGTTTAGGACAACATATATAATAATAACACAAATAAGCTAAACGCAGAACACAGATAATAGAAAATCTCATATATATATATATATATATATATATATATATATATAGCTGAAGTCAGTTACAATACATATGATACAATACATGTGATACAATTACAACTGTCGACACTAGAAGTTACATATACAAGTACATTATTGTAAATAATATACATGAATACAAATCATCCTATAAAATAACACTAACGACTCCAAAAGACATGAAGAGACTTCATAGCCCAAGCAGCATCCCAAAGCGAGATATCAACAGCCTAAAATAACTCGGTCTGACCCGAGTATTAATTCAAAAGAAAATAATACGCGGGTCAGTCTAATTCAAACTTAGTTATTAATGCACGAAATCAATAATAATTAAATAACAATTAGATGACAATCACAATGAATCTCGCATATCCAATCCTTCAATAAGGAAATCAGATAATGGTAAATATAACACGTAACAACATTAAACAGCAAATCTGCAAATTCAAATCATCAACAAAGATAAATAAAAGGATTATCAATGAAGATAATTTAGAAAACAACAGAATTGCCTAAACAGCAATTAACAGCAAGTGGCCAAAGCAAAACCCCAAGCCAGTGAAACAGCATAAACAACAAAATCTAATTATCGATACGGTAATTAGAAAACACATAACCTAATTATCTAGTAGATAATTAGATATCAATAAAATAACCAAATTAAACCAAATCAAAATACAATTTCACAGTTGTATTGAATTGGACACACGAAACAATCCAAGCAATTGAAATTATTGATTAAAACATCAATTCTGATTTGGCTGCAGTACACGCTCACGTGCACTGCCTCGGCACTACAATGATGAAATATGCAAAAGATCAATGAATCAGAAGCAAATGGCACCAACTCGAATCAAAATGAACCAGATGGAACTGCAACAGCAGGAATGAGCACAATATCCACCCAGTAACCATCAAATGAACAAAGTGCACAAGAATGCACAATGAAAGTTCACAAACGAGCATAAGGTCAAACCCGAGCTTAAAAGCTAGATTCAACACAGGTGTAATTCCAAAAATCAAGATGAAACTCCGGTGAAATCAAAATGAAAGTGACATTCACAAGCACAAGAACATGTCAGAGAAGCAAGTGCATCACAAACCAAACAGGGGCAAAACTGCAAACAAATACAAACTGCCTCGATGTATACATA
Source organism: Allium cepa (assembly GCA_030765085.1). NCBI lineage: Eukaryota > Viridiplantae > Streptophyta > Magnoliopsida > Asparagales > Amaryllidaceae > Allium > Allium cepa. The sequence goes on from CM060944.1 coordinate 137,651,857, forward strand.
TGGTCAAACTGTGCACCAGATAGACCTGTGAGCAACAAGTGGCCAGAGGAGAAAATGAAGTACACAAATATATCCAGGCATCAAGCTTAAACAACAGTGAAGTATGAATGCCACGACTGGTCATAGAAATAAGCAATCAAAGTCAAGTGCTTTCAAATGAACTCGACCAAATCACTTCAAATAAAACAAAGTACAAACTGGTATCAAAATAGTTCACCAGGTCTCGACATGAAGTTCAACCGCAATGAAGCTTGCTCAAACCAGACTACACGAATGCACAACATACACATAAAAATGCAATATGAAAACAACTCAAGATCCATGCATATGAAGCAACTAGACCTGACCGGAGTGTTCAGACATTCTAAACATATAGTGAAAATGTGGTTACAGTGAAGATTCAAAGCAACTCGAAGAATATATACGTGCATCACATACTTGAAGACCAGAGCAATCACAGTGAAACCCAAAGCATTTAATAGTTATAACAAAGTCAGGTCTGAGGTCAATTCTTAAAGAAAATGCAAAGTCAAATTTCAACGAAGTCAAGGTCGAACCTTTTTACGGTAGCAGTTTCAGAATAATCAAGGCAAAGCAAAGCCACATATGCCAGAAACTCAAAGCCATGGTATTCAGATAATCAAAGAAGTTATAAATGCATATGAACTCCAATACTGTTGGTGAACCATGGACACTACAAGAAAAACCATTTGTAGTTGCAAAAATTGGTGGCTTTTCTTTCTAAATGCAACCAAAAAGTATTTCCCTAAAAAATATAAATGCGGCTAAAAAGATTTCACGTTCCCGCTTTGCACCCACGTAAACTAAAAAATATTTCATGAATTTTTTTGATTTACTGTCACGTTTCCGTTTAGAATTTCTTCCGCTTTATATTTCCCCTTTCACTCTTTTATTCTCAATTTCCACCCGCTTCTCAAACCCTAGTTCTTTTACCAATCACTCTCAAATGCTAAATTAAATTGTGGCCATAGTGTCAGATCCCTCTTCGAGCACGCGATCGAAGCACAGCTCATCGCCAGCAGTCAGATCCCTCCTTTGAAGCCTTCATCCATAAGTTACCCTTTTGCATATTTCGCCTCCCATTTCTTAATGATTCGGGTAATTTCGATCCTTTTTGATCCAGTTTTTTATATTTTCAAACCTATTACAAATTTAACTGCTTAATTTGTCTGATTTGCATACATCTTCGTTCCCTACTTCAACATCTTAATCTTCGAAACCGACGTTGTTGCTTCATTGCTTTTCACCATCCTCATTTCAGGTATCATTATCCTTCACTTTTATATTTTTTATTGTTATCTTATCCATACCTTAGGATCTAATGATGATTTGGGCTGGTTTAAGATGTAGAGTGCTTTTTTTATGATTATTTGAGATTTGGATGTAATGTTCTGATTTGTTAGATGATTCGATCTGAATAAAGAAATGTTGATTTAATTAAAGAAATGCACCGCACGTTGCTATTTTGCAAAAATACCATCATGTCTTCATGCACTTTCAAGCCATATGATGAGAATTTAGAAACTGATTGCGTTCTACCCATGTCTTGAGAACCAAATATGTTCTGGAAAATGCTGAATTGTTGAGTATAATGATTTTTGGAAATGGACATACCCCATATTCAATTAAAATTGTAATGTGTACCATATCAATTATTTAAGACATTAATTACCATTGAATTTTTTAATTTACACGGGTCTTCGCACACTTTCGAGCCTACTAAGTTTTATCAATGGTTACTTAATTTTAGCAATTTAGATGAGATACTTATCTTAGCAAGATAATTATATTTATTCCTTATCAAGATGTCTCAACCTAAAAAAAATCTTGATTTCTGCTTATATGGACATGCCTATGGAAATGCTATCGCTTTGGATTTTTCAACTGTTAGAAGCTGCCCTACATAACTGAAAGCAAGGACTTTCTCAATATATCAAAAAGGAAAGCAAAAGAAACTCTAGAAGAATTATCAAGGTGTCTTTCTTTGATCAGTGCTTTTGCTTATGATTGTTTTCTTCACATGTATAATATTAAATTTAGGCAAGTCTAATTTTAAAAAAGTTGGTAGACGAAATTTAAGGATATAATGAAACGCCTGTAATTATTTATATGCATAACATGACTTAATTTTTGAATACATAATTATTTAGTATGTAATTAATTTGTTAAAAGTTGGCAGCCATTCCTTGTAATAATTATTTTAGGGCAGGAATTTGACTGACAACTAGTACTGTTATTGATAAATGAAACGTTTCATCTTTGGTATGCTTTTTAATATTAGAGATGACATTTATTGTTTGATTTTTGAGATCATTGCTGCTTCAAAATTATGTGAAGATCAAGCAGATCTGTCAAATGAGAGCATTTTAGAATTATTTAAAACCATGAAAACTGCATAAGTACCTCATTATCAGGTTTTAATATTTTATGCACTCCCAATAGGAGATGTTTGGCATTAATGGCACACAAAAAAGATGGGGTTCATAGATGCCTGGTTAGGAAAAAGATTACTTCAAGTTGCATGATTCTATTTTGACCATGACTTAAATTTTTTGATCTTTTCACACTCAAGAGATCCTTACCAAATAAACCTAGACTGAGCACACATTATGTCATTAATAGTCCTAAACATACTGAACTCAACTTATGATGATGGTTGACTCTTGTAGCGTCAAATGTTATCTTTTGTATAATCATCTTCCTTGACGACCATGTTGCAATGAATGTACATTTTACTCTAGTCCTTGCATTCTGTCAACTATATATGCACTGAAATTTGTAAAAGGATCTAAAAGAAAGAAATGATCATTAATTCATTAAGGTGATCTTTTGTGTCATCAATTCCTAATTTAGAAAGTTACTTCCTCGTTGATGTTTATTTTATCGATCTAAATATTTGTTTAGCAGTAGTCTTGCTTGCAATAGTTAGATTATATACACACACACTAATAAGAAATAGTTACCTTTGTGTATGCATTAATGACACTTCAACCTTCAGCAAAATAAAAATCAAGAAAAGACAGCCTCACAAAATATGCCAACAAAACACTGATTAGAGATTCTAGAGCATTTCAAATAGAATGCAATAGAAAGAGTCAGATACCATCTAATCTAAAACCACCCTAAAAACATATAAGAGTTTCAACCTATTTCAGGAAAATAGTATTTGAACATCGTGTTTGAACATCATGTTTCATGCTAAGTCTGTTTTTGGACTTGTGTTTGAACATCATGTTTCATGCTGAGTCGCTTATTATGAACTGTATTTTCTTTTTTATAATTTATTTTGATTGATTGGTATACCTATATATTGGTTTGTTAAAATAGGATTTCTGACTTAATCGAGACTATTGAGCTGGAAAATCTATTGATAAATGCATGCATAACTATGCATTCTGTCGAGGCAAGAAAGGAGAGTAGAGGTCCTAGAGGAGCATATGCCCATGAAGACTTTACATTTGGACTGATTTCACAAATATAGGCTCATTCTTTATAGTTATGTCTAATTTCTTAGTGATGTGATCTCTTTTTTTGCAGAAAAGGGATGATGGAAACTGGATGTAACATACAGTGGGGTCAGTATTATTTTTTGTTCAATTTTAGTGCTTCATTACACTTGCATCAAATGATGTATACCGATAGAGATTATGATAGTAGATTGATCACAGAAGATTATAGGTGACACCTCAGTTTTTTTTTTCTATTCAAAATTGGAATAAGAGATGTTATTCAGTTATGAGTGTACAGTGTAAGGGCAGATTCAATTTGTTGTCTGATGTTGTATGGGGGATAACTGATTTGGGTTATGTTGTCATTCATGGAACTATTGATGCTTGAAATGATCAAGCAAATTTGGTACTTACTTTTATCTTTCATTTTTTTTTGTTCTGTAATTTGAGTATTTCTAATGTTTTCTTGTGTTGTGCTCTTTTCTTTCTTTCTATCAGGACTTCTATATGAAGCATTTGGATGGAAACCCAATTAGTTCAGAGGCAGAGAGTGGTTAAGCTTTTACAAGTAGCTATTGAGAGAAGAGCAACAGAGAGGTATGTTTTAAAACTATTTATTCTCAATTGTTTTGTCCTTAGATGCTCCTTAATGCTTTACTTAAACTGACATTTACAACTCTATCTGCAATAATATTATACTTGTTTCAGTTTATTTGACTAAAATAAGTATGATTTTATTATATAACTTTAGTTTTGTTAAGTTTCGTTAAACTCAGTTTATAAATAATGTATGGTTTCATTATATAACTTCAGTTTCATTCATTAAGTTAACACGTAAGTGTTTGCAAGTAGCTATTGAGAGAAGAGAAATAGAGGTCAGTTTTGTTCATTAAGTTTATGTTATAAATGCATAGGATGTATGGTTTTGTGTGCAGGTAGATGGTTAATTGAAACTGCAGTTTTTGGTTTTGAAGTGGATGGGCAGTTTTTGGTTTTGAAGTGGATGGGCAGAGGCATATTTGTTTGAAGTATTATAGTCTAAGGACTTCTATATTTGTCCATTTTTGATCTTTGATACCTTCACCTCACAAATATTTAGTAACATGATTATTATTGTTTACAGGTAGATAAACGTTTGTGAAGAATTCAAGCAGCAGCACTGGTTTTGGTATGGTAGTGTAGTTAGGCGGATTAAAACTGTTATGAAACTATTATGAAACTAGTACGTATGGTAGCAGCACTACTTTAGCTATATGTACTATTATGAAACTGTTTATGGTAGTTTGGTTGTGTAAACGTATGTTTAACCTTTTGTCTTGACATTAATGTTATGATATAGTGGTGATTATGTGATTGCTTTTGTTTGTGTTATTGTGGTTCATTGAATGTGTTATTTTTGAATGTGTATGTGTTTATATATTGCGTTATTGCATAAGTTTTGAAGTACTTGAATTGGAGGCGAAATCAGATGTAGTCGTGAAACAGCAGGCAATAAAATCGAAACATACGGTGGCGTTTAACAAACGCTGCAAAAATCAATAATAAGTGCAACAAAAAATAATAATAAGTGCAACAAAAAATAAGATAGTAAACGACACCTTTTCGGTGGCGTTTATTAAACGCTGTAAAAAAATCTTTAGTAACGTTAAAAAAACGCTGCCAAAAATTCATTTATAGCGGCGTTAAAATAAATACAACAAAAAAATCATGGATTTTTAGTCGTATGTTTTCTAGCGGCGTTTATCAAAACGCCATCAAAACTTTTTGTAGCGTTTTTTGAGCGCCACTAAAAATCAAATTTCTTGTAGTGGGAGCTAAACAAAACTAAAATGCAGCAAGCACTCGAGTTAATAGAAGTGTATTAAACACCATCATATAAACTACTATCAAAATATACTTGAGACGAGTTCAAAAAATCATGGTACAGTAGTCAAGTTACATGCCAAAGTCAGGGAACAGCAAGGTGATCCATCAAGTCAAGTTAAATGTCAATCACAAAATATTTTCACAAAATCTAGTTTGCAAACCAAGTCAAAGACAACTGCACTTTCAAATCAAACTATGCCGAAGTCATCAAAAATTCACGGAACCAAAATTTCCAGAGAATCAAAACCGTGTTATTCAATTAAATTGAAAAAAATCAGTAATCATCTCGAACATCCAAACGAAGATCCAATGGCCGAGCATAGTATTGACGAAATCAAGCAATTGTATACGAACGAAAATCATAGAATTCAAACCCTGCAAAAATTTAAGATTGAATTAGAGGTGTGAGTGAAAATCACTCACCTTATTTCAACGAGCGCAAATCCAAAGATCGAACAGTTCATAGTCGAAGCCGTGGCCCTCAAGAAATCGAGCGGAGTCAAAAACCCTAGCAGCCATTGTCCTTTTTTTCCTTTTCGTTTGCTTTGATAGGCTTGCGAAAAATGAATAAAGGAAGAACAGGTATCAGCTTGATACAACACGGCACCAAGAATAATAAAAGAAACATGGGCCGATATTAAATTTTAAAGCCCGCATAACTCTTAACAGCAATTAGCCAACAGAATTAATCGCCAAATGTCGATAATTAACTAGTGCAAAACCCCGGGTTGTTACACTTGATATTAGTTAAAAATAGGACTAACAATCAAATGCACTTTACAAATTCAAAATGTCACTCTATAAATATTATCAAATCTTATCCGATAGAATTTATTAAGTAAACCTTTTTTATAAATTCAAAATGTCGCTCTACAAATATTGTCAAATTTTATCACTTAAAAATAGGATCTAAAAAATACTAAATTATATAAAATAATAAATGTCATCATCATGCACGAAGCACGTGCCATAATGCTCGTCTTTTATCTTTAATAATAGTTGTAATACATTTGGTGTCACACTTTTTTGGTATAAACGTGAACTACCGAAAATAGCCTTTAAACCAGCGCACAAAATAGCTATGTGCTATGTTATAAAATACAAAGAAGAGGTCCATCCATATTATCGCCGTTATTTCAGCATACAAAGAAGTAGTCCATCCATATTATCACCCTTATTTCAACATATAACAGCACGCGCTATTCAAACATCAAAAAAGTAGCATGTAGATGTACACGTTACCACAAAATGCGGCCCATCCGTATTTCAATCTATTTACCTGCTGAATATTCAAAGCCTTATCCCTTACTATATCATTCTAGAACACACCATTAACCCCTTTAAATATCATTCACCCTACCTATTTTCTTTCACATTTTCAACACTACTTTTTCATTTCCATTCTTCCCTACTGTTCACTATTTTCATTGTAAGTCAAAGCTTCAGGTACGCTTTTCACTGTTGGGTACCTCTTATTAATTTATTTAATTGTTAAAGATAGTACATATAGGGTATGGTCCATGTATTTATTTAAAGATGGTACATATATGTTTTGTTAGTGAATTATGTTTTGAGAGCCTCAACAGCCTGTCCTTTTGTGTGCGATGTTCTGTGAGCACTATTTATATACAAACTTAGTTTAGTATATATATTGCAGGTTCTTTAACTTTTATTAGCTACCAGCTATTAGTAAATACATCCACTTTGATTCATTGGGAAGTCACGAATGTTATCATGTTCATGTTTAGCTAGGAAAGTCGTTTATTTAATTTAATTCACTTATTAATTTGTCGCATGCTTCATATTTATAGTTATAACGATGTTTATATGAAGATATTGTTTATTATAAACTGATCGAACTGAAGTTACAGTATAATATTTGCACAATCATTGGACTTATATCATGTAAATTGATAGACTTAAAACATGAAAATAGTTTACGCATATCAAAACTACAGGAACATATAGGAGCACTTTTCCTGAGAATCTGATAAGCAGTTGCAAATTGAACCACAAATAAAGTGTACCATTCAATTGTCTTGTCACACCTAAAATAGATAGCGATGCTCACTAGTGTTGTAATTTTCCAGTATTTTTAAATACAAGCAAATTGTTGAATCACAGTACAAATAGATTGCCTATATCAATTGTGAAACTGAATAATCAACGAAGAGGGTGATTGTCTAGATAATTGTACAGCATTACTAATGCAACACTATTTGTATCCGTGAATTCAAACAGTAAACACAAATATAACATGATTATTGTAGAATACTGAGTACGCATGAAAATAATTAGAATTCCACCCTTCAACATCCAATCTTAAGATGGTAAGAAGGGAGTTCACTGGGTTGGTAGACCTTACTTTATGGGTGAACGCTATTATATGTGGGCAAGCTTTAGCGATTAAAAATTAAAATATATTTTTACATTGCGCTCTCTAGGCGAGATACCACTGAATAAAACAATAAAAAATTATTATATGCATTCATTTTTTTGCTCTTAAATTTGATATGCATAATATTTTAAAATTAGTGCTCATTCATTTATATCTCATAAATTCAACCATTATCATCTCTTTATAATCTAGTATTTTTAGCGAATTAAAATCATAAAAAAACAGTGGACGTCAAACAATCCGATAAACAAAATTAGTTTAATAACTTGGTTTAAATATTGTTTAATAATTAATACAGTTTAGTCTTTTGCTACACTTTTGTTCTGGTTTAAATATTGTGGTATCACAAGTAATATGCAGTAAATTAGCAACTTTACTAACTTTGTCCCTCTACCTGAAATGTACAACATGATAACTTACTCAAATCACAAAGTATTCAGTGTACTGTATATGCAAATTTCTAATAAAATAATCTTTAAAATTGTATCAACGTTACCAAGATGCTATGGCTTTGGTTTGTTTATATATATTGCAGATTGTTATATTACATATGTTTTGTTAGTGAATTATGTTTTGAGGGTCTCAACAACCTGTCCTTTTATGTGGAATGTTCTATGAGTTTATATCTTTTCATTGATTTGGTAAGTGAACGTAAGTTCTCAATGTTTTGTGAGATTTTGGTGGTTTTAAATTTTGTTCTTTATCTTCGAAAATTCTGACATATAGAGAGATTTTTTATGTACGCTAACACTATTTACGAACTGTTTAGGAACATTAAAAGTCTGACTGAATGGGTTTGTTGTATTTAATTTTTTTTGTAGTTTGAGTGTGATAATTTTGATACTGTGAGGCTACGTTTTTAGCGCATTAAAATCATAAACCAAATAATGGATGTCAAACAATCTGATAAAAAAAATCGGCACACGATGGGGCATCACCTACCAAAGCTACAGCAGAGGAAAATAAAAAACAAGTACAAGAACAACCACGCAATGATCAACACACCCTCTTGATAGACGACTATGGCTGAGATCCAAATTTTACTTCTGAGCTGGTAAGTTATATACTAATACACACACACACACACATATATGCACATATACACACACACACACATACACATACACATATATAATAACGAGTATTCATTTTCTAATCTTATTTTTCTTCGTTTATTTTTGCAGATAAATTACTTGGAGAAAAATGGATGGTGACAATGAAGACAACTAAGATGAAATTATTTATCGTCGTATCTTTAATAATAGTTAATTAGGAAAAATGTATATCGTTTAGTATTATCGTATTAAATGCTTCATTATTAGATTTTTGTTTAACATTTATGTTCGTTAGTTATATGATCTTGCCATTTTTTTAATACTATAGAAATTATTGTGCATGATTAAAAAATTTAAAGCCATATTAATCATACATGAATATTTATATTTTAATACAGTTGCGTACCAAAAATGAATAATCAAAGAAGGCGAAATAGAAGAACAAATGTTTCAACCGATGAACAAAGAGAAATTAACCGAGTAAGAGCAAGAGAACGAAGACAAGCCATGACTTCGGAGGAAAGAGAAGCATATCTTACTCGACGTCGTCGGGCTTATAGAATACGCCGAGAAAGGCTTCAAAATACGTCTTTAAGTAGAAATTTAGATGGTATAACCAATGAGAATTTGGATGGGATAATCAATGAAAATTTGAATGACATGCATCAACCAAATGAAGAATTATTTACAATATCGCAAGTAAACAACCACAAAACAAATTTAAACCAATCTAAAGAAACTGAAATGATGGTTATAGAGACAATTAACTCAAATGCGACAAATGAGCATATCAATGAAGAGTATCATCTTACCGCCAAGAAAGAAATCATCAAAGACAAAGAGAACAAAGAGAAACTATGTCTACGGAAGAAAGAGAACACTATCTAGCTCTCCGTCGAAATTCTTACATCAAAGACGACAAATTATGGAAAATGATAATGACATGCAATGACATCAAGGAGTACGCATATATATACGAACTCATAACGTTGCAAAAAATTTCAAAGACCACATTGACTTTTGAAGGCATTCATTACAGCGACCAAAATTTTGTCCGGATTGCTCAGCAAAATTATTTTAACATGAAACATATTCTCTATGTTGTGAGAAGGGACGAACTATACTACCCCCATTACAGTCACCAACTGAGCTCTTCAACCTTTACATTAACACAAGTAATGATGGTGTACACTTCAGAACAAATATTCGATCATATAATCATGCATTTTCTTTCACTTCAATAGGAGTTCATATTGATGAAAATTTGGCAAACGGAAGAGCTGGAGTCTTCACTTTTCGCGCTTAAGGATGTATATATCACAATATTGGCGGCTTACTACCCCAAGAAGGATATAGACCAAGATTTTTGCAATTGTACGTATATGACACTGACCATGAAATTGAAAATCATATGGCGAAAAATGAAAAGTTGGATAAAAGAATACTAGAAAAGATACAACATATATTAGATGAAAATAATAGTTTTGCACAAAGTTTTCGTCGAGTTTCACAGCTTCCTAACATTCATGACTGTAGATTTATAATCAAGGAACAACCATTACAACGACAATATGCACTTCCGTCAGCTTCACAAGTTGCAGGAATAGTGGTAGGTGATGAGAAAAGTATCATAAATGATAGGGATATCGTTGTACAAACTGTATCAGGACAATTATGAGAGTACCGAAGACGCGTGGTTGTTATGATCCTTTACAATATCCTCTTCTACTGCCTTATGCAAATAATGGTTGGGACCTAAATAGTCGTAATGAGAATGGTACCCCCGTTACATGCCGAGAGCATTATGCATATCTCTTACAGGTACGAACATAGATCATTGATTACTTTATATATCTTCTTTGTAATCTTAGTATTAACCAAATATATTACTCAACTTTTATTTATCTTCGTAAAATACTTATATAATTAATGAATCTTATAATTACAGATTCAACAAGAAAGCACATCTCTTTTACTGCTCGGTGGACGTTTGTTACAACAATATATTATGGATAATTACGTAAAAATTGAAAGTAGTAGAATGAGGTGGTTTCGCGAAAAACATCACATAAGATCAGAACTGTATGTGGGTCTACAAGATGCATTGAATGCTGGAGAGAACAATGCAGGTATATGAATTTATTTATATTGCTTAATAAAATTAATATGCACACTATGCTATATACATACATAAATACATATATATATATAATATATCAACATGCTAAAAATTATTTGAAAATTAAAAATAGGAAATATCGGAAGAAGAACAGTATTACCCGCTTCATTTAATGGAAGCCCACGCAACATGTACCAACGTTACCAAGATGCTACGACTTTGGTCCAGAACTTTGGAAAATCTGACCTTTTCATTACAATGACATGTAATCCTTCATAGGATGAAATCACTTCTGAACTACTATATGGACAATCAGCTCAAGATCGTCCAGATCTTACGACAAGAATATTTCGTGCAAAATATGAGCAGCTGAAGGACGATATTTATAGCAAACAAGTTCTCGGTTTAGTTGCAGCACATGTGCACGTTATAGAATTTCAGAAAAGAGGACTTCCTCATGCTCATATTCTTATCATATTAGATAAGCAAGATAAACTTCATAGCCCGGATGATTATGATGCTATTGTAAGAGCAGAAATCCCAGACCGTGACGAAGAACCAGAATTATATACTACTGTTATTAAATGGATGCTTCATAGACCATGCGGAAGATATCGACCAAGTTCACCATGTATGAAAGATGGAAAATGCAAAAAGAATTATCCAAAACAATTTTCTCCAACTACTCTTCAAGGCAATGATTCATATCCAATCTATCGGAGGCGAGATAATGGTAGAAGCATTGCATTAGACAATGACCATGATTTTGTTGTCGATAATCGTTGGGTTGTCCCATATAATCCATGGTTGTTAAAAAAATATGATTGTCATATTAATGTCGAAGTTTGTAGTAGTATCAAATCTGTCAAATACCTATACAAGTACGTCTACAAAGGTCCAGATCGTGTGGCAGTTGAAGTTCGTCCAGGAAGTGAGTACGATGAAATTCAAAAGTTTATTGATGCAAGATGGATATGCCCTCAAGAGGCCTTTTGGAGAATTTTTGAATTTTCACTGCATACAATTTATCCTTCCATTCAACGATTACAAATACACTTACCAAGCAGGCAACAAGTCACGTATCATTCTAATCAAAGAGTGTCTGATATTTTATTGGATGAAAGCCTCTCTACATCAATCCTAATTGATTTCTTCAACACAAACTCGCAAGATCCCGAAGCAAGACAACTTTTATATCGTGAATTTCTAGAGAAATACAGGTGGGTAACAGATATAAAAAAATGGAGACGTAGGACATCATCAAAAAAAATCATAGGGCGGATTTATAGCGTTTCACCATCAGAAGGAGAACGTTACCACTTGAGAATTCTTTTAAATCATGTAAAAGGACCAACCTCATTTGACTATCTTCTCACAGTTGATGGTATTAAATATCAAACTTTTCAGAAAACAGCGGAGAAGATAGGACTATTGGAGGAAGATCAAAGCATTAGAGCATGTTTGCAGGAAGCATCAGCCACACGAATGCCATCATCTTTGAGAAGATTATTCGCTACAATCTTGATTTATTGTACACCAACCGGTATTAGAAAATCATGGGATGAATTTTTCTACTATATGATAGAAGATTATTCGAGTTTAAGTGTAACATGTCGAGTTGTACTTGAAAATCGTCTTTTAAAAGATCTTAATGTTTTATTAATGAATCATTATAAAAAAGTTTCTGATTACGACCTTCCAACAATTAGAGATGACATAGATGATCGTTCATTAACCTCGAGATTAATAAATGAGCAGTATTCTATTATAACACCAAAGGAGGATTTAACTTTTGCCAGCAAGTTGAATGAATCCCAATTGCATGCATATACTGCAATTATGAATGTTGTTAATAATAAAGAGAGCATGATTTATTTTATTGATGGTCCTGGTGGAACAGGAAAGACATTTCTCTATCGAGTAATACTTGCAACACTTCGATAAGAAGGTTTGATTACACTTGCAACAGCCACATCCGGGATTGCTGCGACTATTCTACCAGACGGTCGAATGACGCATTCGAGATTCAAAATTCCAATTAATACAACATCTGAATCAATGTGTACGATATCTAAACAATCAGAATTAACAGATCTTTTACGTCAAGCATCCATTCTTATTTGGGATGAAGCAACTATGACTCATAGATATGCTTTGGAAGAATTGGATAGATCCCTTAAGGATATTATAGGGAATAGCTTGCCATTTGGAGGTAAAATTCTTATTATTGGAGGGGATTTTCGACAAGTCTTACCCATTGTACAATGGTACAATAGCAGAAGCAATTGATGCATGCATTGTTAAATCACCACTATGGAATCATGTAGAAGTCATCCAACTTACTCAAAATATGAGAGCAAAAAAAGATTCTTTCTATTCGAATTTTCTATTACGTGTTGGTGATGGGAATGAACCGCACATAGGCGATGACTTGATTCGAATTCCAAATGAAATGGTAGTACCATGGGAAGATGAATGTTCAATAACTACTCTTATAAATACAATTTTTCCCACATTACATGAAAATGCATTCCAAAAGGAATACATTGTGGCAAGAGCTTTAATTACCCCTCTCAATGAATGCGACGATAAGTTGAATAACCAAGTTATTAATCTATTTCCTGGAGAATTACATACGTACTACTCATTTGATTTTGTCGAAGATGATACAAGAAATCTATACCAACTTGAATACCTTAATTCAATAGCTCCAGGTGGTTTGCCTCCACATAAGTTGGTCTTAAAGAAAGGAGCACCGATCATGCTGCTCCGGAATCTTGATCCAATGAATGGATTATGCAATGGTACCAGATTAATATGTCATGAATTTTACAGAAACCTTATAGATGCAGAAATTGCCACTGGACAATTTGCAGGAGGTCGAGTTTTCTTACCAAGAATACCTATGAAGCCTTCCGAAGATATCCGCTTGCCTTTCACATTATTGCGCAAACAATTTCCTATAAGGTTGAGTTTTGCACTCACTATTAACAAAGCACAATGACAAACAATTCCACATATAGGAATTTACTTGCCTCAACACGTGTTCGGTCATGGTCAGCTTTATGTCGCGTTATCAAGAGGAGTTTCAATGAGTAACACAAAAGTTTTGATAAAAGATGGCCAAGTTCATGGAAAATCGGGAACTTATACTAAAAATGTTATTTATAGAGATGTACTTATATCGACTAAAAGACAAAATAGTTGAATAAATTTTATAAGCATTACTTTTGAATATGTTTATACGGTTTAGTCTTTCTACTTCTTTTCCTTGAAGTGATAGTTTTATAAACCAAGCAACATTTGTGCACATCATTTTTCCTTGCGTATGTAAAATACACAATATTTGTACAACAACAATTCACGCGCGAAGCGCGTGCCGTTACGCTCGTAGTAATAATGGTAAATACAATGGTATTGCAATGCTAGTCCGACTTGAAAATCAAACTTTGGACTAACTTCACAAAATTGTAATATTTACCTTCCATTCCTTTTATTAAACAAAATCTACTAATTTTATAATCCCGTGATACTCTTTTAATATTCTGTTCCATAATTTTTTATTTTTTTACATGTTATGGATAGTTAGAAGCCAAAAGGTTGGAGGCCACAAATTTGAGGATGCGTTCGTAAACAATTCTGATTGGAGATTAGAGATTAGGCGTTAGAGGTCATGGCGTCGGTGGAAAAAAATATGATTAGAGTTTGGTTAGAGGTTGGGTATGAAATAATGTGTAATTTATATTGTTCCTACGAAACTATTGATTAAATTATTTTAATTATTTTAATTAGTAATATTTAATAAAAAATAATATAAAATCAAATTCAAAAACAACTTCAAATACAAATTCAGACAACTAAAACTGTTACCAACAACGGACTTGTTCGCTTCGCCTCTCTTTCTTCGTTTTGCACTGAATTAACCAGTTACGCATCCAGATAACCACAAAACTAGACATCAAACCATTTAATAAAATAGTATGCGATTGAAAACAGCGAAGACTTCGTCGTTTTAAATAAAACGGCAAAAGCTTTGCTGTTTTAAATCAAATAGCCGCCACCCTCTTTCTTTCCTCCTCATCTCAGTTTTCATTTACCCGAAAACTAAAATAGACCCCCCTTCACTAAATCTTTCACCAAAATCCGATAATTTGAAGCAAAATCACACAAATTAAACTTTGTTTTTATGACATACACGTGTTGAATTATCTAGATTGCTAAACAAAATTTGTGAAAAAGTTCATGCATGGGGAAAGTAGCAGTGGCGGCGGCGACCGTGGAGAGAAGAATGTGATAGTTCCTTTTGGATATGAGCACGATATGGAAGAGTTATTTGAAGCCACCGAAAATACCAACGAGGAGGGTGGAGGTAAAGACATAAGCAAAGGCAGTCGTAAAGGTGGAATGTGTTGTAGAGGCCGTCGAGGTGGTCGGGCAGACGGGAGTCGTAGGGGTGTTGGGCAAGTTTCCGCCAAAGTTGTCGAGCTAAGCAGTTTTAAGGATCCGAACTTGAGTTTGGAGAAGGTTCTCGCACATTTTCGGACACTTCCAGATGGAGAAGTGCATGTCAGCATGCGGACCGGTTTGGTTGTAAGTATTTTTCTTTGCATGTTACATTTAAAAGTAAAATATCATTTTATTATTTGTATCTAAGATTATTTTAAACCAAAACAGTCATGAAATATTCGTTCATAAGTTCGTTAGCTAGTACCGTAAAATATTATCAAATGCTTTTGAAAAATATTCCTAGAATTGTTGTGTTTCTACAAGGGTTTGGATTTTATCATTCTTAGGTAATTTAATCATTTGTTTAATTTAAAAAATATTCATCTAAATTATTGTAGTTTAGTTTAGTTTAACTTGTTAACTTAATATTTTAAGCATCAATAATGTTATTAAAGTCGATGTGCAATTGTGTGCTGATATTGCTCTTTAATGGTATGAATCACCCTTATATTTTATTTTACTTGCGATGAGTTAGGAATTACAATGTTAGACTTACTATAAGAAAAGCAGGTATCAGGTGCACTTTATGGTAGCGTTTGTTGTAGAAATGAAATCTTAGCAAACTGCGGCCCTTGAATTTTTTAGTTCTCGCACTATTTTAGTTTCCGCACTATCTATTTTTCATTTCCTTCTTCTCACTCCTTCCATAGCCCTAGTTCTCATCCACATCCACCACTATCTCCTTCTCCACCTCCCTCTTCTACCTCGTCTCCGCTTCCACATTATCGCTACTTTCGCCGGTATCTACTCGTTTCATATCTACGCTTCCTCCACTATCAACACTTATCTAAAACCCTTCGGTTAGCTTTTAAAAAATTGCTCTCTTCCCATATCAATTATCAGCTTCTTGTAATTTATTTGTTGTATTGGTTCATATCGTCAATATTATAAAGGTTCGTACAGTATTCAATAACTTCCTGCTCTATACGCTTTGGCTTTCAACCAAGCTTGAATATTATTTTTATACCTTCTCATAATCTTTGCAAAAAATAATTTTGAATTCATGTCTTCTTTTTGTAGCCATTAAATTTTGATTTTTGGTAGTTTTCTTATTGTGAACCTCGATGTATACTGGATTGTGATTACTTAAAACAAATGTCAGAGTCATTGCTGTAGAGTTCTGGAAAGTTGCAAGTAAAGCATTTTTGACCAATACTTTGTTAATACAGGTGACTAACCCTTTACTCCAAGTTAATTTCTATTCTTATATTTAAGCTTCTACAAGTCCACAACTCATAATACAATTTGTATGTCCCCTTAAATATTTTAAAAGGATGATAAATCCTGTCTTTTTAACATCGAGTATGAATAAAATCACCTTTTAGAAGCGAAGTTTTATCTTTTCACTTTCATTTATAATGTCAGCCCATAATTATTTTGTATCGGAATAATGGTTAAGTGCATATACAAAAGCAATATACATTTGAAATTGACGTAGCGTAGGAAGCGAATTCGACGATGTAAATCGAATCCGACCATGATCTCACACGATTAGCGGAAATAATCGGTGAATCGTTGATAAATCGATGAATTTATGAATACCGTAAGGCCCAAATCTGTTGATCACGAAAATACCGGACTTTAGCAATATTCGACATGTTGATCGTGCACGATACCGTGAGAGAAGATCTTCAATTCTTCGAACGTTGATCAAGCGCACTTGATTCCGTGAATTGGCTTCAACAATCGTTGATTCGAGCGCACTCGAATATCCGAAAGTGGAGATAGGAGATAACACTCAACTACCAATTTAAATGGAGGCACAAAGCATAAACCAAATTTTATTCAAAATTCAACAACCTCTTACAAATGATCACACACCCCTATTTATAGGGAAAGTTACAACTCAACACTTGTTACAACACTTTACACGACTTAAGAAAATTTACAACATCAACAGTTCAACGACTTTACAAAGCGCACAAACGACTTAAGAGAATATAACAAATGACATAAGAAAACGGATACAAACGACTTAAAAAATATACGCGATTGAAAAACAACACGCGACTTAAAAAAAACTCACACGCGACTTAAAAATGCGCGAGTTAAAATACACAGCAACGACCTAGTATTCGGCTGCGACATAAAACTAGTGATGCAGGCTTGCTCTTGGGTTAGATTGCGACGATGATTAGGTCGCTGGAGTTAGCGACTTAGGGAGGAGGCACGGAGTTAGGTCGCGGGGAAGGGGGAAAAGTTAGGTCGCGGTGGGGGAAACGTTAGGTCGTTGGGGAAAAGTTAGGTCGTGGGGTTTTAGGTCGCGGCTACGGGAATGGAGTTGGGTCGTTAGGTTGCGGCTACGGGGAAAAGGTCGGGTCGTGGCTCGCGAGTTTAGATAGGTCGTCCACGACCTAAAGAATGCTGGCGACGTGAATGAGGTAGGCACTTCATCATCCTCCCTTTGTTGGAAGGAATTCGTCCTCCAATTCTCACTCGTATCTTCTTCGACAAAATCCTCCTCGTAATACGGAATTAAGTGTTTGACATTGAAAACATCAGAAGTATGAACCTCTTCCGGCAACCTTAACCGGTATGCATTATCATTTATCTTCTTTAAGATTTCTACTGGACCAATCTTTCGAGCTTTCAACTTGTTGTAAGTTCCGATCGCGAAACGATCTTTTGTCAACACTGCGTAAACCAAATCACCTTCTTTGAATTCTACACTCCTTCGTTTCTTATATGCTAGTTGTTTATACTTCTCATTCGATGCAAGCAATCGTCCATGAACAGTCCTATGGCACTCCCGTAACTCATTTACGAAATCACTAGCCCGCTTAACAATTCCCTTCTGATATGGCACTGTTGTTAAATCCAACGGTCCCTTTGGAATTGCAGAGTATACAATCTGAAACGGACTGAATCTAGTACTTCGATTCACAACATGATTATGTGCAAATTCCGCTTGACATAACTTCATATCCCAGCTCTTCAGATTATCTTTCATCAGACATCTCAATAAATTTCCCAATGATCTGTTAACCACCTCCGTTTGTCCATCAGTTTGTGGATGGTAAACGCTACTAAAATTCAGCTTCGTTCCGACCATCTTCCACAAACTCAACCAAAAATGGCTTAGAAATCTAGTATCTCGATCAGAAACAATAGATCCAGGTAGCCCATGTAGTCGATACACATCTTTTAAGAATAATTGAGCAACTCGGACGACATCGGCTGTCTTCTTACAGGCTACGAAATATGCCATCTTTGAAAACCTGTCCACCACAACATATATAGAATCATTTCCCCTTTGAGTTCTCGGCAAACCCAACACAAAATCCATGCTAATATCAACCCATGGTTTAGTAGGCACGGGTAATGGCATGTATAATTCCGCATTCGTCGCTGTTCCCTTCGAAACCTGACAGATATGACATCTCTCCACAAATCTTCCTACCTCTTTCCTCATTGACGACCAAAAATAAGACTGGGAAATCAATTGCAATGTACGATCTCTACCCATGTGGCCTTCCTCATGTAATTCTTTCACAATTTTCATCCGTAAACTGCAATCTGGTACACACAATCGAGTTCCTTTAAATAGAAAACCATCCACTAACACGTATTCATCCGTCTTTCCCTTCTCTATTTCATCTACAACCTTGGCAAAGTAAGGATCATCCACAAATAATTCTGGCAACACATCAAACCCCGTCACTTCAACTTTCATTGTAGTCAACAAATGATTCCTCCTGCTTAATGCATCTGCCACGCGATTCGTAATTCCCGACTTATGTTTCACAAAAAATGTAAATTGCTGCAAGTATGCAATCCACGATGCATGCCTAGCTGAAATTTTCTCCTGCCCTTGCAAATGCTTCAAAGCTTCGTGATCAGTATATAAAACAAACTCCTTATGGAACAAATAATGTCTCCAGTGTTTCACAGCTTGCACGATAGCATAAAATTCCACGTCATAAGTACTATATCTCATCTTTGCTCCCGATAGTTTCTCACTGAAATATGCAATAGGACACCCTCTCTTACTCAACACCCCTCCAATCCTAACCTTAGATGCATCAGTATGTAGCTCAAACAACAACTGAAAATCTGGTAATACTAAAATTGGTGCTGACGTCAAGAGTTCCTTGATTCGTTCAAAAGCAACCCCTGCTTCCTCCGACCATGAAAACTGCTTGCCCTTCATACAATCAGTAACAGGCGCCATCACACTACTAAAGTGTGGAATAAACCTTCGATAAAATGAAGCTAATCCATGAAAACTTCTAACTTCTATTATGGTTCTGAGTTGTGGCCAATTTCTGATTGCTTCAACTTTATTCTTATCCACCTGTATACCTCCTTCTGGTACAACATATCCCAAAAATAAAACACTATGCGTCATGAACACGCATTTCTTCGTTGCAGCATAAAATTGTTCCTGTCGTAGTATCATCAACACTTCTCTCAGATGATGTAAGTGTTCTTCTGGGCTTCCACTGTATATCAGTATATCATCAAAATACACCACCATGAACTTCCCAATAAATGGTCTAAAGATTTGATTCATCACCCGCATAAACGTACTAGGTGCATTCGAAAGACCAAACGGCATAACCAACCACTCATACAACCCCTCCCATGTCTTGAACGCTGTTTTCCATTCATCACCTGGTCTAATTCGAATTTGATGATAACCACTCTTTAGATCAATCTTCGAAAAGATTACAGACCCACTGATTTGATCTAACAGATCATCAAGCCTTGGCATCGGAAATCTATATCTGACAGTGATTTTGTTCAGTGCCCTGCTATCCGTACACATCCTCCACGAACCATCGTTCTTCGGCACTAATAATGCTGGTACAACACAAGGACTTAAGCTCTCTTGGATGCGCCCTTATTCAAGTAATTCTTCTACCTGCCTTCTCAACTCCTTATGTTCCTTTGGACTCATCCTGTAATGTGGTTTATGTGGCAACACAGCTCCTGAAACAAGATCTATCTGGTGTTGAATGTCTCTTAACGGTGGTAATTCTTTGGGCAGTTCCTCTGGAAATACATCTTCAAACTCCTTCAATACTGGCTTCACTTCCACTGGAATTTCAACCTCCTCACTACTTTCACGTCCGATCAACAAAAATACTTCAGGTTCATCCTCCACTTTCTTGACAAATTCCTTCAGAGACAAAAAAATTTTTAGTTCTTCAATCTCCTCCAACTTGCTTTCTTCTGGTTGTCGCTTCTTGGAAACTAAAGTGATTTTTGTGCCTTCAAACATGAAACTATAGCTGTTGGTACGTCCATCATGTTGCACAGCCCTATCATACTGCCACGGTCTCCCCAACAATAGATGACATACATCCATGTCCACAACATCACACCAAATTTCATCTTTATATTTCTTCCCAATCGAAAAAATTACACGAGCTCTTCGTCCAACCTTCACTTCCCCACCTTTCCTCAACCAAACTAACTTGTATGGTTTTGTGTGCTTCTCAGTCTTCAATGCCAACTTCTTCACAGCTTCCGAAGAAATAATGTTATCACAACTCCCAACATCAATAACAAATTTGCAAACCATTCCCAGAATAGTGCACGTTGACTGGAAAATATTACTCCTCAACCAACTTGAATCATCCTCTTGCTTTAGTGTCAAACACGACCTCCTCATCATCAAATTGCAACCTTCATCTCCCGACAATTCTTCTTCCTCCTCAACATATGGTGAATTAGAACATTCAATTTCTACATCCTCATCTTCAATCTCAGCAATCATCGCCCGTTCTTTGGCTTTAGACATTCATTGCTCTTGTGGCCAAGCTCTTGACAATTAAAGCATTTGATACTACTATTGACTTTGGTCTTAGCAACTTCACTACCAACCGATGTTGCAATAGACTTGGAAACATTCGTATTGCTACAAGCCCCTTTCATTTGATTGTTGGAATTTGTAAATACACCACCTCCTCGTCTTCCCTGCTTCTCCCAAGCCAACGCTTTCTGGTGCGCTTCTGCCACAGATCTAGGGTCAAACATATTTACCATGTCCTGGATCTGGATCCTCAACCCTCCAACAAATCTAGCGGTCAACTGTTCTTCCGTCTCCATGATGTCATTTCGAGCAACCAGTTGATAAAACTCATCAGCATAATCATTAACTGTCATTGTCCCTTGCCTCAGATTTTGCAACCTCTGATACATGAGTGATTGATAGTTGTAAGGTAAAAATGTAGTTTTCATCACTTTCTTCATCTTTCCCCATGAAACAATCTTTGACTTCCCCATCCGTTCTCGTGTAAGTTTTATTTGTTGCCACCACGCCATGACTCTCCCTCTTAAACGAGTAGCAATCAACTTCACTCTACGATCTTTCGGAACCTCCTTGAAATCAAAGATCTCTTCAACATTAGATAACCAATCTAGAAATTCTTCAGCCTGCATACCACCCTTAAACTCTGGAATTTCAATTTTCATTCCGGACTTCCATTTGTGATCATACTCTGAATGATTTTTTCCTTGACTTCGATTTCGACTATGAACACTACCGCCATCAAACTCCTCATCAAAATCTGATGCATATCGATGTCGTTCATGACCACCAATATCTCTACCACCATTTCTACCACCAACATTTCTTCGATCTACATTCCTCCAATCACGATAATCCACATCTCTCCGATTTTGTTCATCAACATTTCTATCACGATCGTCAACATTTCTACGATCATGATCTTCTCTTCTCTCCCTATCTGAATGTGGTGAAACTCTATTTCCCCCATGACTCGATTCAGGTGAAACCCTTCTTCTACTTTGATTCATTTCAAGTATCATTGTCTCTAATCGACCAATCCCTTCATTCAACTTCTCGGTGAAACTCTCGTTGATTCGTTGTTCCATTTCATCGGCCTTTTCTCTTCCATACAAAGCATTAATATTGCGATGACGTTGAGCTCGTATCGGCGGCATGATTGAACTTCAACAAATCAAACAATCTTCAAAAACTTCAACTCAAACTTGAACAAACAAGTCACGGCTTACTCCAACACTTGGCTCTCGGCCTTGAACACTTCAAAGTGATGCACGGCTCAACCTCAAACACTTTCCGGACTTTGATCCAAAATGATATGGATTGAAAGCTCCAAACTTGTTGCAACTTCACGATGAACACCAAACTTCTCAACAATTGCAAATCCGAACTCCAAACTACAAATTCTCGAAACCCAATTCTCCAAATGATACAAACTTCTTGCGATCTAGCTCTGATACCAAACGGACGCAGCGTAGGAAGCGAATTCGACGATGTAAATCGAATCCGACCATGATCTCACACGATTAGCAGAAATAATCGGTGAATCGTTGATAAATCGATGAATTTAAGAATACCGTAAGGCCCAAATCCGTTGATCACGAAAATACCGGACTTTAGCAATATTCGACATGTTGATCACGCACGATACCATGAGAGAAGATCTTCAATTCTTCGAACGTTGATCAAGCGCACTTGATTCCATGAATTGGCTTCAACAATCGTTGATTTGAGCGCACTCGAATATTCGAAAGTGGGGATAGGAGATAACACTCAACTACTAATTTAAATGGAGGCACAAAGCACAAACCAAATTTTATTCAAAATTCAACAACCTCTTACAAGTGATCACACACCCCTATTTATAGGGAAAGTTACAACTCAACACTTGTTACAACACTTTACACGACTTAAGAAAATTTACAATATCAACAGCTCAACGACTTTACAAAGCGCACAAACGACTTAAGAGAATACAACAAATGACATAAGAAAACGGATACAAACGACTTAAAAAATATACGCGATTGAAAAACAACACGCGACTTAAAAAAAACTCACACGCGACTTAAAAATGCGCGAGTTAAAATACACAGCAACGACCTAGTATTCGGCTGCGACATAAAACTTGCGATGTAGGCTTGCTCTTGGGTTAGATCGCGACGATGATTAGGTCGCTGGAGTTAGCGACTTAGGGAGGAGGCGCGGAGTTAGGTCGCGGGGAAGGGGGAAAAGTTAGGTCGCGGTGGGGGAAACGTTAGGTCGTTGGGGAAAAGTTAGGTCGTGGGGTTTTAGGTCACGGCTACGGGAATGGAGTTGGGTCGTTAGGTCGCGGCTACGGGGAGAAGGTC
The DNA here is from genome assembly GCA_030765085.1 of Allium cepa. Classification (NCBI taxonomy): domain Eukaryota; kingdom Viridiplantae; phylum Streptophyta; class Magnoliopsida; order Asparagales; family Amaryllidaceae; genus Allium; species Allium cepa. The sequence goes on from CM060944.1 coordinate 137,675,374, forward strand.
GAGTCGTGGCTCGCGAGTTTGGATAGGTCGTCCACGACCTAAAGAATGCTGGCGACGTGAATGAGGTAAGCACTTCATCAGAAATCCACCATGATACTACGATAAACAAGTTTAATGTGTTGCAAGCTCTTATGTATCACAGTTATATACCAAGGTTTTGAGTCTCATGCAACAGCTATCCTACCTTTTGAAATGTTATATATATTGCAAGTGTACTTTCAGATATTTGAAATTTATCGGTAAAGAAAATTATTCTACTAGTTAATGGATGGTTTTGTACTTGTAAATGAGTTTTACCACTTAATCCATTGTTAGATTAGTGTTTTAATCCCCTAACATTACAAGCTAAACCACTAATTATTTTTGTTATTTCCTATAGTACATTATTTCCCTAGTATGTACTTTAGGTGGGGCACCAGCAGAGTTTTTACTATTTTTCTTTGAGGCATTTTTCGAATTTATTCGAGTTTTCCCTCATTTATGTGGTCCTCATTGTCTTCAACGTACTTTTATTTATGTGGTTCATCAGCAGAGTGGGTAGTTTGCTCTTTAATGAACTGAGCAATGTTTTCTATTATTGCAGGTTCATCAAGAATGGTGTCAGCTGTTGTTTTATAGTCATTTGAAGCATCTCCTTCATGGTTGCTGATGCAGCGGATAATTCGAAAACAATCTTCAATCGGTGAATGTAGCAATTGGTGAATTGATGAATACTGAATGGCCCAAATCCGTTGATCCAAAGATACCAGATTCTAGCTATCTTCGTCTCGTTGATCGCGCACGATGCCGAGAAACAAAGATCTACGATTCTTCGGACGTTGATCTAGCGCACTAGATTCCGTGAATCGGCTTCTACGAACGTCGAATCGAGCGCACTCGATTATCCGAACGAGGAGATAGGAGATCACACTCAACTACCAATTGTATGAAAGCACAAAGCTAACAAAGAGAATTTTATTCAAATGTCAACAACTCTTTACAAATGACACTGCTTGCCTATTTATAGGCGTACAACTCAACACTCAATTGAAAAAGTTACAACACAAACAGTACACGACTTAAAGAAAAAGAAGCAAAACACAGTGACTCGGCTCCTTTTCGCGTTTTTAAAAATAACTCGGTAACGGTTCAAGGCGGCAACTCAAATTTCACGCGACCTAATTTTAAACCGGTACCGACTTAGTTAATCTCGGCACATTTAATTCGGCTCCGACTTAAAATTATTGCAGGGATTTCATGCTAACTCGGCTCCGGTTCGCGACTTAACTAAAATCATTCGCGACTTATCCCTTTGCTGCAGTAATAGACTAAAATTGTTTGCGACTTTCTCTTCAAAATCCTAGCTCGCGAATAACGGATGGTTTAGGTTGGTTATGAGGCGAGGATGGATCGGGTTTCGCGCGCGTATGGCGGAGGCCAGGTCAGGTCGGAGGAATATTGGATTGGGGATGTTGGATCGGAGGTATTTGGGTCGGCTGCGATTGGGGAAAGTTAGCTGAGGGAATTGGGTCGGAGGCACATAGGTCGGAGGTAGTTGGATCGGCGAGAGTTAGGTCGGGGGGTTTGGATCGGAGATATTTGGATCGGCTGCAATTTAGGTCGGGGGAAGTTAGCTCGGATGGGTTTGGGATGGCGTTAGATCGGCTCCGATCTAAGGTTGGTAATACATCATCCTCCCCTTGTTGGAAGGAATTCGTCCTCGAATTCACACTCTTGTCAACTTCATCAAGTTCCTCCCCATAATACGGAACCAAGTGTTTGATATTGAAAACATCAGAAGTATGAATATTTTCCGGTAATCTTAATCGATATGCATTATCATTGATCCTTTTCAAAATTTCTACTGGACCAATTTTTCGTGCTTTCAACTTGTTGTAAGTTCCCACTGGAAAACGATCTTTCGTCAACACTGCATAAACAAAATCACCTTCTTTGAAAACAACATTTCTCCGTTTCTTATCCGCCATATGTTTATACCTTTCATTTGACTTCTCCAATCGTTCCTGAACGATTCTATGGCATTCTGTCAACCCATCAACAAAATCAACAGCCCGTTTAACAACTCCTTTCTGACATGGTACTACTACCAAGTCCAACGGTCCCTTTGGTAAACTTGAATATACAATCTGGAATGGACTGAACCCTGTACTTCGGTTATTTGCATGGTTGTGAGAAAATTCAGCTTGGCTCAACTTCATATCCCAACTCTTCAAATTATCTTTCACAAGACATCGTAACAAATTTCCCAACGATCTATTAACCACTTCTGTCTGCCCATCTGTCTGTGGATGATACGCGCTACTAAAATTCAGCTTCGTTCCAACCATCTTCCACAAACTCAGCCAAAAGTGACTCAGAAATCGAGTATCTCTATCCGACACAATAGACTCTGGTAACCCATGAAGTCGATAGATTTCTTTGAAAAATAACTGAGCAACTCGAACTGCATCCGCTGTCTTCTTACAGGCTATAAAGTGTGCCATTTTTGAAAATCGATCAACCACCACATAAATGGAATCGTTTCCTCTTTGAGTTCTAGGCAATCCCAAAACAAAATCCATACTCAAATCAACCCAAGGCTTAGTCGGTACAGGTAATGGCATATACAACCCCGCATTGGTCGCTGTTCCCTTTGAAACCTGGCATGTATGACATCTCTCCACAAATCTCTCGACCTCTTTCCTCATTGACGGCCAAAAATAAGATTGTGAGATCAGCTGTAAGGTACGATCACGGCCCACATGTCCTTCCTCGTGCAATTCTTTGATAATCTTCATTCTCAAGCTACAATCTGGTATACATAAACGATTTCCTTTAAACAGAAAACCATCTACCATCACAAATTCATCAGTATTCCCATCCTTAACTTTTTCAACAAACTTTGCAAAGTAAGGATCTTCTTCAATCAACTCTGGCAATAACTCGAATCCCGTCACTTCAACTTTCAGCGTTGTCAATAAATGATTCCTTCTGCTCAAAGCGTCCGCCACACGGTTTGTTACCCCTGATTTGTGCTTAACGACAAAAGTGAATTGCTGTAAATAGGCAATCCATGATGCATGTCTCGCTGAAATCTTGTCCTGTCCCTGTAAATGCTTTAACGCCTCATGATCAGTGTATAAAACAAACTCTTTCTGAAACAAGTAATGTCTCCAGTGTTTCACAGCTTGTACAACAGCATAAAATTCCATATCGTAAGTACTATATCTCAACTTTGCTCCTGATAACTTTTCACTGAAATAAGCGACTGGTCTCCCATTCTGGCTCAATACGCCACCAATTCCCACCTTCGAAGCATCAGTATGCAATTCAAATAACAACTGAAAATTCGGCAGTACTAGAATCGGTGCTGTCGTCAAGAGTGTCTTAATCTTCTCAAAAGCAACTCCTGCTTCCTCTGTCCATATAAACTTCTTTCCTTTCATACAATCGGTTACTGGTGCCATAACACTGCTAAAATGTGGAATGAATCTTCGATAAAACGACACCAATCCATGAAAACTTCGAACTTCAGTAATTGTCTTCGGTTGTGGCCAACTTCTGACAGCTTCTATTTTATTCTCATCCACTTGAATACCTTCTTTTGACAGAACATACCCCAAGAACAAAACACTGCTCGTCATAAACACACACTTCTTTGTTGCTGCGTAAAACTGCTCTCGTCGTAGAATTATCAACACTTCTCGCAAATGCTGGATGTGCTCTTCCATATTTCCACTATAAATCAGAATATCATCAAAATAAACAACCACGAACTTCCCAACAAATGGTCTAAAAATCTGGTTCATCACTCTCATAAACGTACTAGGAGCGTTTGACAAGCCAAACGGCATAACCAACCATTCGTATAAACCTTCCCTGGTTTTAAAAGCAGTTTTCCACTCATCACCCGGTCTAATACGAATCTGATGGTATCCACTCTTCAGGTCAATCTTGGAAAACACAACAGCTCCGCTCAACTGGTCAATCAAATCATCAAACCTTGGCATAGGAAATCTATATCTTACAGTAATCTTATTCAAGGCTCGACTATCAGTGCACATCCTCCACGTCCCGTCCTTCTTTGGTACTAACAATGCTGGCACAGCACATGGACTTAAACTTTCCTGTACACGTCCTTGCTCTAACAACTCTTCCACTTGCCTTCTCAACTCCTCGTGTTCTTTCGGACTCATACGATAATGTGGCCTATGCGGTAAAACAGCACCTGGCACTAGATCAATTTGATGTTGTATGTCTCTCAACGGTGGCAATTCCTTCGGTAGCTCTTCAGGAAACACATCACTGAATTCTTCCAATAACGGCTTCACTTCTTCTGGAATTTCCACGGATTCAGTAGTTTCATGTCCAATTAACAAAAACACTTCAGGACTCTCTTCTACTTCTTCAACGAATTCTTTCAATGTCAATAACGTTTTCAACTCCTCAATCTCCTCAGATTTGTTTTCTCCGTGCTGTCTCTTCTTTGGCACTAAAATGATTTTAACACCTTCGAACATAAAACTGTAACTATTGGTCCGACCGTCATGCTGCACTGCTCGATCATACTGCCACGGTCTACCCAAAAGCAAATGACAAACATCCATCTCAACTACATCACACCAAATCTCGTCTTTATATTTCTTCCCAATAGAAAAGGGTACTCGAACTCGTTTATCAACCTTCACTTCTCCTCCTTTTCTCAGCCACGCTAATTTATAAGGATTAGGGTGTCTCTCCGTCTTCAATTTCAGTTTCCTCACTGCTTCAGTTGAAATAATATTGTCACAGCTTCCTGCATCTATCACAAACTTACATACTTTCCCCAATATAGTGCATGTCGACTGAAAAATGTTACTTCTCAACCAACTAGCTTCATCCTCTTGCTTTGGTGTTAAACAAGACCTCCTCATCATTAGATTACAGCCTTCGTCTCCCGATGCGATATCCTGTTCATTCTCCTCAACTGGACTAGAATCATCTTCACCCACATTCTCATCTTCAATCTCAGCAATCATAGTTCGCTTCTTTGGTTTTGGACATTCGTTGCTCTTGTGGCCCACTTCCTGGCAATTGTAACATTTGAAACTGCTGTTGACCTTCGCCTTTTCATTCTCCTTCACAACTGGTTTACTGACAGCTTTAGAAACACTGGAACTCCCATTAACACCTCTGCTTTAAATATTGGAATTTGTAAACACACCACCTCCTCGTCTTCCCTGCTTCTCCCAAGCCAACGCTTTCTGGTGCGCTTCAGCCACAGATCTCGGATCAAACATATTAACCATATCCTGGATCTGCATTCGCAATCCTCCAACAAACCTAGCAGTCAACTGTTCATCTGTCTCCATAATGTCATTTCGAGCAATCAGTTGATAGAATTCATCAGCATAGTCATTTACTGATTTCGTCCCCTGCCGTAGATTCTGCAACCTTTGGTACATAAGAGATTGATAGTTGTATGGTAAAAATGTAGCTCTCATCAATTTCTTCATCTTCTCCCAAGACTCAATCTTTGACTTCCCCATCCGTTCTCGTGTAAGTTTGGTTTGCTGCCACCACGCCAAAGCTCTCCCTCTCAACCTGGTAGCAACCAACTTTACTCGACGATTCTCCGGCACTTCCTTGAAATCAAAGATTTCTTCAACATTAGATAACCAATCCAAGAATTCTTCTGCAACCATTCCGCCTTTAAATTCTGGAATCTCCATCTTCATTCCCGATTCCCATCGTCGATCATCATCAATAACCCGATATTGACGTTGTCCCTGATCTCTATCTCTGAAATGAACACTTCCTCTTTCACCATCAAACTCCTCATCAAAGTCTGATGTATAACGTTGTCGATCTCGTCCTCCAACATCTCTACTACCATTCCGTCGTTCAACATTTCTATTACGGTTGTCAACACTTCGATGATCTTGCTCTTCTCTTCTCTCTCGATCTGAATGGATCGAAGCTCTACTTCCCCCATGGTCTGATTCTGGCGAAACTCTTCTTCGATTTTGATTCATTTCAAGCATCATTCTCTCTAATCGACCAATTCCATCATTCAACTTTTCAGTGAAACTTTCGTTAATTCGTTGCTCCATTTCGTCAGCCTCTTCTCTTCCATACAAGGCATTAATATTGCGATGTCTTTGAGCTCGTCTCGGAGGCATGATTAAACTTCAAACAAACTTCAAAAAAATAAATTTTCAAACACCTTTCGAACTCTGATCCAAAGTAAAATAGATCGAAACTTCCAACTTGTCGTAATTTCACGATGAACACGATGAACACCAAATTCTTCAACAATGGCAAATCCGATCTTCAAACTTCAATTTCTCGAAACCCAAGTCTCCAAATGATGCAAACTCCTTGCAATCTAGCTCTGATACCAAACTGATGCAGCGGATAATTCGAAAACAATCTTCAATCGGTGAATGTAGCAATTGGTGAATTGATGAATACTGAATGGCCCAAATCCGTTGATCCAAAGATACCGGATTCTAGCTATCTTCGTCTCGTTGATCGCGCACGATGCCGAGAAACAAAGATCTACGATTCTTCGGACGTTGATCTAGCGCACTAGATTCCGTGAATCGGCTTCTACGAACGTCGAATCGAGCGCACTCGATTATCCGAACGAGGAGATAGGAGATCACACTCAACTACCAATTGTATGAAAGCACAAAGCTAACAAAGAGAATTTTATTCAAATGTCAACAACTCTTTACAAATGACACTGCTTGCCTATTTATAGGCGTACAACTCAACACTCAATTGAAAAAGTTACAACACAAACAGTACACGACTTAAAGAAAAAGAAGCAAAACACAGTGACTCGGCTCCTTTTCGCGTTTTTAAAAATAACTCGGTAACGGTTCAAGGCGGCAACTCAAATTTCACGCGACCTAATTTTAAACCGGTACCGACTTAGTTAATCTCGGCACATTTAATTCGGCTCCGACTTAAAATTATTGCAGGGATTTCATGCTAACTCGGCTCCGGTTCGCGACTTAACTAAAATCATTCGCGACTTATCCCTTTGCTGCAGTAATAGACTAAAATTGTTTGCGACTTTCTCTTCAAAATCCTAGCTCGCGAATAACGGATGGTTTAGGTTGGTTATGAGGCGAGGATGGATCGGGTTTCGCGCGCGTATGGCGGAGGCCAGGTCAGGTCGGAGGAATATTGGATTGGGGATGTTGGATCGGAGGTATTTGGGTCGGCTGCGATTGGGGAAAGTTAGCTGAGGGAATTGGGTCGGAGGCACATAGGTCGGAGGTAGTTGGATCGGCGAGAGTTAGGTCGGGGGGTTTGGATCGGAGATATTTGGATCGGCTGCAATTTAGGTCGGGGGAAGTTAGCTCGGATGGGTTTGGGATGGCGTTAGATCGGCTCCGATCTAAGGTTGGTAATACATCAGTTGCTATCTTTATCCTTTGAGAATTATGGATTCTCTTCAGTTAAGTATTCAAAAGAAACTTATACCAATATTTTATTATTGTTACTTATGTGATATATTTGTATCATCACCTTATACCAATTTTTTATTACTATTGCTTATTTTGATATATCCGTATCATCCCCTTATACCATTTTTTCCATGGAAACAAGCAAGAAGTGGTAGCTTGTGAAAATGTTGCTTGTTCAGTTGATATCGTGTTTTAACTTTGCTTTTCATTTCTCTTTAACTGAAGTATAACTCCTAAATTTATTTTCAGTAAGTTGTGCTCGTGTAAGTGGAATAGCACTCTCCTCATGTTATCATTTGTATGTGATACTCTTTTCTGCTTGCTTTGCAGCAGTGCTTATACTATCCACCATATTACGTTTGGAACCCACTATTCTATAGTATTTGAGTTACATTTTAATGTTGGGTGGCAAAATACATTGCAGGGAATGCATTTTACTAGAACACGGTCATACTTAACCTACTTTAATAATTTCACCTATATAGATCTCTGTTTCTACTCCGTCTTGTTGGTATGTCTACTTCGATCAAAGGTATTGAAAATGCTATTCTTTTTTTAGCTGTTGGGATGTGATCAAGTTAGACTGGCTTGCCAATAACACCTAGAGATTTTCTTGATTCGCTAGCCTCTAAAAGGTTGTCTTTGTGTACTGAACACTAAGTTGAGGTGCTACGTATGCTTCTAATAGAAGATTCATATACATAATCTACAACGTAGAGTTTCAATTCTTGGCAGCATTAGTTTGTAAGCCAATCGGTAGTAAATATCAGCGAGGAAAGTAAAATGAGATGGTGTAAAAACATATAAACAGGGAATAACATTGTGCATGAGCATTTTGTCCTTTTCTCATTCAACTGCATATATTGGTTTATACATCGTTTTATGCTTTTGATTGTCATTTCAGCTATTATTATAAGAACGGCTTGTTTCGTCCATGTTAGGTTAAGAAAACCCTGAAAGTTTTTATATTAGGTGTAAATGTTTGCATCAAACTATGTTCTATTATTTTTTGAGTTCTATCTTTTATGCTAGATGGCATTTTATTATTTCCCTCTAAACAATTGATGGTTCTAGATGAAATACTGCTGCAAATCATTAAATCATATATTTATTTCATGCACTTTCTGCATTTCTTTAATCATTTAATCATTGATGCTCCCAAACCTAAGATGATATTTTACTTTCACCCTAATGCATTGCTTAAAGATTTAACCAAACTCTTTGAATAAACAACCATAATACTCCTATGCTTACTTGTCTTAATGAATACCATAACTTTGATGTTAACATTGAATTTCATATGCTTCTTAAAATAAGGTGGAAGTGTTAAGAAGTATCAAAGATGATAAGAAGAGATTCAACAAACTTTCAATTGAGAAAACTGGAAAATTTAATTAATGAGGAGACACTTGTTAATGTGAACAATATCAATTGGCAAAGAACATCAAGCCAAAGATCTAGAAGTTCCAATTATGAGTACATTGTGGTGAGTCCATGTGAGTCCTTCTTTATCATGTTATTGTATATTTGTATTTATGTTTTATTTGAGAAATTGTGAGCTATGGCTAGTTTATTTGTGTTGGATGAATGATTACATGTTAGCCCTATTAAACAACAATCAAATCATGAAGTATTTATATTCGCAGTTCATATCTAAATGTACTAATATCTGTGGAAAAAAATACGGTATATATTTTCGATGCAAATTTTGTTATTTCTAGTTACTCCCATTCATATTCTATACTCATTATTACCGCGATTAAATTCAAGCTAACAACTTGCATATTACTACTAAACATCTCGGTACAAGGATAAATCTAAGAGATGTCAGAGTCAGGACTAATAAATCTTAAATATGAATGTGGTCTATAGTTCTAGTACTTCTGTGACTGCGTCCTATTTCTGGACAGTTAAGGGCTAAGTTTTTATTAAGTACCTTTATATGTTTTAGTCTTGAGTGGTTGTATTTGTCCTGGATGACATTAAAAAGAGAGGGCTGATGAACGATCAAAATTTTAATAGGTTTAGCTGACTACATTAACTTTGAATACCATATAGTTATGATAATTTGCAGAGAAGACATGGCTGTATAATTATGATAATTTAATTCATAAATCAAAAAGATGCATGGATGACTGTATTCATGTTATAATACCAACTAATTTTTCATAGCCAGTATAATATTATATTACATATATTTTAACTAAAAAATAGTTTGAAGTAAAACCTATATCTGGTGATTGGTGTGAGATTTATTTTGAACTGCCAATGCATGCTTAATTTAATATATCTGTGTTGTGTTTACCTTATGAAAAGTAACTAACTTGCGTGCTTTCCATTCTGCATTGAAATTCAACATCAAGTTATTAGAAATGAACGAAGATAAGCTGGGATCAGATATTCATCTCTGAATTAATCAAGTCCATCCATTTCAGTTATGTGGTCTGGGCTGCACTATATTTATGGCCCATAATACATTATGTATTGAATATATATAGCAACGATATGTGTACAGAGAGTTTTGTATCATTTTTACATTCTGAATAAAACAGCAATATTATTTTCTTCAAGTTTATTCAAAATCTCATATGGTATCAGAGCTATTAAAATCAACCTAACGGTTGTTAGCCTCAATCTTTCAAAAGAAGAAGTGCCTTGCCTACCATTATCAGAATATTGTCATCATTTAATGGTGGCTGCACCCTAGCTTCTCTCAGATCAGTGTCATCATAGAGAAAGCTATTGATTTCGTGTTCTTACTCACTGTGTTTTACAGTTCTTGATCAAGAACTGTAAATTTCTGTTGTTTTTGCAAGCAGTGCCTCGCCTAGAGGTCATCTTCAGAGTATTTCTTTATCTCTTCATCAGAATTCTCTGGCTGCACCACTTGCTGATCTCAGAATTCCAAGATTCTTCATCGATATGGCAGGAGATAATGTCAATGATGTTCAAGAATCTCTCAATGCTTCAAGAACAGCAACTTCTCAGCAGTCAGACTCACAAAATCTGTTAAAGTCATTAATCAAACCAAAGAGTCAGTTAGTGACAACTACTCTTGATGAATCAAATTATATGTTGTGGAAATTTCAAATTGAAACAACTATAAGAGGATATGATGTTGAAGAATATGTCTTTGGAACACTCATTACTCCGGCAAAGTATATCACAGATATTGATGGAAAACTTGTAATCAATAAAGATTACTCAAACTATCAAAAACAAGGTAGTCTTATCAGTTCTTGGCTATTATCTTCTATTGGTCCTACCATTCTGCCTCAACTTATTGGTTGTAAAACATCTCATGAAATATGGCATTCAATAGAGAATACATTCAACACTCAATCTGTAGTTAGGGTTCTTTATTACAAAAGACAGCTACAGAACTTGAGAAAAGAGGGGTTAAATATGAGAGAGTATCTGACCAAGATCAAGAATTTGTGCAATCAATTGGCTGCAGCAGGTCATAAATTGTCAGATGCTGAACAGGTACTCTCTATTTTAAGTGGTTTAGATGATGATTATGAAGCTGTTGTAGCAATAATTTCATCTCAAGAAAAAACACCATCTATTGAATATGTTAGTTCTGTTCTATTATCTCATGAAGGAAGAATAGAACAAAAGAAATCTATTCAAGAATTTTCTGTTAACTATGTTTCAAAAAATCAAGAGAAAACATACAACAAAAATCAAAGAGGTGGGTCATCAAACAGAGGTGGTTCATCAAACAGATCAAGAGGCAGAGGTGGCAGATTTCACAATAACAATAATAATAGACTGAGATGTCAAATTTGTGAAAAATTTGGGCATAGTGCTAACAAATGCTACTTTAGATTTGATGCAAAATATGTTCCTACTCAGTCAGGAAACAGTGATCAGAAAAATTATCAAAGTGCAAATATGATCAATGTTCAACATAATTCATCCAGTCAGAAAGAGAGCAGTATCAATACAGATGACTCTCAAGATCAAAGTTGGTTTCCTGATTCTGGTGCTACAAACCATGTAACAAATAATCTTGGAAATCTGAATCTTGGAAACCAAGAATATAAAGGTAAACAATGCATTCATATGGGAAATGGTAAGCCCATAAACATTACTCACACAGGCAGTGCTTGTATTAAAGGTGCAAGAAAATTATATCTCAATAATTTGTTGAGAGTGCCTTTAATTACAAAAAACTTGCTTAGTGTGTCACAATTTGCTAAAGATAATCAAGTGTACTTTGAATTTTTTCCTACTTACTGTCTAGTCAAAGACATTAAGACTAATGAAATTCTTTTGTAGGGTAAAGAATGTAGAGGACTGTACAAATTTAATGTTGACAATTCTGAGAATCAAGCTTATAGAGATAAATGGTGTAACAGTTCTGAAATAACTCAAGCAAGTAATTGTAAGCTTTTTGATATATGGCATAGCAGGCCGGCGCATGTAAATGCACATATTGTAAAGAAAGTGTTGAAGAATAATAATATTTCTTTTACTAACATTTCTATGCCCTATGTATGCACACACTGTCAAATGGGAAAGAGTCATAAACTTGCTTTTTCTGATTCTGAAACTGTTTATACCAAACCATTAGAATTAATTGCAACAGACTTATGGGGTCCTACATCTGTAACCACAGATTATGGTTACAGATATTACATTTCTTTTATAGATGCTTTTTCTAGACATGTTTGGATATATTTTTAAAATCAAAGTCTGAAACTTACAATGTTGTAATTCAATTTATCAATTTAGTTGAAAATCAAACTAACTGTCAGGTTAAGAATTTTCAAACTGATGGAGGAACAGAATTTCATCCTTTGAAGCAATTTTTTCAGAAAAAAGGAATTAATCATAGAATTACTTGTCCTTATACTTCTGAACAAAATGGTTTAATTGAAAGAAAACATAGACATATTGTAGAAACTGGTTTAACACTTCTTTCTCAGGCATCTTTATCACAAAAATTTTGGTCTGATGCCTTTGCTACTAGTGTTTATCTAATAAACAGGTTACCAACAAAAATTCTGAAGTATAAAAGTCCTCTTGAAGTACTTTCTGGTGTAAAACCAAATTATGATAATCTTAAAGTTTTTGGATGTCTATGTTTTCCTTACTTGAGACCATATAATTCACATAAGTTGAATTACAGGTCTTCTCCATGTACCTTTTTAGGTTATGCCACTAATATGAAAGGTTACAAATGTATAGATAGCAATGGAAAAGTATTTGTTTCTAGACATGTTGTTTTTAATGAACAAATTTTTCCTTTTAGTCAAACACATATGAAAACTTCACATAAAATATACAACACAAAAAATGTTGTATCTATATTACCTGATTTGTTGAAGCAAGTTGCAACAGAAGGCAATCAAAATGTGCCTTGTCATGATCAACTCTTGCCCAATTCAAGAGCTGATGATAATCAGAAAAGCAATGAAGCAAGTAGTTCAGAAGATCTACATCACAACAGCAGTCATACTAGCAGACATTCTGATCAGTGTCAACCAATAGGCAATTTAGAATTACCTATTGATCAACAAGATTCTTCAAGTCACAATGCTAGTCAACAAAATGCAACAGAAGTTATTCCTCAAATAGTTCCAGAAAATACTGGTCATCACATGATTACTAGAGCAAAGAAAGGAATATTCAAGCCAAAAATATACAATGCAACATTTGAAGATGAGGAACCATGTACTTATCATCAAGCAATTCAATGTGAAAAATGGAAAAGTGCCATGAATGAAGAATTTGAAGCACTTCAAAGAAACAGAACATGGGATCTTGTGCCATTACCATGTGACAAAAATATTATTGGATGCAAATGGATTTTTAGATTAAAGAAAAATTCTGATGGTTCAATTTCTAAGTATAAGGCAAGATTGGTGGCAAAAGGGTTTTCACAACAGAATGGTTTTGATTTTAATGAAACATTTTCACCTGTTGTGAAACCTACATCAATTAGAATTATTTTTACAATTGCCTTACATAGTAACTGGACCATAAAGCAACTTGATGTAAATAATGCTTTTCTTAATGGTGAATTGCAGGAAGAAGTTTACATGGAGCAGCCAATTGGATTTAAAAAGGAAGGAGCAGAAAAGCTTGTGTGCAAACTTAATAAAGCCATATATGGCTTGAAGCAAGCTCCAAGGGTTTGGTTTGACAAGCTAAAATCAACCCTGGCCAGAATGGGATTTAATTCCACTAAATCTTACAACTCTGTATTTACTAAATTCTATAATAATGATGTCACTTATATTCTAATCTACGTTGATGATTTTTTAATTACAGGAAATAGTGAACAAGAAATCAATTATGTTACAAATCAACTGAACAAAGAGTTTTCCATAAAAGATCTTGGCAATGTCAATTATTTCCTGGGAATACAAGTTCATAGGACTTCTGCTACAAAAATTCAGTTAAGTCAAAAGAAATATGTTACTGAAATTCTTATGAGAGCAAATATGGAAAATGCAAAAGCTTTACCAACTCCTATGATGAGCAGTTTACATTTATCAAAGAATAAAGGTGAACAGATATCTAATGCTAAGCAGTACAGAAGTATAGTTGGAGCATTGCAATATGTCACTATCACAAGACTAGAAATTTCATATAGTGTCAACAAAGCAAGTCAATTCATGCAAAATCCTTTAGATGAGCATTGGAAAGCTGTTAAAAGAATTTTGAGATATCTAAATGGCACTTTGGATTATGGTTTAACTTTACAATCAAGCAATACAATTAATATTGTAGCTTATGCAGATGCAGATTGGGCAACAGATATTGATGATAGAAAATCCACAACAGGTTATTGTGTCTTTTTAGGTGATAATCCTGTTTCATAGTGTTCAAAAAAACAAACAACTGTTTCTAGATCAAGTACCGAAGCTGAATTCAGAAGTGTTGCAAGTGTTACAGCTGAAGTCATGTGGATAGAATCACTACTACATGAGTTAAAAGTCAAAACTCATAACAAAGCTATGATCTGGTGTGATAACTTGAGTACAATAGCACTTACAGCAAATCCAGTATTGCATTCGAGAACAAAACATATGGAGTTGGATCTATACTTCGTCAGAGAACAAGTAATCAAAGGCAATTTAAATGTAAGTCACGTACCTGCAACTTACCAAAGGGCGGATGTCTTAACAAAACCATTGTCGAAGAAAATTTTTCTTCGATTAAGGCAAGATCTGAAAGTTGAAGCTGCTGCAAAACTTCTTCAACTTCCAGATCCATGAAAAAAAAAAGGCCTCAATTTTGCATCTGATTTCTTCTGAAGTCTCTGGCAACAAGTGTTGTAAGAAGATAGAAGTAATAATTTGTTAAAAATTCTCAAAACTACTTCATCTTCCAGATCGATGACCTAAAAAGGCATCGACTTTGCATCTGAAGCTTATATTTTGTATCGAAGGTTGCCAAAATCTGCAAATCGGAATGAATGTTCACACACTTGAAAGCATATGAACAATCATGTTGTCGTCTTCATGATTTTTGCTATAGCTCATCTCAAATCTGATAATGTTTTTGAAGAAGGCAGTTTATTCAAAATCTCATACAAGTCTTCCACAATGCCTGAAATTTTGATTGATGTTCCTGAATCTGCTGTTGTTGGTTTTCTTAAGGTATCAACCTATTGCTAATTTGAGTCAATGATCATTTGTAATAGTGGAATGAAGTTTGATTGTGATGATTGACACCTTGGTCGATCGCCATATTATAGGTAGTTTCGTTAAAAAAAGTTGACTTATAAGCATACTTATAAGTCAACTTTCAATTTATTTGTTCAAGTTGAAAGTTTGACGAAGAATTAAATGCAGGTCCCAGCCAGATAAAGTAGTTACATAATGATAGACCAATAGCATAATAGTTAACATCAATCCAAAGTATTATACATGCTTACTGTCACTTCTAATATAACTATAAGTTCCCCTGGCATTATTCTGGCTTTTTGTTTCTAAATTACTATAGTTTAAGTTCTTCTTTTTCTGGCTAATTTCCTTTTTGTATTTATTAATTTTATCTCCATTATGTTGGTACGGCTACTACAACAATACTCTATGCATGCAACATTCAACTAGCTTTCTTCTGTTCAATCAGTGTGAGTTATATAGGTAACCAATGAACCTTACTGGTTTATTTTCATTTTTAACTGAATAAACCAATTGTCTTTGGATGAACTTGATTAGATGCTGTATCTATTTTTCTAGAAGAGTACTTGTACGAAATTAACCTGAGTCAACAAATTGGATATATAGTAAATTTACAGATCACATTACCATTTTCATAGTAGCCGGGTGCTTTTATTAGTTGATGATTATCATGTAAATTTGCAACTGTTTGAAGCTAGGGAAAGAAGATGATCATGAAGAAATCGTTGAACAAATCAGCCTATGGTATATTTGATGAACTCGTTTTACACAACTACATGTAATAGTAAGGTATTTTCATTTTCCATCTTTTTTTTGATTATGTATCAATATTTTATACATGCATCACCCCTCGCTAGCCATGATATTTTGGAAATTTTCTTAACATTCAGAGCCGTTATTCTATTATTATGGTCTTTCCACTTTAAATTAACATGTACTAAACTATCAAAAGGGAACTATACAGTGGATTGCCATCGGTTGCTCTCTTCATCATATTATGTGGCAAATGTCCATCTTTGACTGTGCTTATGTTTCATTTTTTTAAATTATGTTACAAGATGTTATAATTAACTAATTTTCTTCAGTGATATGTTGTCATTTCTGCATACTGAATTATTTATGTTAATGCATTTCATTTATTTTCATATTAGATGATGCAATATACATTTAGTTCAGTTATCCCAGACTTTACACTTATGTATAAATATGGGAAACATCAATACCATATACGTATTAAACTTTGTTAAAGTCGTTGGGAACTTATGTGGTGCTCCATTTGATTCTCTCTGGCAAGTCTTGTTGGTGAATCATCTTACAAAGGAACATTGCTGTCAGTGAGACATTAACATAATCTACAATAGCTGAAGAGGTATGAAGTCTATTCAATCAGAAGTCTATTCAATCATCGGCACTTTACTTGCTTCCCTTGTCAAAATTGTGAAAATGTAACATGTTTGGAATGTTATTATTTAACCTAACAAACTATGATGTTGGCTTGAACTATTGAAGCACGATGGTATGTCATGTCTTATTTATGTTTAGTCTAGGCTTGAACTACGATGTTTTATAACTATGCATAAGCATAGTTAACAGGTTTATATATATATATATATATATATATATATATATATAGTACTACTACTAATAATAATAAACAATAGTTTGAATAAGTTAACTAAGTTTTATAAGAATTAACAAAGTTTATACATATATATACTAACAACAATAATAAACAATAGTTTGAATAAATTAACTAAGTTTTATAGGAATTAACAAAGTTTATATAGTAAACAATAGTTTGAATAAATTAACTAACTTTTATAAAAATTAACCAAGTATTATAAAAATTAACAAGTTTATAATAACAATAACAACACAATAATAATAATAATAAGTATTAACCAAGTTTGATAAAAAAAGCAACCGAGTTTATAATAATAATAGTAGTAGTAATAAATTATAATTTGACAAAAATTAATTGAGTTCATGCTAATAATAAAAAATTAACCAAGTTAGCTATGTTTTATAATTATTATTAATAATAACAATGATAACAAAAACAAAGTTTATGAAAATTAACCAAGTTAACTATGTTTTATAAAATTAAATAAGTTTATAAAAATTAATTAAGTTTATAATAAGAATAATTAATTAACTAAGTTTATGAAAAATTTATAAATTTGAGATAATTTATAAAAATTAACCAAGTTAATAAAGTTTAAGTTTGAGATAATTTATAAGTTTAATTTAATTAAAATATAAATTATGACATTTTAAGTTTTAGCAATTGAGAGAATTTATAAGTTTAATAATAATAATAATAATAATAATAAACAATGGTTATAATAAATTAACTAAGTTTTATCAAAACTAAATACGTTTATAATAATAAACTAAGTATTATAAAATTAATAAATTAATAATAAGAATAATAAAGTAAGTTTGATAAAATTAATCGAGTTCAATAATAAGTTAACCGATTTTTATAAAAAATTAAACTAATTTTTATAAAAATTAACCAAATTTTTAAAAATTAACTAAGTTTTATATAATTTAACTAAGTTTTATAAAAATTAATTAAGTTTTATTAAAATTTAGCTAAGTTAATAAGTTTTTAGAATTAAATAAGTTTATTATAAAAATTAGTCAAGTTTTATAAAAAATCAACTAAATTAACTAAGTTTTATAAAATTATTTAAATTTAATAAAAGTTTAACCAAGTATGTTTGACATAAATATTCAAAATAGTTTCATAATCATTTGTTGATTGTTAAACTTGTCTACATGTAATTAGCTTTTTAGGAGCAAAGACCAGCTGAAGTAAAGATCTATGGGTAATCAAGTAATGAATATGACTTTAATTTTTATATATATTATAACATTTTGTTAGTAGTTGTTATGTAAACTTGTTTATGACTGGTTATGGAATTTATGTGAGTTTGTTCATTTTGTCGAACAACTATTATCGAAATGGTTATGAATATCATATTCGATTATGTGATTAACGTGTTTTTTCAATTGTTTGAATATGATGATTATGTGATTGATTGAGTGATTAATTATTGGTTTGAATATGATGATTTATGTGATTGATTGCGGGTTTTAATAAGACTATTATGTGAGTGATGGCTAGAAATAATGCAAGCCATTAACCGGAAACTGTTGCGTGCAAAGTATGTTGCAAAACAAATAATTTTTTAGTAGCATTCTAAAAATGCTACGGAAATAAATATAAATAGTTGTCCAAAACTTTTAGTAGCGTTTTCCACAACATGCAGCTAAAAGTCTGAAACTTTTTGTAGCGTTTAAAAAACCCTACAATATCTCATTTTACTAGCGTTTTCCACAATGCTACAAAAAGTTTGAGATCTTTAGGCGCATGTTGTATCACAGTGTTTATGGAAACGCACTAAAAGTTTTGAGAGCGGTTTTCCAATGCTACGAAAGGCCTTTTATGGTGTAGTGACTTCGCTATGCTCACCGGTATTAGCATAGGAGTAACTGGTTTTCCATCGCTTCTATAAGATAATTTGTAGCATGATACCATGCTTGTATATTACCTTTTCCCACACTTAGACACTTCATCAAAATCTTATTATACCGCCACTTCCATTAGAGTTAAAGCGACTACAACTGTCATGGGCAACATAATGTCAGCATATGCACCAAAGCAAGATTTGAAACTTGCTCGACTGTTTGTATTATATCTTATGGAAAACCTGTTTTTAGTACCACTGACGGTAGTATGCAGGTAGCCTATATAGAGACTATGGCAGGTTTGGACTTTGATTTCACTATCATGTATGATAGGGGTACTCTCATGCTTTCCTACCTATATAAATGTTTAGACGCACAATGAGTTGTTTCTGATTCACAGGTTCGTTGTTTGGTTTTTGAAAGTTGATGTGGTATTGATATTTTGATTATTTCAAAAACTTTCATTTCGTGACGGTAACTTATGCTTCTAGTTTTTTCCTTCGTTTAAATTTTTGGTTTGTGCATAATAGGAGGACTAGCGATAACGAATTCCATCATGTATACTCGGTTGCACATAACCAAATTTATTTTGAAAATGCATAGAAGGCAGATTATACGGCATTCGTTCGATAGTTGTTGAGTTTGTGGAGTTAGCTAGGATGCTTAGCATGTAGCGATTTCCACCAGTATCTTATACTGCAATGTTCGGTGCTTACTAGTATCTCGGTGAGAGGTATTGGAGATAGTTACATGACTATGATGCCATTCTTGATGATCTACACCCTCATACATATTGTTGTATGATTTATGATCTTGATTTGCTTGTCGCTGCAAGAGATTCCAGTTGTTGGCTAACAGAGAGATTTATTATTATTGGTCCGTCATACATGCATATTCGCAATAGATTTTACGCTCCATCTGGTGATACTATTACTCATGCAGCGTCTATAGGTTTAGTAGGGCCATATGCTATACGAAATGGGATAGCACCACCAGTTGTCGAAGATCTTACCCAGCCTAGTCAGGGGTATCGAGTACCAGATCACATGTCAGTTGCTAGTCATTTTGGATGGACTATAGCAGGCCTACATTTTTTGGAGTTGATCTACATTGGCGTGTTTGTAACATCCCCCATTTTGAGGTCAAAAAATAAGCGATGTTGATGCTGCAGCCGTCAATAGTATATTTCTCCGGTGACAAAGTGCGGTTATTTAACCATATCAATACATTGGAAGCACATGAACGAGAATTTTTTTTCAAAATTTTCATTAATTAAACTTTCATTACATTTGAGAAATAAGATTTTCACATTCATTACATAATCCCATTCCCAATCCCATGTTTAGATAAAATACAATTATTACAAAATACTCCAAAAGCGACATATAAAGATGCCCCCTTGGTTGATCGGAGTTTAACACTTGGCAATTATATAACTTGCCATTACATCTATATAGACGAAATCAGACAACAAATAGATTAGATGAGAACTCGTAAATAGCTAGATTGTCTCTTGCATGTCTTCGAAAGCTTATTCATCTAACTGAATACCTGAAATCTCTTACTCTCGACCTACTCAATTAGTATTCGACATTCAACAGTTTAAGGGAAAAAATAAAAGTTTCGGGTCAGACAAACAGTCCAGTGTGAATAACAACCTACCATCTCGAACCAAAAATAGATATCTTGTGAGACCACACCGTTGAGTGGAACGGGTTTTTCT
The DNA here is from genome assembly GCA_030765085.1 of Allium cepa. Classification (NCBI taxonomy): domain Eukaryota; kingdom Viridiplantae; phylum Streptophyta; class Magnoliopsida; order Asparagales; family Amaryllidaceae; genus Allium; species Allium cepa. The sequence continues at coordinate 137,695,656 of CM060944.1, forward strand.
CTCACTAGTATCTTAACCAAAGCACATTAACCATACACCGTACTCCTACATCCACGATGGTTAGAACATAGAAAATAAGCATTTTTAGTCATGCAACATGCATTCGACTACGCATCCCAATTTATTAGACTATCCATCTTAATTCTCATCTACTTATCTGTCTTAATTACAAATGAATATCCATCTTAGATTTATGTGGACTACCCATCTCACATGTACTTATTTGGATTACTAATCCCCTACTATATGGATGACCCATCACATATGGTTTCATTTATTTAAAATGGTGTGGATTATTCATCACACATCTTATAGTTTTCCTAAGATGACTATGGACCCTTCATTAACCATTTAGAGACTATCCATATACGGCATGATGTCGATCATCCATCTCACATCCCATAGTTTTCCTAGGATGAATATGAACCCATCACTTATCAATTTAATTCATGTTTACCTAACATGTTCAACCTATGTTTATTGGTGTCCCTAATTAGGTTGTCAAATTCATAAAACAATGGTGTCAAAATGATATACATTGGTATCCCCAATGAAAAATGAAGAATTTCTAAAGCATATAGCATGATAAAGTCAACCTATAGTGGTACCCTCAATGAATAATGTCAAAATGAAACCGTTAATACAGAGGATAGGCGGCATTCATGCCAAACTATACATTGTTGAACCTCTATCCAAAGTTAGGAAAAAAAGCTTAAATTCTTTTAAGTATAAAACTTTATATTGACAATGAGGTTGTCAACGTACATTTGATATGGCCATACCACCTTTTTAAAACATAGCTTAAAGTTTGTACAAAATACGGCCTAACCAGCATTATAATAAAGAAACGCGACATCGATGTTGTGCGACAGCGATGCTAACGCAATGATGTACAAAAATTACAGACATTGATGAATAGCGGCATCATTATACAAGCACTATACTTAGCATACTTCGGCTACTATGCTGCCAAATATATAAGGTCGAAGTTAAAACAAACGACATCACCGCCTTTATATAGATTATATTGAAAACAATCAAAATGGTGGTATGCTGCATCATTTAAAACAATGGTAAAAACATGCGGCATCAATATTGTAGCATTAAGTTTTTAAACACTTAAATGAATCACGAGGTTGTGATGCTTCCAATGATAGGTTACCGATGAGGTCCACTTCGACCTGGTTGGAATCATTCCATAATTACCTAAGTAGTTATCATAAGCTTCCCTCCATATCGATGCCGACTCTCATAGTTGCAGCGTTATCCTAGCTTCGGTATGGATAAGGGTGACATGGCACTATCGTAATTGTTATGAAAACTAATTTATTACTAATAAAAGCAATTTCTTTTCACCAATTCTTAACTCTTGTCCAATTTCTATTGGATAATGTAATATTTTTCCCATTTCTTTTCAAGAATACCACCGCATCCAGTTTTAAAGTTCCAAAATCCTTTGTCAACTTAATTAACTAACGTCCTTAATTAATTATTCATTTAAATGCTTATCTAGCAAAATAGATTCATAATTATTCGAAATCACTTGGAATAAATCCCCAAAATCAAAGAAATATCATGTTCGCTTCCGTATAGAAATTCCATGACCAAGAATTATATTTACTTATTTACATAAATCAAAATCTGAAAAACCTAATTTCCATCTTATACAATTCGTAAAATATTCAATTTAATTTGGAAAATTATAAAATTAAAATTCCATTTCTAAATTAATGTTTTACACGACAAATCAGAAAATCAAAGCAATTGGAGATTAAAAACTCAGGTTTTTCCCTTAAAACCCATTCAAATAATTTCATAAAAATTCCATAAATTATTATTTTATTAAAACAATGATTATATACTATAACTTGATAAACTATCAAAACAATTCGGATATTACACATAGTCGAATTCAAGAACTAGAAATAAAGATGGTTCACTTATTATTCATCTTAGATTTGATATTGGAGTTGAGATTTGATGTTGCTTTAGTTTCCCAAAGCTCTTTCTTGAGCTCCCCGTTTTAATTTTGATCCTCCCTAGCTTGTTATGTGAGAAATGCGGATTACAGATCTTAAGGCTGGGATAAACACTAGAGGAGGGTGAATAGTGTTTTAAGGAATTATTAAATCTTTTTGAGTTTTTATTAATTTAAACACAAACGTATGCAATATTCAGACATAGATATGATTATAGAAGCAAAAACAGATGCAGAAATAAAGTAAAAGTTGTAAAGGAAAGAACACATCGGATTTTATACTGGTTCGAAGTTACCCTACATCCAGTCCCGCATACAAGTACGGATTTCCTTTCAAAAGCAATCTTTACAATTACACCCTCGATTTAAAGGCAACGAGGTACACCCTTCAGATTCATAATCCTCTAGGTAGAGATATTTGATTTTCCGAGCAACAAGTTCACCCAATTTATTTTCAAGGCTACAATCACACCTTATCTCGCTTGATTGATTTCCAAGGCCACAATCACACCTTTTCTCGTTTAATTGATTACAAAGAAGCCTATAACTCTTAATAGCACTGAGAATATTGATAAGATAGTGATCGAGAATTAAATCAGAAATGATCTAGTTAGATTCAATGTTGATTTCGGCAGAGTAACGGTAAGAATATGTATATAGAAATGTGGAAGAAGAAGAGGAGTGAAAGACCAGAAAATCTATGTTAAAATTCGTTGAAAACAGCCCCTATTTATAGAAGAACAACAGCCATGTCCATTAGTGAAGAGATATGACGAATAGACACTTCTTTTGAAATTTAAATTTTGAAACCAACTGACACTATGTCGACATAGGTAGGTTGAGCATGTCGACATCCCAAAGGAATTTTTGGTGGTTTGTTTTTCATTGAAAATAACTTCTATCTTATATTAAAACTATTTTAAACTTTATAAATATACTTGTCTATAGTTAAAATACATAAGTAAATATAATGTATACAAAATTTTACTATAATTTTATATTTAAATCTAAGTATAAATATTTAAAAGTTAAATATATTATTATTAAAGATAGTTTAAAACTATGGATAATTTGATTTTGAAATTAAAGATTATTTTGAGGCTAAAAGTATTTGAAATCAGGATAGATGTTTTTGATGCTTTTAAAAGGAAGATTTTGAAATCATTTTGAAAACAAGATAATTTTGTAAAAAAAACATTTGAATAAAATATTAGAGGATACAAAACAATGTTCCACTGGATTTTTCATAGGTTCCATCCTACTTAGGGTTCCATCCCCTTAACAGGCTCGAAGTGGATTCCATTCCACGAATAAATTGGATTTTAAGATGTCAGTGCTTTTCTAAAAGTTTTAACAAAGTTCCTAATAAATTAAAGATAAATTACTTGAACTCTTGAACTCTTGATAATATTTATATTCCTGATACTCATGAGTCTTCAATCTTGATATCTTGAATCTCTGTATTGTACAGTCTTCATTCTTGATACCTGCATGGTTAAATCCTGCATATACATATATTTCTAAACTATAATGTTAGTATTTATATTTTATAATCTATTCGAAGGTTGTTGTCATCAGAACCATCATCTCACGGACTAACAATCTCTCCCTTTTTGATGATGACAACCTTTTTATAAAATATTACTTCTATCCTAATAACTCCCCCTTAATCTATGCCTAATTATCCTATTTTATATTTCTCCCCCTTTGTCATCAACAAAAACTAACTCTAAATATATAACTTCAAACTATATAACTCCCCCTAAATCTAATACTTTATGACATGTGACTATAATGATAGTGTTATCGTAAATAATCAACACTTAGATCTAAAACTAAAACTCAATCCTAAACTACTAACTATCCTAACTAAGTATCCATATAATAACACATATAAGAACACAAATTATTCATTAATTATATAGTTGTAATTACATTTTCTTGGGAAACATAAGAAAGAACATACATCAATAGGAAAAAGAGAAAAGAAACTAATGAGTGTCTTTGAAAATGAGAGATCTATAAATCGAACAATTCGGATAGTGAAAACGGAAATTTCCACGTTGTTCGACAACATTTCCATCTTTGTCAAAGCACACTTCACCAACGCAAACGACTTTGTCGTCATCTTCCACGTGCACTTCTTCCATGGGGACTTCTTCTTCTTCTTCGCTGGCCTCTTGTATTTGATCTCCTGAAGAATCTTCGTCAATCAAGATTGGGTTAGCATAATTGTCCATTAGAAATTTTTGCAAATTCCTAAGGATTTTGCCTTGCCTCTCTTGTTCCTTTGCCATTCGAAGTTGCATCACTTGGATTTCAGTCATTAACTGAAGTGCATCCTTCAGAGAATCCTCTATTTTCGTCACACGAGCGAGAGTAGTACGTTGAAATGGACCAGAAGTGGGAGAAGGAAAGGAAAAGGTAGAATTTTTGTTTGATTTGGAAGAGGAGGCCATTGATTATTTGATTTCAGAAGATAGAACGGAGAAATAACAGAAAGAATGAATAAAATTTCGAAAATGATAAGAATATATGTGACGCCCCACCTCTATACCCATGCTAGCAAAGGACACTACGGTGTAATCCGTCAACTAGCACGGAGAATAAGGCTGCTGAGGAGCGACCATCTGTATAATTGTTTTGTGCGAGTACCAATATGTCAGGAAAAAAAATAACTTGCATTCTTTTCAATAGGAAATCCGACATACCGACACAAACTCAAAGCTACTACACAGTGGCTATAATGTCTTCGAAAACAAATATAGAAATAAACATAACACCAATCAGTCACAGATAATTCATATCACAAAGGCAGAAATAGATATGAATATATATAACACATAAAAGTGTTCATCAGAGTAGTGGTCAAACAAGAACCACAATATCACAAAAGAATGGTTACAAGAGCCAGACAAAAGAATATGTATACATCTAGAAGTCTATATCTCAAAGGTATACAACAAAAACTACTAATCTAAGTAGTTAGCCAAAAGATCAGACGATGGTCCGATAAGGAGTCAAGCAGAAGCACCTGTAAAATCTCAGTCTGACCCGAGTATTATTTAAGAAGAAAATAATAAACGGATCAGTCTAGCTATAATTATCAGTTAAAATGAGATATAATAAGAGATATAATAAAAAGACGTATGATAACCAAAAATGTCATACTACGACAAGTATACATTAGAAAATCCACAAAAGTCATACAATATCTCAAGAATCTCATAACATCAAAAAGAATGTCATATTCTTTATTTAATTCATCAAGCCACAAAAAATGACATACATATCAATGCCAATCGCAAAAGTTGGTGAAACATAAATTCCAGAAATCGTCAATTAGAAATCCAGAAATCACAAAAAAAGGATGGCCAATCCCAAGCGGAACGCTATTCCATAAACCGGACATCGTCGCACCTAAATAGATCCGCCCCATGCACAGTCAAACATCGTCGCACCTAGAAAGGTACGACCCATGCAAAGTCAAACATCGACGCACCTAAATAGATACGCCCCAGGTAATGTCTAGCATCGATGCACCTAGAAAGATACACCACATGCATAAATAAGCATCGACGTACCTAGAAAGATACGCCCCATGCATAAATCAACATCGACGTATCTAGAAAGATACGCCCCATGTAATGTCTAGCATCAATGCACCTAGAAAGATACACCACATCCAAAGTCGAACATCGACGTACCTAGAAAGATACGTCCCATGCATAGACGAACATCGACGCACCTAAATAGATACGTCCCATGCCCCGACTTATTGAGCCGATTGCTCCACGAAGTAAACAAGCATCGACGCACCTAAATAGATACGACCCATGTGTAAATAAGCATCGACGCACCTAAATAGGTACGACCCTTGTGAGAAATGAGACGAAGCTCAATAAAATGAAGTACAGTCCTCCACATAGACAAAGAGACATCGCACATTGCTAGTCTAAACCATAAAATGATAATCATCGATCATCAAGAAGTGTCAATTACAGTAAGCTAGTAAATATATGAGCTTAGCTTCATGTCTCATAACCACTAGCTTAACTTAAATATTTACGAACAAATTGTAGATCTACACTAGAAAATTGTCATAAGAGATTCAATCGAACAAGTCCAAGAATTAACCGACGAAGCAAACGCAAGCGTTTCATACCACTCGTTTTACTAAGCCGTTTAATTAGATTTCTCATACGAGTGAGGAAAAGGTTTGTATATACTAATAGATTTGGAAAATGGTTTAAGAAAGGAGCTTTGTATTAAAATAGTGTTGAAATCGTTTTGATGAAAGAGTTTTGATATTTACTACTAGTATAGAAACATTTATATTTTTAAAGTGACAAATCACAAAAATGATTGTAAAACAATCAATCACCGAAATTCACATTCGAAGACGTGAATAAAATCCAAAGAAATCGATATCAAATCCATCAAAATGGATATTTCGAAAATTCCCAAAGAAAATGTCATCAAAGTCGATAATAAATGATAACAACAAAAGGGAAACAACACGAATCGATTAAAGTTGGAAATTTAACTAAATAGACAACATAGGCAAAATTAGCAAATAAGAGCAGGTCGGTCAACCGGACTTCCTGAGTCGGTTGACTGAACCAAAGATGGAAGTGCTCGGGTAGCAGGTCGGTCGATCAGACCCTGAGCTCGGTCGGCCGGAGCCTGTAACCTGCACTACCAAAAACAGAGGCAGGAAGTGCTCGGGTAGCAGGTTGGTCAGCCGGCTACAGAGCTCGGTCGGCCGGACCCTGTTGCCAGCACTCCCATGCCTATCTAATGAATGCCAAACCCTTCCAAATTGCAATCGGTCGAGCAACGACACTAAGGATTTATGCCATCGACTACCCGGCCATATAAGCTCTTCGATTCATCACCAAAAACATGATCAAAACATCAAAGTTATGGTTTTTAAAGAATTGAACCCAAAACACCAAAATTGGAATATTCACCAAATCAATCCAAACCAAAAGCAATTGCACTAGGAATTCATACATAACAATTGAAGATAATTATAAGCATAGATGTGAGATAAAAATCTCACCTTTGAACCCAAAAACAATAAATGAGAAGCTTGAAGACAAGGGAAGATCAACCACGCTTCAATCTCAACACTAGAAGCTTGAATCTAAGCTCAAAAGAAGAACATTCCCTAAGTTAGGTTTAGGAATTTCTGAAATTAAAAGGAGAATGAGTTGGAGAAGAAGAAGGAGATGCTTACTAATGGCTTCTCTTTGATTTTGGAGCAAGAATTTGAGCTAGCAAGAGGAACTAGGGCTTGGAGTTTCTAATTCCCTTTCCTTTCCACCATTTTCAGTTGGAGCTTGAGTTTGAGGAGTGGGAATGAGTGAATGGAGAGGAGAGGGCTGAGCTAGAGTATAAGTGGGGTTAATGAGCTGAAACCCAACCCAAAGCCCTAAAGAAAAAGTAGTAAAATTCAACTTACTCCAAACATATCAAAGCTTATACTCAAAAAGGTTGCAAACGGCGTTTTGAACTCAATGGAAGGGGTCTCGAGTCCCAATTCGACTGTTTGCAAAAAGTAGGTTTTCGGACTAAAATCCGACAAACGATGAAATATTTAAATAAAATATTTAAATATACAATCGATAAATATGCGGGTTGTTACAGACTCCCCTCCTTAAAGAAATTGCGTCTTCGCAATACTTAAGGAGAAAATAAAGAGTAACAACCATAAAAGCATATCAACACAAAAGAAATTTGAAATAGGAAGTTCACCATAAAGAGCATGAAAGGGTAAGCCTAAACGGGATCGCTCAATGAATTCCCAGGAATCCCAAGAGAAATCCTTAGGATCTGAGAACCAATGAACTTTCACAAGAAGAACATCTTTATTCCAAAGGCGCTCAACCTCCGAAGCAATGATGCGAATGGAATGTTGCTCATAAGTCAAATCTGGTGAAACTTCAATTTCCTCAATAGCACCGGGCTCAAGAATAAAAATCGGAAACATAAGAGCATTTCCATAGTTAAAAGACGTGGAAAACGTCAAGAATAGCAGAAAGTTGAGCCGGTGCAACGGCGTAGTACAAAAACGGTACGCCCGAGAAACGAGAAACTCGAACAATTTCGAAACACCGACGTAGTACAAAAATGGTACGTCCAATGAACCGATAAACAGGAATAACGATGTAGTATAATAATGGTACATCCATTGATCCAGATAAGACGGAACATCGATGTAGTATAATAACAGTACATCCGATGAACCGAACACCATAAAAGAACATTGGACGCTAGTCCATAAAAGAAATGAGACGAAGCTCAACAAAACAAAGTGCATCGAAACGTCCGATGAACTTGGTAAAAAGATAATTCCGTTCGGACATCATCAAAGAAACAACCACTTGTTGCTTACAACAAAGGGCATTGACAACACGATTTCCTCTTTCGGGAATAAAAGAATATCAAGATCATAAGATGCAAGGAAGTCGAGTCAACATGAAGTTCCTTATGAGAAAATAAATATTCCAAAGATTTATGATCGGGGTAGAGAACAGATTTCTCATCCAAAAATGATGATGCCAAACTCTAAAAGTGAAATCAATAGCCGCGAGCACTAGATCATGAATGGCATATCTAGTCTCGATAGGCTTTAATGATTTAGAAACATAAATGATAGCATGTTCTCTTTCGCAAGAGAACGAAACTCAAACCAATACGATTAGCATTGGTAGAAAAGATAAAGTCTTGGTTCCCTTCGGGAATCACAAGAATAAGAGTATCAAAAGAAAGAATTTCTTTTAAATAATCTTCTTTCCCAAAAAGCTAAAACTTTCAAAATTACAATTATCTCAATGTAATAATCTTTCTAGAAAAATTTACATTTTACAAGTCAATATATCGTGTCTGATTGTCTCATCAAAGCGTTTAGGAAATTCCTATCGATAACGTTGATCAAGCGCATCGACCAGAATTCTTAAAGCACTTAATGGGCAATACAATCACAAAATCATCTTCTATATGATGAAAATATCTCTTAAAAGTTTTGAGAATAATCTATGCTCGTTTAAGATCAAAATCCAATTGTACTTATAAATAAATCTTATGAAAAAGATTTCCAAAATTTTAGATTTCTATTTTCATCCAAAATCAATAAATACAAGAATGGAGTCATCGAGATATTCATAAAATACTCGATTTATAAAATGGATGAAACAAGATGGAAAAACTGAATGATATAATAAGTCATTCATAAGAATCATATCGAGTGCGGAATGCGGTAAGTGGAATGCTAACTGCCGCAACTCGTAGCAAATGAAAACTGGTGGCAAGGTCGAGCTGAAAAGACCTTAACACCACACAAGATATTGCTTAGGTGATAATCCTAAGTCAAGCCCAAAAATACCGAAAAATTTCTCAAACTACATGAATGAGAGAAATTACACTTTCCTTATAAGTGGGCTTAAGGAATAAAATGATGCCATCAAATTGGAATCGAAATCATAAAGGAAAAATAAAAATTTGCTTAACAGATTGCGATGTCGAAGATGAATAGTCCACACGGAACAAAGGATATGGCTTCACAATAATTTAGCCCATCCTTTCCAAAAATCAATTCTGAAGCCTAAGTAAAAATCGGCACAGAAAGAAAAATCACATAAAATAATTTCGACATCAATAAAAAGCAAATTGAGTGTTGCGGATCTACCATCCGGATTCGCAATTCTCAACGAAGTCATCAAGCCAAAAATATTCAAAGAAAAAGAATCGACAAGATCTTTTGATATAAAGATAATGAGATGAACCCATATCAAAAAGAACTCAAATAGAAAGATCACGAAATAAAACAATAGCATCAAGGATTGAATGTAAAATACCTTGACCAAGAGAAGAGTTGCTAGGAGCTTGCACTACATTGAGCTCTCCCTCCTTCCTACTTTGAATTATGGGACATGTAGTTATATGGTGACCCGAATTTTTGCAATAGCGACAATAAAGAGGCTTCGGACACTCCCTTGCATAGTGGTCCGTGGAACCACAATTGCAGCATTGTCCACGACTATAGGTAGGGGCTTTTGCTACTGGGGTTTCTTGCCTCCCTTTCTTGTTGGGAATGAGGCCTTTGAATTTAATAGGCCTCTTCATGTTGTTGTTGAAGTTTTGTTTGGCACCCACAACTTCAACATCACACTCTTTATCGGCCTCTTCAAGACAAAGAGCGATATCAATAAGCTGATCAAAAGAAACCTCAAGTTTCAGGAGTAATGGCTTCTTAAGATTCTTATTCAAGCCATAGACAAATCTCTGATTTTTCTTCAATGGGGTATTAATATACTCAACCCCGTATTTAGAAAGAGATTCGAAAGATGCGACGTAATCCGTCACAGAAAATTCACCTTGAACAAGGTCAATAAAACGCCGGGCCAAAGTGATTTTCAGCCTCCGGCACAAACTTTGATTCAAATCTTTCCCGGAATTGCTCCCAAGTAAGATCTGCTTCAACGATTTCAGAAACCAAAAGCTCATACCAATCTAATTCTCTTTCTTGGAGCATGCTAGAAGCCACTTGGACTCGATGTAGATCAATAAGGTTCATCCGAGAAAAGATACGATCGCAAGATTTGAGCCAAGCTTGAATTTCAATAACACTCTCGGATCCCTTGAATGGCCTTCCACCCAAATCGGTATAGTCTCTGCACAAGCGTTCAAAACCGGATCTAGGATGAGTAGGCTCTGGATTGGGTCCGGCTGCTCGAGCGTTCTTTACTAGATCAAGAAGCTGCTAGGCAGACATAAATACTCCATCTTGGGGAGTAGCACTAGATTGACCGGCGCTGGGACGGCCAGGTCTAACCATTTCTCTTCCTTTAGAAAGAAAGAAGAAGAAAAAGGTTAATCACCAAATGAATATCAAGCAATCTTGATAGATAAAATAAGGAATCATAAAGAAAATAGGATGAATCAGTACAAAGACTCGAATTAATTCCTAAGGCACGACTCCTAAGAAGGACTTAGGACGATGATCCTTGTTAAATTATTCTACGTTGTTCCGAAGTTTGGCTTTGATAACAAGCTGTGACGCCCCACCTCTATACCCACGCTAGCCAAGGACACTACGGTGTAATGCCGTCAACTAGCACGGAGAATAAGGCTGTTGAGGAGCGACCATCTGTATAATTGCTTTGTGCGAGTACCGATATGCCAGGAAAAAAAATAACTTGCATTCTTTTCAAGAGGAAATCCGACATACCGACACAAACTCAAAGCTACTACACAGTTGCTATAATGTCTTCGGAAAGAAATATAGAAATAAACATAACACAAATCAGCCACAGATAATTCATATCACAAAGGCGGAAATAGATATGAATATATATAACACATAAAAGTGTTCATCAAAGTAGTGGTCAAACAAGAACCACAATATCACAAAAGAATGGTTACAAGAGCTAGACAAAAGAATATGTATACATCTAGGAGTCTATATCTCAAAGGTATACAACAAAAACTACTAATCTAAGTAGTTAGCCAAAAGATCAGACGATGGTCCGATAAGGAGTCAAGCAGAAGCACCTGTAAAATCTCAGTCTGACCCGAGTATTATTTAAGAAGAAAATAATAAACGGATCAGTCTAGCTATAATTATCAGTTAAAATGAGATATAATAAGAGATATAATAAAAAGACGTATGATAACCAAAAATGTCATACTACGACAAGTATACATTAGAAAATCCACAAAAGTCATACAATATCTCAAGAATCTCATAACATCAAAAAGAATGTCATATTCTTTATTTAATTCACCAAGCCACAAAAAATGACATACATATCAATGCCAATCGCAAAAGTTGGTGAAACATAAATTCCATAAATCATCAATTAGAAATCCAGAAATCACAAGAAAAGGATGGCCAATCCCAAGCGGAACGCTATTCCATAAACCGGACATCGACGCACCTAAATAGATCTGTCCCATGCACAGTCAAACATAGTCGCACCTAGAAAGGTACGACCCATGCAAAGTCAAACATCGACGCACCTAAATAGATACGCCCCATGTAATGTCTAGCATCGATGCATCTAGAAAGATAAACCTCATGCATAAATAAGCATCGACGTACCTAGAAAGATACGCCCCATGCATAAATCAACATTGACGTATCTAGAAAGATACGCCCCATGTAATGTCTAGCATCGATGCACCTAGAAAGATACACCTCATGCAAAGTCGAACATCGACGTACCTAGAAACATACGTCCCATGCATAGACGAACATCGACGCACCTAAATAGATACGTCCCATTCCCCGACTTATTGAGCCAATTGCTCCACGAAGTAAACAAGCATCGACGCACCTAAATAGATACGACCCATGTGTAAATAAGCATCGACGCACCTAAATAGGTACGACCCATGTGAGAAATGAGACGAAGCTCAATAAAATGAAGTACAGTTCTCCACATAGACAAAGAGACATCGCACATTGCTAGTCTAAACCATAAAATGATTATCATCGATCATCAAGAAGTGTCAATTACAGTAAGCTAGTAAATATATGAGCTTAGCTTCATGTCCCATAACCACTAGCTTAACTTAAATATTTACGAACAAATTGTAGATCTACACTAGAAAATTGTCACAAGAGATTCAATCGAACAAGTCCAAGAATTAACCGACGAAGCAAACGCAAGCGTTTCATACCACTCGTTTACTAAGTCGCTTAATTAGATTTCTCATACGAGTGAGGAAAAGGTTTGTATATACTAATAGATTTGGAAAATGGTTTAAGAAAGGAGCTTTGTAATAAAATAGTGTTGAAATCGTTTTGATGAAAGAGTTTTGATATTTACTACTAGTATAGAAACCTTTATATTTTTAAAGTGACAAATCACAAAAATGATTGTAAAACAATCAATCACCGAAATTCACATTTGAAGACGTGAATAAAATCCAAAGAAATCGATATCAAGTCCATCAAAATGGATATTTCAAAAATTCCCAAAGAAAATGTCATCAAAGTCGATAATAAATGATAACAACAAAAGGGAAACAACACGAATCGATTAAAGTTGGAAATTCAACAAAATAGACAACATAGGCAAAATTAGCAAATAAGAGCAGGTCGGTCAACCGGACTCCCTGAGTCGGTTGACTGAACCAAAGATGGAAGTGCTCGGGTAGCAGGTCGGTCGACCGGACCCTGAGCTCGGTCGGCCGGAGCCTGTAACCTGCACTGCCAAAACAGAGGCAGGAAGTGCTCGGGTAGCAGGTCGGCCGGCCGGCTACAGAGCTCGGTCGGCCAGACCCTGTTGCCAGCACTCCCATGCCTATCTAATGAATGCCAAACCCTTCCGAATTGTAATCGGTCGAGCAACGACACTAAGGATTTATGCCATCGACTACCCGGCCATATAAGCTCTTCGATTCATCACCAAAAACATGATCAAAACATCAAAGTTATGGTTTTTAAAGAATTGAACCCAAAACACCAAAAATTGGAATATTCACCAAATCAATCCAAACCAAAAGCAATTGCATAAGAATAAGTGTTAGGAATTCATACCTAACAATCGAAGATAATTATAAGCATAGATGTGAAATAAAAATCCCACCTTTGAACCCAAAAACAATGAATGAGAAGACAAGGGAAGATCAACCACACTTCAATCTCAACACTAGAAGCTTGAATCTAAGCTCAAAAGAAGAACATTCCCTAAGTTAGGTTTAGGAATTTATGAAATTAAAAGGAGAATGAGTTGGAGAAGAAGAAGGAGATGCTTACTAATGGCTTCTCTTTGATTTTGGAGCAAGAATTTGAGCTAGCAAGAGTAACTAGGGCTTGGAGTTTCTAATTCCCTTTCCTTTCCACCATTTTTAGTTGGAGCTTGAGTTTGAGGAGTGGGAATGAGTGAATGGAGAGGAGAGGGCTGAGCTAGAGTATAAGTGGGGTTAATAGGCTGAAACCCAACCCAAAGCCCTAAAGAAAAAGTAGCAAAATTCAACTTACTCCAAACATATCGAAGCTTATAATCAAAAAGGTTGCAAACGGCATTTTGAACTTAATGGAAGGGGTCTCGAGTCCCAATTCGACTGTTTGCAAAAAGTAGGTTTTCGGACTAAAATCTGACGAACGATGAAATATTTAAATAAAATATTTAAATATATAATCGATAAATATGCGGGTTGTTACAATATATAACCAATTATTTGAATTTTGGTGGGAAAAATTTTAAAAATAAAAAACGTTATATGTCGACATAGGTATAGGCGGGATGTCGACATGGTGCTTTAATTTTTTTTTAATTGATTTATTTTTATTTATTTTTTAATTATACTTTGTTGTTTATATTTTATATTTCAGTTATTGAACAAATACCTAATTCTCTTCTTAATTTAGTAAATATAGATTCATTTAGTGATTTTGTTAAAATATCAGCAATTTGTTTCTCGGAATTGATATAATCTAGAGTAATTACTTCATTATTTATATTTTCTATGAGAAAATGATGTCTTATATCAATATGTTTAGTTCGAGCATGTTGAGTAGTAGTGTTGGATAAATTTATCGCACTAGTATTATTACAATAAATTGGTATTTTGAGAAATTTAATCCATAATCTTTTAGAGTTTGTTGCATATATATTACTTGAGAACAAGCCAAAGCAGCAGAAATATGTTCTGCTTCAGTTGTTGATAAAGAAACCGTGTTTTGCTTTTTACTAAACCAGGAAATCAGAGAATGCCCCAAAAATTGACAAGTTCCACTTGTACTTTTTCGGTCTGGTTTACAACCAGCATAATCAGCATCACAGTAAGATATTAAGTCAAAAGAATCATTTTTAGGGTAAAATAAGCCATAATCAGAAATGTGTTTAACATATCTTATGATACTCTTACGGCTTTTAAATGGGTCTCTTTAGGTTGGGATTGATATCTTGCACAGAGACAAACACTATGCATGATATCAGGTCTACTAGCAATAATATATAGTAGTGATCCAATCATTCCTCTATATAATTTTTGATCTACATCTTTCGAGAGATCTTCTTTACTAAGGTACTCATTGGTTGCCATGGGAGTGGGTTTTCCACTCGCAGTAGTCAAACCAAATTTATTAATTAGGTCTTTAGCATATTTTTCTTGACTAATAAAGATACCATTATCTAATTTTTTTATTTGTAATCCTAAAAAGAAGTTTAATTCACCCATATGACTCATCTTAAACTCTTTTTTCATTATTTCAGAAAATTCTTTATTCATTTCAAAAATAGTTGATCCAAAAATGATATCATCTACGTAAACTTGTACTAGTTGAATATCATTTTTATTTCTTTTAATAAAAAGAGTATTATCCACTTTACCAATTTCAAAATTTGATTGTAATAAGTAAGATCTTAGTCTATCATAGCAGGCTCTAGAAGCTTGTTTTAGACCATATAGAACTTTCTTACATTTGTTAACATGATTTGGTAATTTTTCATTTTCAAAAAGTGATGGTTGTTCAACATATACTTCTTCTTTTACAAAACCATTTAAAAAGGCACTTTTAACATCCATTTGAAATAATTTGAAATTATTATGATTTGCGAAAGTAAGTAGAATCCTAATGGCTTCTATTCTTGCTACGAGAGCAAAGGTTTCATCAAAATTTATTCCTTCTTTTTGACAATAACCTTGAGCGACTAATCGAGCTTTATTTCTAACAACCTCTCATTGTTCATTCATTTTATTTTTATAAAGCCATTTAGTTCCAATTATAGTTTTATACTCAGGTCTAGGAACAAGTTCCCAAACATCATTTCTAGTGAATTGATTTAATTCTTCTTGCATAGCCAAAATCCATGAATCATCAGTTGACGGTTCTTTTGAATTCTTGGGTTTAATAGTTGATATAAAAGCTACATTACTCATTTGACTTAGTTGATTTCTAGTTTTAACAACAGATTGCATATCTCCTGGTATATTTTCAATAGGGTGATCTTTTAAAAGTTTAGTCCTTTTATTAGGATGATTAATTTCATTATAAGTTTCAGTTGACTCTTGATTTTGAGTGATTAAATCATCTTCATCATTTGTATCTTCAAAATTTTTGAAATTTTCATCAAATGAAATATGCATTGTTTCTTCAATGGTGTTAGTTTTTAAATTAAATACTTTGTATGCTTTACTTCTATTAGAATATCCGATAAAGATACCTTTGTCGGATTTAGGATCAAATTTATCTAAGTTATCTTTAGTATTTAAAATAAAACATTTACTTCCAAAAATTCTAAAATAAGATACCTTAGGTTTCTTTGAATAAAGAAGTTCATAAGATGTCCTATTAGTTAAAGGTCTAATTAAAATTCTATTTAAAATATAACAGGCGGTAGCAACTGCTTCTGCCTAAAAATTCTTCGGTAAATTACTTTCTGAAAGCATAGTTCTCGCACACTCTTGAATCGTTCTATTTTTACGTTCTACTACTCCGTTTTGTTGTGGAGTTCTTGGAAATGAAAAATTATGAGTTATTCCCTTTTTATTGCAGAATTCCTCAAACTTTTCATTTTCAAATTCACCACCGTGATCGCTACGAATAGTTATAATTTTTAGAGAAAGTTGATTTTGAATTCTTTTTGTAAAGTTCTTAAAACATTCAAAAGTATCACTTTTATGTTTCAAAAAAATTGTCCATATAAATCTAGAATAATCATCTATAATTACAAAAAAATATTTACTATGATTTATTGACAGACTTTGAGATGGACCAAATAAATCAAGGTGAAGTAATTCAAGAGGTTTTGAAGTTGAAATCATATCTTTTAATTTAAAAGAACTTTTTCTAAGTTTTTCTAATTGACATGCATCACATAGACTATCTACTTTAAAATTCATTTTAGGGAGACCTCTTACTAGATCATGTTTTGACAGTCTAGATAAGAGTTTGAAATTCAAATGTCCAAATCTCTTATGCCAAATCCAAGGGTCAGTTGTATTTGCCAAAAAGACACAGGTTATCATTTGAAACTTTCGTACTAAGAATATAAATATTATTTTTCCTAATTCCCTCAAATATTATGGTTGAATTATTATCTTCAATGTGACACTTATCTTTTTCAAAGTTAATTTTATATCCTTTATTGCAGAGTTGACTTATACTTAGAAGATTATGTTTCAGATTCTTAACTAGCAAAACATTAGTAATAATAGGAGTTTCAGAGTTATCGACTCTGCCGATGACAATCATATATCCTTTTGAATTGTCTCCAAAGTTAACCAGTCCTTCGTCTTTGTATATTATATCATTCAACATATCTAGATTGCCAGTCATGTGTCTAGAACATCCACTATCGAGTATCCATTTGTTCTTTTTGATCTCCATAATTTGTCCATTGTGGATTGATTCCTCAATTCCCATACAACATGTTTCCTGCACATCAAACAATTTTGGTAGACAACTTGAATTTGAACATTGATTATATGCGGACTCATGAGACAATGATGATCTGAATATTTCTAAACTAGTATTAACAATCATAGACATTAAAAATTTTTTTTTCAAAAATCGGATTATGAAACTTTGAAAACCTTGCTGATACCAAATGTGAGAAATGCAGATTACGGATCTTAAGGCTAGGATAAACACTAGAGGGGGGTGAATAGTGTTTTAAGGAATTATTAAATCTTTTTGATTTTTTGTTAATTTAAACATAAATGTATGCAATATTCAGACACGGATATGATCACAGAATCAAACACAGATATAGAAATAAAGTAAAAGCAGTAAAGGAAAGAACACACCGGATTTTATACTGGTTCGGAGTTACCCTACATCCAGTCCCGCATACAAGTACTGATTTCCTTCCAAAAGCAATCTTTACACTTACACCCTCGTTTTCAAGGCAACGAGGTACACCCTCCAGATTCACAATCCTCTGGGTAGAGATACTTGATTTCCCAGGCAACAAGTTCACCCAATTGATTTCCCAGGCTACAGTCACACCTTATCTCGCTTGATTGATTTCCAAGGCCACAATCACACCTTTTCTTGTTTAATTGATTACAAAGAAGCCTATAACTCTGAATAGCACTGAGAATCTTGTTGAGATAGTGATAGAGAATCAAATCAGAAATGATCTAGTTAGATTCAATGTTGATTTTGGCAGACTAATGGTAAGAATATGTACATAGAAATGTGGAAGAAGAAGAGGAGTGAAAGACCAGAAAATCTATGTTAAAATTCATTGAAAACAGCCCCTGTTTATAGAAGAACAACAACCATGTCCATTCGTGAAGAGATATGACGAATAGACACTTCTTTTGAAATTTAAATTTTGAAACCAACTGGCACTATGCCGACATGGGTAGGTTGAGCATGTCAACATCCAAAAGGAATTTTTGGTGGTTTGTTTTTCTTTGAAAATAACTTCTATCTTATATTAAAACTATTTTAAACTTTATAAATATACTTGTCTATAGTTAAAATACATAAGTAAATATGATGTATACAAAATTTTACTATAATTTTATATTTAAATCTAAGTATAAATATTTAAAAGTTAAATATATTATTATTAAAGATAATTTAAAACTACGGATAATTTGATTTTGAAATTAAAGATTATTTTGAGGCTAAAAGTAATTGAAATTAGGATAGATGTTTTTGATGCTTTTAAAAGAAATATTCTAAAATTATTTTAAAAACAAGATAATTTTGTAAAAAAACATTTGAATAAAAGATTAGCAGATACAAAACAATGTTCCACAAGATTTTTCGTAGGTTTCATCCTACTTAGGGTTCCATCCCTTTAACAGGCTCGAAGTGGATTCCATTCTACGAATAAATTGGATTTTAAGATGCCAGTGCTTTTCTAGGAGTTTTAACAAAATTCCTAATAAATTAAAAGATAAATTACTTAACACTTGAACTCTTGATAATCTTGATATTCTTGATACTCATGAGTCTTCAATCTTGATATCTTGAATCTCTATGCTGTATAGTCTTCATTCTTAGTACCTGCATGGTTAAATCCTGCATATACATATATTTCTAAACTATGATGTTAGTATTTATATTTTATAATCTATTCTAAGGTTGTTGTCATCAAAACCATCATCCCATGGACTAACATGTTATTGGTCGTCCTCTTCTCTTTTTCATTGAATGTTTATGTTTGAATGAGAGTGATATGGGAGACGATGAGGGTTTAAGGGATAAAAGGATGACTGTTCCTATTTTGCCCCTCTTATTTCTTCCCTTTTATATTAAGTTTAAAACAATCTTGTTAATTAATTAGTTAAGGCCTAATCTTGTTGATTATCAAACCTTATCCCCATGTCTTACTCATTACACTAATTAATCTATCCAAATAAATTTCCTGAATAATGTTAAACTTAAAATTAAGGGTGTTACATTGTTTTATCCGTCTGCATATGACCAGTACTCAGATCCCACCCAGATATCGTAATGGTGGCCTATTCGACTTGTAGATGGGACTCCACCATATTGGGAATGTAAAGCATAGGGATAGTATTGATTATTGTAAGGATCAGTTATGCCGATAGGCAAAGTCAGCGATAGAGGCATAGGGTCGACTACAGGCTAAGCTAAAGGCAGAGTGGAAGAGGTTCTCTAATTATAGTTTATACTTCGAGCAGTCATCTAACAGAGGCGATGATTATATGTATCCAATATTATTCATACTTTAGGCACTGTTATTGATTTATACTCATTGTTATTCATGCGTTTCACTCAGTTCATGTTATATTCATCTTCTATTATTCATTTTGATTAATGTTATATTCAACATTATTCTTAGTTATGCACTCTGCTTCATTGTTCATAAGTAGTATTGCTTGATGATTATATTGAAATTTATTAATTTGTTATTACACACTCTCCTTTATTTATAATTCTTTATGAATTTCTTACTTTAATTATTTATGGAAATTGATATCTTCACCATTCATTAAATAGTGTGCCTTTTTAGTCGTGTAATGGTTTACAGATAAAAGAAATTTGAAGTTGTATATTCACCCCTTGCTAATGAAAGAAATTTTGTGAAACAAAGTTACTTAGTTTGAAATAAAACTCATACAATAAAAATACATACTTTGTCCACATACATTGGTCATACTACTATATCATTAATAAATAAGAACACTAATTAACAATTTATATTCAATATTCATCGCTAGAAGTGTCATTGCCACTTCCACTACCTCTCTCTGTTCGATAAGATTTGAGTTCTTTATTAAGTAGTTCTTATTGTAGAGAAGAAAGCTTGCTAAAATCGCAAGTGATGAGCTTAATTATGTTCTTTTACCTAAGCATTGCTTCCTTTCTTTCTTCGGCCTATTATTTCAACTCACAATTCTGCATAAGCATTTGTTAAAAATCAATAGCTAATTGCATTCGTTGCTGCGAAAATTTATGCCTGCTCTCTCTTGTTTCACCAATAAAATTTTCTTAAGTTTCTAAAAATCTAGCAAACTCTACATTTTGTTACTCCATTTGAATTGATTTGTTCCTTCTAAGTGGATGACCGTTGGCGTTTCCAAATAACGATAGTCTTTCTTGAGAATTTGGGTTGCTCCCTGGACTAGAATCAGAATGATTCATTCTTCTTGCCTTGTTCTTCTACACAAACATGAAGTTATTCAGGTTCTTCCATTTTGGTAGAGTGGAAAGAATTTCAAAACACTGTTAAAATTTGAAAGGATGGTCATACTGAGCATGGTAAGCCTGTGTGCTTCTTCTGTCTATTTAACAATACAAAACTATACAATTTGAAAACAATACATGAAAGCTAAAACCAAACTTATAAAGTCATAAGGGGCAGCACCGCTTGTAGCATGTTCTCAAGTCTGGTTAGTATTGCCAATTAGTTTTAGCATGCAGGGTTCATTACCCGATAACCTCCTCTCAAAGAAGCATAAGTCCTCTTATTGGCTCGACAACTTTTTGCCAAAACTTCTCACCTTTCATGTCATTCCCTCTGATACCATCATTCAAAATTCGAACCCAAGATTTAGCAATACGTATTTTTGCGTAGTGAATTTTGCTTGCTTCATTCTTCCCATGGTTTCTTCTGTATCATCTTCACCAGCTTCCACTTTAATGTCTCCAATTCTAGCTGAAGTTGATTCCCTACGAAGACCTTTGAATATACCACTCAAAGACTTCCACTTCCTTTACATTTTATTGTACACCGAGTTTTGAGCGTTTCTTCCACACCATCATCGTTGTCTTCTTCAAAATTTTCCATTTCCTCCTCTTCTGCCTCTTGTTCATCAAAATTACTTCCATTTTCAATATCCACATTTGCTAGGGTGCTATGAGCATACGAAAACTTCCTTGCCCGATTGTACATAGCATCTTGATCATTGTTTTCATGTTGTTGCACGCTAAGACGATGTTGTTGATGATCGCCTTGCATCATCAATGACATGAAGGCTGAATGGTTTTTGTATGCGCCAACTTGATGGGTAGTGGGGCGGTGGTGATAGTGGGATTGAGGTGCGGTAAAATGATGGTAAGATTGTGGATGGTGAAGAATGCTAGGTAAAACATGGGGGGGGGGGGGGTAAGGTTGAGTGTAGTGCATGTTTTGATACGGCATATGACCATATTCGTGTTGCGATACAAGGGTTTCTTGTTGGTTTGAAGGGGACAGATGTCGAAAAAACCGGTAGAAGGGTATAATGGATTAAGGGCTGATTTTGAGAAGTAGAGACGGAGTTTTGCTTGCTCAACCATTTAGTGGAGGAAGATATTGTGTACTAGCGAGGAAAGAAGTGAAGAATATTGGTGTGGAGGATTGAAGGAGGGATGGTAGGGTATATATAGGGTCGAGGTATAATGTAGTTATTGGAAATTAGCCGTTTTAATTCTAATATCGGGGATTAAAATGGTGAAGACTTTGCCATTTTAATTAAAATAGAAAATTCTTTTTCGTTTTATTTTAAAATGGTAAAGTCTTCGCCATTTTAAAAACCAGTCCCCTGTTTTGTAAACCAGCCCCGAAATCACCTAAATCTAGCCAAAGCCAACTGAATAAGCCACACTTGATTACATGGCGCCTAGTTTTTCAATTGAATTAATCATTACTAGTTGTGCTTTAATACAAGAATTACTTCTGACTTATCACATAGAAGTTGGACGCAATTGATACATCATGTTGAAATGTTGAATTTTCAAGAGTTTAAATGTGGATCATTAAACCATTGATGTATCAATTGCATCTGACTTATCTGTGATAAGTGGACGTAATTCTCGTTAACCACATTTTGGTTAGTGTTTGTGATGTCCTTGAACGGGCCTGAGTCTCAGTAAAGTTACTCGTTCTATTTTTATCTTTCACCACTTATTACATTTCACTATACGTAATTATAAGTCAGATATCACGAGTTCGAATCTCGACAAATCTATTTCATTAATTTTTTATCTATTGATTTTTTTCATATTTATCTATCTTTTAAATGATAGTAAAATAAATGCATTTAATATACTTTTCTTAATTCTCTCATTTTATTCAATGTCAAAGTCCTTCTTAGTTTTAAAACTCTCATTCAAATTAGTCTATTTATATAAATATTCAAGCCGTCTCAGCTAAATGCGTTATTTAGAATTTTAAATAAATGAAACTAACATAGTTAATATTTCTTTAGAAGTGAACATTATATTCTATAAAAATGAATTCACATATATTTTTACAATATCATAGTGTGCAATATATGGGTTACGCACTACATTCCATTATGTAAGAGATTGATAAATGACATGTGGTATTCTCTTTACTCTTTACATCTCAAGCCAAATATACCTTTCTCCTTAATTTGGACTTGGTTTTGGTACATAACCGCTAGGGGTGGGCACTTAACCAATTTAACCGACTTAATCGACTGAACCGACCACAACCGAACCGACTTAACAACTAAAATCGATTAATTGACATCATTGGTTAACCGACCGACCTTAATCGAATATTTTTTGTTCGGTTAACAGTTAACAAAAATAGGTCGGTCGGTTAACCATTAACCGACCATATTATTTTTTAATGTATTTACTATTTGATGATTTTGATTCTTTGATTATCTATCTTGCAGCCCACAACCCAATGAGCCCACTACCCAATTCCAACTTAATACCCATTACCTAGTAAGGTAGTAACCCTAACCCATTACCTAGCTAGGAATCTCGTGCCTCTTTCAGATCAGTTTGAATTAAAAGAAAACCCTAGATCTGTAAAACTTTGTCGAAGACTCGAAGCCTCGGCCTTCCAAATCTCGATCGTTCAACAATCGACAACTTCTACTTTGAGCGCATCTACGAAGCTCGACTACTGCTGCACTGCAGACGATGGAATGGCAACACCAACGCCAACGATTACGAATCCATCGAGGACGACGAGAAAGAGAAACTATGTGAGTGTATGATTTTATTTGTATTTTTTTGTTGTTATTTGTATGTGTTTTATGTGCTTGCATTTAGATAATGTTATGGACTGGGACTGTTTCTTCCTTGTCCTCGGTTGTGTATGCCGTTGTTGGTGTTTTCAGTTGAACCTGTTGTTTGTATTCAGCTATAAAAAAACCTTTTTTCTTGACTGGTTGCATCTGCAGACAAACTTTGGTAACTTCTTAAAAGTTGTTATTAAAATGCGCATAGGCTGTTTACATGTGCACAATATCATCAGAGTTGAGCATTTCTTTTTTTTTTAACAATTGTGCTATTTTAATTATCGTTTTGTTCCTTAGTTTGTGTGTGCTGCACTGTAGAATCACTGCTTAGACTAACTATTATACCCGGAATGGTGCCATTAGAGTTTCACTGTATATTTTTCTTATATATTTTGACTTTGGAGATGTTTCTCATGGCTTAATTTTATTTTTATTTTACTTTATGCGGGACAATGTAGATAGCGAAGATCTGTACATGTACAGCAATTGTCTAAGCACCAACAATTAGTTTTTGTGAATAAAAAGTTCGGCTTGTATGTTGTATGAACTATGAATACAATGTTTTGATCAATGTCTATATTATTATTTTTAGATAGAAATTGGCACTACTGATGCTTTACTGGATATAGATTGGGTGGAAGAAGAGACGGTTCATGAGGTTAGTGATGACGAAGAAGAGCCGGTCGTAGAGGCTATTAATGCAAGAAAGCCTTCGTTAAATCTCAAGCGCAAAACCTCTACTAGAAAACCATCTATAGTATGGGAACATTTTTACTAAAGAGAATACTTTAAATCCTAAGTGTGTTTGCAATTATTGTCACACATAATTTGCTTGTGATGGTAAAGCGAATAGTATTTCACATTTAATCTACCATATAAGGCAAGCTTGTAGGTCGACCCCTCGAGAAAGTGATAAGAAACAAAAAAATTTAGCTTTTACCAAAAACAGTGAAATTGGTACTTCACATTTAATCTACAATTTGCTTGTAGATCACCAAATAAAGGTCCCTTTAGACGATGTGAATTATTACGATGTTGTTTTTTCAGGTAATATTTCTCTTTGGTTTATAAATTATGAGTATTTAATCATCACATACTAAATACAACCTTTTGTTAACTTGTTTGGCTTTAGAGTTTGTACATGGGCGTGGTTTGAAAACTTCTTCAATTGTGGAAACGTCAATGGAGAATCGATCACCATCCATAGGCCTACGTTGAGGAGGTCATACGAGCATCCACTCAGGTTCTTTTTCCATTCATCTTTTTTATATGTTTTCAGTTCAGGTTCTTTTTCCATATTTCTTTTTTCCCAAATTATGTTGTAGGTTACCGTCTACTGACATTTGTCTAAACTTATGGTTTGTGGATCTTTTCATACAGTTCAGTACTAGTTCAGTTTATAAGAAACATATAACACTAGATATATCGGCTACTGCAAATAATACTTTGAATGCAGATAATTTGCTTTTGAATTAAATACCCAAGTTACTATATCAACTTTGGCTGCTGCTATTGACTTGAATGCAAAAATTTCATATTTCATATGATCCAAATATTAGAACATATACCTCACATAAATGGGGATGATCAAAGATAAATTAGTACCAGACAATATCAAAGGTTTGTCTCATATTAAAATATCAGTACCTCACATACATGAAAGGATTGATCGGTTTGTATTGCTATAGTCTGTTTAATATATACTGCCTCATTTTGTCGTGTTTTGAGTTTTCAACAATTTAACTTACTGATTTCATTGCTCCACTTCTCACTGCTTTGACGCCCCACCTCTATAGTCGTGCTAGCCAAGGACACTACGGAGTAATGCTGTCAACTAGCATGAAGAATAAGGCTGTTGAGGAGCGACCATCCATGTAATTTCTTTGTGTGAGCACCGATATGTCAGATAGTGTAACATGCATTTTATCTCAAGAGGGAATCTGACATACCGATGCAAGCTCAAAGCTATTACACTGGCTATAATATCTTCGGAAACAAATATAGAAATAAACATAACATAAATCAGTCACAGATGTTCATATCTCAAAGACGAAAACAGATATGAATATAACACATAAAAGTGCACATCAGAGTAGTGGTCTAACAAGATCCACAATATCACAAAAGAATAAATACATGTGCTACACGAAAGAATTTGTATACATCAAGAAGTCTCTATCTCTAATGTATAATAACAAAAACTACCAATCTAATGTAGTTATCCAAAAGTCGGATAACACTCCCAGATGAGGAGTCAAGCAGATGCACCTGTAACATCTCGGTCTCACCCGAGTATTATTTAATAAGAAAATAATAAACGGATCAGTCTAGCTATAAATATCAAATAAAATGAGATGGAATAAGAGATATAACAAAAATGTATGATAACAGTAATGCCATACTGTGACAAGTATACATCTAACAACAACTAAAATCATACAATATCTCAAGAGATCTCAAAGCACCGAAAAGAATGTCATCTTCTTTAACACTTTCACCAAACCACAAATATTGACAAATTTATCAATGCCAATAGGAAAAGTTAGCGAAACACAAATTCACCAATGCACAAATATTGATAAAACTTATCAATGTAAATCATGAAAATTGGTGAAACAAAAATTCTAGAAATCATCAATAGAAATCCAGAAATCATAAAAGGGGAATGCCTATCAAAAAACAGGAGCATGAAAACTCACCAACACGTGTATCACAAAATGGAACGCTATTCCATGGTTGCTAACCATTAATTTTGAGCCGAGGCTCCACAAATGGCCCGAAGACCATGGGTCGCTACCCCACCAATTTTGAGCCGAAGCTCCACAGAAACGGGGTTTAGTCTCCCTCACAGACGAAGAGACATCGCATATTGCTAGTCTAAATCACAAAAATGATCATCATCGATCATCAAGAAGTATCAATTACAGTAAGTAGTAAATAGATGAGTTTAGCTTCATGTCCCATAACCACTTGCTTAACTTAAGTATTTACGAACAAATTGTAAATCTCCACTCGAAAATTATCACAAGAGTTTCAATCGAACAAGTTCAAAAATTAACCGGTGAAGTAAACACAAGCGTTTCATACCACTTGTTCTACTAAGCCGTTTAATTAGATTTCTCAAACGAATGAGATAAAGGTTTGTGTATACTAATAGATTGGAAAACAGTTTTATAAACGAGCTTTGTATTGAAAAAAGAGTTGATCGTTTTAAATGAAAGAGTTTTGATATTTACTACTAGTATATAAACCATTGTATTTTAAAGTGACAAATCACAAAATTGATTGTAGAAACAATCAATCACCAAAAATTCACATACGAAGACGTGAATCAAATCCATAGAAATCGATGCCGAATCATCAAGATAGATATACCCAAAAATTCCAAAATAGAAGTCATCAAAGTCGATAATAAATGATAAAAACAAATCAGATAATCACGCACCGATTAAAATTGAAAATCAACACAAAATATGCAAATTGGGCCTATACAAGCAGGTCAATCGACTGGACCAGAAGGTCGGTCGATTGACACAGGGATACGAAATTTGTACCCCCTAGTTCAGTCGACTGACCCTCTGGTCCAGTCGATTGAACCTGCTTTTAAGCAAAATTTTATCTTCTGGTTCAGTCGACCGACCCTCTGGTCCAGTCGACTGAACCTGCCACTGAAGCTTATTCAGCCTAGCCCCCTTGTGGGGCAAAACCCATAACAAGAAATGGAGCGAACGAGCGAGCAACAACGACCAAGGATTTACGCCTAGCGACAACCCAGCCTTGTATGGCTCTGCGAAACACCCCACTAATGTGTTCGAACATAAAAGATTAGATTTTTAAAGATTTGACCCCAAAACACCAAAAATTGGAATATTCACCAATTCAATCCAAATCCAAAGCAAATGAACACCAATAAGCATTAGGAATTCATACCTAACAGAAAAAATAGATATAGACATAGATGTGAGATAAAAAAAAAATCTCATCTTTAAACTCAAAACCAAGAAGCTTGAATCTAAGCTTAAAATAAAAAAACATTTCCTAAATTAGGGTTTAGGAATTTCTGAAATTGAAGTGAGAATGAGTTGGAGAAGAAGAAGAGGATGCTTACCAATAGCTTCTCTTTGAATTTGGAGCTAGAACTTGGATTTGCAATGGAACTAGGGTTTAGGAATTTTAATTCTTTTTCTCTTCCCCCATTTTTATCAAAGCTTGGAGTGTTAGGAAATGAAAGGGAAATGACGAAGAGGAGTGGGGGTTGAGCTAGAGTCTTAAGTTGGGGTTAATAGGCTGAAACCCAAACCCAAAGCCCTAAGTGAAAATGTCAAAATTCTAGCTAACTCCAAACATATCAATGTTTATACTTAAAAAGATCGCAAATGCCATTTTGAACTCAATGGAAGTGGTCTCGAGTCCTAATTTAACTGTTTGCAAAAAGTAGCATTTTGGACTATAAACCGACAAACGATGCTATATTTAAATAAAATATTTAAATACACAATCGTAAAATATGCGCGTTGTTACAACTGAAGTAGAGAATCAGGGACTGGTAGTCTGGTAGTGGTAGTGGTCTGCTGGAGTATCGGTTTATCATGCAGTTTCGACAACTTCGAGCAAATCTGTGCCAATATGTTTGTGTTATTGTATGCTTCTTACAGCAGTAACACATATTGTAAGTTTATGTTATTTATTTTGAACTTTGAAACACTTTCTTTGGGACCAGAAATTTGTCGTAATTACTAATTTGCTTCTGATAAACTGATAATGTCTTGTATTTGAACTGAGAAAATAACTTTGGACTTTATACTTTGTAGTTTGTAGTTTTAGTTTGTATCATGCTGGTAGCCTGGTGCTGCTATGAACTGTTATGTTAAATTTATTCAATGCTTAACGATTGATCTACATATATTTATTATCAGATGATGAGAATCTATTTTGTCTGATATGCTGTGTATATTCTGTGTATATTACTATATTCAATCATTCTAATATGCTAATGGTGTGTAGCTTACCATGGTTAACCGATAAAATTTGTTCGATTAACCAACCAACGGTTAACCGAGTCAATACAATGGTTAACCACGTGTAATGTTAGTCGGTTCGGTCGGTATTGCCAGATAATATCAACCGACCAGTGGTTAACCGAACCACTCACGAAGTATGGTTAACCGAAAATATTAACCGATCGGGTCGGTTAACCGACTGCGTCCATCCCTACTAACCGCTCTATTTGTTTTCATTGTTCATTTATCCCTTATGTTTACATATTTAAGCTTATTGACATTACTAATAGAAATCGCAACAATCAATCCATGATTAATTAAAATAAGAATCTCCTTGACTCATAATTTAGACTTTAAATTCTAAGCTAAAATTTTCATTGTTCCTTTTCCCTCCTATAAAATCAGAACATTCCACACAACAAAGATAACATCACACAATTGTGATCACTTTTCACACATAAACTTCTTTCTCCGTAACAACAATTTGATTTTTCTACAATCAATTGATGATGGGCATTTCAAACTTCACTAATTTATGGTAAGCATTGTTAATATGTTGACAATGTATGTCTATTAATTTATCAGGTGAAATTGATCGAACATCAAAAAAGCATATAGATTATCGTAAAGTAATTTGATGGTGAACTAGATGATAATTGACATAAAAGTTGGTATGTAAGTTCTTAACTTCTTTTAATTTTCCTTTTTAATTTTCATAATCTCCATACGAGTAAAGTTGAAATTTTTTAAGTGCAGAGGATATAGAAACAATGAATAATAATCTTATTAAACTTGAGTTGAAGCCTATATGTAGAATATTCCTTCTTACTTTGAATATTAAATGTTATATCATATTTTTCCCAAGCACAATTTAGATAAAACATATAAGGTCGAAGGGCATATAGTTAGCACATACCGAAAGGAAAGATTATAACTGAAATGGGGATCTGACTACTAGCCTTGAAGCCTATGAGTTGAGTAATCATATAAAAGCTATAAAGCGTATACCTGAAAGTAATAAACCATAAATGTTACAAATAATAGTTTGTGATACTAAATGCTTAAGTATTCAACTTACTTCCTAAAGACCCAAAGCCGGAAGATTAACCCAAAAGACCGTGAGAATATAGTGTTTTGTTTGGTTATTTATGAGTACAAGAAAAAGCCAAAAAAGTAATACCCAGAAGGAATGAAATATTGGGAAAGATCAAATTAACCTGAAGCAATACGCGACAATATAGTAAGGCTGTGAAAGCTCAACTTAACACGTGTTGCTCCTAATAAAGCAGAAAGGAAGGTGATCATATGGTACGTGTCATTGATCCATGTGCTATGTATAGAGCAAGCAAGATCTTTGCCAAGTGTTAGTAATCTAGTATACTAGCTAAATGGAGTAATCCACCTCATTTATTTGTTTCTTCTCCAAATAGCTATAAGTAGGCATTGATCCCAATGTAGAAAGAAACCTTTTGGCAGTAATATAATTAGATACCAGGAATAAATTATACTTCCTTATATTAGAGCTTGTTGTATAAACTCATTAATGACGAACTTGGCCTCAACATTATAACTGTCTTTCGGCTTTGGTATAAAACTCTAAAGAATGAAAGAACAAAGTAGATGTAGAAATTTAGCCCGAACCACTATAAATCTCGATGCATCTTTATTGCATTTGTACTTTTACTTTCATCTCTATTTACTAAACCTACTCCTGAGCCAATGTAATACTCATACTTCTCGGCATTAATTCTTAAAATCCAACTTAACTTCCAACAACCACCTAAAGCCTTTGGCAACCAGCCTACCAAGCCTATAAAAATAAAGCCTTTGGCACTTAGCGCTTCTATAGAGGTGAAGGTGCAAAAAATTATAGCGGAGATAAACTGGAAATATAACGGAAAATAGCGAAGTGCAAAAAAGCTTCACTAGATATAAAACAAAATATTTGAATTTAATTTATTCTTATTCTCACATCATTTGCATAAGAAAAATAAATATTTTTCAGTCTTTTATAAAAAATCGAAGAATATCATAATTTATATAGACTAGATTTTATGATTACAATAAATTTCTAACTTATATTGAGCACTTAGGCCATATAATTAGGTCTTTAACCTAACTTTGTTGATTTAGCTTAAAGGAGAACTAGTTAAATCAATCTTTATATTTTAATGTTGCTAAAGCGACTGCTAAAAATCCTTGATTTAGCAGGTGTAGCGAAAAATAGTAGGGCATAAAGCGGATCCACTATTTAATAGTGCTCAATTGAATATCATAGCGGTTGGAGAATGCTATACGCTACAATGGCTATTTTGTAGGACTTTAGTGGGGCTTTAACTGCATAGAGACCAACTGAGGCTTGCACTTTGGTTCTTGGGTATTGGTATTATAAAACATACAACCAATTTTTGACACTAGAAGGAGGCAGAATTCAGCTCTGAGTTACCTCTGAGCCTTGGGATTTAGCTTATCGAAGAAGATCATATTGAATTCCTAGGAACTATTGTTTTGACAAAAAATAAAGCTGAACTATATGATCCTGCCAACGAACTCCAAGCTTTTTAGATCAGACAGCTCTTGGAATACTCTAGCAATTGGCTCAACTTAGAAAAATTATTAAGATAATGAATGAAGAAATAAGGAATCTAAATGTTAAGCGATGAAATATGATGACCAAGATCAATAGTCATAGGATACCAAAAGTCATCTTCCTTAAACTGAACCAATGAACCCTGGAAGAAACTGAAAGGGGATAAATTTCTCATCCCACTCAATGATACTTTGTCTCATATCTTTCGAAAAACTAATGACAAACTCTGTGATCCAAATTATACCATTCACCGAATAAAGAGAGTCCAAGGAGTGATAACTGTTTTTCGTATCAATGAGCACAAATTAGACCAATTCCAAAAGCTCACTTTAGCAGTAGAAAAATGATCGAAATGGCGGAACTTTCAATATTTATTAATAAATAGTCTCAATACTTTACTGTAGTACATTGCTTACTTTTCTTTGTTTTCTATTTCAGAAAAATCAATATATAGAATTTATATCTTTCAGCAAATGCTTAGTGCATATATCCATGTTTCAGCAAATGCAATTTTCACTTCCGCAACTCTATACTTCAACAAAACGCAAGGGGCAAGTTATTAGACCTTTGGGGAAGCTTAATAATCTCCCATTCTACGATAGTTATTACCACACTTTGGTGTTATAAATCCCCTTCGAATTTCGTATTGGCTTTCTCATATGCCTTCAGTATCATTGATTTCTTATATGGCGTTTGAATTTCCTTTTTCAGTATTCTTGGGTTTGCTGTATATGGACTTCAGAAAATGTCCATCCGGCCAGGTTTATACTTAGGGCCACTTATTGATTTCTTATTTTTCCATTGGATTCCCTTGATTTCTAATTTCAAATTAAATGAGCTTTATCTCACCTATACCTTGTTGCCATGGGCATTGTTTCTTACTAGATTTTGAAAGCCTCTTGTAAAATAAAGGCTTAGGCCTGGATTACAAGTCATTCACCGAAATAACCTCAATTAAAAGATTTTCAAAAAGAAAATGCTTTCAAAAAATAGGCCTAGGTGGAGTAAATTCCCCATTGTGCGGCCTTGTATAACTTTTAAAAAGAAAAGGAAAAATTAATATGTAATTTCTCTGCCAAATATCCATTTCTTCAAAAAGTTAAGCTCTTCTTGGCTTGGGGCCGCATGATTGTGAAAAGTACGTCACTTTGTTGGAATATATTGCATAGTAAATATTGATTCTTCTAAAGGATAATTGCTGCCGTAAGTGAATATGTTTTGTTAACAGTAATGTTTTTCCAAAGTATTTTCACGACCCCAACCCATTTTATCCATAATAAATTCAGTCCAGTGACCTTGGGGAAGAGAGGACGGACCACTTTAAGATTAGCACCTCGCATACCCCTATAGTGATGTGCCTACAGTGAAGATTTTAACATCACTGCTAGTAAGAGAAGTCCATGTCACCTGAGTTTTACTACTGGCAAATACCTAATAATCAAAATGCATGCAATGAAAAGCCTTAGGTAAGAGTTCCAAGAAAGAATACATAAGAAGCATTGGGTAGATCCCTAATTAGGAGAATAAATTCCATAAGGCTAGCATCATAAGAATAGGCTAAAAGTTGGCATCGAGAATAAATGCCACAAGGCTAGCATCGAAAATATTTGCCATAAGACCGACACCGAAGCCGCATTCAGAAAGTCTCAGTTGACTCCGTACCTAATTCAATTTGCCACAATGCCAGCATCGAAGTCATATTTAGAATGTCTCGATAGACTCTGAGCCTAGTTCATGTTGCCACAAGGCTGGCACCGAAACCATATTTAG
Organism: Allium cepa; assembly: GCA_030765085.1. Lineage (NCBI taxonomy): Eukaryota > Viridiplantae > Streptophyta > Magnoliopsida > Asparagales > Amaryllidaceae > Allium > Allium cepa. The sequence continues at coordinate 137,728,423 of CM060944.1, forward strand.
AAAGCCTCAATAGATTCCGAGCTTTGTTCAATTTTCCACAAGGCTGATACCAAAGTCATATTCAGAAAGTCTTGGTTGACTCTGAGCCTAGTTCAATTTTCCATAAGGCTGGATTAAAACTAAAAGCACAAACTACAAGGCAATTTCTAATCCAAAAAGATATGCCATAAGGCTAGCATAAATATATGGACCGTTCTAGATTAAATTCGAAAATACAAGTTACAAAGCTGACTTATGATCGAAATCAGAAAGGATTAAGGCATGCTATTTAAATAGGACCAGTAAGACCTGAGACCTTATTAGACTATAGATGGATAAAAATGCCAAGGGTTGAGATACCATAGAATTTAACTAAGAAGGTTTGTTAAGACCTGAGACCTTATCAGATTACAGCTGAGACGCCTAAGGCTAAAAGCGCCAAGAATCATTTGAAGGCTAAGTGGACTCTTAGAATTAGTTGAGTTGTAGATTTATGAATAGCTAGATGCACAAGACTTAGTTGACCATGCTCGAAAATGCTTGAGACCTTATGAGATTAATAAATTACAGATTATGGCTAGATGCCACGGAACTTAGTTATGCAGAATCAAGAGGGTCCGATACCTTAAGATGTCGATAAACTATAGATGGCTAGATGCCAAGTGAAAAGGTGCACCGAAACTAAAATAATAATATCGGTAAACCTTGAGCCTAAAGTTAGCAATAATGCATCGAAAATCATTAAAGAATAAATCAGGGACTCCTTAGCTCTAGCAGTTACAACTAAAAATTAAAATCCAGGCAAGGCTCAAGGATATTGGCTATGAAATGCCTCCGAAATATATTAGTTACCAAACAGATTTCTTTTGTAAATAAGATGCGAGACGTATAAGCTCTTTTAACAACATTAGTTATAACCAGGTGAAACTACAAGAAAAGAATTTCCCTTAATAGCCTTGGTAGAATCCAAAATATGATATTAACAAAGTAAGATGTCAAAATTAGCACAATATCAAAAGAATTAGCGAAGTCAAAAAGCAACTAATGAAATCTTTCAAAATAAGGTACAGATGCATTAAAGTCAAAGTTTATGATATCAAAGGACAAAGTTTTACGACCCGCCCTTTCGACATTCGAATGTCGATACTAATACATCCATGGTATTCGTGTGCTAAGCATCCAAATGTCGAAAGGATGAATTGTTAGGGTGAAATAAAAAGAAAAAAAATAAGGAAGAAGGAACAAAATATTAAAATATCACATCGGAACGGTAATATATAATATCAAAGGAACAATACAAAGGGTTACTTCGATATAGAAATCTCGAAGTTACAAAACATAAGTATCATCATTAGCCTAGACAGTTATAACAACCTGTCTTCATAAATGTTGATATATACAATATAGTAATGCAGCTGAGATGAGAGCACAACGATAGATGAAACACAACTCGTCTTCTCGAGCTCCAATTAACATCGGCGAAAACCTGTCTTTCTTAAGTTACTCGAAAGAGAATGCGAGGAATTTAAGGAAAACAAAAACCAAGCGTTAGACATAAGTCTGGTATGAGAAACTCAAGAAATATGCGATCAACATATAACAGTATTTTTGAGACTATATGGGATGCCATAACAGTTATCCCCTCAAAAGAACCACTATCTAATAGGCACATAATAATATATAATACTTAATGTCTAGGGTGTAGAATATAAATATTATAACATAGCTAAAAAAGTTACATTGGTTACATTCAACAACATATTATGAGTATAATCAAAACTCGATAAGGAACATTCATATAATGGATTTTTCCATGGAGATCCCTTCGGTCAAGCCGAAATCCAATCTTCATGCACAAGGGTCAGGAAATACCTTCGAGCGTCGTATATCTCTAAAATACACCATAAGGCAAACATAATTGATCCACGTATAAATACTGATCTCGAATACCATCACTCCGGTTGGCGGACAATTGATAAGCATACTCTAGATCTAAAGTGATAATACCCTGTTGTGGGATAGCAAAACCCCAAGCTATGCTCCTACTCCTTTTTTAGCTATTTCTGATCTCGAGGTCACGTTCAGCATATTTCACGCTAGTCTTCGTCACTCGAACAGAACACGAATCCCAAATTGGATCCCTACATCTCGAACAGTTCACGAAACCATATATGGATTCCCATGTCGAATCTCCACATAGATCCCTACATCTCAGGCCAATCCACTTCCAAGAGATAGAAAACGTATCTCAGCCTTAAAGTGGTTTTCAGTAAGTAAAACACTTACTGATCCCAGTCTCTTCAAGTCTGAATCGACCTATTTGGTCATTCAGTTATAATGAGAGTGATCGCATATAGAAACCAAGTTTCATATACTTATCAGGTTTCTAATATTTTCATCTCGCACTATCTCTCCATCAAGAGTGAAGCTGATAGTTAGAGCTTTCCAATAGATAGACAACCCTATTTCATCAGTCTTAATTCCAATAGATAGACAACCCTACTTCATCATCTTTTAGTGCTAAGTATACGACTAAATGTTTTCCATAAAAGAGTAAACATACAAAGCATAATCACATCATACAAAGCATGATTAAGTCACATAAATAACTTCTAATCCCCTTTTTATTTAATTAAATCTCTTTTATTAATAAAACTTCTTTAATCTAACAAAACATCATTTATCAATTTCTATTATTCATTTGTCCAATTTCAATACTTCAAAAAGTATTTATATACTTATCTCAAATGGTATAAGTATAATCCATAACATTAAAAAGATTTTTTACTTTAAACCTTTACTTTTTATATACTTTAAAAAGTATTCATAACTTGTGTCAAATGGTATAAGTATATTCATAAATCATTAGCAAGATTTCTTACTTATAACCTTTAATCTTTTTCTATCTTTCTCAAAACGATTCCTTATTTATAATTTCCTTCAAAATATCCAGTTTTAGTATCTAAGTACTTTCACAAATCCTTTCAACAAGTTTAAGACTAATGTTACTCAAACATTGTCACTATAAACCCAAAACCATTTCACTTATTCTTATATTTAAAACAATCTTTTAACGATCTATTTACATTCATAAGTATAATAAAAAAGGGTTAAAGACGAATGTGATTAATACATTGTCACAAAAAGATAAAACATTTCATGCTTACATTATCTTTAAAACATTCTTTTAATGATCTGGGACAATAATAGGTTAAGTTCGATAGTCGACTAATCGATTATCTAGTTAAAATAATGTTTATACAAATCAACGTTCGTATACTTAACTCGTTTCCGACATTCCTGACTTAACTATTCCTCATCCAAGAGGAAAATCCGGTGAGTTAGTGCTCTATTTCTCCATCCTTACATGATGTTAATCTTTAATTATCAGAATAAGATAAACCTACTTCGTCGGCTTATAGCGTTAAACAAAATTAATTACCTTTTTAAAAAAGTAAGTAAACAACAAGATGAACACGTTTTTGACATTTCAACTTATATTGTTCCTTATTCAAGAGTGAAGCCATGTAAGTTTGAGCACCGGTTGCTCCATGTCTTTCCCAAACACCTCATTCTTGAATCTCACAAATAGATAAGTTTACTCGTTGGCTTTTAGTATTAAGCCTAGTCAATCACCTTTGTAAAAACTTATATACATAAAATAATACTTTAGAAATACTTGTAAATAGGTTTTAAGTATCCATGTAAAATATTACTTGAAAACGGCTAATTTAGAATTTTGATTAAAAACATGTTTTACATTTTACAGCACTTTACTTTCAAAATTCGTAAACAATCATTAAAACAATATTTAAACTTCTAATCTTTTTTCATACCCAAAAATATTTTATAAGAACTTCCATAGGAATATTTTATAAATAAAAGAGATTCGATTAGAAACCATTTAAATCATGAAAAACTAGCCAAAACGCCACATTTTAAACACTTAAAACAATATGTGACTTACTACAGCATATCTAAGTGCTGTTAAAAGTCTTTGTTAAAACAACATTGAAAACACAATCTTTGTGAGTAGTTTTAACCACATAAATAAATGATTTATGACTTGAAATTTTTGTATTAAGTACTAAACTTAGGGCAGTTAAAAACTATGGAAAGAAATCCATATGAATATCTTTTCATTTATTTGTAAAAATTCCCAAAAACGAAGGATTTTGAAGTGCACTTATAAGGACTATTCTCGTTTCAAACACTTTCAAGCTTACTTCAATTCAACTCACAAGTTAAAAAACCATTTAAACATTATGTCAAGGCCATGCCACATGTTTAATAGGGTAAAAGAAGTGAGCTTATACAATATAAAGTTATCATTTTCTTTCAAAAGTAAGAGTGTTCCAAAGTTTATAACATATATACACACATAATATATACTAAATAGATGGTGAGATAACTCATTTTGACCCATACCTAACCCCACCACAAATCCATAAGAACCAATGAACCATCTCCTTCCATCAACACAATCCTAAAGGATCAACCTTTAACATTTCCAAACCAAAGCCACCTTCCTTCTCTTCCATGCTCACGGCCCATTCAAGATCCCTCCCTTCCTCTTACCTCCTCCCACTTCTAACTTGCTAATCATGCTTCTATGATGTCTTAGGCCCAAATCCACAGTTTAAAAGTATATTGGAGAAGATTTGGTTAACCTTTGAAAAAGTTAGAGAGTAATTATTAGATTAGTGCTTAAGTATTTCCACCATTTTCAACCCTTCAACTTCATCTCAAGCTTAGGAATTTATGTGATTATTTCCTAAGGGCGTATCACTCTTTATATAGCCTTAGGAACGTAATATAAAAACAGCAAACCCCCTCCAAAACCCTTATGACAACTTAACACCACATAGCTTAAGTGTTAAGGAATTTCCTTATTTGCTCATTTTTGAAATATCTCCTTTTTACCTCATTATCTTCTTCACACCTTACTAGATAAACTTAGGAAGCTTCTGATGGTTTTAGTGCAAAATATTTTTATTCCATTAAATCGATTTCCTAAGCAAATAAGTGCGTGTAGAGAAAAATCTAAACAACTTCTGACGGTTAAAAAGCCATTTGTCGATAAAACGATATTCGGTCAAATTATCGATATTTTTTTCAAAGTATTTATTTTTTAAAACATTTTTCCAAATTAAGTTTACCATCATCATTTATGATTTAAAAGGAAGTTAAAAAGCTTATTAAATTTTCAAAAACACTTACTTTCAAATTTTATAACAATTCAGAAGTTTCCAACTGTCCAAAATCGTCGAAAATCCCGTTCTATTTTAACAGATAAAAACTACCAAATAACATATCATATTACATGTCATACAATCCTAATGCATATGCTACATGTTTCCATAAAATATTTTAACCAATTTCAATGATTTAATAAACACACTTTACCCCAAAAAGGGAAAACCTGTAAAGTTCCAACATTTATTATACATATTTTACCGAGTAAGTAGATCCTGAATCTCCAAATAGATCCCTACATCTCAAACCAATCCACTTCCAAGAGATAGAACACGTATCTCAGCCTCGAAGTTGTTTTTGATAAGAAAACACTTACCGATCCCGATCTCTCCAAGACTAAACCAACGAATTTGGTCACTCAACGATAATGAGAGTGATCGCATATGAAAACCAAGTTTTATATATTTACTCGTTTTTGAAATTTTCATCTCACACTATCCCTCAATCAAGAGTAAAGCCGGTAGGTTATAACTCTATTCTTATATCCCTACACGAACATTAGCTTTCATTCCAATAGATAGAAAAGCCTACTTCATTGGCTTTTAGTGCTAGGTATACGACTAAATTTTTCCATAAACGAGTAAACATACAAAGCATAACTAAGTCATACAAAGCAAGATTAAGTCACATATGCGAATTCTAATCTCCGTTTTATTTAATTAATCTTTTATTAATTGAAATCTCTTTTATTAGTAAAACATCATCTATCAATTTCTACCATTCATTTGTACTACTTAAATACTTCAAAATGTATTCATGTGCTTTCTCAAGTGGTATAAGTATATTCACGTATCATTAAAAAGATTTCTTACTTTTAAACCTTTACTTTTTCTATACTTTAAAAAGTATTCATGTACTTATCTCAAATGGTATAAGTATATTCACAAATAACTAACAAGATTTCTTATTTAAAACATTTACTCTTTTTCTATCTTTTTTAAAAAAGATTCCTTAGTTATAATTTCCTTCAAAATATTCATTTTAAGGATCTAAGTACTTTCACAAATCCTTTCAATAAGACTAATGTTACTCAAGCATTGTCACTATAAACCCAAAACCATTTCACTTATGCTTACCTTTAAAATATTCTTTTAAAGATCTATTTACATTAATAAGTATAATCAAAAAGGGTTAAAGATGAATGCAATTAACACATTTTCACAACAAACCCATAACCATTTTATACTTACGTTATCTTCAATATTCTTTTAAATATCCAGATAATAATAGGTTAAGTTTGGTAGTCGATTAATCGATTATATAGTTAAAATAGTTGTTTATACAAATCAATGTTCATATACCTAGCTCGTTTTCAATGTTACTGACTTAACTATTCCTCGTTCAAGAGGGAAGCCTGGTAGGTTAGAGCATTATTGCTTCGTTTCTACTCAAAATCAATCTTTAACTCTTAGAAATAGATAAACCTACTTCATCGTCTTTTAGTGTTAAACAAAGTTAATTACCTTTTTAAACAAGTAACAACAAGATGAACATGTTTACGGCATTTCAACTTATACTATTCCTCATTTAAGAGTGAAGCCAGGTAAATTTGAACACTAGTTGCTCCAAGCCTTGCCTAGACACCTTATTCTTGAATCTTATAAATAAACAAGTTTACTTGTCGGATTCTAGTGTTCAGTCTAGTCAATCACCTTTGCCAAAAAATTTATGTATAATATAATATTTTAGAAATATGTGTAAATAGGTTTGAAATATACATGTAAAATATTACTTGAAAATAGCTAATTTAGAAGTTTGATTAAAAACATGTTTTACATTTTGCAGCACTTTACTTTCATAATTCATAAATAACCATTCAAATTATTTTTATACATCTATTCTTTTTTTCATACTCAAATACAGTTTATGATTTCACAGAAATATTTTATAAAGAAAAGAAACTAGAAACAATTTAAATCATGAAAAACTAAGCAAAATGTCGCATTGTAAACACTTAAAATAATAAGCGACTTACTGTAGCATTTATAAGTGCCGTTAAAAGTCCTTGTTAAAACAATGTTAAATAGCACAATCTTTGCGACTAGTTTTAAACACTTAAACAAATGATTAAAACTTGAAATTTTTATAGTAAGTACCACACTTAGGGTATTTGGAAATCATGGAAAAAAACCCTAAATAATATCTTTCCATTTATTTATAAAAATTCTCGAAACAAGGGATTTTGAAATACACTTATAACGACTAATCTTATTCCAAGCACTTTCAAACTTACTTCAAATCAATATAAAAGTTAAATAACAATTTAAAAATCAAGTGTAGGCCATGCCACATGTTTACTTAGGTAACATAAGTGAGGTTATACAGTATAAAGTCATCATTTGCTTTCAAAAGCAAGAGGGATTCGAATTTTATAACTTTACTTAGTTAATATCACTTGAACTTTATAAATCAAACACAACATATATATACACAATATATACTTAAGAGATAGTGATATAGCTCACTTTGATCCATTCCTAACCCAAGCATAGAGCCATAAGAACCAAAGAACCACCTCCTTCCATCAACACAAGCCTAAAGGTCCTACCTTTAGCATTTTCAAACTAAAGCCACCTTCCTCCTTCTCCATGCTCATGGCCCATCCAAGACCCCCCTCTTTATCTCACCTCCCCTCGCTTCTTACTTGATAATCATGCTTTCCATAATTTCTTAGGTCCAAATCCAATGTTTAAAAGAGATTATAGAAGATTTGGTTAACCTTTGAAAAAGTTAGGGAGTAAATAGTGGATTAGTGCCAAAGCACTTCCACCATTTTCAACCCTCCCACTTAGTCTCAAGCTTAGGAATTTGTATGATTACTTCCTAAGATTGTACCTCTCATTATATAGCCTTAGGAATGTAATGGAAAAAGACCAAACCCCTCCTCCCCAAAAACCCTTATGAAAACTTTACACCACATAGCTTAAGTGTTTAGGAATTTCCTTATTTGCTCATTTTTGAAATATATCTTTTTACCTCATTATCCTCTTCACACCTAACTAGATAAGCTTAGGAAGCTTCTTATGGTTTTTGTAAAAATATTTTTATTCCATTAAATTGATTTCCTAAGCATATAAGTGCATTTAAAAAAAATCTGAACAACTTTTGATGGTTAAAAAGCTGTTTATCGATAAAACGATTTTCGGTCAAATTATCGACATTTTTTCAAAGTATTTAATTTTATAAGAATTTTCCAAAATAATTTTATCATCATTACTTATGATTTAAAAAGATTATTAAATCATTTTAGTGACATTTAATCCAAGATTCATATATTTAAATAATTCAAATATTTATATACGAAGTGTCTGAAATTCTGAATCGTTACACAACGATTCTTTTATATTAGACAATACAATAATGCAAATATTTATCATAAAAGCTACCAAAATTGACATTCGATATCAAAGAGAAGTTACTAGGTGAATATTAAAAAATTATGAACTAAAGTTATTACAAAAAATATATGCTTAAAGACAAAAGAAAAATTATAGAAATATTACTTATTCTTCTGTAATGGTCTTCTTTTGGCCCAAGACCTCCTCGGACACTTTGGGGGGAGAACTCCTTGGAACTCGAATCTTCCCCAGGTCTCTAGTTGTTATATTCTAGCTTATCCTCCAAGGACATGACACAATTGAACGAGGGGGTGGAAATTTAGCAATATAAAGAATTGTATCATATACTATTCTCGTAATACAGTCAAGCTCTCCCTTATCTAAAACAAATGGTAGGTTTAAATGACCCTATAAGCCACCAAAGATTGAAGTACATACTTGTAATAGCCTTCGATTTCAAGTAAGCAGGCAAGCATCTAATTTTATTGGCTTTTGGCCTTGGCAATCGCTTCATCATAAATACCGTTGAAATGCTTTTATGTGAGACCAGACATGTTTTCAGTCCATTTTTCCTTTATTTTTTTTAAAAGAAACGACTTCCGATCTTTGAATCCATAGGATCTCAACCAAACTCTTTATGTAAGCCAAAAATGGAATCCTTTCTTAACTCTTTGATTATCATGTAGAAGAATGGCCTTGGAAATAATTTTAGTTATGTAAACTTGTAGTGAATTTGTTTTGATTTGAGGGAAAGCGGTTTATTTGTTCAGAATCTAGTATTGCCTATTTAGATACCAATGACACTTAAAAAGAATCATGCAGTTTCACAGAAAAATAACAGAAATAAGAGACACAGAAGATTTAACGTGGTTCAGATATCAATATCCTACGTCCATGGAGACCCAACAACTTTTTATTTCACTAAAGAAAAGAGTACAAAAGAGAGAGGAAAAAATAATGACGGATACTACATTTGCTTGTTCATATGAAGATGAAATTCCTTCACTTACATAGACTTGATAATGAAGGGTTGCTTGGAGATTAAGCAAATTAATTTCCCGATTACTCAGATATCTTTCCAATTTGCATGATTTGATTTTAGTACAAATAGATGGCGTAATATTTGTTTCCATATCTTTCATTTATGCTCCATGCCTAATAATTTATTTTTTCATATATCAAATATATATTGACTAATTAATTGATTGACTAATTAATTAGTTTCCTTCAAAATATCCTTCCATATATCAGCCAAATTAATTGATTTGATTGAATTAATTAATCAATTTCTTTCCTCTTTAACAAATATTTGAATCATCAAAATTCAACACTCCACCTTGGTTAAAATATACAATCTCTCTTCATCATCTTATCATCAAACAATCGACATATAAGTTGTTGGGTCTAGCGCCCTATGGCGCTCAAGTAACATGTATCAAACTGATCAAGTTTGAGCAATGCTCAAACTTGTCCTTTGAAAGTGACTTAGTCATCATATCTGAAGGATTATCCAAAGTACTCACCTTCAACAATTTGATCTTGCTTCATTTTTTTCTTAAGCATAAGAAAGAAACCTCTAACATCAATGTGCTCGTCCATGAACTATAAGCTTGATTTTCTACAAGATGAATCGCACTCTGACTGTTTGAAAATAGCTCTACTGTCCGCTGCACCATTGAAAGATCATCCAACAACTTAAGTAAGTATAATCCTTCCTTTGTTGCTTCCACAATTGCTTCGGTAGTCAATAAAGCTATGATAGATTGCAGCTTTGATCTCCATGAAATCGAGCCTATGCCAAGTGTACAACCATAACCCGACACTCTATCCCCAACATAATCAGAATCATAGTATCCTCTAAGAAAGATGTCACCATCCACTCCACCATATAACAAGCCCACCGAAGAAGTGCCTCGAAGATATCTAACAATCCACTTCACAGCTTGCCAATGCTCTTTGCCTGTGTTAGACATATATCGACTCACAACACTCACTGCATGGGCCAAATCTGGTCTTGTGCACACCATCGCATACATAAGACTACCAGCAGCACTAGAATAAGGTATATCAGCCATATACCTCTTGTCTTCTTCCGACGAGGGAGATAAGTCTTTTGAAAACTTAAAATGAGAGCCTAATGGAGTGCCGACCGGTTTAGCTTTCTCCATTCCAAATCGAGCGAGGACCTTCTCGATGTACTGCGCTTGAGTGAGCCTTAACTCTCTCCGCTTCCTATCCCTGCTTATCTCCATACCCAATATTCTTTGTGCCTTTCCTAAATCCTTCATGTCAAACTCTCTACCGAGCTCCGCGTTCAACTCCTTAATTTGACCATACTCCGAGATGCAATCAGCATATCATCAACATATAACAACAAATAAATCATATCACCATCACATCTTCTGAAATAAACACACTGGTTTTTGAAACTTCTAGAGTATCCTTGTGAAAGCATAACTTATCAAACCTCTTATACCATAGTCTAGGAGACTGCTTTAGTCCATATAGAGATTTGTTGAGTTTGCAAACATAGTCTGGCCTGCTACTATCAATGAACCCTTCCGACCGCTTTAAATAAATATCCTCATCTAGATCACCATGCAATAATGCAGTTTTGACATCTAGTTGCTCTAATTCCATATCATAATGAGAAACTAATGCCAAAATACGAAGAGAGGTATGCCTAACCACTGGAGAAAAGATATCATGATACTCTACCCCTTTCTTTTGAACATACCCCTTTGCGACTAACCTTGCCTTGTATCTAAGATTACCATCTTCACCATCTTTCACTCTATAGATACACTTGCATCCAATAGCTCTCTTGTCGGTGGGAAGAGGCACCAAATCCCAAGTATGATTTCTCTGCAATGATTCAATCTCCTCCTCCATATTAACTAACCAACTGGAACTATTAACTGATGCGATAGCTTCTCTATAGTCACAGGACTCATCATGGACAACATTCAAAGCATATGTTGCCATAACATCGAAGTTAATATCTTCGATGCTCAATCCAACAAACTCATCAAGCCACTTAGGCTTTCTTCTTTGTCTGACAGGCCTAGATTCTGAATGAGCTCCACCTTGAGTTTGATCCTCTGTACCAACATTGATATTGTCCTCATCAACCAAGGTGTCATCGGAAACACCATTTGAACGTCTATGAAAAGAATCAACAGATGACTTGCTTTGTGTCTGGTATTCTTCACATGTCCTCTCATTGTCATCCGATGAGGAAGGCTCCACTTTCAACATGGCCTTCTCATCAAAAGTCACATGCATGCTCATAATGATCTTCTTGCTAATAGGACACCATAACCTATATCCTTTCACTTCTCTCCTATAACCTAGCAAAATATACTTACGAGCTCTAGATTCCAGCTTCCCTTTACTCTCATACACATAAGCTGGGCAACAAACACTCTGAGAAATGAATAGATAACAGGCTCTCCTTTCCATACTTCTTCAGGGATCTTCATATCTATGGCGGTGGAAGGTGTGCGGTTGATGTGGAAAGCCGCCATAGATAAAGCTTCAGCCCAAAATCCCTTCTTCAATTTAGCAGTCAGTCTAAGGCATTTTGTTCTCTCCAATAATGTCTGATTCATCCTTTCTGCAACTCCATTAGACTGGGGGTCACATGGTGTGGTGTAATGCCTCTTAATGCCTTCAAACTCACAATAATCGATGAATTCCCGTGATACAAATTCACCGCCATTATCTGAACGAAGAACTTTCAATTTCTTCCCCGACTGCTTCTCAACCATAGATTTCCACTTTCGAAACTTGGCAAAATTTCACTCTTTGACTGAAGAAAGTACACCCATACTTTACGAGAGAAATCATCTATAAATGAAATAAAATATCTGGCTCCACATAAAGACGGACAAGGGAAGGGACCCCAGACATCTGTATGAACATACTCCAAGATAGCTTTTGCTTTATGCTCTCCTATACCAAAAGAAATCTTCGTCTGCTTTCCAAGAACACACTCTTCACAAAAACCAAGTTTTAAATGATGAACTCCATCAATCAATCCTCGTTTTCTCAACTCATCCATGCGATGTGACCCATCCGTAAGTGCCATAATCTGGAAGAATCTGAATCAACCGATGTAATAGAAGCCGATTCACCAATTACAGCAATGCCTTTTAATAGATAAAGATTTCCTGCCCTAACACCTCTCATAAAAATCATGGAATCCTTTGATATCTTCATTTTTTCCCCTTCCACTAAAATCCTCTAGCCAGGTCTACTCAATGCCCCAACATAAATCAAGCTCCTCCTCAGATCAGGTACATGTCTAAAATCGGACATCGTACGAATAACACCATCAAACATCCTAATCATCACACTACCAACACCCACCATACGGCAAGAAGCATCATTATCCATCAGAACTTCTCCTCCATCAATTTCATGGTAAGTGGAAAAGCAGTTCCTATCAGGTGTCATATGCTAGGATGCGCCAGAATCAATCAGCCATAAGTTGCTCTTCCCAAAAGAGCCGGAAGCTGTAAATACATCGGTGTCACTTTTTGTGTCTAATTTCTCTGTTGTACAAGCTGAGGCTTGCTTTGGATCTTTTTTTGTACCTTCAAGCTTGGGACATTGTGCTATGTAGTATCCTGGTTTCTTACAATAATGACAAGTCAAATTCTTAGGCTCCCTAGACTGAGACCATGAAGAATTTCGTCCTCCACCTTTCTTCAACCTGCTTTGGCCTCTACCTCTCTGAACAGATAAGCCTTCAGTATGACTATCCAAGCCAGTGCTCGCTAATCTACCTCTTAATACTTCGTTATGAAGACCAGCCTTTAGATCAGACAAGCTAATTTTACTACGGCCATAAATCATGGAATTAACAAAAGCAGTATACTACTTAGGCAAGGAACATAAGAGGACCACAGCTTGAGCCTCATCGCTAATACCAACTTTCACTGCCTTCAGGTTCATAATCAAAGTTGTCAAAGCATCTACATGCTCCATGAGATCAGCTCCAGGCTTCATCTTGAACGAATAGAGTTGTTGCTGAAGAATAATTCGATTAGTGAGAGACTTCTCTTGATATGCATCCGATAATGCATCTCATAGTTCCTTCGCCATCTTCTTCTGAGAGAATTCTCTAAGAACTTCATCTGAAAGGCTCAAATGAATTTTTGCGAGAGCTTCATCTTCCATCTCTTACAAATTAGCTGCATCAATACCTTTCAATTTCTAAGGCACAGAAACAACCTTGTAAGTCTTCTCCTTCTTCAATACAGCCTCCATCTTCATCTTCCAAGTACCAAAATCTCATTTTCCATCAAAATGTGAATTGACCCCAAATCTACGAACAGACTAACTAGAAGTAGCCATTAATAACCAAACAGGAATAAAACACTAGCTCTGATACCAAATTGTAGTGAATTTGTTTTAATTTGAGCGGAAGCGGTTTATTTGTTCAGAATCTAGTATTGCCTATTTAGATATCAATGACACTTAAAAAGAATTATGCAGTTTCACAGAAAAATAATAGAAATAAGAGACATAGAAGATTTAACATGGTTCAGATATGAATATCCTACGTCCACGGAGACCCAACAACTTTTTATTTCATTAAAGAAAAGAGTACAAAAGAGAGAGGAAAGAATAATGGTGGATACTGCACTTGCTTGTTCATATGAAGATGAAATTCCTTCATTTAAATAGACATGATAATAAAGGGTTGCTTGGAGATTAAGCAAATCAATATTCCGATTACCCAGATATCTTTTCAATTTGCATGATTTGATTTTAGTACAAATAAATGGCGCAATCTTCGTTTCCATATCTTTCCTTTATTCTCCATGCCTAATCATTTATTTCTTCATATAGCAAATATACATTGGCTAATTAATTGATTAACTAATTAATTAGTTTCCTTCAAAATATCCTTCCATATGTCAGTCAAATTAATTGATTTGATTGAATCAATTAATCAATTTCTTTCCTCTTCAACAAATATTTGAATCATCCAAATTCAACAAAACTAGGGAATTTTACTTATCCCATGCCTTAACCTTTTTATGACTTCAAGATAGATGTAGCTGTAACACTTTAAGAACTTTATTTAGCCATGAGTTCTTTAATTTTAATTTTTAGGAGCTCTTCATGGGCATCATTTAACTGTTGGTGAAGGTCAGCCACCAAATCAAATAATTTTTGTCAGTAAGTTCATTGAAGCCTGATTCGAAAGTGGAACAGTTTTTGAAATAAATGTAATGCACTCTTCTAGATCTTATACTTTTTTTAGGTGCCTCATTTTCTTTTATAATTTCCAATTTCCAATTATTTGATGCATGCTTAGATTTAAAAAGACCAACTTGAGTCTCTGATGCCTCCAGCTTCACATTAAGGAGTTGCATTTTTACAACTTTTCTATCGTGCTTTTCGAATAAAATGTGAGCATGCTTGTTCCTTAGATAATTAAGACACATATTCCTAAAATAATTGAAAAATACATAAATTTAAAAATAAGAACTAAAAGATATGGTTCTTTTTCATTTTAACAAAAAGATTACAAGCACTAAAGTCATAAAATTATACAAAGCACTATAGAGATCAAACTTTTCCTTAGTACTGAGAATTATTCTAAGACCTCTAGAGTTGTCCACGACAAGCATTCTCGAAGGTTACATATTAAAAGATGATATATATTTTACCTAGTCCCACCTCAGACACCAAAAAGTTCAGATGGGGAAGAGTCTCTAGAATCCAAACTCGTACAGTCGGAACATAATACAGAATATACTTTGGAACAAATTTGCTTTTGGTAGATCCCCTTCGACGACAACCAAAGTAGGAGTTATACTTTTAAATCCGAGAATAGCCTCTTGAGATATGTTTAAATCAGGACCATAGAGCTTGTACCTCGTTTTCATTAAAGCTTTATCTCTCGAATATTGTTTTGAACGTTTTGTAAGTTCCATAAACACCTTATCTCGATCTTGAGACTTAAACTTAAGTTTATCCAAGAGACTCAAGATCTTGTTTATTAATCGAGTTACTTTAGTCCTGAGAAATTTGAATGGCTTGGCAATGAGAATCCTTAACATCTTCAAGACGATTAGAAACTCGATATTATGAATTCTACTCTCATGCAGCTGTCCCCTAAGGGTACTTATTTTTTCCAATAATTGATAGTTCCTAGTCTTACAGTGATTCTAAAGAACTTTGTAATGCAATATAGTGGTTGAAAGCAACTTCTTTTGGTCAGTCTAAATAAAAATAGAAATTTAGATAATAAAAACACAAACATAAGATGTATCAATGTAGCCAAATCACAACTAAACAAATAAGGTGTCAAGGTTAAACTAGTCCCAAAAGAATATTACAAAGCGATCAATATATAATACTGTTCCAAATCAAACTAATTGGTAATTAAAGGAGTTTCTCCTACCTCTATCGTGGGATCCACGTAAGCAACGGAGAAGGAACTGCCCGCATTCCTCAATTCTTTGTACGTTTGATTGAATTATGTTTCGGTTTGTGGTGTATTATCCTTAAGAAAGCCGAAGTCAAAGGATGGTCTTTGTCCCGGATTTCAACATAAGCATTAAACAAAACATCAATGCCTTCGTTCTTGCATCTGTATTAGCATCCTCCGAAGAAAGAAAGTTTCCAGTCTCCTCTTTTAGCTTAGCCACCTACTTTCCTTAAGCTTTGAAATATCCTTTGAGCTTGGCCAACTCAGCATTTTGCAACTTTCGGGCTGGATTGAAGCTTGGCCTCCCTCATTTCTTTGTCAAAAGCAACTTTGGCCTTCCCAGCCTCCTTCTATAGGGTCTTATGCTGCCACCAAAGGGTGACAAGCTCCTTCTTAGTTGTTTTAGGTTGCTACCATAAGGTGGCAAGATCTAATAGAGTTAGGGGTATGTCTTGTGGAAAAATATATAATTTATTATTTATGTCTGACTCTATAACCAATCTTATTCAACATAAAAAGTGTTTTAGTTCTATTATATACTTTGTTATGTTTGATATAATTAAGTAATTAATTTACAGTATATTAAATAGAAAATCTTTAAATGACATGTAATGTGACAGTAATTACAACATGTTTAATCATAAAAATCTGTTATATTAAAAATACTTATTATTTTAAATATTCCTAATTATGATATTTCGAGATCGTATATCGATACATTGGTTGAGACTGGAGTACATAACACTTTTCAAATATTGGGTAGTGTATTGCTTATGGTTGTTAGAGGCACTTAGGGGTTACATATTGATCATTTTTGAATAATTATAGAACAACTCACTCGAGAGATTTATGATGGTTAATATAACTAGGTCTAACAAAGAATCTCAAGTGACGATATTACATAGTTCTCTTAACTTGTGAATACCATTGAACTTCAATGTAGACACTCCACTTTGTTTATAGTTAAATTATGACATGACGTCCATTGAACGACTGTGATTGGATATGAATTGAAGCATTGGAAGTGAAACGCTATTTAATAGAAAATTCGTCTCGTCGAGCATATGAGGTTTGTAGTACGATTAATTGTAGTCAACTCAAAGTCAAATCTTTGGCAACAACGGTACGATTAATAATAAATTTTGTTATTTAACCAAGGATTTTGTGTTTGAACTAACAAACTTTTTGTAGACAATGTTGGAATTTTGAACAAAACCAAATTTATAAGTCCTAATGGGATATAGTACAGACGAAGACAATTAGTGTAAATAATCTTTGTTATTGGGTAGCGCTTATAATAGAGATTTTATTGGAAGTACGTGCAAGTGATAGATTTCATCTAAATGTCACCCACTAGCTTAGCTGATTGTAAACATTAATTGTTCAATATTAATCGTTGATTAAATTTACACCATTGAGTCGCACAACTCTAATAATGAATACTCCAAAAAAACCACATGATTTAGTTAATTTATAGTCATTATAAATTAATTAAATTAATTAATATTTATAAAATATTAATTATTAAAATTTATTTGATTTGATTGTATACCATTAGTATTTAATAAATTACATATATAAAATTTATACACATACATATCGGCATATGCTATCGATAATATATTTAAATTAGGTTTAAATAGATTAATTGCAAGTGATTTTGGATATTTTTGAGGGCCCATGTTGCGTCATACATATGTCATGCATGCTAAAGGAGGAGAGGATTTGATGAGATTTAATGATGAATTAAACATGGAAGGTTTTAAAGAGGGAATTGAAAGGTTTTAATATGTTGTTTAAAAGAGCACCTAACTACTTCTGCAAGTGACTGTAGTGTACCAGGCCCGAATTCTTCAAATTATAATTGTAAAAATCAAGTTATTTGTTCACCAAAACAGCAGCCTTTCTTGTAAAATAAATTTACACTGCTGAATGACATTGAAGAAGGGGAACCTACTCCATCAATTGTTGCAGATCCTTATTTGAATTCTACATCTACTGTTGCTATAAATTCTCCCCCATGTATTTTTTTTCTGACCACTCTTTAATCTCTCCTTCCATTACAGTTGAAGAATGCATCAATTCTTCAATTCAACCTTCTGTGTTGTGCACTAACATGCAAAGTAATATGCAAAGCATTCAATCCCCTTAAAATGACATTATCCCTTCTTCTCATAACCCTTTACATCATACGACCTATGTCCCCTCTATTTCAATTTCTCCTCTGATTAAATCCTCTCCCTTGGCTCTTAATCTCCTAGTAGATATCTTCCCTAATGCCATTCAAATTTGTCCTAAACTTTTTAAGCCCATTATTTCGTCTTCCTCTAAGAATAAGAGGGGTAGGCCAAAAAGATCATCTCTCAACTGCCCCTTCCTTCAGATTTGGATAAGGTTATATCTTTTAATTCTGATCAAAATGCTTTCAATCAAACGTCGAAAAATTAGCTTCTCCTAGTGTTAAAACTAGATCAATTACCAACTCCCTATTTTCCTTATGATAGATAAAATTGGATTTTGGAATATTAGGGGTGCAAATTCTATTGCAAAAATAACTTGAAATCAAAAACTTAATTCATTTCCACAATATTCAATTAATGATCATTGCTAAATCTAAGCTCAATCATGCATCTACCTTTAATGCTGCTTTTATTATTTCTTCTACATGGTTTGTTGTTCACAATCTTGCTCAAGCCCCTTTTGGCAGACTGTTTATTCTATGGAATCCTTCTATTTTCTCTATTGCTCCAATTCAAATGCATAGGCAATTCATTCATTCTAAGGTTACTCACTGCTCGTCCTCTCAGTCCTTTTTCCTTACCACTATATATGTTGAAAACAATAAAGCATATAGACAAATTCTCCTTGACTATATCCCCTCATTAAACCCTGGTCCATCACCTTGGTTGTGTTCAGGTGATTGGAACTATATGCAATCCTCAAATGACAAAAGTGGGGGTATCCCTTTATTTCTCAATGCCGTCGAACCCCTAAATAATGCAATCCTCTCCTTTGATCTTATCCTCATCAGTGCAACTTGGTGTTTCTACACTTGGAATAATAGTAGCAAATCTGGGATTAGAACCCTTTGCAGGCTTGGTAGATCATATTTTAACGTCCACTCCTTATCATTGTGGCCTAATCTTATCACTCAAATTCCTCCTCCTTCTCTTTTTGACCACTCCTCCTTTATCCAGGTTAGGGGTAAAATTATCATCAGAGACCATCCCTCATTTTCATTTTTTAGTAACTGGTTTGATCATCCTAATACTGTCGTAGATATAGCTGGAAAATACTGTTGTTAGAAATCCTATGCATATCTTGCAGGTTAAACTGAACAATCTCAAAGTCGAATTAAAGAGTTGGGTTGCTTCCACCTTTGGTGATGGTTCTAAAGTTTCTTTTAATATTAGAGACATGCTTCATATGGTTTAATATGATATTTATTTTGATCTATGAACTCTATTCCGTCTAATAAGGAATATATCTTGATGGTTAAGCTTTATAAAGCTCTTATTGAGGAAAATAAAATTCTTAAACAAAAATTAAAATCCAAATAGCAAATTTTTAGAGATAAAAATTCATCTTATTTTCACAACTCTCTAAAACTTAAGCAAGCTGCCTCTAATATTGTTGAAATTATTGATATGAATAGCCATGCTTGCTTAACTTCTGTTTTCATTTAAAATGCTTTTCTAGATTGTTATCAAAACCTGCTAGCCAACCAAAACCTTATTCCCATTTCCCTCTTTTCTGTAGCTCAATTCAACCTTCCCTCCATTTTTGCTGATGATAGCCTTTTCTTAATTAAAGAAGTAATTCCTGATGAAATTAAGCATACAATTTACAGCATGAAGTCTTCTATTTCTCCTGGACCTGATGGTTTTAATGCATTCTTATTTGAAGTGTCTTGGGATTATTGGTTCTGATGTTGTCAAAGCGGTTAAGAATTTTTTCAAGCATAACAAAATGCTGTCTGGAATTAATGCTACTAAACTTGCCCTTATCCCAAAAATCCCACAATCATCCTCTGTTGCTGATTTTTGTCCTATTGGTTGTTGTAATGTAATTTACAAATGCATTTCAAAGATCATGGTTACTAGACTGAAAAATGTTTTATCCCCCATTATTTCCTCCAACCAAAATGTTTTGCTTCCTTGTAGGAATATATGTGATAAAATTCTTCTCTGTTAAGAATTATTTTGGGTTATAACAGAAAGATCATCTCTCCTAGATGGCTTTGAAGATTGATATTTCGAAAGGCTTTTGATATAGTTCACTGGAAGTCAATCATATATATTTTGCAGTGTATGAATTTCCCTACTCCTTTTCTAGCCTGGTTATACACTTGCATTTCTATAGTCAAGTACTCAATAAGTTTGAATGGTGGTATTTTTAGTTACTTTGTTAGTACTCAAGGCATAAGGCGAGGGTATCCTTTATCCCCCTACCTCTTTATTTGTGTGGTGGAACTTCTTACCTCGATGATAAACAAAGCTATTTTCTTGAACTCCGTTGACCTTCACCCTATGTGCATATATATCTCCTACAATTGTTGCGTTGTGTTTGCTGATGATTTGATGCTTTTTACTAAACCAAATTAACAATCCTCAAGTGGTATTATGAATACTATGGATTGTTTTAATTCTATGTCTGGGCTGTCCATTAACAAGACTAAATCTAAAATATTAATTGCTGGAATTTCTGAATCTCGAAAGGCTAACATCATCAGCTTGTCTACTCTATCTCATATGAACGCTAATGTAATTTATCTTGGAGCTTCCCTTGCTTCTACAAGATTTAAAACAAGTCAGTGTTTGCCCTTATATAATAAAATAATTGATAAGCTATCTTCCTGGCCTATTTCAAAAATCTCTACCACTAGTACGCTAATTAATGTGAAAGGTATTGCCACTTCAATATGCTTATATTATGCAAGAATCTTCATTATACCTGCTAGACTCATTAGTATGGTTAACTCCGCCCTTAACCATTTTATTTGGCATGGTAATCCTTACTCTAAAAAGTTAATCCCTGTTTCCTTCAAGTCTATTGCTATCCCTCTCGACAAAGGTGGCCTTGGCATTATGAATCTGAAAAACTGGAATAGAGTCGCCTTCTCCTCTCTTGTTAATACTGTAATGGAAAACGATGATAATCAGTTGGCTAGATGGACAATAAGTAATCTTATTAAAAATCTGAAATTTTGGACCATGCCTGTTCCAGTTCATTATAGCTGGACTTGGAGAAGCCTGCTTAAGCTTAGGCCTAATTTTCTTCCTTCGTAACAGAGAACGATGAAGAACCTCACTCAATTTCATTTTGGCATGATCCATTGGTTGCTAAAGGATCCATTCTCTCTTTCTTGAATACAACTTGCGCAGTTTGATTAGTATTCCTAAAAATGCAAAAGTTTCTTCCTATCTTCGTAGTGAAACTATCGACCTACCATACTCTTAGTTAAGCTATTGTGAGTTATATCTAGTTGCAGATAAATATTAAAATGTTTGGTTACAATCAGTGTTCATCTAGGTGGTGTGATAAGGTACATTATATTTCAATTATGTATAAGAATATGTCTAAGCTCTCCATATTTCTTTGCTTTCCTTGGCATTCTTGTCTCTAGATCAATGAATCTCCTCCTAAGGAAAATATATTGTTATGGAAAGTAATCAGAAATGATTTGCACACTCAAGATAATTTGGTTTTCAGAGGCATGTTGCAGAACACTTAATGTGTTCTGTGCAATAATTCTCCTAAAAATGCTTCCTGCTTGTTCTTCTCATGCTCCTTTTCCTCATTTATTTGGAAGAGCGTTTTAGAAATTTTAATATGCATGGTCCATCATTAATTCAAAGGTCGAATGGTTTAATGTATTTAAAGGCACGAGATGGAGGTCCCCTAAAGAAATTTTGTTGCTGAAGTTATTTAAAAGGTTTATTTGGTTACTATAGGAAGAGAGAAATTCTAGGGTTTAGAAGGGAAAATTCAATTCTGCCCAGTCTCTCTTTTTCTCCCTCTTGAGAAGTTTTCCCACCCAAATTTAAAAATTATGTTAATTCTGTATTTTGTGAGCGTTTGAGTTGGCTGGTAAGCTATGTAGTTTGGTTATTTTGTGTATTTTCTTTTGCTTCTTTTTTGGTGGGTTTTTTTTCCATTCTCTCCTTTGTATTCCTTGTCTTTTTAGTAAAATAGTATGGGTCTATTCAACCCCACTAGTTTTTCCAAAAAAAAACATTTTTTTCAATTATTTATATGTATATGTGTGTTATTTTAACTCAATTTTTACAAAATGGACTTTTGTGCGAAATCATAAATTCAATTTTAAAATCCTTCTTAAGTTAAAATTAGATTTAAAATTGTTATCTTTAGTTTTCAACACATGTAAACTAGTTAAACTTAATTTTAACACATGCATGTTTATATGTGTCATTATCATACGTAAATTTTAAAATAAATTGTAGACAACAAATGTATACATAAAAGGACAAATGGTCCATTACACTGTAAATCTCATCACCTATATATGGTCACATTAGCCATATGCACAATATGATACGTTGCACTTATATGATATACACTAGAGTATACTAAGATATACTCGTAGTATACACCAAGTATAAATTGCTCATTAATGTCATTTAATAAATTGACCAATTTAACTAAAGATAGAGAAATTAAAGGTTTTTGTGAAACCACACCACTATACTCATACTATCTAAGAGTATTATAGAATAATACTGTCAGATAATTCGGAGAATAAGGATAAACAGGGCACACACATGAATATTCCCTTGTACTAACACCGGTTAGTATTAAAACATCATATAATATCAAATCTATATGTACACAGTATCGGTACAAAACAATAGTCACATGTGCCTCCAGGACAAAACAATACACAATATACAATCAATTAAAAACACAGAGTCAGTCACAATGATAACATACAATATAGATAATCCCTGTGGCCACCCGGAATTTATGGATATTTGAAATTGGAATATTTAATTGATTTTAAATATTCAAAAGTTAATTTCTAACTTGAATTTCAAATGCCTCTATTTATTGAGTGATTTAATTGTCTAATTTAATAATTGAAAATTAAGAAAGTTGTTGAATCTAGATGTTCCAGGATTGTTAAAAAAAATTAAAGGCTTCGAAAATTCATATTGATAATACTAAAGATAGTAAAAGTTTTAAAATCGAGTTTAAAAGTGTGTGTTGTTCACTTTTGAAAATATATCATTTAAATTGATATTTAAAAATAGCCTTCGGAGGCACAGTCTCGGAATTCGACGAAACCAATTCCATTGGATCCGTAATACTGTATTGTTATCGGATTTCAATTTTCGTAGTGTTTGGAGTTGTTGTGTGTCTGTACGATAGATAAACACGCTAAAATCTGTATTGAAATTTAATATTATAACTGGTTCAAAAAGCTATCTTGTCCATGCGAATTAGGACTCGGAACCTTTTCCATTGCATTCGGTATAGGGGTTTAACATTATAAACGCCCAGCGGCATGCCTCGACAGGAGATCGAGATTTTAGGCTTCGTTTTCTAAACGATTGAAATTTAAATTTAATACAACATATATGTATATGTATTTAATATAAATTGTTTTCACAAATTTCATTCGCATATTATATGGAAAAAAAAATTCGAAACCAGATAATAAAATCGACCGAGGACTTCTCCTGTTGGAAGCGAAAATTTCATAAAATATAATGGTCGTTCTTCTTTTTTCTCAGTTCAAATAAAAGAATGGCAGCCAAAGTTTTGAAATCAAAATTGACTGAGAAAAGGGAATCGAAATCAAATGCTGTAAATTCTAAATCGAGACACCTCGCATTCCAATCGACATCAAGAGGGAATCAAATAGGCTCACGGAGACTCGATTTTTCGACCCAAAGTTAAGCTTGCAAGCGAGGTGTGGGTCGATCGAAGTTGTGGTTGATGTCGCGACATAGGGATAGAGTTCCAGTTGAAGTGGCGATGGCAGGCGACCTCGGTGGAAAACAAGTGATTCACGGTAGCAAAGCTTAGTCGAGGTGAGAGTTAAATTATCGAGTTTCGTGGGAGGTCGACGTTTTGGTCTAGATGGACATTGGCGACGCGACTTCGTCATCGGCGGTGGGGCGGTGGTCAGGCGCGAGCTCGGGCCGTTCTGGATTTTTAGCAGTATGGTTTGAGGTAGTTTTGTTTCTTTTAATTATATATATATATATATATGTAGAAAAATAGATATATGCGTACTTTAGAGTACTGGTTAGTTTAACACACACACACACACACACACACACATGGATCGAAAAAAATATATAAAGTTTAAAAACCAGAAACTCTTTTTGGACAGAGGAATATATATATTGGATTTTGAAAGAATAATATGTAGAAATTTATATAAAGGTTGATGTATACAAGTTATTTTAGTATGTGTAGTTTCAAAGAAAAAAAAATACACATATATTTTCACTTACTGTTTAATCTTAAAAATAGATATTAGGGTGATTAACCAGTTATATTAACTTATTAGATTTATTTTAGATACTAGAAATAATTTATCAAAAGGAAATTAGTTTAAAACAATTTTTTTAGTTTAAATTAAATAAATAAATAGTAATTAATTATTCGATTAGTTTAATATTAATTAAATCATATAATTGTTATACAAGTTCAAAAATCATGAAAACAAGCTGGAATGGAAATGGATTGCAAAATAAAAGCAAAGGTGAGATCTTCACACTCACATTTGGATAGGGTTAATTTAAATAGTTAAAATTTAAAATACTGGTTGATTGCATGGATTGATGTGATATTATATATATATATATATATATATATATATATTGGAATGATTGATTTCTCGCATTATATAGCGGATGAGACCATATGCGCCCCGCATAATAACGGATGACTCTTATACCGCAATATCCCACCTTGAAGCGAAATTGGTATTTTAAATTATTGTGCTAACATCTATGGATGCAGGGAAATAGGTTGGAGGGATCCAATTGGATTTCTCAAATGTTTGAATTTATCTCATATGCCGTGATATGATTTATTAATAATCCGTGATTAATTACATTGGTAATTGAAATTATTGAAGGCTATGGTTTGATCGAATATATTTTTGGTATTTTAAGATACCAGAAATATAAAAATTGAATTTTTTGGAAGGAAATTAAAGTAGAGAATTTTAAATAAAATAATTTTAGAGAATTGGATAAATTAAAAGAAGGAATTTGAAACGGATTTTATATGATTTGGGAGAAATAAAGGGAGAGTTTTGAAATCAAGTATGAAATTGGTTTTGCTAATTTAAATGCAATTTAAATTATAAATATAGGTGTGAATATTGGATTAATGGGTTTTGAAATAAATTTGGATTAGTAAAGGAGTAATTTTTAAATGGGGTAACTTTTAAAAATCGATTTGGAAATTGATTTAGTGTTTGAAACTGTGTTTTGAAAGAAGGATGAGACTATGGAATTTATAAACTGAATTTTTAAAGTGGAATAAGATATCAGTGGATATTTGGAAATATAAATTCACAATGGGAATTTATAAAGGAATGGGTAATTTGTTTCAAAAATAAATATTGGTTTATTTTAAAAACCGTGGATAGAAAATTTACGAATTTGGGATGTAAATTGAGATAAATCATGAAGGATTTATTAATTGATTTAAATGGACTATTTTGGAATGGAAAGTGTATTTTCCCTGGAATGCCGAGTATGTCTTCAAAATAGCTTTTAAGTATAAATTAAAAGTTCTAAAGTTGGTTTAAAAACAATGTTTTTGGAGAAATTATTTTCTTAAATTGTTTTTAAGTAAATATTTATTAAGTTAATTATAAAAGTGATTATTTTAAAGATTTAACAAGTATTTGATTTAGAAGATGGTTATCTAAATAATTATACTCTATCTAATAATTTTGTTTTAAAAATTAATTTGGGCTTAAATTTTACATGAGATATTAGTATAAAATTTCATAACTAATATATTAAATAAAGTGTTTAAAATAGATTTTATTTTAAGTGTTTCCAAGTATATATATTTGGATAAATGATTTAAAATATTTTAAAAACCTAAAGTATTAGGACTTGGCAAATTTTCAGTGGAAATAAAAAATCTTTGGAAATTTATTCCGCGAGAGAAAAGTAGTTTGAAAATTGTTTTCAAAGGTGAAGTATGGAAATATATCTTGCGAAGATATTTATAAACAAATAAATAATTTGGAGAAATTATTTAAAACTGATGGTTGTTTATGGATGTTATTTGATAGTTAAATAACCAACTATCAATATTGGCCTTTAAGACGGAATTTGAATTTCGATGAGACCGGGGGTCGGATTTTAAATGGTTATCCGAAAACCACATCGAATCTTAAAGGTGGATCTTTTGTTTAAAAGATTAAAAATGGAAATTTGTTGTGACTTATTTAAGATCTGAATGTATCCACTTGTTTTTTTTTAAAATAAGCGCTCATTATTCGGATAAGCTGGGGGAGGACATTAAGTCATAAAACCCATTCCGAATAACGATACGACGAAATGGGATTGCTATTGAAGACGGTGTTGAAGACTAGGTATTTTCAAAAACGAAAGGATTATCTGTTGAATGTCTCTACATCGAGTTGCTCCAGTATAGAGATTACCCTATGTGATGGGGAGTCCGGACGTGATCAGGGGATATCCCTATTTGCAAGGACTTCTTTCCTTAATTGGATGAAGTGCCTTCGATTCCATTCAGACCTAGGATGGACTTGTATGGATGTATGTCTAACATTAAACTTTGAGATATAAAGCTGGTTTCTATCAAATACATTTCTGTTTGGTGGCGGAGAATATATTCTCTTAGCTTAACACTCTTCTCTGAGACGTACAAGCTCAGAGGTTATGAAGTTGATGGTTACTAGTGATATATTCTCAATTTGATAATGTGGCATGCTAAGTGCTGAGCAATGGTTGATCGAAGCATGGCTTTTGTGAAAAGCGTAGCTTTGTGGGACAAGACTTCATCGAACCTCACACCTCGAAAATGGTCGAAACAAGAAGGATGCAGCAAGATTATGGAAGTCATGCCCCTCAGGGTATGTGCATTTCCTTCGGATAAAAAGTGGTATTCTGGTATAGAGCCCAGATATTTGACTTGTGTGGATAAAAAGTGGTATTCTGATATGGAGTCCAGATATTTAACTTGTGTGGATAAAAAGTGGTATTCTAGTATGGAGCCTAGATATTTACTTATGTGGTTGTTGGCATTGAGGCGCCTCGATAAAGGTCGGTTACGACCGGAGGATGGCATACTCGTGACAGTTAGTTACCTAGTTACAGAGGTAACCAGGCTTTGTGTTGGTAGAGATCTGGTTAGGTTATTTGGACGTCTCTCCAGAGGCGTACCCTTCCAGATAAAGGAAGTTCCTTAGCCTTGACCATTTGTTGGAAATCCAAACAATCAATACGAGCCCTGTACGGTTTTAGTTGTAGAACCTTCCATTTAAAATGGAGCTATAGTAGGCAAACTATAATGGTACGTATGCTGGCTAAGATTAATATTATACCTTCGAAAAAAAATTCCACACTATGCACTAATAATAACATCCAAAGGATTTTTGCTTATCAAGCATGTTTGACGACTATAAGGAGAAATCTTCCCCAAGTGTGCGATTGCATTGTGTGTGTGCCGGAAGACCTTATGGTAGTTTTATTTTCCAAAAGCATGAACGGATTTCTTTTCAATTCTTTTTGTACAAATAACTATTTTTAGATCTCACACTAGTCCCATGACTGACTTGGAGTTTATTATTCCCTTTTCTAAACTCTGGGTGCCCCTAATTTATCACACGGGCAGCCTAGAGTCAGGTTATCAGTAGTTCTGGAGCTAAGTCAAGAAAGTATGCTGTGGAGATCAGGAGACGAGCTAAATGGCGAGACGTATCACGTATATGATGTATTATCCACTGTGTATGGTTTGCTACAAATTCAGTTTCTATGTGAACAAGTTATCACAACTGCCCAATGTTGTCTTTTGTTTATATTGTACTCTGATGATGTAATGTATAAACAAATATAGTTCTTTTGTTTCAAAGATTAGTCATTTATATATCATATATTATTCCGCTGCGATTGTGAGATTCTGATATTGTTTCTATTTCTTCTTCTACCTTCTTCTTCTTTAACCCTAACGATTTGGTTTTCGAATATTCGATTTCTCGGCATTTGATACAGTGGACTATTGATGTCGATTTTTAGGCATCGAAAAATTGGGTCGTTACAATTTGGTATCAGAGCTGAAAGTTAAGCGAGAACCCTA
The DNA here is from genome assembly GCA_030765085.1 of Allium cepa. Classification (NCBI taxonomy): domain Eukaryota; kingdom Viridiplantae; phylum Streptophyta; class Magnoliopsida; order Asparagales; family Amaryllidaceae; genus Allium; species Allium cepa. Next base: position 137,756,767 of record CM060944.1, read on the forward strand.
GCTTTGGTCAGGGAATTACTCATTAGAGATAGAGTCAGTAGTACTCTAGAATGAGTTTGAGTGGATTAATAGATATGAGCGCGTATTTGTTAATGAATATAATTTTTTTTTTATATTGTGTTGACTTTTCGGTTGAGTGTTTATAGATTCCGGCCAATACGTGGGATGCCATTTTATCGATAGGGATTTCTAAACTCTTAAACAAGATAAACCGACAAAGTATTGTTTTAAATAAGGTAAATGAAATAATTTTACCCAAATTATTTTTATATATAAAAGAAATAATTTTCCGTAAATTATTATAGTTGTATATGGATGTTTGGTTGTTAGAAAGTGATAATATTAAATTATTATCATTGTTGTGTAAAAATTTAAAAATAGGAATTGATATCCTAACCAAGGTTAAGGAAATAAATTCAGATAACAAAATGGAATTTGAAATGTGAATTACAAATGTGATTTATAAAATTGAAATAAGATGCCAGAGTAATTTTTAGGGATAAAAGGATTTGGGATTGAAATTTCAAAAGAGTTTAAATCTTTTGAGTTCGAAAATGAATTTCAAAAGGTTTTGAAGGAATAATGGTGATATTATTCAAAAATATTTTTGAATTGGATTTGAAATTTGGTGGGATTTGGAATTTTAAAATGTTTGGAAAAATATTTTTGAAGGGATAAAAGCACTAAACTCTTTTCGGTCGCTGGAAAATAACTTCGATGATGATCGCGACATCATCGGTGTTCATTTTCGAGTTTCCAAGGGAGGAATTGCTACCTGTATGTTTTGAATTGGGAATATTTGTGAAATTGAGTTTGATTTTGAAATAATTTGATTTTGGATATAATTAATTTCAAAAATGATTTTGAAATACTTAAGTGATTATTTAAACTCTAGAAACTTATATAATAATGGTTTGGAAATAAAAGTGGTTGAGATATGAATGAATTAGTAAATGGAACTAATTAAAATAATTAGTTAAAAATGGATCGAGATAAGATGAATAGAATTCAATATTCAAAATGAAAAAAAATTGAATTCGGAATGGGATTGAAATTTTGAGTCGAATAAAATGGTGATATGGATTAGATATGAATGAAGGATAGTTGACTAAAAATTCAGTATTCAGAATTTTAAGATAAATTAGATTCAAATGAAATTGAAATGCAAGTGAATATAAATGGACATAAAACCAAAGTGATGAAGTAGAAATAAATGTAAGAAATGTATAAAATACTTATATTGAACTTAAAAAGGAGTGGAAAAATTCTTAAGTAAATTTGGAATTGAGGAATATACTAAGTTAATAATTGAATGAAGGTTAAACTGGTAGTTGTGAGATGGGGTAATTGTGAATAGGTGATGGAAATCAAAAAAAAAATATGAACAAAAGAAGAAATGATAATGGCGAATAAGCGGATAAAAATCAAAATAAATGTGAATAAAAAGAATTGATATAGGTAATAATCAATTAGAAATAAATATGTGGGATGTACGTATATTACTTTATTCGCATAGCAATTTGACCCAATTTCAAGCATAGAATTTCAAGATAGTCATATTAATCTAAGTTGGGATTTTTCACTCAATTTTCGACGGCGAACCCTAGATATGGATTTTAGGTTGATTCTGGAAATTCTCTATCATAGTAAATGGCTATGCAAGGAGAATGACGATTTCTGATCAAGAAACCAGATCTAAGTCCGCACTAGGAAGTCGGGTGGACGAAACTAGTTCGAAAGTGAAATTATGTGATCGATTGAGCAATCGTATTCGATATTGCATACGGATGATATAAGTACACCATACAGATTTGAATAAAAATAGATATTGAAAATTTTGTAAAGAAGTGAATAAAATGATCTTGAATGTTGTAATTGGACATTATTGCCAGTAGGATATACAGCTGCTTTAAAAAGCAAAAGGAAATTGGGATTTTTGATTTTAGAAGATAAATTTGAATTGCCCGACAAAAGGCATGTATTTAAATTTATGTATGAAATTTGATGATTTTATTGTCTAGCCACTTGACTTTTTGTTTTTTTTGAAATATGGGGGCCCATTGTGGCATTTTGTAGTTGTACCGAGCTAGCCACGCAAAAAAGACGCTGGTGAAATTTTTTGAAAATTTAGAGAGTTAGAAAATTTTTGAAAAATTTGGATAATTTAAAATTTGAATTTAAATTTAAATTGAATTATTGAGAAAATAATATTGTTTGGAACTTATGGTTGAGTTTGGGAAGTTAGTAAGAATGATAATGGCTTTAATAAAAAATTGTTTTGGAAAGTTATAACAATTGGGTTTTGGGAAGTTGTTAAAAACTATTTGGATTGAGAAAATAGCGAACGGGTTATGGATCATTCTTCTTAACTAGTAATTTGAAATTCTTTCAAGCGGGAAGAATGTGACGACCCGGAATTTCTGAATGTTTGAAATTGGAATATTTAGTTGATTTTAAATATTTAAAAGTTAATTTCTAACTTGAATTTCAAATGATACTATTTATTGAGTGATTTAATTATCTAATTTAATAATTGGAAATTAGGAAAATTGCTGAATCTGGATGTTGTAGGCTTGTTAAAAATATTTTAAAGACTTAGAAAATTCATATTGTTAATACTGAAGATAATAAAAGTTTTAAAATCGAGTTTAAAAGTGTTTTGTACAGTTTTGAAAATATATCATTTAAATTGATATTTAAAAATAGCCTTTCGAGGTACAGTCTCGGAATTCGACGAAACTAGTTCCATTGAATCCATAATAGTGTATTATTATCGGATTTCAATTTTCGTAGTGTTTGGAGTTGTTGTGTGACCGTACGATAGATAAACGCGCTAAAATCTATATTGAAATTTCATATTATAACTGCTTCAAAAGCTATCTTCTCCATACGATCGAATTAGGACTCAGAAGCTTTTCCATTGCATTCGAAATAGGGGTTTAACATTATAAACGCCTAGCGGCACGCCTCGACAGGAGATCGAGATTTTTGGCTTCGTTTTCTAAACGATTTATAATTTAAATTTAATATAATATATATGTATTTAATATAAATTATTTTCACAAGACAATTTACACGTTGCTTCCCTTCTAACACTTGTCATCTTCATCGACACGCATTTTTTTCTTAAAAAAAATTTCATCCCTTTTTTCCTTCCAAATATTTCATTCGCATATTGTATATTAAAAAAAAGAAAATCGAAACCAGATAATAAAATCGACCGCCTTCTCCTGTTGGAAGCGAAAATTGCAGAAAATATAATGGTTGTTCTTTTTTTTTTGGTTCAAATAAAAAAATCGCAGCCAGAGTTTCGAAATCAAAATCGACTGAGAAAAGGAAATCGAAAGCAAATGCTGTAAATTCTAAATTGAGACAACTCGCGTTCGAATCGACATCAAGAGGGAATCAAATAGGCTTGCAGCGACTCGAATTTTCGACCCAAAGTTAAGCTTGCAAGTGAGGTGTGGGTCGATCGAAGTTGTGGTTGATGTCGCGACATGGGGATAGAGTTCCAATTGAAGTGGCGATAGCAGGCAATCTCGGTGGAAAACAAGTGATTCACGACAGCAAAGCTTAATCGAGGCAAGAGTTAAATTATCGAGTTTCGTGGGAGGTCGACGTTTTGGTCTAGATGAACATTAGCTACGAGACTTCGTCATCGATGGTGGGGTGGTGGTTAGGCGTGAGCTCGGGCCATTTTGGGTTTTTGGCAGTGTGGTTTGAGGTAGTTTTGTTTCTTTTAATTTAATATATACATATGTGTGTGTGTATGCAGAAAAATAGATATATGCATACTTTAGAGTACTGGTTCGTTTAAATATATATATATATATACACACACAGATCAAAAAAATATATATAAAGTTTAAAAACCAGAAACTCTTTTTGGACAGAGGAATATATATATTGGATTTTGAAAGAAGAATGTGCAGAAATTTATATAAAGGGTGATGTATACAAGTTATTTTAGTATGTGTAATTTCAAGAAAAAATAATAATAAATAAAATAAAATACACATATATTTTCACTTACTGTTTAATCTTAAAAATAGATATTAGGGTGATTAACCTGTTATATTAACTTATTAGATTTATTTTAGATACTAGAAATAATTTATCAAAAGGAAATTAGTTTAAAACAAAATTTTTAGTTTAAATTAAATAAATAAATAAACAGTAATTAATTGTTCGATTAGTTCAATATTAATAAAATCATATAATTGTTATACAAGGTAAAAAATATGAAAACAAGCTGGAATGGAAATGGATTGCAAAACAAAAGAAAAGGTGAGATCTTCTCACTCACATCTGGATAGGGTTAATTTAAATAGTTAAAATTTTAAATATTGGTTGATTGCTTGAATTGACGTGATATTATATACAGTAGTTTATATATATATATATATATATATATATATATATATATATATATATACATTGGAATGATTAATTTTCCGCATTATATAGCGGATGAGACCCTATGCACCGCGCATAATAGCGGATGACCCTTATACCAGATATCCCGCCTTGAAGCGGGATTGGTATTTTAAATTATTGTGCTAACATCTGTGGATGCAAGGAAACTGGATGAAGGGATCCAACTGGATTCCTTAAATGTTTGAATTTATTTCATATGTTGTGAAATGATTTTTTAATAATCTGTGATAGATTGCATTGGTAATTGAAATTATTGACGGCTATGGCTTGGCTGAATATATTTTTGGTATTTTAAGATACCAGAAATATAAAAATTGGATGTTTTTTTTGGAAGGAAATAAAGTAGAGAATTTTAAGTAACATAATTTTAGAGAATTGGATAAATTAAAAAAAGGAATTTGGAACAAATTTTAAATGATTTGGGAGAAATAAAGGGAGAATTTTGAAATCAGGTATGAAATTCGTTTTGCTAATTTAAATGGAATTTAAATTATAAATATAGGTGTGAATATTTGATTAATGGGTTTTGAAATAAATTTAGATAAGTAAAGGAGTAATTTTTAAATGGAGTAAATTTTGGAAATCGATTTAGTGTTTGAAATTGTGTTTTGAAAGAGGGAAGAGACTATGGAATTTATAAACTAAATTTATAAAGTGGAATAAGATATTCATGGATATTTGGAAATATAAATTCACGATGGGAATTTATAAAGGAATGGGTTATTTGTTTTAAAAATAAATATTGGTTTATTTTTAAAAGTGTGGAAAGAAAATTTACCAATTTGGGATGTAAATTGAGATAAATCATGAAGGATTTATTAATTGATTTAAATGGACTATTTTTGAATGGAAAGTGTATTTCCCCTAGAAAGCCGAGTATGATTTCAAAGTAGCTTTTAAGTATAAATTAAAAGTTCTAAAGTTTCTTTTAAAAAGAATGTTTTTGGAGAATTATTTCTTAAATTGTTTTTAAGTAATTATTTATTAATTTAATTATAGAAGTGATTATTTTAAAGATTTAACTAGTATTTGATTTAGAAGATGGTTATTTAAATAATTATACTCTATCTAATAATTTTTTTAAAAAAATTAGTTTGGGCTTAAGTTTTACATGAGATATTAATATAAAATTTCATAACTAATATATTAAATAAAGTGATTTTAAGTGTTTTCAAGTATATATATTTGGATAAATGATTTAAATTATTTTAAAAACCTAACGTGTTAGTACTTGGCAAATTTTTAGTGGAAATAAACAATGTTTGGAAATTTATTCCACGAGAGAAAAGTAGTTTGAAAATTGTTTTCAATGGGTGAAGTGTGGAAATATATCCTGCGAAGATATTTGTCAATAAATAAATAATTTGGAGAAATTATTTAAAACTGATGGTTGTTTATGGATGTTATTTGATAGTTAAATAACCGACTACCAATATTGGCCTTTAAGACGGCATTTGAATTTCGATGAGACTGGGGGTCGGATTCCAAATGGTTATCCGAAAATCATATTGAATCTTAAAGGTGGATCTTTTGTTTAAAAGATTAAAAATGGAAATTTGTTGTGACTTATCAAAGATCTAACTGTATCCATTTGTTTTTTTAAATAATCTAAATGTATCCATTTGTTTTTTTAAATAAGCGCTCATTATTCGGATAAGAAGGGGGAGGATATTAAGTCATAAAACCCATTCCGAATAACGATACGATGAAATGAGATTGCCATTGAAGACGGTGTTGAAGACCGGGTATTTTTCGAAAATGAAAGGATTACCGTTGAATGTCTCTGCATCGAGTTGCTCCAGTATAGAGATTACCTTATGTGATGGGGAGTCCGGACGTGATTTGGGGATATCCGGATTTGCAAGGGCTTCATTCCTTAATTGGACGAAGTGCCTTCGTTTCCATTCAGACCTAGGATGGACTTGTATGGATGTATGTCTGACATTACACTTTGAGATATAAAGCTGGTTTCTATCAAATACATTTCTGTGTGGTGGCGGAGAATTATTCTCTTAGCTTAACACCCTTTTCTGAGACGTCCGAGCTTAGAGGTTATGTAGTTGATGGTTACTAGTGATATATTCCCAATTTGGTAACGTGGCATGCTAAGTGCTAGTGGTTGATCGAAGCATGACTTTTGTGAAAAGTATAGCTTTGTGGGACGAGACATCATCGAACCGCACACCCTAGAAATGGTCGAAACATGAAGGATACGACAAGGTTATGGGGGTCGCGCATCTCAGGGTATGTGCATTTCCTTCTGGATAAAAAGTGGTATTCTGATATGGAGCCCAGATATTTAACTTGTGTGGGTAAAAAGTGGTATTCTGGTATGGATCCCAGATATTTAATTTGTGTGGATAAAAAGTGGTATTCTGGTATGGATCCTAGATATTTACTTATGTGGTTGTTGGAATTGAGGCGCCTCGATAAAGGTCGATTATGACCGGGGCATGGCAAACTCGTGACAGTAAGTTACCTAGTTATAGAGGTAACCCGACATTGTTTTGGCAGTGATCCGGTTAGGTTCTTGGGACATCCCTCCCGAGGCATACCCTTTCGGATAAAGGTAGTTCCTTAGCCTTAACCAATTGTCAAAAATCCAAACAATCAATACGAGTCCTGTACGGTTTTAGTTGTAGAACCTGCCATTTAAAATAGTAGCTATAGTAGGCATACTATAATGGTATGTATGCTGGCTAATATTAATATTATACTTTCGAAATGTTTTTCCACACTATGCACTAATGATAATATCCAAAGGATTTTTGTGTATCAAGCGTGTTTGACTACTATAAGGAGAAACCTTCCCTAAGTGTGCGATTGCATTGTATGTGTGCCGGGAGACCTTATGATAGTTTCATTTTCCAAAAGCATGAACGAATTTCTTTTTATTTATTTTTATACAAATAACTATTTTTAGATCTCACACCAATCCCATGACTGACTTGGAGTTTATTGTTTCCTTTTTTAAACTCTGGGTGCCTCTAATTTTCTACACGGGCAGCCTAGAGTCAGGTTATCAGTAGTTCTGGAGCTAAGTCAGGAAAGTATGTTGTGGAGATCAGGAGACAAGCTGGATGGCAAGACGCATCACGTATATGATGTATTATCCGCTGTGTATGGCTTGCTGCAAATTTAGTTTCCATATGAATAAGTTAACACAACTTCCCAGTGTTATGTTTTGTTGATATTTTACTCTGATGATGCAATGTATAAATAGATATAGTCTTTTGTTTTAAAGATTAGTCATTTATCTATTATATATTATTCCACTGCGATTGTGAGATTCTGATATTGTTTCTATTTCGTCTTCTTCTACCACTTTTTTCTTTAACCCTAACGATTTGGTTTTCCGGCATTCGATTGTTCGGCATTTGATCCAGTGGACGTATTGATGTCGATTTTCGGGCATCGGAAAATCGGGTCGTTACAATCCCACAATTTTATAAGAATACAATACAACTCTAATTTCAATTATATATACACATATGGTAAATCGATATGAAACAAATATCTTGTAACGATTCCTATATAAGCTCCTCTAAGCCCATTAAAACAAATATTGGTCATGTCGTCCCTACACCTGAAATGCCCCGAACTAACCCGAGTATTATATAAATAATAAACAGGCCAAAATATATCTAAATCCAATGTCAATAACATATAGAACCTATATATATGTTGGGTGTCTGTATATATATAAATTTCATCTTAATAATTCTGAATATCATATCCATAGAAAACTGTAAAACCCAATATAAAAATGTCATCACTATATAAAATCCCATCAAATTAGAAACCATGAAATAACGTCAAATGCATGAATCACACATACAATAAAACATCATGAAATCATCTTGAGAGTCAGATTAGCACAAAACAATGCTCTAAAATATCACAAAGTAATATAATTAATAGATAATAAGAGATAGCCCATCAAATCATCTGAATGATTTTCAATATCATACAAATCTTAAAGAAAAAACCATCACAATCGAAATCACAATCTATTAACGAAGGCTATGTCTAAATATCAAACCAGAAGAGTATGGCTATACGAGGACCGACTATACTTTAGACACATAGTCTCTAGTATAGTAAACTCATTAGATGGTGTATGATATATGCTGATCTATAAATCACATATAACCCCGAACCAGAAAGGGAGATCGATAACACACATAACAATCGCCTTTGTGATCCCCAAATGTCGACACTAATATATCTATGGTTTTTACGTGTCGAACATCCAAGTGTTGAAAAGACAGAACGTTAGGGTAAAAGAAAACGAAGAAAAGAAAACAAACAAGAAAGAGGAGAACAAAAACATGTGAATATCATAACGGAACGATAACATATAATATCAAAATGATATTCTCAAAGAAAAACTGTATGGATATAATAATCAGTGCAAACTAACCTATCATCAGCCAAAGCGATTATAACCGTTTGTCCTTACAATTACCGATACATATATATAAACAAAGTAATGTAGAGGAAATAAGAAATATGGTAGGTAATCATCTAGCTCATCTCCAAGAGCTCCAATGAACACCAATGAAATATGGAAATATACATCGGGCGGACCCAAGCATTATAAAAAAATTACACCCGCAACGGTCTGGTAAACTGTAATGACCCTAATTTTGACTAACATTATTTAAGACATTTAATTAGATGAATTAAATGAAATAATGTTGATGGTTAAGGGATTGAGATTTGCCAATTAATAAGGGGTCGTACCTCAATGAATGTATAAACAAAAGAGAATTAAAAATAGGTAAGTAGGAGGAATATGGTAATGGCAAAATAGGAATAGCCTTTGTTATTATACCCTAAACCCTTCTATCCTTCATTTCTTATTCATTTTCAACATTTATAAACAAAACTAAAGACACTAATGAGCTTGGCCGACCACCATTAATGAGATTCAAGGAGAAGAAAAGCTAGTATTCAATTAGCAGGCTTAAGAAAATCAATCAAAGGGCAAATCTTAACGTTCTTAACACCAAGCCAAGGTGAATAATTCACTTCACATTTCACTTTTGATTGATTTCAATTTTAAGGTTCGATTCGAATTATTATGAAAATAATATGCCATGTTATGTTCGTTTTAATATATATATATATATATATATGTATATGTATATGTATATGTATATGTATATATGTATGTATGTATGTATGTATGTATCTATGCTTGTTGATGATTTACATTATTTCAAATAGATTTTATGATAAATTAGATTGGAAAACCTATTAAATGAAATCCAAATGACTTGCATTTTTGATATATGGCCGAAAATATTATGTTGGAAATGATTTTTTAGTTTCATAATTTTCTAAGTTATTGTGGATTTATTATGAATTTTCTATTAGAGAAAATTGCTAATATTGGGTTTAAATTATTTAAAGTAATTATATAATGAATTCGGGTCTGAAATTTATATATGTTGGAAAACATATTAAAAGTGAATTATGGCGATTTTTGAGGAATTTTCTTAAGTATTGTACCATGGTTATAAAATTATTTAAGTTAAGGGACATAAATATTTTATATGTTTTATCAAGGGGAAGCGCTTATTAGCTTAAAATGTTTTAGATGGCTAATTGTGAATTCGGCAGCCTTTTAGAAAAGGATTTTGATAAAGAAATGGAAACCAATCATATTTGACAAATTAGGAAAGTTAGCTGAGAATAAATTACTTTGAAAGGCATAAAATCAGTTTTGATTTACCACTTCGCCACTTCCATTTGCTAGCTTTCATCACCATACTTCCGCTAATACCCATTCAAAACCAATACATATGGTATCAAGCTATTAATACCTAGCGGATTGGAGAAAGGTGGAAGGGACTGTGTCGAAACCATACTTTCGAAGGGGTAGAGGTTATTCTTACAAGCTTTTGAATCCATTACCTTCTTCTATTTATAAAGCATGCTTTCGAAGGGGTTGAAGCCAACTTTATTAGCCTTCAAACCAATTACTTTCCTTTGTTTTTAGAAGGAGATTTCGAAAGAGCTACTGCTTTTTAAACCTATTCGATACCTAGTTGTCACATTCATACCTTTCAATTTAGTTAAGGCCGCTTTTCTTTATAGCTTTAACTATGTGTTCGAAAGGGTGCTTTCGCCTTCTAACTTTGAAGCAGCTTTCTCAGTGCTTTCGAAAGGGTCATATAGCCATTTTAAATGGTTTCGAAGGAAATGGTTTCAAAAGGTTAAGTTTCGAAGCTATCATCTTCCCCAATTCCTTTACTTGGATTAAAGCTTTCCAAAAAGGATACTTTTTCTCGATTTCCTTTGATCCAATGGCTATATTAAATGTTAAACCCAATGGTTTCGAAAGGAATAAAGTAATGTTTCCACAATCCTCTACTTGAGCCTAATGCTTTCGAATGGTATAATTGTGAATGTTTCAAAAGATATGTTTTAAGTACTTCAGAAGGAAGGTTCTAACGCTTTTGAAAAATAAGCATAAATCGTTTTGAAGGAGGATATCTAAGGTTTTAAGTAATGCTTTCAAAAGATGTTTTCAATGATTTCAAAAGGTATTGTTTAAGGTTTTAAACAAGGGTTTCGAAGGTATTGCTTTGGGTCCATGTCCTAAAGTTTCACAAGTTAAAAAGGATTTTAACTTATGTTAAAGGGATAGATAATCCCATTGATTAGATTTCATCAACATTGTTTTGTGTAAATCATATATCATGGCATAAGTACTTTGAGTAAAGTAAAGAGTATGATTTCCTTGTTTTATAAAGATATTTCAAGGGTAAATAATTTGTAAAGATTGTTTACAAGGAAATAAAATTTGGAAAGGGTAGTTAACCCTTAGTTTATGCCTCGGATATTAGAAGACTTGATGGGACTGCCATAGGGTCACACACTATACATTAGTTATTAGCCCCTAGCTAAAATGAGTCTAAAATTCCAATTCATAGGGCGTTATCACAATTAGGACTAAAATAATATTACACATAGAAGGGAATATACAAAGTCAAGATAGGTTATGGTGAACCCACAAAACCTTACGATCAATTAACCCTAGAAGAAGATAGTTAAGGGCGAATAGCCCAGTTTTGTGTCTAACAAAAGTTAGATTATTTATTACATCTGGTAGGCCGAGTCAGCCAATGGTTAATAGTTAGCCAGATAAAACTATAGTGTGGATAGATCGTCCATTGATTACTCTGATTTATATGCATATATGTTATTGATCTTGTTGTTATAATCAGTTTGATTGTAGGATTTTGATTTGTAAAAGATATGCTTTTAAATGGATGTTATTGAGGGTAAACTCATTCCACTAAGCAGCATGGTCTCACTTAATATCAGTAAACCAGCATGTAATAGTATTATTCACACCAGGCTTTACATCTGACTCGAATTTTATTTTTTCCCTTAAACTCTTGGGTGCTCAAAATTTAACCGAGTAGCTTGAGAGTTATAGGTTTAGTAGGTTGGACCAATAAGCTTCCAAAGACATGTAGGGGCAAAGTTAGCTATGTAGAAGCTATTTCGTATTATTTCTAATGTGATGTATTTATGACTAATATGTCTATCTAGTACTCTGGTCATCTAAAGGGGCAACTTCACATATCGCTCTTTGCATAATTTGTAATAATTATATTTGATCAAAACCCAAGGATCGTTTTTGGATTATGTGATTGAATGTGAAATATTGATTTGAAATGTAATAAAAAAGTTGTTTTTGAAATCTGTGTTGATTGTGTTTCATATTCACGTACTTCTGATATTATGGTTACCATTAACATTACCATATTTCGTCATCGGAAGTTAAATACTATAAAGACTGTAGTATTTGTAGCAGTTAGCATGGGCCTCAAAGTGGGGAAGTTACAACTTGGTATCAGAGCATAGGTATATGAAAACTTAAAATTATTTTGAAAACATAATCTTAAGGAATGGGAGAAAAGACTGGGGTATGGGATAACGCTATAGTAAAGTACTTGCATTTGCTATATATATGTATAAGCATTATCTCTATTCACCCATCTTTCTTAGGCTATTCTTCTATATCTTACAAAGGTTCGAATGCAGATTTTAAGGAAGTAAGATATGGATGCTAGAAATGAAAGAGTTGACCTTGGTGGAGGAAGAACCACAACTAATGAAGATGCCATACCAAACACTAGAAGGAATCCAGGTCGGACACCAGCTGCTAATGTGGGTGCTGGAGCACACCCACCTGATACGGGAGCTATGTATCAGCTCTTCGTCAACCTGATACAAGCTGAAGCTGCTATGGGATTAGTTGAAGGAAATGTTAAAGGAGGAAATCAAGGAGCTCGAGTGGTCAGTAACTATGCAATATTAAGTAGAGAATATGATAGACTTAGAGGGAAGCCATTTATTGAGACTAAGGACGCAATTGAAGTGGAGAATTGGTTGCTTCATTGCGAAAGGATCATTACTTATTTGGGGCTTAACGATGAGCGGAAAAGAAGATTAGCATCTAGACAGTTGCAAGGAGTATCACTGTACTGGTGGAATAGTGTTACTATGGGAGTTAATGAGGAGAGCATAACTTGGGAGGAATTTAGAAGGAGAATTAAGGAAAGATTCATGTCGGAGATCGCCAAGTCAACTCTGCTCAGGAAGTTTTCTGAGTTGGTGTAAGGAGACATGACAATGCTGGATATGCTACTAGATTTGAGGAGCCATCAAAATATGGATATGCTATAATTGATACGTTTATCAAAAGGAATGAGAAGTTCATCGATGGACTAAAACCCGAGCTTGCTAAAGCAACTTTTCCACATATTAGGGATCCATGCGATGTAGTTGTTGAAATGGCCTCGAGGCATGAGGAGATGATCACTTTTCATGATAGTAACAAAACAGTGGAAACTCAAAATGGCCAGAGCTAGGAGAAAGTTTTCCATAAGAAAGGCACTCAGAAAGGAGGAGCAACCAAGAAAGGAAATGCGATGTGGTCTGCTACAAGTGCGACAAGAAGGGACATTTTGCTCATGAGTGCCGGACAGGTAAAGGGAAGAAAATTGCTGATTGGAAATAAGTGAGTGCTTCGATTGTGACCAGATTGGACATTATAAGAACCAGTGCAAGGAACCAGCCGAGGATGGAAAAGGCAAAATGTTTGCGTTGGAACCAGCTACCTCAAGACCAACAGCAGAAGAGAAAAGAAAAGCTGTGTTGGGACGTACACTTTTGATTTATGGTCTACCAGTTAGTGTTTTATTTGACACTAGTGTATCACATTCATTTATATATCATTGTTTGGTAGATAAGCTTAACCTAGAACCTTCATACCTAGTTACATCCTTAAGGATTGCGAATCCAATATGAGGGTATGCTACACTTGGGATGAGATGTGACCAGTTAGAGTTTGAATTGTTAGGTCGTATATTTTCTTATAGTTTGCATGTATTCAATTTCATAGGGTTCAGAATTATTTTGGATATGGATTGATTAAGTAAGTATGATGGTAGGATATTTTACCATGATAGGAAAATATCACTTAAACACCCTAATTGTAGTGATCGGATTATATACTCCGTAGGAACTCCTAGTTTTGAGGTAAATACTTTGTTAGGTATTATGGAGGCAAAAGACTAGTTGAATCGAGTTTTCGTCGTTAGAGAATTCATTGATGTCTTTGAGCCCATAGTAGGACTACTGCCGAAACGAGCTATTAAGTTTTGAATAGATTTAGTACCAGAAACTGAACCTATGAGTGGACTGCCAAGTAGAATGACACCTATCGAGCTGAATGAGCCAAAGGTGCAGTTAGTGGATTTAGAAGGTAAGAATTTTATCATACCAAGTAGTTCGCCTTAGGAAGCAGCCACGGTGTTTGTGAGAAAACCGAATGGATCGTTAAAGTTGTGTATCGGTTATCGTAAGTTGAACAAGAAGACGATAAAGAATCGACATCTGTTACCTAGAATTATTGATTTGTTCGACCAGTTCAGAGGAGCCAAAGTGTTTTCTCAGTTGGATTTGGCAATAAGGTTTCATCAGCTTAGAGTAGCAGAGGATAGTATTCCTTTGACGGCATTTTGGAACAGGTATGGATCGTACGAATGGTTATTGATGTCGTTCGGACTAACTAATGCAGCAGCATTTTCCACGGACTTGGTGAACCTAATCTTCCAAGAACATCTAGAAAGATTCGTATTAGTATTTATAGACGGTGTTCTGATGTACTCTAAGGATGAAAGAGAGCATGAAGTTCATCTTAAAATGATGCTCGAGACACTAAGTCAGCATCAACCGAAAGAGAAATTTTCGAAGTGTCTTTATGGAAGAAGGAGGTGAATTTTCTTGGTCATGTAGCCTCAATGAAAGGGTTGTCAGTGGATCCGGCTAAGATCGAGGTAGTAAATAGTTGAAAGGGACCTGAGACAATGACTAAGATAAAGAGTTTCCTTGGATTAGCTGGTTATTACTTGGGATTCATTAAGGATTTCTCGTGGATAGTAGCACTGACGCATGTGGAACCTGATTAGGAGTTTTGTTAATGCAAAGAGCTAAAGTGATTGCCTATGCCTCTCGACAGCTTAGACCATATAAAGCTAGGTACCCATCTCATGATTTGAAATTAGCTACAGTAATCTTCGCGTTGAAGGTGTTGAGATATTACCTGCTGGGGAAAAGATTCGAGTTGTACGTAAATTATAAGTCATTAAGGTATTTATTATCTAAAACGGAGTCGATTATAAGACAACAGAGGTGTATGGAGTTTTTAGCTGCTTATGAATTTGGTATCGAATGCACAATGGGAAAAGGCAATAAGGTTGCAAATGCACTTAGCAAGAAACATCATAATTCAGTATTGGCAATGATAGCTGAGTGGAAATATTTAGAAGCATTGGCTACATGCGAAATATAATGGAGATCTAGGAGTAGTTCTAGTCAAGAAACTGCTATGTTGTCGTGATTAGAAGTACGACTGGTGATGATTGAAAAATTGCTTCTAAACAAGGGGAGATCCATTCCTAGATGAACTGATCAGAAAATCAAGGAATGGAATAGAGTGCGATGACTTGAAAGATTTCAGTCTTGACTAGAATGGGTGGTTAAGGAAGAAAGAAAGATTATGTGTTCCGAATATGGAAAACGTTAGGAAGGAAGTTCTTAGAGAACGCCGTAGTTTGAAGTTCACCATTCATCTGGGAGGAACTAAGATGTATTAGGATATGAAGAGAGAAGTAGGCATATGGGTGAGATAGTGTTTGAACTGTCAACAAGTAAAAGCTGAACATAAGAAACCGAGTGGGTTACTTCATCCTTTAGATATTCCAGCCTGGAAATGGGAGTCTATCTCAATGAATTTTATAGACGTGTTGCTAAGGTCAAATCAAGGAAATGAGAGTATATGGGTTTTAGTGGACAAATTGACAAAAAGTGCACACTTTATACTCGTTAGGTCGACCAGGACAACATCGAATTTAGCTAAGTTATTCATTAGGAACATAGCTACACTGCTAGGAATTCCTAATTATATAGTAGTAATAGAGATCCCTTATTTACTAGCGAATTCTGAAGAGTCCATATGAGACTTTAGGTACTAAGCTCAAGATGAGTACCACTTACCATCCACAGACAGATGGGCAAACATAGGGAGTTAACAAAGTCTTAGAGGATTTGTTAAGAGCTTGTATGCTAGATTTTGGAGGGTCGTGGAAGACCATCTACACTTAGTTTCGTTTTTGTATGACAACATTTATCGCACTAGTATAGGGATGGCACCGTTTGAAGCCTTATATGGAAGACCATGTAAATCTCCCGTCTGTTACTTAGAGACCAGGGAAAGATTAATTCTTGGTCTTGTTATCCGGCCTTTTGGCTAGGCTATATTCAGATCGATTAGACAAGTTAGACTAGACGATCATCGAGGAAGATAGTCTGGAGAAATGATTATTAGGATCAGAGATCAAGCGTAGGTGATGATATAAAGTGACGATCAACTGAGGCCAAAAGGTGGACTTTCCTGAATATTCTAAGTATGGAATAATGCCTCCCCTAGGCGGGGGATCAGTGCCTATCCCATTCTCTAGTGGATCGGTACATATCCTCAATTTTTGTCCCAAAAATGGTAAAATCGATATAGGGTGACAAGGAAGGCCCAATGAGGGTACACTTCAAGTTTCAAGTCATTTGGAGTTTGTATGCTCAAGTTATGGGCAAACTACTTCACCTTTTAAAAGAGATCGGTACGAAAGGGATCGTCCATATTCAGCTCTCACTACATATTGTAACAATGATTGGTCAATAACTCAAAATCTACACATTCTATCAACATAAACTTAGAATATAAGCTAATTAGGATGCGTGGAACACCGCATAGGGATAGTATAGCATTTGGAGCACGTTGGAGGGATCGGTACCTATCCCTCTAGTGGGATCGGTAGAAATTAGAATTCAAGCAACACCACTTCACGGAAAATGCGATATCTCACAAACTGTATGTTGGAATTGCAAGGAATATGGGGAGCAAGTAGCTAACAACATGAAGCATTCCTCATTGGGATGATAGCCCATTTGGATGCATTGATAAGGATCAACACCGATCCCTATTGTGGGCATCGATGGGCCTGCAAATTTTTGGATAACCTCGTCTTTGTCTCCTGAACCTTCTGCCAAAATTTCAACCCGATCCGTGCACGTCTTCCCCTATAAATACAGCCACCATTGCATCACAAAAGGGATCCTTCTTTCTCTATCGAGGCTCTGCCATTTTTATTCTTCACTTTTGTACTAACGGATCCTATTTGATTTAAACATTCTTGTAATGATAATCAAGTGGAAGATCAATAAAAATATAAAGTGGATGTATGCCAAGATTGCTGAACCATTATAAAAATCTATGTGTTCATTTATGGTATTTTCGCTGTTTTAATTTCATTCTTCATTTAATCTCTGCTAGATTTTATTGGGTGTTGATGCCCATTATTAGTGTCAACAGGTTCGGAATTAGTTAAAGAAGCTGCAGAAAAGATTGAGGTAATTTGGGCTAGAATAAAGGAAAGTCAATCTAGGCAAAAGAATAATGTTGATAAAAGATGGAAAGACTTAGAGTTCTCAGTCGGAGATCATGTTTTTGTCAAGGTGTCATCGATGAAAGGCGTAATCCGATTTGGAAAATCAAGAAGCTGGCATCGAGATTCGTTGGACCATTTACTATTATAGAAAGGGTCGGAAAACTCATGTATAGGGTAGAGTTACTGAATAGTTTGACAGGGGTCCTTAATGTTTTTCATATCTCTCATCTAAGGAAGTGTATTCGAGATCCGGAGACTATTATTACACCGACTATGTTAGATCTAGTAGTGGAACCGGATATGACTATAGTCAAAAAAACTAGTTCATATAGTTATGAGAGATGAGAAGAGACTAAGAAACAAGCAGTCAGATTAGTCAAAGTCCAGTGGAGTGACGACGAAATAGACTGTACTTGGAAAACTGATAGCATGACTAAAGATACTTATCCTAATTTGTTTCATGGTATGTTTTACCTTTATATTTGATTGCTGTGAGTACCTTATCGTAATTTCGAGGATGAAATTCTTTAAAGAGGGGAGTCTGCAATGACCCTAATTTTGACTAACATTATTTAGAACATTTAATTATATGAATTAAATGAAATAATGTTGATGGTTAAGGGAACGAGATTTGTTAATTAATAAAGGGTCGTGCCTTAATGAATGTATAAACAAAAGAGAATTAAAAATAGGTAAGTAGGAGGAATATAGTAAGGGAAAAATAGGAATAGCCTTTGTTATTAAACCCAAAACCCTTCCATCCTTCATTTTTTTATTCATTTTCAACATTTATAAACAAAACTATAGACAATAGTGAGCTCGACCGACCACCATTAAAGAGATTAAGGGAGAAGAAAAGCTAGAATTCAAGTAGAAGGCTTAAGCAAATTAATCAAAGGGCAAATCTCAACCTTCTTTACACCAACCCAAGGTGAAAAATTCGATTTACATCTCACTTTTAATAATGATTTCGGTTATAAGGTTTGAATTGATTTATTTTGCAAATAATATGCCATGTTAAGTTTGTTTAAATGAATATATATATATATGCTTGTTAATAATTAATATTATTTCATATAGATTTTATGATAAGTTTTGATTGGAAAACCGATTAAATGACATCCAAATGACTTGCGTTTTTAATATATATATATATATATATTGTCCAAAATATTATTTTAGGAGTATGTTTTATGTTTCATAATTTTCTAAGTTATTGTGGATTTATTATGAATTTTCTATGAGTGAAAATACTTAATATTGGGTTTAAATTATTGAAGGCAATTATATAATGAATTCAGATGTGAAATTTATATATGTTGGAAAACGTATTAAAAGTGAATTATGGCGATTTTTGGGGAATTTTCTTAAGTCTTTTACCATGGTTATAAAAATATTTAAGTTAAGGGACTTAAATGTTTTATATGTTTTATTAAGGGGAAGAGCTTATTTGCTTAAAATATTTTAGATGGTTAATTATGAATTTGGTAGCCTTTTAGAAAAAAGATTTTGATAAAGAAATTGCAACCTATCATATTTTGAAAAATTAGACAAGTTAGGTGAAAAGAAATTACTTTGAAAGGCATAAAATTAGTTTTGATTTACCACTTCGCCACTTCCATTTGCTAGCTTTCATCACCATATTTCCGCTAATATCCATTCAAAGCCAATACATATGGTATCAAGCTATTAATATGTAGTGGATTGGAGAAATACAGAAGGGACTGTGTCGAAACCATGCTTTCGAAGGGGTAGAGGTTATTCTTACAAGCTTTCGAATCCACTACTTACTTCTATTTATAAAAGATGCTTTTGAAGAGGCTGAAGCCAACTCCATTAGCTTTCGAACTAAACAAATTGCCTTTTTTAAAAAGGAGCTTTTGAAAAAGTTGTTGCTTTTTTGAACTTATTCGATACCTAGCTGCCGCATTCATGCTTTTCAACTTAGTTAAGGCCCTTTTTCTTTGTAGCGTTAAAATACATATTCGAAAGGGTGCTTTCACCTTCTAACTTTAAAGCCGCTTTCTCAATGCTTTCGAAAGGGTCATATAGCCACTTTTAAATGGTTTTGGAGGCAATCATTTTGGAAGGTTGAGTTTCAAAGCTATCATCTTCCCCAATTCCTTCACTTGGATTAAAGCTTTCCAAAAAGGATACTTTTGCTCTCTTTTTTTGACCCAGTGGTGGTATTAAATGTTAAACCCAATGGTTTCGAAAGGAATAATTTTAAATGGTTGCGCAACAATATTCTTGAGCCCGATGCTTTCGGAAGGTATATTGTGAATGTTTGGAAAGATATGTTTTAAGGATTTCTAAAGGAAGGCCTAATGCTTTTGAAAGATAAGTATAAACAGTTTTGAAGGAGGATGTCCAATGTTTTAAGTAACTCTTTCAAAAGGTGTTTTCAATGATTTCGAAAGGTATTGTTTAAGGTTTTAAACAAGGGTTTCAAAGGTATTGCTTTGGCTTCATGGCCTAAAGTTTCCTAAATTAAAAAGGGTTTTAACTTATTTTAAAGGGATAAATAATCCCATTGATTAGATTTCATCAACATTGTTTTGTGTAAAGACATATCATGGCATAAGTACTTTGATTAAAGCAAAGAGTATGATCTTTGTTTTATAAAGATATTATTTCAAGGGTAAATCATTTGTAAAGATTGTTTACAAGGAAATGAAAGTTAAAAAGGGTAGTTAATCCTAAGTTTACGACTCAGGTATTAGAAGTCCAGATGGGACTGGTATAGGATCGCGCTCTACACTTTAGCTATTAGTCCTTAGCTAAGATAAATCCAAAATTCAAGTGTGTCGGGCATTATCACAATTAGGACTAAAATAATATTACACATAGAAGGGAATATACAGAGTAAAGATATGTTATTGGTGAGCCCGCAAAACCAATAGGATCGGTTGACCCTAGAATAAGTTATTTAAGGGCAGATAGCCCAGTTTTGTGTCTAACAGTAGTTAGATTGTTGACTATGTCGGGTAGGCCCGAGTCAGTCAATGGTTAATGGTTAGCCACATAAAACTATAACGTGGACAGATAGTCCATTGATTACTTGATTTATATGCATATATGTTATTATTCTTGCTGTTACAGTTAGTTTGATTGCAAGATTTGATTTGTAAAAGATATGTTTTTAAAAGGATATTAGTGAGGAAAAACCCGTTCCGCTAAGTGGCATTGTCTCACTTAATATCAGTAGACCATGATATAATTGTATTATTCACACCATGCCTTATGTCTAACTCGAAGTTTAAGTTTTCTTTTTAAACACTCGAGTGCACAAAATTTAATTTGAGTAGATTGAGAGTTTGGGACTTTTCAGGCTTAGTAGGATGAATAAGCTTCCGAAGATGTGCAGGAGGAAAAGCTAGCTATGTAGGAGCTATTTAGAATTATTTCCATTCTGATGTATTTATGACTGATATATCTATCTGGTACTCTAATCATCCATATGGGCATCTTCATATGTTGCTCTCTGCGTGATTTGTAATAATTATATTTGATCAAAACCTGAGGATCGTTTTGGGATTATGTAATTGAATATGAAATATTGATTTGAAATGTAATGAGAAAAGCCTTTTTTTGAAATATATGTTGATTTTATTTCATATTCATATGCTTATGATATTATGGATACCATTAACATTACCATATTTTGTCATCGAAAGTTAAATACTATAGATTACTACAACATCTATAGCACTTATCTTTGAGCCACAAAGTAGGGGATGTTACATAAACCAACATGAGAAACTCAAGCCATTTGGATTATTTAATATTACAAGACCTTTCAAAATAAAGGTATCTCGTAAGACCACACCGCAAATAAACGTGGATGGGTTTTTACCTTAGATAAGCTAACCATTTATATTAGAAATTTCGGTAATATTATAATAATGTCTAGTGTTTAGTATAAATATATAACATAGCTAGAATGGTTACATTGGTTACATTCAACATCATATTTAGGTATACAAACAAAACCGCTAAGGTAATTTTGTATAAATGGATTTTCCATAGAGACCTTCTCAATGAGACCGATCTTGTATGACAACAATCGTAAACTACCTTTCAAGTGTCGCATATCTCTAGATAAAATATATCATAAGGTAAACATAACCGGCCAAAAATCCAAACACTTTCGTGAGCAACCTAAACTATGTATCAACAACTCCCGCTGGCTAACATATCGATAAGCATACTCTAGATAATGGAGTTGAAGTACCCCCTTGAGTTAGCTAAACCCGAGATTGTGTAACCTACTCCGTGTTTAGCCATTTTTCGGATGTCGAGGCTATGTTCGGCATCTTCACACGAGTCCTCAATACTCGAACAAAATAATGAATACCACATGGATTCCATCATCTCAACGAACTTCAGAACCACATATGGATTTCATCATTCCACTTCCAGAACATAGAAACCATATCTCAGTTTTAAAGTGTTTTTCGATAAGTAGAATACATACCGATCCCCGATCTCTCCTATATGGAATCGATGAATTTGGTCTAATTCAGTAATAATGTGAATGATCGCATAAAGGAACTAATTCCCGTATACTCTCCATAAGCATGTAAACATATAGGCACTATCAATTCATCCAAGGCATGATCAAGTCACAGAGGTGACTTTTAATCCCTTTTTAACTAATTTATCCTCTATTAATTAAACCCCAATTTATTAGTAAAACGCCTTTTTATCTAATAAAACTTCTCTCGTTAATCAAAACTTCCTTTATAAATTAATACTCCTTTATTAATCGAAACTTCCTTTATATACCTGTATACATTTAATTTCCCTTTATAAAAGGTTTGTACTTGTATCCTATCACTTCAATAATTATTTATACTCTTTTCAATGCTTCAAAAATATTCATATAATTATCTCTATGATATAAATATGTTGATAGATCACTCAACATAGTTTTCTTAGTTTAAAAATATAATCAAAAATGTTAAAAACAAATGTTACTCAAACATTGTTACTACAAACCCTTCTCTTTTTTTTATATTTTAAACCTATAAATTTTTCTATCTTTCCATAAAAGTTTTCAATACTTATTATTATCTTTAAGATTCCATTATTAAAGATCTAATTATATTTATAATATTTACCATTTTTCAATGTTTTAAAAGCAAATGTTACTAAAACATTGATTACTACAAACGAAAACACTCCACATTTGATCATTATCTTTAAAACTCTATTTTAGAGTTTCAGTTATATTTATAAGGGCTTAAGACAGGTGTTACTCAAATATTGTCACAATAAACCCAAAGCATTTCATACTTTTGAAAAACATTTCTCTATAAACTTGCTTTTAAAGACTCAATTGTATTTAAGGGATAAAGACAAGTGTTTTTAAAACATTTTTGCAACAAACCCAAAACATTCATTTATACTTAACCTTGAAGTATTTTAAATATTTAATTATATTTATAATATAATTAACAATAATGGTTTAAAATAAATGTTATTAAAAACACTTTTTACTACAAACCCAAAATTATTTTACACTTAAGCATATTCTTTAAAACTTGCTTTTAAAGATTCAGTTTCGTTTAATGATTAAAGTCAATTGTGACTTAAACATTTGTCATAATGAACCCCAGAACATTTACTTATAGTTATCTAATAAATATTCATTAGTAAATATCTAATTATATCCAAAGCATAACTAATATACCGGTAAAAAAATAATTGTTACCAAAACATTGTTTGCTACAACCCAAAACCTTTTCTATACTTATCATTACCTTTAAAACATTTATTTAAAGACCAAAGCATATTCATACTTATTAGTTAAGGTAATACCCTTTTAAGTAATTTCCACAAAACCATTTATTTTAATTTAAATGTTAAAAATCCAAACTCCTTTATTATATTTATAAAATAGTTAATTTAATATTTAAAACTTATATATAGGAATGCCTTTTAAATACAAAATAATAAGTTAAAACACTTTTAAAACTACTTAAAAATATATGATATTTACTTATATAAAATATTATGTAAAAATAATGAACTTTGGAATAAACAGAAAAACTATAATAAACATGTTTTATTTTAAAAGTCGCTTAGTTTAAAAATTCACAGTTACTTGTTAAAAAATATTTAAGCTTGAAGCCAATTTTAAAACACTATATTACAAGTTAGAAAACAAACCTAAAAAGAATAGAGGAAAATACATAATTAAATAACATTTTTAAACATTAATGGTTTCAGCAAAATTAGCATTTCTGCAAATGCTACCAAAATAATTCGCATTTTAGAAGCAAAGACAGCACTACAGAAGTGCGACCAAAAGTCTATGCAATTCTTTTAAGCTGAACTTTGGGCCTAATTTTTGATGCCTTAGCAAATGGTTTTAGATAAATTAGTTTTAAAATCATTAGGATATTTTGGGTACTTAAAAATCATAAGGAGAAATCCCAAAAAATATCTTTTAATTATTTTAGAGAAATTTTCGAGAACAAGGTATTTTTCTGAAGTGTTCGTATAGCGACTATTCCACTGCAACTTTTACCACTTCATTCAACTAGCTATCAAATGATTTAAGCATCAAACTTTTCAATATAAGAACAATATATTATTTTCTTGTTAAATGGTGAAGAAATCCCTAAGGAAGTCTCTAAAAAAATAAACGTTATTTCTCAAAAACAAGTTATTTAAAAATGTCGATATAACAACCTTTTTACTATTAACTTTTACAACTTTGGTTTATAATTCCTATAACTTTCCAATCATGTTCTTTGCTTTTTGAAACACCAATAGAAGTGTATAAATCCACCAGAATAAGTTATATTAAGATATGTTCATAAATCTCCAAATTTCACAAGTTTAAAGTTAGGGGATTCAAAGTGCGCTTATAGCGACATCACTATATGGACGATTCCGTATTTAATTCAATATCATTCTATTTTATTTGCATATATGATTTAAAATTCAAACCATATTATTGCTAACATATATCAACATATTTACTAATCAACATGTCCATATTAAACATTCGAATGTACTTACTTTAAACTACTATCTCAAAGGTTAATACGGCAACAACTTTTGCAAGTTACATACTTTTTGAAGCATATAATCATGGGTCATAACTTTAAGTAGTTAGTGTCTATTATTTATAGTAGGAATCAATATTTCAAAAAAAAATTGATTTAATTTTTGACAAGTTTATAGTTTATTCAAAGTGAGAATAACTCACTTTTATTTAAACCAAACAATTCCAACTTACTACCAACATTCAAACAACCACCAAAGCCTCCTTCCATCCATTGCATATGGCCGTTACCTCCTCCCCTCTCCTAACTCACGTTCATTACTTCCCTCCTCCTCTATAGCACACAGCCAAAGGCCAAAAACTCATCCATATTGCTCACGTCCAAGATCATTCCACCCTTATCCTTGCATACGACCTAAGGCCATTTTCTCCTCTTGAAATGCTCAAGGCCTAAAGCCAAGAAGAGAAAGTGTAACGACTTGCTATTTCGAACCATTCAAATCAATAATAATCCACACATGTCAGACTTGAATTATTCAAAACAACAAACGATTAATTTATATATGGAAAAACTTAGAATATACAGTAAATAAATCAATCATAGTATCGCGGACACAGAGTAATATAACAATAAAAAGCGAAATTGATAAATAGTAGTTCATGAAGCTACTATATAAAATTAGAGTCTAAAAGAAATACAATTGAAAATCTTAAGTGCATAGAAGTCATTAATACAAAAGCAACTGACAAGTATGAACACAAACAACTAGAAATATCTAGAATTAACTGGAAAAGATGAATAGATTAAAGATGGATCTCCAAGACTGTGACACTCAGGCTGACTCAAGCATAAAGCAAAACACAAAACACTCGAGTCAGGATTAACATTCTTATGCAAATAAATCAACTCAAGTGAAATGTCTAAGCGAAATGCAATATAACTTAAAGGATGTTTGGATCTCACCGTCTAAGGATCTGTGAAACAATTTACATACATAGTACAATACACTACATAGATAATGTCTATAGTAAAGTAAAATATTGAAATAGCATTAAGGAGTTACCCATATCCCCCTTAACACATTTTATATAAATGTCGTAGTCTCTACAGTACTGTAATTCCTCCCTAAACTGGAGGGCTATCAAAGGGCACTCCATAGTGTATGACACAAACCAAACTTATAAAGGGCGTGATAAGGCATGTGACAAGGCATGCAAAGCAATGCCTAAGGCAGGATAATACCGTTTTGCGGATCCGGACTAGTAGTAACACATAGCAGCTACTACCGCCCACATTGAGACACAATCCCATAATCAAAGGTGCACTCAATCAAATTACAAAGTAATATAATGGTATCGAAGAAGCATGCTTGATCGGACGAGCGACCTAACTTGGCCCGGCGTGGCTCCTGTTTTAGTCACATCAAGCTGACCCGAGGGGGTCATGGCTGCGTTCATACCTCATATAGACGTTCGAAAAACCATCCTACTTTCACTCTGGATTCTCTACCACGTGCACGGTCGTTAAAGTGGTTTTCAGTATTGGCAGAGTATGACAATATCCGATCTCGATCTTTTAATAACCAAATGCTTATTTCACACCGTGGTCGTTTTCATTTCAAATAGTTCATACTTTATATCAAAATATCATATTCATTTCAAAATCATATCACTTCCAAAATCATATTCACTTTCTAAATCATATCTCTTTCGAAATCATCATTCTCTTTAAATTATATTCATTTCAAAAATCATAACCACAAAATAGGTTAAACAATCGTATCAAAGTGTTCACATTTAAATCCATTAAATCTAAACCATAACAATTCTAACTTAAACAGTTTGAATATGTGAAAGTAGTTTATGTATTGGAATAGTCATATATTAAAAATAGTTTATATTTAAAAATAAGTTATGGATTAAAATAGTAAAATGGTTTACATATTAAAATATATATATATATATATATTTAAAATTGTTTATAAATTTAGAATAATATATGTTAAAATTGTTTATATTTTTAAAAGAGTTTATACGGAAAATAGTTTCGAATTAGAATTATTTCTTTCAATTTCATAAATCAATTCAAACCAATTTTAATTCCAAAAATTCAATTTATATCAATCTCTATTCAACAATTTCAATCAAAAAGGTTGAAGGTTCAATTCAATTTCTCAATAAAACCATTTTTAATTTATATCAATTTCAAATCCAGGTTTGAAATTGATATTTAAACTACTTCCAATTCAATAGGTTTCAAAGTTTAAATATTTAAACAATTTACAATAACTCAATTTTGATAAAATTAATTTATATTTCAAAATTCAACTTTAACTTTGTTTAAAATTGAAAATATTCCCTTAATCATATTTAATAACATTTAAATAAAATATTCAAATTACAAAACTAAATCAATATTAAATATTCAATTTCAATTTTTATTAATATTTGAAAATATTCATTGAATCGCCTTTAATCAAAATCCAGTTATCAAGTTATAAAAAATCATATCTTTATCAACTCAAAATTAATAAGTTTCAAATCAATTCTTATTTAAATTCAATTCTTAAACAAATAAAATTTCAAATCATCTTTAATTTATCTTCCCAACTTTATTTATCTAAATTTATCACAAACTCTATTTTTAAATTATTAACATAAATTCAAATAAATATTTAAAGCATATCATATATATTAGTTAAATTAATTTTTTTATTAAATTATATTATACCAAATTAAATTAAACCTTATTATTAAATCTATTTTGAGTCTTAATTTATATATTAAAAAAATAAAGATATGAGTAAAATCTTAAAATTAGCATTTTTAAAACTTAACTTATAATTTTAAAATTTCCAAAAATATATAATTTTAAATTCTAAATTTTACACATATATTAAAATTAAAATTAAACCTTTGTATATATATTTTAAATCAAAACACGAATATTTTCTTTTCTCAAAATTTTTGAAAATCATTTAAAAATAGACCAACGGTGTCCATATATAGTTTTTTATCCTATGGTCAAGTGATGTAGATATTTATCATTTTAATCTGCAATAATTTAATATTTACGAGTATATATCATTTCAACCCGCAATCCCAAAATTCAAAATTAATAAAATCGCTTGGGTTTATCATTTCAACCCATAATGATTTTCCCTAATCTATAAAATCGTTCAGGTATGTGACATTTCAACCCATAAGGACTTCCTAACTATCGGGGTAATTGCGGAGTGGGAAAAATAAAACAATAATATAAAGTGACATAGCATATCAATGGCAAATATGATCATAATTAACCATCATAATATATATACAACAGGTTCTAGTGTCGTATGACAATTAACAACGGTAAATAATTTAGGATAATAACATATCATATTCAACAATTAAATTACTAACCAAATCAAATTTAACAACATATTTCAATCGTTATTTCATGTGAATATAAATTTACTGAGCATATGAATGTCAAGCGTGAGTGATCGCTCATATTTCGATGCTAGAGAAAATAGACAACACAACAAGCTACGATTTTGAATATTGAGATTTAAAAGCGCTACCGATCCAGACAAAAAATCCCAAAGCAAAGCAAGGTGGACTCAAGTTCGAAGAAAACAAAATATATATACTATATATTAATAATAATTATTATTATTTTATGGAGGAGAGAATTGCAAATCTAAAATATATATATATATATAATATATATAATATATATATAAATTTAAAAGAGAAGGGAAAAAGGCTAGCTAGGAATTTTAGTAGCTAAAGAACACTGCTCGGGCTCGGTCAGGAAGGCCTCTGCTATCAGATAGAGGAAGGGAGAACACAACAGGGTCGAATCTGTGATGGATGAATGACATTTGGTGGTCGGGGAGGAAGGAAGGCTGCTTGCTTGGTGCGGCTAGGGAATGTGGAGGTAGCGTTCAGGCTCGGGTGTGTTTGGTGGTCGTTGTGGGATGGTTATCGGATTTGGGTGGAGAGGCTTCTGGAGTAGGCTGCTATGTGGAGATGGTGATGGAGGTACGATCATTGAGGGAAAAGGTAAGGTGAGGCAATGGCTGGCATCGGCATGGAGGGTTGTAGAGGATGGGTTAACGGCAGATGAAATGGAGAAGGTGGGGTTTTGGAGCAACTGGCAAAGAGGGACGCAGAGTTGGGTGAAGGTGGGCTGGTAGTGGAGGGCATGTTCCGATGGAAAAGCTGGGTGGCGGATGGCCGTGAGGCAAGGAGGAGGTGCGCTGTGGCAGCGGTGGGCGAGCAAGGTGCAACCGTCATTCGGGTTCAAGCGTGGTGATGGGATATCGAAGCGATGGCAGGGAAGGCCGAAGGGTGGAGGGGATAGGCATTATAGAAACGTGCAGGTGGTTGCATTGAGGAGAAAGAGAGAGTGGCGTAGGAGGGTTGTGCTACTGCTAGAGGAAGGGAGGATGATGGCGAGTTTGGTGGAAGGCAGGCGGTCGAGTAAAGTGGTTGCGGGAAGTAAATGGTGAAGGGGAAGGTGGGAAGGGATGGAGCATAAGCAAGGGAAGGGAGAGGCAATTCAGGTTTAAGAAAATGTATATTGGAACAAAGATTTTATTAATATTTTTTCTCTAAGTTTGGCAGCATAACGAAAGAAAATGGAAGGAGGAGAAGGATTGAAATCAACGAACCAGAAATTATAAATAAAACAATGGGAATAACAAAACTTAGATATTTTTTTGGGAAATATTAAAAGCTGATGACTATTGGTTTTCAACTGGTGGACAATTGAATGGCCAAAGGGAAACAAAAAGGCTCAAAACGGGTACCGGTACGGCTAACAGCTTCGTAGATTTCACCGCATACCAGATGGTGAAATACACAATTGAATATACTACGAGGATCAATATGACAAGATGAACAGAATGGTACATAGATATGAGTGATACGACTAAACTATCAAAACTCGATATTCACTGCCAAAATGCTGCTAAAACGCCAAAAATAAGATAAACGGAGGTAGAGCAGTCCAATATTAAAAAGAACACGAACAGGAAAATACAAGAATGGATTTCAGAACAAAGTGAAAGTTCCAAAATTCAAAAGAAATCCTAACCAAAAAGGATCCTGAAAAAGAATTTTAGCTCAAACGAAGATCATTCTGTACTTCATTTTACTCATTCTAGGGTATTACTACCCTATCTCTAATGAGTTTTGACTCCATATGCTAAGTTTTGCCTAAACCAGAGCTCTGATACCAACTGTAACGACCTGCTGTTTCGAACCATTCAAATCGACAATAATCCATACATATCAGACTTGAATTGTTTAAAACAACAGATTGTTAATTTTTATTTTGAAAAACTTAGCATATACAGTAAATTAATTCATCACAGAATCATAGACACAAAGAAATATAACAATAAACAGCGGAATAGATAAATAGTACTTCACGAAGCTACTACATAAAATCAGAGTCTGAAACAAATACAACAGAAAATCTCAAGTACATAGAAGTCACTAATACAAAAGCAACCGACAAGTCTAAATATAAACAACTATAAATATCAATAAATAACTAGAGAAGCTAAATAGATAAAAGGTCTCCAAGAAAATCTTCAAGCTCCAAAGGTGAGGCTCAAATGTTATGACACTCAGGTTGACCCGTGCATAAAGCAAAACACGAAACACTTGATTTAGGATTAACATTCTTTTTCAAGTAAATCAACCCAAGTGAAATGTCCGAGTGAAATGCAATATAACTTAAAGGATGTTGGGATTTCACTCTTTAAGGATCCGTGAAACTATCTACGTACGTAGTACAATACGCTACATAGATAATGTCTATAGTAAAGTAAAATATTAAAATAGCATTAAGGCGTTACCCATATCTCCCTTAACACATTTTATATAAATGCCGTAGTATATACAGTACCGTAGTTTCTTCGTAAACTGGAGGGCTATCAGAGGGCACTCCATAGTGTACGACACAAACCAAACTCGTAGAGGGCGCGATAAGGCATGAACAAGGTACGAGCGTCAATGCCCACTGTAGGATACTACCGTTTTGCGGATCCAAACTGGTGGTAGTGCATAGTAGCTACTACCGCCCACCTCGAGACACACTCTCATAATCAAAGGTGCGCCCAATCAAATCACAAAGTAATAAAATGGTATCGAAGAAACATGCTCGATCGAAAATGCGAACTTACTTGTCCCGGCGTGGCACATGTTTTAGTCACATCAAGCTGACCCGAGGGAGTCAAGGCTGCATTCATACCTCATATAGATGTTCGCCAAACCATCCTCCTTCGTTGTGGATTCTCCACCACATGCATAGTTGTTAAAGTGGTTTTTGGTATTGGCAGAGAGTATGACAATATCCGATCCCGATCTCTTCAACAACAAATGCTTATGTCACACCGTGGTCATTTTCATTTCAAACAGTTCATACTTCATAATAAAATATCATATTCATTTCAAAATCATATCACTTTCAAAATCATAATCACTTTCGAAAGTGTATCTCCTTCGCAATCATTATTCACTTTAAATCATATTCATTTCAAAAATCTTAAGCACAAAGTAGGTTAAACCATACTATCAAAGTATTCGCATTTAAATCCATTAAATCTAAATCATAAGAGTTCCAATTTAAACAGTTTGAATATTTGAAAGTAGTTTATATATTGGAATAATTATACATTAAAATAGGGGGAATTTCACTAGAAGGACAAACTTTGCAGTCCAATTAGTCTCTAGGACACACATCCATAGAAATTAATTTCAAGGCCATAGTCATCAGAATAATTATTTTTAAGAACAAAGTCAGCAATCAAATTACTTTCATGGACCTAATTTCATAGGTTTTTAGGCCCTTAAAAACTAATTATTTTGCATTTTGTCCTTAAAAGTAATTATTTCAATTGTGTGTCCTTGAAATTAATTGCACTTGCTAAAGAGGCCATTGTGGCTAATTTCCACTTAAAATAGCTTATATTTAAAAATAGGTTATAGATTAAAATAGTTTATACATTAAAATAGTTTATATATTAATATACATACATACATACATACATACTGTAACGACCCGAAATTTTCTAACCCGAAAATTCCAGATAGTTATGAAAAAGAAGAAAAAGATAGAAGAAGAAGAAGAACAGAACACCGAACATCTCACATTCGCAGCGGATAAAATATAATAATAAATAATAACAGTTTACAAAGAATACTATATCTGTCGATTACATTTAATATACATTAGAGTTTCACATATATACACAGAACTGAATATTTACAATTATCATGACTGAGATTAACAATAATATAAATACAGCGGAATACTCTATACGATATCGCCATCCAGCTCATCTCCTGATCTCCAGAACGTACCTACCTGAAAATTTGTAATACTCGGTCTGACCCGAGCATTACACCAAAGTAACACCCGGGTCAGGCTGGAAACCAGCGTGAGTAAATCCAACTAACATGAATACCAAAGCAATCAACTTAA
Organism: Allium cepa; assembly: GCA_030765085.1. Lineage (NCBI taxonomy): Eukaryota > Viridiplantae > Streptophyta > Magnoliopsida > Asparagales > Amaryllidaceae > Allium > Allium cepa. Next base: position 137,788,736 of record CM060944.1, read on the forward strand.
ATAAACCCAAGGTAAAATATGTCAAATTATCCAATTCACAATTTCCTATAAACACACTCATTTCACATATCAATTTCTAAGTACCAAACTAAAATAATTCAATTTACTTAAATTATTTCATTCCAGCCTATTGATTTCACAAATCAAATTATAAAAAGTCGAAGTAGTTTCGGGTATTTCCCAATACCCGACCACTGTCTCTTCGAAACTCATGCCATCCTATCCCAAGTTATCCAAATGAAATACACAACCTCTCAGAATAGTGATATTAACACATGCAAGGGATTCAATACCATTCAATCATTTATAAGCAAAGCTTAATCTCTTCCAATTTTATTTAACTAACCTGATCGAATTACTAACCTCATCCACTTGGCTTCCTTCATTCCATATCAATTTATTCAAATCAATAAATTAATCCATCCCTTCATTATTCATCTTAATTAATCACACTGGATTAATTATCCCGTGATTGCATTCAAGTAATTATCTTTAATTAATTATCATGATATTGATTATTCTTAACCAAATCAATAAGTAATCTTCAATTACCTCATAAATTAATTAACTATATCAATTACATTAATCCTTAATGACTTATATTAATTAATTCTCATAAGTCGCTTATTATGATTAATGAATTTTAATTTGTCAGTCTTTAAATACCTCATGACTTATATAAGCTTATGATTTCCAATTATATTTCAATTTATACTAAGCTAAATTAATTATATTAATTGATTAATCATTAATTAAACCGCAACATTAATCATTCCTGACTTATCTCAACCTGTGAATCTATCTTTCCATTTATTATCCGTCCATTAATTTATCACATCCAGTAATTTCAGGTATCACTAATTACCTCACTAAGTAACCTCACTTTATAAATTACATAAAGTAATTATACCTTTCAAATTCCACAATTGATTACCCTTAATTAATTAATAAAATTAATTACCTTAAGTTAATCACTTATTACAAGTTAATTCGTTAATTAATTCCTAATTACAAACTATTTAACTTCTAATTACATCATCGATTCACAGACCTTAACTAAATTTATCTTTAATTACTCGAAACAAATTCTTACTCACCAATTAACAAATTGGACTTATTTAATTACAATTCATAATAGTAACTAATTTACTGATCATTTCCAAAACACTTTTAAAATGTTTCTTTCAAATTCATTTAAACTTAAGCTTTGTATTCTTTCAAATTCAAACTGCAAATAGATTTTGCGGAACAGAGATTACTCACCTTTGTCCTCACTGCCAAAACTCTACGTCTCCCTTACCATAGCTTCGGCCCAAAGCATCACTTTGTCGCCTTCGAGTCCACCCATGCCTTGAAATAACTCCTTCCATCCTGAACAACCCCTCCGGCATCACCACGTCGCGCTGCGCCCGGCCTTCGCCTCGCGACTCATCTGGCTTCGTGCGCAAACCCTAGGTTGGAGAGCGGCATCTCTGAACTATGTCGCGGTGCCTCCACGCGAGCGTGAATCCACAATGAACCCTCCTCCAGGCCGTGCTAAGTCGGCCCAAGTATCGCGACCTTGATTCGTGAATTTCTGGACGTGGAACGCGACGAGCGAACACCCAAATCGCGGCCACCATTTTTTTTCTTTTCTGAACGATTTGTTTCGTGAATTTAGTAGAGAGGGGGACGGTAATAAAATAGAGTTTGGTGTAAGGCTTCCTGAGTACGCTTTTGTGAATGAGAAATATCTTTGATCGTTTGACCCTAAATTTATTATATTATAAAGCTCTCAGAACGTCTCGCTTAATTGCTACTAAAATTTCAAACTCCTTTTAAAGAATGTCGCTAGGCGACTATAAGGTTTTAACTGTGTTCCAAACACAATGGAACATGTTTCAGAGGCTAATTTGGCCATATGCACGAGTTACGAAAGTAAACGATCGATTTTAAATTAAATCGATTAAAACAATTTCTAAGCGTTTTGAGCTGCCAGGGTCAAACGACAACTCCAATTGCTATGAAAATTGAAATCCGATAATAACTAACTATTATGGATCCAATGGAACTGGTTTTGTCAAATTCCGAGACTGTGTCTCGGAAGGCTATTTTTAAATATCAATTTAAACGATATATTATTTAAAATTGAACGAATCACCTTTAATTTAAATTCCAACCATTCTATTATTTTTAGTATCATCATTATAAATTTTATAAGCCTTTAAATTTTTTAAACATGTTTAGAAATTTCAGATTCAACAATTTACCCAATTTTCAATTTTTAAATTCAATATTTAAACTATATAATACAATAATTTAATTATCAAGTAAATATTGATATCTTGAATTCAAGTTAAAATTAACTTTTAAATATTTAGAAAATCAATTAATTATTCTAATATAATTTGTCAAAATTTCCGGGTCATCACACATACATACATACATAGATATATATATTTAAAATTGTTTACAAATTTAGAATAATATATGTTAAAATAGTTTATATTTTTAAAAGAGTTTATATAGAAAATAATTTCAAATTACAATTGTTTCTTCCAATTTCACAAATCAATTCAAATCAACTTTAGTTCCAAAAATTCAATTTAAATCAATCTCGGTTCAACAATTTCAATTAAAAAGGTTGAAGGTTCAGTTCAATTTCTCATTAATACCATTTTTAATTTATTTCAAATCCAGGTTTGAACTGCAAATTTAAACCACTTCCAATTCAATAGGTTTTAAAGTTTATATATTTAAGCAATTTACAATTACTCAATTTTGATAAATTTCATTTATATTTCAAAGTTCAACTTTAATTTTATTTAAATTTTAAAATGTTCACTTAATTATTTTTAATAACATTTAAATAAAATATCAAATCACAAATTTAAATCAATATTAAATATTTAATTTCAATTTTTACTAATATTTGAAAATATTCATTTAATCACCTTTAATCAAAATCCAGTTATAAAATTATAATTATTTTAATAAAATCACCTTTATGGGTATATATCATTTCAACCACAATCTCAAAATTCAAAATTAATAAAATCGCTTGGGTTTATCGTTTCAACCCATAATTATTTTACTTAATCTATAAAATCATTAGGATATGTATCATTTCAATCCATAGGGAATTCCTAACTATTAGGAAACTTATAGAGTGAGAACAAGAAATAATAATGTGAAATGGAATAGCATATCAATAGAAAATATGGTCATAATTCACCGTTATAATATATATACAATAGGTTATAGTGTCATATGACAATTAACAACGGTAAATAATTTAAGATAATAACATATCATATTTAACAGTTAAATTGCTAACCAAAATTTAATAACATATTTCAATCATTATTTAATATGAATATAAATTTACTATGCATATGAATGTTAATCGTGGGTAATTGTTCACCTTTCGAGGCTAGAGAAAATAGACAACACAAAAGGCTACAATTTTGATTCTCGAGCTCTACGAGCGCTACCGATCCAAACGAAAAATCCTAAAGTAAGGCAAGATGGACTCGAGTTCGAAGAAAACAAAATATATATACTATATATATTTAGTTATTACTATTATAATTATTATTATAGAGGAGAGAATTGCAAATGAAAAACAGTATATAATATATATATATATATATATATATATATATATATAATTAAGTAGCGAAGGGAAAAAGGCTAGCTCGGGGTTTTGGTGGCTAAAGAACACTGCTCGGGCTCGGACAGGAAGACTTTGGTTGTCAAGTAGAGGAAAGGAGAACACGGCAGGGTCGAATCTATGCAGGTTGAACGACGTTTGGTGGTCGGGGAGGAAGTAAGGTTGCTTTCTTGACGCGGCTAAGGAAAGTCGAGGTAGTGTTCGAGCTCGGGTGTGTTTGGTGGTCGCTGTGGGATGGTTAACAGGTTTGGGTGGAGAGGCTTCCGGAGTGGGCTGCTATGTGGAGATGGTGAAGGAGGTACGGCTGTGGAGGGGAAAGGTAAGGTGATGCAATGGCTGGCCTCGGCATGGAGGCTATGGAGGATGGGTTAACGACAGATGAAATGGGGAAGGTGGGGTTTTGGAGCAACAGGCAGAGAGGGAGGCGGAGTCGGGTAAAGGTGGGATGCTAATGGAGGGCGTGTTGCGATGTAAAAGTTGGGTGGTGGATGACCGTGAGGCAAGGCGAAGATGGGCTATGGCAGCGGTGGACGAGCAAGGTGTGGCTATCGTTTGGGTTCAGGCATGGTGATGGGCTGTCGAAGCGATGGCAAGGAAGGCCGAAGGGCGGAGGGGCTAGGCGCTATGGAAATGGAACGTGCACGTGGTTGCGTTAAGGGGAGAGAGGGAGTGGCGTTGGAGGGTTGTGCTGCTACTAGAGGGAGGGAGGATGATGGCGAGTTTGGTGGAAGGCAGACGATCGAGTAAATGGTGGCAGGAAGTAAACGGTGAAGGGGAAGGTGGGAAACGACGGAGCATAAGCAAAGGAAGGGAGAGGCAAGTTGGGTTTCAGAAAATATATATATATATATATATATATATATATATATATATAAAGATTATATTAATATTTTTTCCCTCTAAGTTTGGCAGCAGAACGAAAGAAAATGGAAGGAGGAGAAGGAATGAAATCAACGAACCAGAAATTATAAATTAAACAATGGGAATAGCAAATGTTAGATATTCTTTTGGGAAATACTAAAAAGCCGATGACTATTGGTTTTCAACCTGTGGACAATTGAATGGCCATAGGGAAACCATAAAGGCTCAAAACGGGTACCAAAACTGTTTCGCAGATTTCACCGCGTACTGGACGCCGAAATGCATAGTTGAATATACTGCAGAGATTAGCACGACGAGACAAATAGAATGATATATAGATATGACTGATATGAACAAACTATCAAAACTTGATATTCGCTGCCAAAATGCTACTAAAACACTGATAATAAAATAAATTGAGCTAGAGTATTCCAAATTTGGTAAAACGTAATATGGTGTCTCACTCAGAAAATGATTTACATTTTATTATGTAAATATATTCAGATTTCAAAAAAAATTATTTTCATCAAATTGAACTGATTTTAAATTTTAAATTGAAATTTCACAACCAAACAAACTTTCATATTTTCTGATGAAAATTTGACACTTGCTACATTTAAATAGACGTATCTCACACATCAAATTTTCATGGCTAAATTCAATTGTTTATTTTCATGAAAAATTTAGTTGATTTTTTTTGTAAAAATCGTTAAAATTTTCATGTTGTTATAGAAAGAAAGAAGGAAAGAAGGAAAGAAGGAAAGAAGAAATTAGTCTTCGAAATTTAAGAAGAGAAGAGAGTGAAAGAGTAGAAACTTGTAAGAAATGAAGAGAGACTTCCTCTTTATTTATCAGATTAGGAGATGTGCCAAAAGACCACCCATAACCCTCCTCCTTCCATTCTTAGGTACATCCAAACCATGCTCTTACACAAACATACCTTCCTTAAATCACTCCTTGATTTATGGCTTGATTTTAGAGTCATTTTGTCTTAGGAACTTAGGTGATTTAATACTTGCTAATGTATTCATAAGATAGCATAGTAGGGAACAAATATTCTAACAACTTTTGTTTAACAAAAACTTAATTTTAAAAAAATGTTTTTCGATCACAATTTTAGTATTTATTCAAAGTATATATTTTTGTAAACACATTCCAATAGTTATTAATTAAAAAGTGGTTACAAGGTTATAAAAATGATATTAGTCCAAGATTCAAATATTAAAATAATTCAGATATTTAAGTACAAAGTGTTCAAAATTTCGGGTCATTACATTCTCCCCCCTTTATAATATTTCTTCCTTGAAATTCCAACACAGGCAACAATAGAAGCAACCATACATTGATATTTAACGGTATTATAATTACTAGCAAACATACCTTGTAGTTTTTCTAGGTTAAAAATCTTCTCATTGTTCAAGAATGATAAATAAACTACCAAGCGTACCTTTCGCTCAACAGGTTTAGGTTATTACTTAGTCGATTATTCATACTACCTCAAATAATTTGAAGAGACCTTTTCCAAACTCTCCACAAGCCAACAAAACATAGTATTCAAATATACTTAAGCACGTACGATGTACATGGAACATTTGTATGCAATATCAAATCTGATCATTTGCTCCATCACATAAATTTTACTTTCGAACTAGCATATCCCACTTGACTTTTTTAATGCGGACTCCAATCTAATTCCTTGATTTGACACTTTCGTACTTCATATATAGCAACATATTATGATAGAAAACTTTAGAATCATACCAAAAATCCATATCATGTGTTCGTCGTTGAGAATCCAGTGAAAAATCCTTGTTCTGACTGGTGTATATAACCTTGAAATCATGTACTCGAATCCTAGATCGAGAATTGTCATGCGAATAAAACGATCTGCATACAACATACGTACTTTATTCTATTGGTTTCTTAACTATACCAATTTTTTTCACATTTATTTCTCAATTTCTACTAAAAATAATTTATAAAACATTTTTTAAAACATTTATTTAAGTTCATAAACATTCTTTAAATACTAATCTTTACTTATAAAATATCATTCAATTATATAATCATTTCAAAAGGACAAAAGTTTATTTATAAAACTTTCATTATCTTAAGTTCATATTCATTTACCTAATTAGTATTCTCTTTAACTACTCAAATTGTTTATAAAACATTTCATAAAATGTTAACTAAGTTTGTAAACATTTTTTTATAAAACTTGACTTTATTTATAAACATTTGTTGAAACATAATTTCATTTTAAAATATTTCAAGACTTGAGTTCATTACTAGTATAATACTCTACTACGTCCTAAGAGTATATACAAAACATTCTTTTACATTTTACTTCCTAAAATTTCGACGAAGGCCTAAAATAAATTTGGATCTTATAATAAAGTCAACCTTCTAGACTTCTTTACCCACCGGGTTAGGCAAGTAGCTAGGTAGAGTACGACTTTGGTATCTAAACTCAAGATTAGAGTCTACTTTTCTTAGACGACCCTAAAGTAAAATGTTTAGCGGTCGGACCACTAATATAGAATGTTCTATTTAACAAAGATGCTTAACAAATTTAAATCTTGTTTAACCTTACCATCTTTTCAAAGTAAGTTAAAAAACATTAATTTTTATAATTTTACAAAAATACTTAGCCTCAATTTCTACATCAATTCAGAAGTTTCCGACTATTCTAAATCGAAGAAAATTTTGTTTTATCTTAGTGATTGAAAACTAATAAACAACATATCATAATAAGATGCAACTAAACTACCCTAATGCATAAGATACATGTGACCATAATATAATTTAATAGAAAACATAAGAATTAACGTCAGGTTATTATTTCAAATCATTTTAAATAATGTATACTTATCTCGTTTTAAATATCAAATCATACTTTTTGGGATTAAACCAAAATCATTTTCTAAAACCAGTTTCCAAAATATTTTCTTTAAAATCCAAGGAAAATATTCATATATATCGAGAAACAACTAAATGATACAGGGAATTGGGTCCTACCAAGAAATATCATATATCCCTTTTGCTAAGCCTACCATTCGAACACATCTCTAGCCATTTTTCAGCCACTTACGAGCCACTTGAACTAGCTAACATAATAATACTTTATTCCTGAATCGACTTATTGATTCCGAGAGTATCCTTAAACTCGAAAAAAATCTTAAAACTCTTTTCAAAACATTATTCCTTTAAAATAGTTTCCAATAATACTATTATTATTTACCTTGAATTTTCCAAAAACCATTTTCAAAAACACCGAGATTTACGCTCACAAATTCCCGATTTAAATCATATTTAATAAACCATATTTAATAAACCATATTTATATAAACCATATTTATATACACCATATTTATATACACCATATTTATATAAACATATTCATATTAACCAACTTTCTCATATAAAATCATTCCAAAATATTTATTCTCAAATTATCTTATCGTTCTTAAGAATATGCTAAGAAACATTTATTAAAGTTAACCTCTTTAGCCCAATTATCACCGAATTCCTCAGAGTCAAATTGTGAAACTTAATTCACAAGGTGTTCATTTCCATGTTCCTGTAAATTACTACCAATTCAACCCAAGTTGTAAAAAGGTAAACTACTTGCAAATCAATAAACAATAGTTAATTCCCATAAACTGGCAGAGCACGACTAATCAAACAATAATTAATGATAATAATTAAATATTATCATTTCCTAACATAATTTGAAAATTATTCTTTCGTAAAACATAATCCTAGATAAAATTATTTAATTTTTCAAATTCTAAAACAATACCGTGTCAGTTTGTCTTGTTCAAGTGCACAGAGACCTTAATCGATAACGTTGATCAGGCACGTCGACTAGAATCCATAAGCCCTTAACAAACCAATCAACATAATATAAAACATTGTTATAATAATAACAAATACGTACTCTCATATATATATATATATATATATATATATATATATATATATTATACACTCAACTCACAGTAAGGCATTCCATTACCTTATCCCTTAATGTATTATAACCAACCAAAGTCAAGATTCTCGCTTAACCTTCAACTTTGATACGAAGATGTAACGGTCGCCTTTTCAAACCCTGAATATCGACACTAATACATCCATGGTTTTCATGTGCTGAGCAACCAAGTGCTAGAAAGACGTAACATTAGGGTAAAAGAACAAAAAAGAAAAAAAAAGAACAAGAAAGAGAACAAAAGCATCCGAATCTCACAACGGAACGATAACATATAATATCAAAATGATCTTTACGAAGAAAAACTGTATGGACATAATAATCAGAGTAAACAAACCTAGCATCACCCTAGATGGTTATAACAGCCTATGCTTACAGTTGCTTATATATATAAAGCAACGCAGCAGAAATAAAAACCACGGTAGGTAATCATCCAGCTCCTCCCCAAGAGCTCAAATGAACATCAATGAAATATGGAAATATACACGAGGCGGGTCCAAGCATTATAAGAAAATAATACCAAGATCAGTCTGGTAAACCAGCGTGAGAAACTCAAATCATTTGGACTATTTAATGTTATAATACCTTTCAAAGTAAAGGTATCTCGTAAGGCCCCACCGCAAATAAACATGGATGAGTTTTTATCTTACAATAACCAAACCATTTCTATTAGAAACTCCAGTGATATTATAATAATGTCTAGGATGTTTAATATAAATATATAACATAGCTGGAATGGTTACATTGATTACATTCAACATAATATTTAGGTATACAAACAATACTACTAGGGCGCGTTCGTATTATTCGATTTTCCATGAAGACCTCCTCATTGAGACCATTCTCTTATGACAAGGATCAAAAACTACCTTCCGAGCGTCGTATAGCTTTAGATAAAATATACTATAAGGTAAAGACAACTAGCCCAAAATCCGAATAGTTTTGTGAACAACCTGAACCAAGTATCAACAACTTCTATACTTATCATTACCTTTATATACACTTGGTAATACACTTTTAATTAATTTCCACAAAACCACTTATTTAACTTGTATTAAAAATTCATACTCCTTTATTATATTTATAAAATACTTAATTTAATACTTAAAACTTATATATGTATGAATACCTTTTGAATACTTACTAATAAGTTAAAACACTTTTAAAACTACTTCAAAAATATATGATAATTACTTATATAGAATATTATGTAAAAATAAGGAATTTCGGAATAAATGGAAAAACCAGAATGAACATGTTTTAATTTAAAAGTCAGTTAAAAATTCATAATTAATTGTTAAAATTATATTTAATCTTGAAACTAATTTTAAAACACTATATTATAAGTTAGAAAACAAACCTAAAAATATTAGAGAAAAATACATAATTTAAATACCATTTTTGAACAATTTATCGGTTCAAACAGCAAAGATAGCATTTCTGCAAATTCTCCCAAAACACTTTGCATCAGAAGCAAATACAACACTCCAGAAGTGCTACCAAAAGTCCGAGTTGTTCGTTTAAAGTGAACTGGCTATAGTTTTGCGCCTAATTTTCGATGGCTTAGCAAATGATTTTAGATCCATTCTTTTTACAATAGTTGGTATAATTTGGGTACGTGAAAATATGGAGAGAAATCCTAAAGAATATCTTTGAATTATTTTAGAGAATTTTCCATGAATAAGGTATTTTTTCCAAAGTGTTCGTATAACAAGCACTTCACTACAACTTTTACCACTTCTTTCAACTATATATCAAAGGATTTAAACTTCAAACTTTTCAAATAAGAATAATATATTATTGTTAAAACGGTAAAGAAATCCCTAAGGAAGTCTCTACAAAATAAACGTTATTTATCAAAAATAAGTTATTTAAAAGTGTCGATATAATGACCTTTTTACTATTAACTTTCACAACTTTGGTTTATATTTTCTGTAACTTTCCAATTATGTTCTTTGCTTTTCAAAAAACTTATAGAAGTGTATAAATCCACCAAAACAAGTTATAGTAAGATATGTTCATAAATCTTCCAATTTTACAAGTTTAAAGTTAAGGGATTTAAAGTAAGCTTATAGCAACTATTGCTATACGGACAATTTCACATTCAATTCAATATCATTCTATTTTATTCACATATATGATTTCAAATTCAAACCATATTACTATTAACATGTATTTGTTACAAATTGCTGAGTTTTGTAATTTATATTTTACTACTAATTTTCTGTTATCGGTGGCATTCAGAATTTCTGTTGTTTTAGTAAAATATTTTGAAGGTACTATTCCTTCATTGATGCAATTTAAATCAGCACCCGAGTCTATCACTGCAATTGGTTGAAGGCAATATTCTTTGTGTATAACTATAGTGACTTTGGTATGCCATTTATGTGTAATAACACGATCTAACATATTCACAGATGTTAAATTATTTATTTTCTACTTCATTTTACATTTGTTTGCATAGTGTCCTGCCTTCTTGCATTTCCAGCATATTGGAATTTTCTTATTATTTTCCTTATCTTTATTCCTTTTACCTCTAGTTTTGTAATACTTTCTATTTGTAGTTTTACTACATTCACATCTTTTATTTTGGAAATTTTTATTTTTGTAAGGTTTTCTTTTAAATGGTTTTTTTGATTTTCTACAACTATTCTTAGGTTTAACAGGTTTAACTCCTACTTGGTCACAGAAGTCGCCTAAGATTGTTTACCATATGGGTTTCCCTTTTGTATTTGTTTAAGCAATTTAATTTCATTACATAGATTAATTCCTTCTGCTACTATTTCCGATGCTAATTCACCATATGAATATTCATCATAAGGAATTATTCCATCATTTTGTCCCTTTATCCTTTCTTTAACACTTGCTGCAAATAAAGGTGGTAATCCTGATAAGAATTTCTCTTTCCAAAAGTCCTGGTTGCAATCATCCATTATAAACACTTTAGAGAAATAAACATCTTCATACCACTTAAATTGTGAAAAATTCTCACATCTTAATTTCATTAATTGTTCTCTTGTTCTATCATTTATTTCATTCGAGAAATTTTTCAGCAAATATAATTGCTTTATCTATTGGAAGTATCATTCCATCTTTTATAATATGCCCTAGAAATCTGATTTCTATTTGGAAAATTTTAATTTTCTTCGCTGACACGGCTAGACCAGCCCTGTAAGCAACATTTATTAAAGTATTTAGATGTTTAAAACGTTGTTCAATTGAATTTGAAAATACTAAAACATCATCAATGTAAACTATTGTAAAGGCTGGATAAGGACTAAAAATATCATTCATTATCTTTTAAAATTCTGATGGTGCATTTTTAAGTCCGAATGACATTACATTCCACTCATAGTGTCTGAATGATATTGTAAATGTTGTTTTGTACCTATCCATGTCATCGGATTGAATTTGCCAAAATTCAGATTTCATGTCGAATTTTGACATTATTTTGACCGAATAAAGCTTTTCTAATAAGTCCTTTTTATTTGAAATTGGATATCTAATCCATCTCAAAACTTTATTTAAAGTTTTATAGTTTATTACTAATCTAGGAACCCCACGTTCTAATTCAGCTGCATTTTCAACATAAAATGCCGGGCAGCTCTATGGGCTCTTAGAGGGTCTAATAAGCACCTTTTATATTAGTTCATCAATTTCCTTTTTACATATTTCAAGGTGTCTTGGGCTCATTACAATTGGACGAGCCAAAGCTTCGTATAGCGAGCATTTCACTATAACTTTTACTACTTTGTTCAGCTAGCTATCAAATGATTTAAACTTCAAAATTTTCAAAATAAGAATAATATATTATTGTTAAAACGGTAAAGAAATCCCTAAGCAAGTCTCTACAAAAATAAACGTTATTTCTCAAAAATAAGTTATTTAAAAGTGTCGATATAACGACCTTTTTACTATTAACTTTTACAGCTTTGGTTTATATTTTCTATAACTTTCCAATCATATTATTTGCTTTTTAAAACACTTATAGAAGTGTATAAATCCACCAAAACAAGTTATATTAATATATGTTCATAAATCTTCAAATTTTACAAGTTTAAAGTTAAGGGATTTAAAGTAAGCTTTTAGCAACTATCGCTATACGGACAATTCCGCATTCAATTCAATATCATTCTATTTTATTCACATATATGGTTTCAAATTCGACCCATATTGAGACGAACCGACTTCCTAACTCCAAGAAATCGCATCATCTTGAAGAAAGAAAGGGATAGAAGAAGAAAAGAAAGAAGAATCATCAGACAACTCACAGCGGAACGAATGAAATATAATATATCACATAAAATATTACATAGTATCATATTACATCAGAGTACGTAACTTAAAACAACACGTATTAGACAGTTATAAACATCTGTCTAACTATACAACTTAAGTACAACAGATACCAAACAACACAGCGGAACCATAATATATCTACACGTGGAAGCCTCCTGCTCCATATCTCCTCTAGAATTCGTCAAGCTAACCTGAATCACTCGACTACTCATACAAAATATGAGTACCCAAGAGTTTAATAAAACAAAAAATAAACACTCGGGTCAGACAGGGGTCTGGTGTGAGTAAACGGTTTAAAGTTGCTTAACTTTAGAAAAACCTTTTGAAAACAAAGGGTCTCGTAGGAAGAATGAGTTTCCATCAATGGCAGGGCTACTGGGGTACCGTCCGTCACAGTACGTGGCCTAGATCAACGTACCGAGGAGCCACCTTAACTCCCCTGCAACACAAGGCCGGAACCATCCCTTACTGGACAGTCCCGAACAAGACCACCCCGTAGTTGGCGCGACCAACCACACACTAAGCCGAAATAGAAAGGGACTTCTAGACAGGGGTAAATCTCACTCTCAAGTGGGGGCTACCCACAAAGCCTTATGGAACCTCCCATGTTTTAGCCATTCCCGGTTGACGAGGCTTGAGGGTGCGATTACCTTTATAGAACACATCTATCTTAGAATGCTCATCGTCCACCTGACGATGTTCTGAAAGCATTCAATCCATACAAGTTCGTTCCGGGTTCGAACGAAACCGAAGGTACTATCTTGTTGCACTCATTTTGGAATCACCCTCAGAGTCAACGACCATATCCCTTGCACTCTAAATCACCATCTCGAACCTATAAGTACTATTCCGTCAAACTCATCACGGAATCACCTCCAGAGTTATACCGACGTATAGTTCTTACACCTCAAGTCTTTACTTGCTCCACTTGGATTCACGACCTAACGTTTAATTGGGATCGATGTGGTTTTCGGATTATCCAAATATGGAAACCCGATCCCGGTCTCACCGAAACCAAACGCCATTTCAATGTCCAAGTTGTACTTAAGGGTTTTAAAGAGTTAACTTATATTCAGGATGATATAAACAGATAGATGAATCACATTATCACAATAGATAATTCATATCAACATTCATCTCACAACAGCATATCATATGACAGAGATATTCAAATCATCCAGTAACAACCCATATCAATTATCCAATATAAATCACCCAATATTGATCATCCAATATCAATCAATCATTCAAAAGAGGAATTGATTAACTCCTAACCAATTGGATTACCATAATCCTTCTTCATTAATTTATTCCAAATAAAATAAGTTAATCATTCTCAATGATCTTCCTTAATTAATCTCCCTTGATTAATTATACTTTAATTACATTCAAGTAATTATCCTTAACCATATTCAGTAATTAACCTTTAATTACCATCATTAATTACAATAATTAATGATCCTTCATTTCCTTACATTAATTAATCAATTATAATTAATTACATTAAATCTTAATTAATTACAATTAATTAATCAAACATTAATTAATTACTTATATTAATCAACCTTGATTAATATCATTAATTACATTAATTAATTAATGATCCTTATTAATTAATAATTCCTTTAATTAATTAAATAATTAACCTGTAATTAATCATCTCATTAATCATAAACAATATTTAACAATTTGTAATTACTTTTCTTAATTAATTAACTTCTTAATTAATTATATTAATCTTTGATTAGTTAATCTAATTAATTAATCTTTAATTACTTAATTAAGTAATTATTAATATATTAAATTAATAATCCTTAGTTAATTACATTATTAATTAATTACAATTTTAATTAATTAAACTTAGTAATTAATCTCAAATTAATCACATTCATTAATTAATCAATCACATTAATTAATTAACTAAATAATTAAGTAATTAACTCTTAATTACTTACATAAGTAACTATCTTCTAATTACTTCATTAATAAATATTGATTACTCTCTTAATTAATTACTTAACAAATAATTAATTTCATCATTAAACAATCCCTAATTCATTAATTAATTATTACTTCATAATTAATGAACTTTAAAACAATTATGTTAATCAATTCCTTAATTTATAACAACATGTGATTAACCATTAATCACTTCCATTAATTATTCCCATGAGTAATTTTCGTTAATTACTCCCATGAGTAATTTTCATTAGTTACTTCAATAAGTAATTACCATTTCTTAATTACATCCAATAAATAACCAATAATTACTTCATTAAGTACTTACACTTAATTAATTCATAATTAAGTGATTATTTAAAATTAAATAAACAATTAACTAATTATTTAAAATTAATTAAATAATTAATTAATTAACTTTTTATATTTTCAAAATCCTTAATTAATTAAGAAAGAGCATTTATCTTAATTAATTCTTTACTTAATTACAAATCATATTCAATCAAGTATTCTTAAGTTCATATCCAAATAATTTAACCTTGTTTAACTCCATAAATAAATTATTTGAAATTAATCAAATTTAATAACTTCAAACAAAATATTTGGATTTCAAAATTTTAACAATAACCTTATTTTGAAAATAAAACATTTGGAAATGAATTTGAAATTTAAAAAATTTTAAACATCTAAATTAAACTTATTTATTTTCAAAATAAATTTGAAAACTTAGTTATTAAACATTACCTAAAAACTTTGATTAATATTTAAATTCAAACATACTTCTTTAAATTTAAAATCCAAAATATAATTAAATTAAATTACTTCAAAAAGAAATCATTTTAAATAAATTTAAATTTTAAAATAAATTCAATTTATACTTTTAAAGTTTAATTAACATTCACTTTTAAAAGTTTTGGTTTACATTATATTTTAAAACAACAAGTTTAACCTTGTATATTGGTTTCTTTTATAACTTGTTTATAATACAATGCTTACCTTATTCCTCAATCTCGAGTCTACTTGCATTTACTTCAATTACAAGTTATTTGCACCTTATTATTATTCAGTACATAACATTATACAGGTTAGAATTTGCAACTTTATCACTAATACAGTACTAAACAAATGCTAACAACCCAACACTCGAGCCGATCCCCTAACTCACTCGAGCCAGCTTCGAGACTAAACCCAACACACTCTTCTTCGAGAATTCACCGAGAAAACGCGAACCAAACTTCGGGATTCAACTCGTCTTCCCAAACCCAAACTTCCGGTTCCCCAAATCGTGCACGCGTGCACCTTGCACGGCGATCCGAGCATCGCCGAACCTCACTCCGGCCATCTCCAAGTCGCCAACGACTACGTCGAGCCCCACGACCAACCAACACCAAAAATTCTATCATGAATCGAAAACCGACCCTTAGATCGAAAAACTGCAGCCACAATATTCCAAAAATTCCATCGCCTCCGACGTTGTCGTCAACTGGAAACTCCAGTAACTCCTTCCAAGCGCCGCCGTACTACCCCGCTACCATCCCTCAACTTACGATCACACTCGATCATCTCCATGGCAATGCAAGGACCACGAACCCATCGATTAACATAACAAACCAGAAAACCCTACTCGACCCAAATCCCATCGATTCAGCCATTGGAAAAAATTAATTGTATTTTTCCTATAATCTACAACATACAAACAAGCTACGATCAAAATTTCAAACCTAATTATTGAATATATCATCGAAAAATCACCGAAGTTCCCAAACCGAACAAACCCAAATATCTCACTAATTACACAATTAAAAATTATGATACAAGCACTAAAAATCGTAATTTTCCAATTGTAATTCAATTATAAATTCAAAACTAGAATTTGAAATCATAAATTTTTGCCTAAATTTGATTTTCCCACTGTAATTTGAAAATTATGAGTGACTCATTCATTTTAAAACCTTATAACTATTTTTAGATGATAACTTACGTGATTGCAAACAACTTTCATTTACAAATCAAAGTCCAGTTCGTGTTCAAAATCAAGTTATTGAAATTATTAAAGGATTTGAAACTGTTTTTAATAAACACAGTAACCATCCTTAATTTTACAGGCAATTAATTTTTTTTTAAACATACATTCACGTAAACAAATATTCATCATCAAAGCCACATTCATTTGCATACAACATTCAATCATAGATTATATCAAAACTGTTTTTAAAATAAAATTTACTCACCATTTTCAACTTGCAGAAAACAGGTTTAAACTTCCTAGGCCTTTGAATATAATCTGAAAAAGCTTTGATCTGCTTGCTGACTTGATCTCAACTTGAATTGCAGTAATTTTGATTTGAATTGCAGGTTTTTAAATTTGCAGTTGAACATCACTTTGAAATGCAGGTTGAAAGAGATATGAAGAACTTCAATTTGTTTTTGAAGATTGCAGATTTTCAATTTTCTTTTTAGTTTCCATTTCAGATTTGTTAGAAAATTTTTGGTTTTGAATCTTTAGAAAAGAAGATAAAGGAAAAAGAGTTATGTTTATAAAAATTAAAGAAAGAAAATTCAAAGATGAAGACACTTGTCATTTAATTTCTTTAATAGCTTTACATGTGTTGTTACTATGACTTAAGATAGTTACACATGTCTCTAAGTATTTTAAATAAATTTTTATTTAATTTAAGGTGTAATATAAACTTAATTATTTAAGTTACTTTATAAATGAATACTTATGTATTTATGAAATGTTTTTTTAAAATAAAAATCCTTTTGTATTTAGATAAATATACAAGTTTAATCTTTAAAGAAAATTATTATAAATCTAGTTCTAATATAAATATATTATTATGGATTTAAAAATCTTAAAACATTTATTTATATACATTTATAACTATTTAAATTGAAGCATTTAAAAATAAAGCAAAATAAACTTTGTTTAGATCCCTTTTTAAACTATCTTTTTAAAACAAACAATTATCTTATATTTAAAACAATTTAATTAATCTAAATTAACTTTTGAAAAATATTAATTTTTAAAACAAAGCTTTAAATTACAATATTCATTCATATATAAATTATTAACAAATTATATTAAATTTCAAAACAACATCAAATTATAACATATACATACATATATATTACAATTTGAAAATTCAATCTTTTATTTAAATAAAAGATATTTCCATTCATAATATGTATCAAAAATATATATATTATAGATAGAATAAATTTTCATTAGCTTTGTAAAAATCAATTCTTACCAATTATTGCCAGATTAAAAATTTATTAACCCTGGAAAGATTAAATTTAACAATTTGAATTAAAATTATAAAGAAAAATTATCAAACCAATTGAATTATTAATACAGATTATTAAATTGATATTGCCTAAAATTCCAGGTCGTTACAATCTTCCCCCATTAAAAGAATTTCATCCCCGAAATTTAAAAGCAAAGGTAATTTAATAACCCAGCAAAGATTTTAATTTCAAACAGCAAAGCATACCCTATCAAACAGTTGCTAACAACCAAAGCAATCAATCAAACAAACAAACCTAATTAATTATCCTGACACAAATCGGAATAAATCTTCTAATACTATCTCGAGTTTCCTAAGTATAAAATACCGGAAGACTCGCTCTACAGAAACTAAACCAACTACACCACCAAAAATCCAGAGCTCCACTCATCTCTAGATCCAACAATCTGAGCAGAACATCAGACTATACTCAAGTCTAGCTCAACTTCCAAATCCAACTGAACTGCAGATTCAACAACCAACAATGAATCATACACGTACTCCCTCAGAGATACGTGAAATACAATGAATTCCAGTTATCCAAACTGGCAATTCAATCTTATCCTATCAAAACACAGATAAGAAATCTTAAATGCCTCAGAACTAGCCATCCAAACTTATCCATTTACTGTTCTCTTAACCAGAGAAATCTTAGCAACAATGAAGTCTCCAACTTCGAATTCCAAATTCCTTACCTCATATCAGCATAACTCAACAAACAATCCTGGGCTACCAATCTCCTTCCTGATCAGCTCAACCTATGCTGATACTTCAAGAAATAACTACACCAAAACAAACCAGTTTCTGGATCCTATTTAACAGAAAAGTCTTCCAAAATCCGTCGAAATCCAGAATATAAGCTCTACTTCAAAGGCAATAGCAAACTGAACTTGCTTCCTTCCTTGCACATCTGCTACCTTGCTTCCGCTGCACAACTCTGATTCTGAAAATAGATGAGGATACTGTTGAAGAACACGAATACAAACTTACCCAATATCCGAAAACTTTGTTCATCAAATCCATAAAATCTGAGTGACTCATCTGACTCGGTCACACAACCTTACAGTAGAATCCAACTCTAAAGCTAGATCTAACCAATCCAAATTCCAAAGATTCTGAGCTGCTACACCAACTCTTCCTCTAGGTTAACTACCAAAATCGCTTCTGGAACCAAACAACATGGAACTCAATTCCAGATGCAGACAAACTTCAGATTACCTCAGTTGCCCCTACTCCACATAAGAATCCTCAGTCTCAAACAAAAGAATGCTCAAGAAAAATTCCCAAACTAATCGCAAGTCACTTTTGCGATCCAACCTAGTTCAGATTTCAAAGAAACTGTCATCTCTTTACCAATTAGAACAGCTTTAAGCTTCTCCAAACAAGGTTAACCCTCAAGAGAACTTCACCACCTGCCCGAACTGCTGAAGAAGAACCACCAAGATTCCTGAACCATCGGTGAAACGACCACACTGCTGCTTCCAAACTCTACCTTGATGATACTGCGAAGCTAACAGACCTCCTCGTCAGCACACCGAACACTTCGAGCTGCACTGCTACCCCAGCTAACCAAAGACTTCTAATCCAAAGGCTCCTCGAAAACCAAAATGATCAACAAATCACACAACGGACCTTCGAGATGGCATACATCCACTCGAGAAATTCGGGCTCCAAACCAAGCATCAACATCTCGCTCTTCTTAAGGAATGACAATGAGACCATGCCAAAGCGAAGCAACTTATAGACCTTAGTCTCATATTTCAAAACAGCCAACCTCCTTGCAAAAGATCCAGACAACTTCTACACAAACGAATCTTCCCTACAGCAGGTAAAAACTGCTCCTCAACAACTACTAAAACTGCTTCAAGAGAAAACATCTTCGGAAAATCTCCAAGGATACTGCATCTCATTACGCAGTTATCAAGATACCATCACTTACTTCTGCACTTCCGACAGATCCAAACTTACACTCAAAGATAAACTCCGAATCTTTAAAAAAAATTCCTTTGGATATCATAGAAATTCTTACTTCAAACTACAAATCCTACTCGAGACGGTATTGGGCCTACAGTATCGTCAAATACTTCCAACTTCAAACACAAGGACCTCTTCCATCAATGGTAGTCGTGTTACACACATACACCACTACTCCATCTACCTTAAAAAACTTACGTTGGAAAATCCAAACAGATAACCCAACAGATCAAGTAGATATATATATATATATAGTTATATATAAAAATTACAAGTACGCTCTCTCAAGAAAGATACCACTCCAGAGCTTACGTATTCTCTCAACCTAATACTCTGATACCAAGTGAGACGATCCGACTTAACTCCAGGAAATCGCATCATCTTGAAGAAAGAAAGGGATAGAAGAAGAAAAGAAAGAGAAAGAAGAATCATCAGAAACCTCACAACGGAACGAATGAAATATAATATATCACATAAAATATTACATAGTATCATATTATATCAGAGTAAGCAACTTAAAACAACACGTATTAGACAGTTATAAGCATCTGTCTAACTATATAACTTAAGTACAATATATACAGATACCAAACAACACAGCGGAACCATAATATATCTACACGTGGAAGCCTCCTGCTCCATATCTCCTCTAGAATTCGTCAAGCTAACCTGAATCACTCGACTACTTATACAAAATATGAGTACCCAAGAGTTTAATAAAATAGAATATAAACACTCCGGTCAGACAGGTGTCTGGTGTGAGTAAACGGTTTAAAGTTGCTTAACTTTAGAAAAACCTTTTGAAAACAAAGGGTATCACGTAAGACTTCCCACACATAAACATGAAAAAGTTTTTACCTTACGCTAACCAAAACATTTGATAAGAAATCCAGTGATATTATAATAGTGTCTAGGGTTTTCAAGTAAATATGAAATAGCCGAAATTGTTACATCTATTAAATTCCAGCTACTAGCCACAAAAGTGGGTAATACAAACAAAACTGTAGGGTCTCGTAGGAAGAATGGGTTTCCATCAATGGCAGGGCTATTGGGGTACCGCCCGTCACAGTACGTGGCCTAGATCAACGTACCGAGGAGCCACCCTAACTCTCCTGCAACACAAGGCCGGAACCATCCCTTACTGGACAGTCCCGAACAAACCACCTCGTAGTTGGCGCGACCAACCACACACTAAGACGAAATAGAAAGGGACCTCTAGACAGGGGTAAATATCACTCTCAAGTGGGGGCTACCCACGAAGCCTTATGGCACCTCCCCTGTTTTACCCATTCCTGGTTGATGAAGCTTGAGGCTGCGATTATCTTTATAGAACACATTTATCTTAGAATGCTCATCGTCCACCTGACGATGTTCTGAAAACATTCAATCCATACAAGTTCGTTCCGGGTTTGAAAGAAACCGAAGGCACTATCTCGTTGCACTCATTTTGGAATCACCCTCAGAGTCAACGACCATATCCCTTGCACTCTAAATCACCATCTCGAACCTATAAGTACTATTCCGTCAAACTCATCATGGAATCACCCCCAGAGTTATACTGACGTATAGTTCTTACACCTCGAGTCTTCACTTGCTCCACTTGGATTCACGACCTAACGTTTAATTGGAATCGATGTGGTTTTCATATTATCCAAATATGGAAACCCGATCCCGGTCTCACCGAATCCAAATGCCATTTTAATGTCCAAGTTGTACTTAAGGGTTTTAAAGAGTTAACTTATATTCAGGATGATATAAACAGATAGATGAATCACATTATCACAATAGATAATTCATATCGACATTCATCTCACAACAGCATATCACATGACAGAGATATTCAAATCATCCAGTAACAACCCATATCAATCATCCAATATAAATCACCCAATATTGATCATCCAATATCAATCAATCATTCTAAAGCAGAATTGATTAACTCCTAACCAACTGGATTACCATAATCCTTCTTCATTAATTTATTCCAAATAAAATAAATTAATCATTCTCAATGTTCTTCCTTAATTAATCTTCCTTGATTAATTATACTTTAATTACATTCAAGTAATTATCCTTAACCATATTCAGTAATTAACCTTTAATTACCATCATTAATTACAATAATTAATGATCCTTCATTTCCTTACATTAATGAATCAATTATAATTAATTACATTAAATCTTAATTAATTACAATTAATTAATCACACATTAATTAATTACTTATATTAATCAATCTTGATTAATATCATTAATTACATTAATTAATTAATGATCCTTATTAATTAATAATTCCTTTAATTAATTAAATAATTAACCTGTAATTAATCATCTCATTAACATAAACAGTAATTAACAATTTGTAATTACTTATCTTAATTAATTAACTTCTTAATTAATTATATTAATCTTTGATTAATTAATCTAATTAATTAATCTTTAATTACTTCATTAAGTAATTATTAATATATTAAATTAATAATCCTTAGTTTATTACTTTATTAATTAATTACAATTTTAATTAATTACATTTAGTAATTAATCTTAAATTAATCACATTCATTAATTAATCAATCACATTAATTAATTAACTAAATAATTAAGTAATTAACTCTTAATTACTAACATAAGTAATTATCTTCTAATTACTTCATTAAAAAATATTGATTACTCTCTTAATTAATTACTTAACAAATAATTAATTCCATCATTAAACAATTCCTAATTAATTAATTAATTAATTACTCCATAATTAATTAACTTTAAAACAATTATGTTAATCAATTCCTTAATTTATAACAACATGTGATTAACCATTAATCACTTCCATTAATTACTCCAATGAGTAATTTTCATTAATTACTTCCATAAGTAATTACCATTTCTTAGTTACATCCAATAAATAACCAATAATTACTTCATTAAGTACTTACACTTAACTAATTCATAATTAAGTGATTATTTAAAATTAAATAAACAATTAACTAATTATTTAAAATTAATTAAATAATTAATTAATTAACTTTTTATATTTTCAAAATCCTTAATTAATTAAGATAGAGCATTTATCTTAATTAATTCTTTACTTAATTACAAATCATATTCAATCAAGTATTCTTAAGTTCATATCCAAATAATTTAACCTTGTTTAACTCCATAAATAAATTATTTGAAATTAATCAAATTTAATAACTTCAAACAAATTATTTGGATTTTAAAATTTTAACAATGACCTTATTTTGAAAATAAAACATTTGGAAATGAATTTGAAATTTAAAAAATTTTAAACATCTAAATTAAACATATTTATTTTCATAATAAATATGGAAACTTAGTTATTAAACATTACCTAACAATTTACTTGAAAATTTTGATTAATATTTAAATTCAAACATACTTCTTTAAATTTAAAATCCAAAATGTAACTAAATTAAATTACTTCAAAAAAAATCATTTTAAATAAATTTAAATTTTAAAATAAATTCAATTTATACTTTTAAACTTTAATTAATATTCACGTTTAAAAGTTTTGGTTTACATTATATTTTAAAACAACAAGTTTAATCTTGTATTTTGGTTTCTTTTATAACTTGTTTATAATACAATGCTTACCTCTTTCCTCAATCTCGAGTCTACTTGCATTGTGATGTCCCGGAAATTTAGGCAATATTTATTTAATAATTTCATTGATAATTATTTTAAAATGTGAAATATTGATTTAATAATTTAATTCAAACTGGAATTCTCTTTTGAAAATTAATAATTGTTTAATTTGTTAAATGATATTCTTTTCAAAGTTAAAAATATTTAAGTAATAAATTTATCTTTCTATACTGATTTAAAAAAATATTTTATTTATAATGTATAAATGTTTATACATTGTAAATAGAGGATTTGGTTTTAATTTTAATTTATATCAAATAAAGGATATTTTCTAATTACTATATAATTGTATAATTTGTAAATTGACTTAAATCAATTTAAATTAGTATTGTAAACTTTTCAAAAGTTTGTTTTAAAAATCTATCTTATATTTTTATAGAAATGTAAGTAAGAATTTGTTTTGTTTAAATTTTATTTTATAATAAATGTTTGTTTTGTTTTATTTTAAAATTGCTTTTCTTTTGAAAAAGATAAACTCAACATTATTCTTCTTTTAAAAATCTTCTCTTTTGAAAATTAGTTTTAAATATTGTTTTAAATTTTTTCAAGCAAACATTTAAAATGAGTAATTTTATAAAGAAGTTTATATGTAAACATGTAAGGCTAAAATTTGTAGCAAAACATTTATAAATTAAGAAATCTCTTTTAATATGAAACTGTATATGTGTGAAAATCTTAAAACATAAAGAGACACTTGTAAACATTTAACATAACAATATAACAAGTGGCATTTGTTTTAAAACTTTTTATTTTAATTTATTTTGATAAGAAAACATAACATAGCTAAAGCATTTTGTTAAAAACACATTTTCTTCAAAATGAAATCTGAAAATCAGATTTGAGCAAAATCAAAACCCCAAAACAAATGCATGTTTACAAATCTGCAAATCATTTCTACAAACTTCGTATCTGCAATTTAAATCTGCAAACTACAAAATCTGCAAACAACTTCATATCTGCATTCATCTTCAAATCTACAAATTCAATTCTGCAAAATCAAATCTGTTCAATCTTCAAAACTGTAATCTGCTAAAGTACAATTCAACTCCAAATTGAAGCAAACAAGAGTAAGGTCAGCTGCAGTTTTAAAGATCAATCAACAAGCAACTTCAACTTCAGATTTGCATCTCTGGAAAATGGGATCTACATCAAATTGTTTTTTGCATTCTTCAAATTTTAAATGTGAGTAAGCTTCTTATTTAAAAACAGTTTATAAACCTGAGATGAAATCTGTTGCATATGTAGAAATATAGTGTTAATGCATATTTAATTTTAATGTGTGAATATAAGTATGGCATGACTGCAAATTGCTATCTGCTTGAAACTGGTAAGTAAACAATTTACATAAAAGCTTTAGCTTGATTATTCTTGCTGAATATGATTGATATATGAATTATAGTTATGATAGTTGTTTACCTAAATGTAAATAATGCCTTCTGTTTATAAATATAAATCAGTTAAGAAGCATGTTTGTATATATTAATAAGTATCCTCTGTTTGTTTTACAGTTAAGAATTTATCTCCTCTTCCTTAAACCCTTTTACAGTTTATATTATTTAGACAAAGTATGCTTGGATTATCAAGATTTAAGTTCTAAATCAAGTATATTATGTTTAAATCTTTATTTATTTGAATGGTTTCAGTTAGAATTTTTGTGAAACAAAGTATGGTTGTTAGTATAAAATTATGAATTAGTTTAAATAGGTTAGAATTGAAGTCTGTTACTCTCTAAACAAACTCCACAGCTAGCATTTTAAAATAAAATCAGAATATCAAACTTCAATAACTATTTAAAACAAGATTATATCATGTATGCATGTTAGAAATCAGAGAGTATAAAACAAATTTCACTTTTAAAAAAAAGTAAAAAAAACCCGTGTAAATTAGCATTCTGTTTGAACAGAAAAGAAACTTTAGAGGTATCTGATAAGCTAGTGGAACTTAGGGGTTAAGATGCCTACTGTAGTGGAGTTTTGATGTAAGTATGTTAGGGGAAATTGGTGATGGATGATTAGAAGGGGAGGAGATGATATTTGGGTGTTTCCAGGTTTTTCAAAAACTGGTTTTAAGGGTTGCAGTGTTGTAATTTTGAAGGTATGCACATCCACTATGTTGCATCGAGTGGGGTAAGGATTTGAGAGGTTGTGTAGGGAGTGTAGAGGTAGCTATGGCCAAGGTCGTGTCGATGATGGTGGCTGGAGGTGGTATTTCTGGGTGTTGACAGGTTAGTCTTGGTTGCAGTGGTAACTCAGGTGAACTATTGGGGTGTGCAGGGTTTTGACCCGAAGTAGAACTCGGGTGTTTTTGCTTTTGACTCGAAGCGGGGGGGTTGAAACTCGAAGTAGTGAGGGAGTTTCTCGGGTCAGAGGGGTTACAGGTTTATAAACCTGTAGCTTTGCAGTTTTTAAGAATTTGAATAAAATTTATAATTTAAAGATCTTAATTTGATTTACATATAAGTTAAGTCTGAATTCAAATGGAGTTTTGAGTTCAAGGTTTTAAAAATGAAAATTTTAAATTTAAACAAGTTTTAAATTCTGTTTTCAATCAAGTTTTAAAAACAGTTTTATACCAGAGAGACTTTTGCAGTTTTTTTTTAAAATGTTGAATGGAATTCAATTTAGTGCAGGAGTTTGATTTCAGTGTAACTTGAAACTGAATTCAAATTAAGTTTGGAATTCAAGTATTTTAAAAATGATGAAATCTTATAATTAAACAAGATTTAATTTGGTTTTAAATCAAGTATAAAACAGTTTCAGGTTTTGTTTAAAACCAGATTTTTGTTCAAAAAAGTTTTTTTGTAAGTTTTAAATTTTGAACAAATTTAAATGGTTTAAGCAAAATTTAAATGTGTTCTGAAATCAAGTTAAAAACTGCTTTTTTTGGTTTCTTTGGAAACCAGTTTGATTTCAAACAGGTTGTAAAATTTAAAGAAGAATGATGAACATATTCAAATGTTTTCAAAAATAGAATTTGAAAATGAAATTTGATTTCAAATAAGTTTTAAAACTTGGAAGAATTCATTCCTATTTGTATTTGAACTAAAATATGAAGTGTTTAATTTAAATTTGAAGTTGAAATAATCAATTTATTTTCAAAGCTTAATTTATTTTAATCAAGTAAATTTATTTTAAAACTTTCTTATATATTTAAGTAATGAATGTTTTTAACATTCATTTTATTTTTAAGGTTTATAATTATTAAATTTGGGTTGATGTTTAATAGTTAAACATTTTAAATATTAGAATTTTAAATGGAATTTGAATTTGAATTTAGAAATGTATTGTTTAATACATTTTGAAAGTAAATGAGTCATTTGATAAATAATTGAATTATTTTGAAAAATAATTAAGATAATTAAGGATTTACTTAATTATTTGGCTTTAATTAATGTTTTAGATTAATATTAATTAGAAATGATTTATTCATCTAATTCAAATTTTCTTAAGTATGAGATTATCGAAATGTGTTAATTAATAATTGGTGATAATTATCTAAGGATAATTTAGTAATTAATTAATGTAATTAATTTTGATAATTAACTAGATTAATTAATTGAATATAATTAATTGTAATTTGTTAAGCATAATTAATTGTTAAATTAATTAATGAATTAATTACTTATTGTAATTAATTTTAATATTGTGATTTAATTAAGTTAATTAATTTAGTTTAATTAATTTTAATAAATCATTTGATGATTTTAAGAATGTAATTACTTAATGTAATTAGTGGAGCAGGATTACTTAGAGAAGTAATAATGATAATTACTGGAATGTAATTAGTAATTTGGATAATTACTTTTGTAATTAATCAAGAGATTAATTAATTAAGATGATTAATTATTGGATAATTAATTTGTAAATAAGTAATTAAAGATAGTTAATTACTTAATTTAATATTAATCAAGGTGATTAATAATTAGATTAAATTCTAAATGTAATTAATTTTAATTAAGTAATTTATTTAAATATTAGAGATCATTAATTATTATAATTAATGATGTAATTAAGGATTGTTGATTAAATAATTAATTAATTAAGTGGTTAATTAATTGTAATTAATTAAGGGCAAATATAATTAATTATAACTAATTAATAAATGAGTAATTAAATGTTAATTACTTATGATTAAGGTTAATTAATTTATGAAGTTAATTAAAGACTAATCACTTATTGTAATTAGTAAATGATTAATCAAAGATGTTTAATCAAGTTTAATACTTAGGAAGTAATTAATTAACTGGGTTAATTAATTAATGGATGTTAAGCAAGATTTAAATATGAGTAATTAATTTAATTTATTTTAAATTAATTAGAGATGGTTGTAATTAATTTAATTCATTTTAAATTAATTGATGGTTAATGAATCACTGCTTATGGATGTTATTGATTGAATGGTTGTGATCTCAGTAATGAGATTAGTTGTATCTGTATGATATGGATGATTGGTTAAAGTAAGATGGTTTGCGATGGATTATTTGGTTGTGATGATTATCTATTTATGGATGATACAGATTATCTGTTATGATATGAATGTGCTTATCTATTGTGAGATGTAGTTTATCTATCTATGTGAATTAGATAACAATGAAATAAGTTAATTACTTAAAACCCTTAAGTACAACTTGGACATTAAAATGGCGTTTGGTGTCGGTGAGACCGGGATCGAGTTACCATATTTGGATATCCGAAAACCACATCGATTCCAATTAAACGTTAGGTCGTTAATCCAAGTGGAGCAAGTGAAGACTCGAGGTGTAAGGGCTATACGTCAGTATAACTCTGTGGGTGATCCCGTAATGAGTTTGACGGAATAGTACTTATAGATTCGAGATGGTAATTTAGAGTGCAAGGGTTATCGTCGTTAACTCTGAGGGTGATTCCAATACGAGTGTAACGAGATAATGCCTTCGGTTTCGTTCGAACCCGAAACGAACTTGTATGGATTGAATGCTTTCAGCACATCGTCAGATGGACGATGAGCATTCTAAGATTGATATGTCCTATAAAGGTAATCGTAACCTCAAGCCTCATCAACCGGGAATGGCTAAAACAGGGGAGGTGCAGCAAAGCTTCGTGGGTCGCACCCACTTGAGAGCAAGATTTATCCCTGTCTAGAGGTCCCTTTATATTCGGTTGTGTGGCAGTTGGTGACGACCAATCTGCGGGGTAGTCTTGTTCGGAACTCTTCAGTAAGGAACGGGTCCGGCTTTGTGTTGCAGGGGAGTGGGAGTGCTCCTCGGTACGGTGATCTAGGCCACGTACTGTGACGGGCGGTACCCCAGTAGCCCTGCCATTGATGGAAACCCATTTTCCCTACGAGACCCTATGGTTTTGTTCGTATTACCCACTTTTGTGGCTAGTAGCTAGAATTTAATCATGTAACAATTTCGGCTATTTCTTATTTACTTGAAAACCCTAGACACTATTATAATATCACTGGATTTCCTATCAAATGTTTTGGTTAGCGTAAGGTAAAAACTTTTCCATGTTTATGTGTGGGAAGTCTTACGTGATACCTTTTGTTTTCAAAGGATTTTCTAAAGTTAAGCAACTTTTATCCCCGTTTACTCACATCAGACCCCTGTCTGACCTGAGTGTTTATTTTCTGTTTTATTAAACTCTTGGGTACTCATATTTCGCATGAGTAGTCAAGTGATTCAGGATTGCTTTGACGAGTTCTGGAGGAGATAACGGAGCAGGAGACTTCAGCGTGTAGATATATTTAGTGGTTCCGCTGTGTTTGAGTTGTATCTTTTTCTCTGATGTACTTGGATTGTAATTGCTAGACAGATATTTATAACTGTCTAGTTTTGTGTTGTATTGGCTGTAATACTCTGATGTATACGATACTATGTAAAATATTATGTGATATATTATAATTTATTCGATTCCACTGTGAGATTCTGATGTTGTCTGTTTCTTTCTTTCCTTTCTTTTCTCTTTTCTATCCCTTTCTTTCTCCTTAACGATGCGACTTCCTGGAGTTGGGAAGTTGGGTCGTTACATGCATTTACTTCAATTACAAGTTATTTGCACCTTATCATTATTCAGTACATAACATTATACAGGTTAGAATTTGCAACTTTATCACTAATACAGTACTAAACAAATGCTAACAACCCAACACTCGAGCTGATCCCCTAACTCACTCGAGCCAGCTTCGAGACTAAACCCAGCACACTCTTCTTCGAGAATTCACCGAGAAAACGCGAACCAGACTTCGGGATTCAACTCGTCTTCCCAAACCCAAACTTCCAGTTCCCCAAATCGTGCACACGTGCACCTTGCACGGCGATCCGAGCATCGCCGAACCTCACTCTGGCCATCTCCAAGTCGCCAACGACTACGTCGAGCCCCACGACCAACCAACACCAAAAATTCTATCATGAATCGAAAACCGACCCTTAGATCGAAAAACTGCAGCCACAATATTCCAAAAATTCCATCGCCTCCGACGTTGTCGTCAACTGGAAACTCCAGTAACTCCTTCCAAGCGCCGCCGTACTACCCCGCTACCATCCCTCAACTTACGATCACACTCGATCATCTCCATGGCAACGCAAGGACCACGAACCCATCGATTAACATAACAAACCAGAAAACCCTACTCGACCCAAATCCCATCGATTCAGCCATTGGAAAAAATTAATTGTATTTTTCCTATAATCTACAACATACAAACAAGCTACGATCAAAATTTCAAACCTAATTATTGAATATATCATCGACAAATCACCGAAGTTCCCAAATCGAACAAACCCAAATATCTCACTAATTACACAATTAAAAATTATGATACAAGAACTAAAAATCGTAATTTTCCAATTGTAATTCAATTATAAATTCAAAACTAGAATTTGAAATCATAAATTTTTGCCCAAATTTGATTTTTCCACTGTAAAAATTATGAGAAACTCATTCATTTTAAAACCCTATAACTATTTTTAGATGATAAATTACGTGATTGCAAACAACTTTCATTTACAAATCAAAGTCAAATTCGTGTTCAAAATCAAGTTATTGAAATTATTAAAGGATTTGAAACTGTTTTAAATAAACACAGTAACCATCCTTAATTTTACAGGCAATTAATTATTATTTTTAAACATACATTCAGGTAAACAAATATTCATCATCAAAGCCACATTCATTTGCATGCAACATTCAATCATAGATTATATCAAAACTGTTTTTAAAATAGAATTTACTCACCATTTTCAATTTGCAGAAAACAGGTTTAAACTTCCCAGGCCTTTGAATATAATCTGAAAAAGCTTTGATCTGCTTGCTGAGTTGATCTCAACTTGAATTGCAGTAATTTTGATTTGAATTACAGGTTTTTAAATTTGCAGTTGAACATCACTTTGAAATGCAGGTTGAAAGAGATATGAAGAACTTCAATTTGTTTTTGAAGATTGCAAATTTTCAATTTGGCTTTTAGTTTCCATTTCAGATTTGCAAGAAAATTTCTGGTTTTGAATCTTTAGAAAAGAAGATAAAGGAAAAAGAGTTATGTTTATAAAAATTAAAGAAAGAAAAATTCAAAGATGAAGACACTTGTCATTTAATTTCTTTAATAGCTTTACACGTGTTGTTACTATGACTTAAGATAGTTACACATGTCTCTAAGTATTTTAAATAAATTTTTATTTAATTTAAGGTGTAATATAAGCTTAATTATTTAAGTTACTTTATAAATGAATACTTATGTATTTATGAATTATTATTTTAAAATAAAAAATCTTTTAAATTTAGATAAATATACAAGTTTAATCTTTAAAGAAAATTATTATAAATCTAGTTATAATACAAATATATTCTTATGGATTTAAAAATCTTAAAACATTTATTTATATACATTTATAACTATTGAAATTGAGGCATTTAAAAAGAAAGCAAAACAAACTTTGTTTAGATCCCTTTTTATACTATCTTATTTAAAAACAAACAATTATCTTATATTTAAAACAATTTAATTAATCTAAATTAAATTTTGAAAAATATTATTTTTTAAAACAAATCTTTAAATTACAATATTCATTCATATATAAATTATTAACATATTATATTAAATTTCAAAACAACATCAAATTATAACATATACATACATATATATTACAATTTGAAAATTCAAACTTTTATTTAAACAAAAGATATTTCCATTCACAATATATATCAAAAATATATGTATTATAAATAGAATAAAATTTCATTAGCTTTGTAAAAATCAATTCTTACCAATTATTGCCAGATTAAAAATTTATTAACCCTGGAAAGATTAAATTTACCAATTTGAATTAAAATTATAAAGAAAAATTATCAAACCAATTAAATTATTAATACAGATTATTAAATTGATATTGCCTAAAATTCCGGGTCGTTACACATATTACTAATATATGTATCAACATATTTACTAATCAAAATGTCCATATTAAACACTCGAATGTACTTACTTTAAACTACTATCTCAAAGGTTTATAAGGCAGTTGCTTTAGCAAATTACATACTTTTTGAAGTATAGAATCATGGGTCATAACTTTAAGTAGTTAGTGTCTGTTTTTACTAATAATAGCATGCAATATTTCAACAAGTTTTTGACTTATATTTTAACAAGTTTATAGTTTAATCAAAGTGAGAATAACTCACTTTTATTTGAACCAAACAATTCCAACTTCCTACCAACATTTAGATAACCACCAAACCCTCCTTTCATCCATTGCATATGACCATAGCCTCCTCCCCTCTCCTAGCTCATGTCCATTACTTCCCTCCTCCTCTATAGCACACGGCCTAAGGCCAAAAACTCTTCCATGTTGTTCACATCCCAGACCATTCCACCCTCTTCCTTGCACATGGCCTAAGGCTGTTTCCTCCTTTCAAAATTCTCACGGCCTAAAGCCAAGAAGAGAAAGAAAGAACGAAAGATTTTAGTCTAAGAAAGTTAAGAAGAGAAGAGAGGGAAAGGGTGGAAACTTGTAAGAAATAAAGAGAGACTTCCACTCTATTTATAAGCTTAGGAGATGTGGTGAAAGAGCACCCATAACTCTCCTCCTTCCGTGCTTAGGTGCAACCAAACCATGCTTTTACACAAAAATACCTTCCTTAAATCACTCATCGATTTAAGGCTTGATTTAGCAGTCCTTTTGCCTCCTTAATTAGATCCTCTTACTTAATTAATTTTCTTAATAACAAAGGTGATTTAATACTTGCTAATATGTTCATATGATAACATACTAGCGTACAAATTTTCTAACTACTTTTATTTAACAAAAAGTTGATTTTTAACAAAATGTTTTCCGATCACATTTTCAGTATTTATTCAAAGTGTATATTTTTGTAAACACATTACAAAAATAAGTTTTGTATCATTTGTTATTAATTAAAAAGTGTTTAACAAGGTTATAAATGTTAGTCCATGAAATGATGGTTTTGATGACAACAACCTTAGAATAGATTATAATATATATATATATATATATATATATATATATATATATATATGCTAATATTATAAGTTTAGATATATATGTATATGCAGGATTTAACGATCCAGGTACTAAGAAAGAAGACTGTACAGTATAGAGATTCAAGATATCAAGATAGAAGACTCATGAGTATCAAGATTATCAAGAGTTCAAGATTTCAAAGTTAAGTATTTTTTATTATTATTAGGAATTTTGTTAAAACTTACAGAAAAGCACCGGCATCTTAAAATTCAATTTATTCGTGGAATGGAATCCACTTCGAGCCTATTAAAGGGATGGAACCCTAAGTAGGATGAAACCTACGAAAAATCTAGTGGAACATTGTTTCATATCCACTAATTTTTTATTCAAAATGATTTTTCAAAATTATACCCTGTTTTCAAAATGTTTTCAAAAACTTTCCTTTTAAAAGATTCAAAACCCTCTATCCTGATTTTAAATAATTTTAGCCTCAAAATTATCATTTCAAAGTCAAATTAATCCGGATTTTAAACTATCTTTTAATACAACATATTTAACTATATTCAAGTATATTTATAAAATATACTTAGATTTAAAATATAAAATTAGAATTAAATTCTATATATATTATTCTCTATATTTACTTATGAGTTTTAATTATATTCAAGTATATTTATAAAGTTTAAATTAGTTTTAATATAAGATAAAGGTTATTTTCAAAGAAAATCAAAACATCAAAAAATTCTTTGGGATGTCGACATGCCTACATACCCCATGTCGACAGGGTATCAGTTGAGTTCAAAATTTAAATTTCAAAAGAGGTGTCTATTCGCCATAACTCTTCACGAATGGACATGGCTGTTGTTCTTCTATAAATAGGGGTTAGTTTCAACGAATTTTATCATCAGATTTTCTAGTTTTTCACTCCTCTTCTTCTTCCACTTTTCTTAATACATATTCTTATCATTACTCTACCGAAATCAACATTGAATCAAACTCGATTACTTCTAGTTTGATTCTCTATCACCCTCTCTACAAGATTCTCAGTGCTATTCAGAGTTATAGACTTCTTTGTAATCTATTAAGCGAGAAAAGGTGTGATTTTAGCCTTAAAAATCAATCAAGAAAGAAAAAGTGTGATTGTAGCCTTGGTAAACAATTGGGTAAACTTGTGGCCCGAAAATCTAGTATCTCTACCCAGAGGATCGAAATTCTGGAGGGTGTACCTCGTAGCCTTGAAACCGAGGGTGTAATTGAACAATTGCTTTTGAAAGGAAATCCATACTTGTGTTGCGGGACTGGATGTAGGGTAACTCCGAACCAGTATAAAATCCGGTGTGTTCTTTCCTTTACTGCTTTTATTTTATTTCTGCATCTGTGTTTGTTTTTGTGATCATATCTGTGTCTGTATATTCCATACATCGGTGTCTAAATTAACATAAATCGAAAAAGAAGATTTAGTAATTCTTTATTAACACTATTCACCCCCTCTCTAGTGTTAATCCTAGCGTTAAGATCCGTAATCCGCATTTCTCACAATTGATATCAAAGCGAGGTTTTCAAACTTTCATAATCTGACTTTTGAATTTTTTTTTAAAATGGCTATATTTGTTAATACTAGTGTAAAAGCATTTGATCCGTCATCGTTTCTTGAGTCTGCATATAATCAATATTCAAATTCAAGTTGTCTACTAAGATTGTTTGATGTGCAGGAATCATGCTTTATGGGTGTTGAGGAATCAATCCACGATGGACAAATTGTGCATATCAGAAAGAACAAGTGGATACTTGATCGTGAGTGTTCAAGAGACATATCTGGCAATCCAGATATACTGAATGCTATAATATATAAAGACGGAGGATTGGTTAAATTTGGAGACAATTCAAAAGGATACGTGATTGGCATCGGCAAAGTCGGTAATTTTAAAACTGCTACTATTACTAATGTTTTGCTAGTTAAGAATCTGAAACATAATCTGCTAAGTATAAGTCAACATGTGATAAAGGATATAAAATTAAATTTGAAAAAGGTAAATGTCATATTGAAGATAATAATTCAACTATTATATTTGAGGGAGTCAGGAAAAAGAATATTTATATTCTTAGTATGAAAGTTTCAAATGATAACCTGTGTCTGTTGGCAAATACAAGTGACCCTTGGGTTTGGCACAAGAGATTTGGGCATTTGAATTTCAAACTCTTATCTAGACTGTCAAAACATGATCTAGTAAAAGGTCTCCCTAAAATGAATTTTAAAGTAGATAGTTTATGTGATGCTTGTCAATTAGGAAAACTTAGAAAAAGTTCCTTTAAGTTAAAAGATATGATTTCTACTTCAAAACCTCTTTAATTACTTTATCTTGATTTATTTGGTCCATCTCAAATTCTACCAATATATCATAGTAAATATGTTTTTGTAATTGTAGATGATTATTCTAGATTTACATGGACAATATTATTGAAACATAAAAGTGATACTTTTGAATGTTTTAAGACATTTTCAAAAGAATTCAAAATCAATTTTCCCTAAAAATTATAACAATTCGAAGTGATCACGGTGGTGAATTTGAAAATGAAAAGTTTGAGGAATTCTTCAATAAAAAGGGAATAACTCACAATTTTTCATTTCCGAGAACTCCACAACAAAACGGAGTAGTATAACGTAAAAATAGAACGATTCAAGAGTGTGCAAGAACTAATCTTACAGATAGTAATTTACCTGGGCAGAAGCAGTGGCAACCGCCTGCTATATTTTGAATAGAATTTTAATTAGACCTCTAACTGATAAGACATCTTATGAACTTCTTTATCTAAAGAAACCTAAGGTATCTTATTTCAGAATTTTTGGAAGTAAATGCTTTATTTAAATACAAAAGATAATTTAGATAAATTTGATCCTAAATCCGACAAAGGTATCTTCATCGAATATTCTAATAGAAGTAAAGCGTACAGAGTGTTTAATTTAAAAACTAATTCCATTGAAGAAACAATGCATGTTTCATATGATGAAAATTTCAAAAATTTTGAAGATACAAATGATGAAGAGGATTTAATCACTCAAAATCGAGAATCTATTGAAACTAATAATTAAATTATTCATCCTAATAAAAGGACTAAACACTTAAAAGATCGTCTTATAGAAAATATACTGGGAGATGTGCAATCTGTTGTTAAAACTAGAAATCAACTAAGTCAAATGAGTAATGTAGCTTTTATATCAACTATTGAACCCAAAAATCCAAAAGAAGCATCAACTGATGATTCATGGATTTTGGCTGTGCAAGAAGAATTAAATCAATTTACTAGAAATGATGTTTGGAAACTTGTTCCTAGACTAGAAAATAAAACTATAATTGGAACTAAATGGGTTTATAAAAATAAAATGAATGAACAAGGAGAGGTAGTTAGAAATAAAGCTCGATTAGTCGCTCAAGGTTATTATCAAGAAGAAGGAATAGATTTTAACGAAAGCTTTGCTTCCGTAGCAAGATTAGAAGCCATTTGTATTCTACTTGCTTTCGCAAATCATAATAATTTCAAATTATTTCAAATGGATGTTAAAAGTGCCTTTTTAAATGGATTTGTAAAAGAAGAAGTATATGTTGAACAACCACCACTTTTTGAAAATGATAATTTACCAAATCATGTTTACAAACTTAAGAAAGTATTATATGGTCTAAAACAAGCTCCTAGAGCCTGGTATGATAGACTAAGATCTTATTTATTGCAATCTAATTTTGAAATTGGTAGAGTAGATAATACTCTTTTTATTAGAAGAAATAAAAATGATATTCAACTAGTACAAGATTACGTAGATGATATCATTTTTGGTTCAATTAATTTTGAAATGAATAAAGAATTTTCTAAAATAATGACAAAAGAGTTTGAGATGAGTCATATGGGTGAATTAAATTTCTTTTTAGGATTACAAATAAAACAATTAGATAATGGTATCTCTGTTAGTCAAGAAAAATATGCTAAACACCTAATTAGTAAATTTGGTTTGACTACTGCGAGTGGAAAACACACTCCCATGGCAACCAATGAGTACCTTAGTAAAGAAGATCTCTCGAAAGATGTAGATCAAAAAATATATAGAGGAATGATTGGATCACTACTCTATATTACTGCCTGTAGACCTGATATCATGCATAGTGTTTGTCTCCGTGCCAGATATCAATCCCAACCTAAAGAGACCCACTTAAAAGCCGTAAAACGAATCACAAGATATGTTAAACACACATCAGATTATGGTTTATTCTACCCTAAAAATGATTCTTTTGACTTAATATCTTAATGTGTTGCTGACTATGCTGGTTGTAAATCAGACCGAAAAAGTACAAGTGGGACTTGTCACTTTTTGGGGCATTCTCTGATTTCTTGGCTTAGTAAAAAGCAAAACACAGTTTCTTTATCAACAACTTAAGTAGAGTATATTTCTGCTGCTTTGGCTTGTTCTCAAGTAATATATATGCAACAAACCTTAAAAGATTTTGGTTTAAAATTTTCAAAATCACCAATTTATTGTGACAATACAAGTGCGATAAATTTATCCAAAAATACTACTCAACATGTTCGAACTAAACATATTGATATCAGACATCATTTTCTCAGAGATAATATAAGTAAGGAAGTAGTTACTCTCGAGTATATCAATTCTGAGAATCAAATTGCTGATATCTTAACAAAACCCTTAAATGAATCAATATTTACTAAATTAAGAAGAGAATTAGGTATTTGTTCTATAACTGAAATATAAAATATAAATAACAAGTATAACTAAAAATTAATATTAAAATAATTCATAGAGTTAAAATAAAACGGACCATGTCGACATCCCCCATATACCCATGTCGACATGCAACGTTTTTAAATTTTGAAATTTTCCCACCAAAATTCAAAAAATTTAGTTATATATTCTTCTCTATTTCGAATTTTTGTTCATTCTCTCTGTTTTCTCTTTAATCTATCTTTTGAAATAAATAAAATAATGGCATCCTCTTCCAAATCAAACATAAAATCAACCGTTTCATTCCCCTCTCCTACGTCAGGTCCATTTCAACGTACTATTCTCGCTCGTGTAACTAAAATGGAGGAATGTATGAAGGATGTACTTCATATGACGATTGAAATTCAAGTGACTCAACTTCGTATGGCAAAGGAACAGGAAAGGCAAGGCAAGATTCTTAGGAATTTGCAGAAATTCCTAATGGATAATCGGGCCAGCCCTATCTTGATTGATGAAGACTCTTCACTCAATCAAGAACAAGAGGCCAGCGAGGAAGAAGAAGAAGAACCCATGGAAGAAGCGCACGAGGAAAATGATGACCAATTCGTGTGTGTTGGAGAAGTGTGTTTTGACAGGAATGAGAATCTTGTCGAACAACGTGGAAACTTCAATTTTCACTATCCAAACTGTTCGATTCATAGATCTCCTATGTTTTATAATGCACAATAGTTTCTTTTCTTTCTTCTCCATTGTTGTTTGTGTTTCTTTATGTTTTCTAAACGTTCATGTATATACAACTTCATTCGTAATAAATAACTCGTGTTCTTATATGTGTTTTAATTACAAATATTATTGTGAATTCTTACTTAGGATAATTGATAATTTAGGACTATGTTTTAGTATTAGATTTAAGTGATGATTACTTATGATAACACTATCATTATAATCACATGTCACAGAGTATTAGTTATATAGTTTAAAGTTATATAATTATATAGTTTAAAGTTATATAGTTTATATTTAGTTTTTTGTTGATGACAAAGGGGGAGAAATATAAAATAGGATAGTTAGGCATAAATTGAGGGGGAGTTATTAGTTTTAGGGGGAGTTATTAGGTTAGAAGTAAAATGTTATAAACAAAGGCTGTCATAATCAAAAAGGGGGGAGATTGTTCGTCCGTGAAATGATGGTTTTGATGACAACAACCTTAGAATAGATTATAAAATATAAATACTAACATTATAAGTTTAGATATATATGTATATGCAGGATTTAACCATGCATGTACTAAGAAAGAAGACTGTACCGTATAGAGATTCAAGATATCAAGATAGAAGACTCATGAGTATCAAGATTATCAAGAGTTCAAGATTTCAAAGTTAAGTATTTTTTTATTATTATTAGGAATTTTGTTAAAACTCATAGAAAAGCACTGGCATCTTAAAATCCAATTTATTCGTGGAATGGAATCCACTTCGAGCCTATTAAAAGGATGGAACCCTAAGTAGGATGAAACCAACGAAAAACCTAGTGGAACATTGTTTTGTGTCCGCTAACTTTTTATTCAAAATGATTTTTCAAAATTATATCCTGTTTTCAAAATGTTTTCAAAAACTTTCCTTTTAAAAGATTCAAAACCCTCTATCCTGATTTTAAATAATTTTAGCCTCAAAATTATCTTTGATTTCAAAGTCAGATTACTCCTGATTTTAAACTATATTTTAATATACTATATTTAACTATATTCACGTATATTTATAAAATATACTTAGATTTAAAATATAAAATTAGAGTTAAATTCTATATATATTATTCTCTATATTTACTTATGAATTTTAATTATATTCAAGTATATTTATAAAGTTTAAATTAGTTTTAATATAAGATAAATGTTATTTTCAAAGAAAATCAAAACATCAAAAAATGCTTTGGGATGTCGACATGCCTATATACCCCATGTCGACATGGTGTCAGTTGAGTTCAAAATTTAAATTTCAAAAGAAGTGTCTATTCGCCATAACTCTTCACGATGGACATGGCTGCTGTTCTTATATAAATAGGGGTTAGTTTCAACGAATTTTATCATCAGATTTTCTAGTTTTTCACTCCTCTTCTTCTTCTTCCACTTTTCTTGATACATATTCTTATCATTACTCTGCCGAAATCACATTGAATCGAACTCGATTACTTCTAGTTTGATTCTCTATTTCCCTCTCTACAAGATTCTCAGTGTTATTCAGGGTTATAGACTTCTTTGTAATCTATTAAGCGGGAAAAGGTGTGATTGTAGCCTTGAAAATCAATCAAGAAAGAAAAGGTGTGATAGTAGCCTTGGTAAATCTATAGGGTAAACTTGTGGCTTGGAAATCAAGTATCTCTACCTAGAGGATCGAAATTCTGGAGGGTGTACATCGTAGTCTTGAAACCGAGGGTGTAATCGAACTATTGCTTTTGAAAGGAAATTCATACTTGTGTTGTGGGACTGGATGTAGGGTAACCCCGAACCAGTATAAAATCCGGTGTGTTCTTTCCTTTGCTGCTTTTATTTTATTTCTGCATCTGTGTTTGTTTCTGTGATCATATCTGTGTCTGTATATTGCATACATCGGTGTCTAAATTAACATAAATCGAAAAAGAAGATTTAGTAATTCTTTATTAACACTATTCACCTCCCTCTAGTGTTAATCCTAGCCTTAAGATCCGTAATCCGCATTTCTCACAATTGGTATCAAAGCGAGGTTTTCAAAGTTTCATAATCTGATTTTTGAAAAAGTTTTTAAAATGGCTATATTTGTTAATACTAGTTTAGAAGCATTCAAACCATCATCGTTTCTTGAGTCTGCATATAATCAATATTCAAATTCAAGTTGTCTACCAAGATTGTTTGATGTGTAGAAATCATGCTTTATGGGTGTTGAGGAATCAATCCACAATGGACAAATTATGCATATCAGAAAGAACAAGTTGATACTTGATAGTGGGTGTTCTAGACACATGACTGGTAATCCAGATATACTGAATGATATAATATATAAAGACGGAGGATAGGTTAACTTTGGAGACAATTCAAAAGGATATGTGATTGGCATCGGCAAAGTCGGTAATTTTGAAACTGCTACTATTACTAATGTTTTGCTAGTTAAGAATCTAAAACACTATCTGCTAAGTATAAGTCAACTATGTGATAAAGGATATAAAATTAAATTTGAAAATGATAAACGTCACATTGAAGATAATAACTCAACCATTATATTTGAGGGAGTCAGGAAAAAGAATTTTTATATTCTTAGTATGAAAGTTTTAAATGATAACCTTTGTCTATTGGCAAATATAAGTGACCCTTGGATTTGGCACAAGAGATTTGGGAATTTGAATTTCAAACTCTTATCTAGACTGTCAAAGCATGATCTAGTAAAAAGTCTCCCTAAAATGAATTTTAAAGTAGATAGTTTATGTGCTGCTTGTCAATTAGGAAAACTTAGAAAAGTTCTTTTAAGTTAAAAGATATGATTTCTACTTCAAAACCTCTTGAATTACTTCATCTTGAAAATGAAAAGTTTGAGGAATTCTTCAATAAAAAGGGAATGACTCACAATTTTTCATTTTCGATAACTCCACAACAAAATGGAGTAGTAGAACATAAAAATAGTATGATTCAAGAGTGTGCGAGAACTATGCTTACAGATAGTAATTTACCAAAGAATTTTTGGGCAGAAGCAGTTGTTACCGCCTGCTATATTTTGAATAGAATTTTAATTAGACCTCTAACTGATAAGACATCTTATGAACTTCTTTATCTAAAGAAACCTAAGGTATCTTATTTCAAATTTTTTGAAAGTAAATGCTTTATTTTAAATACAAAAGATAATTTAGATAAATTTGATCCTAAATTCGACAAAGTATCTTTATCGGATATTCTAATAGAAGTAAATCATACAGAGTGTTTAATTTAAAAACTAATTCCATTGAAGAAACAGTGCATGTTTCATTTGATGAAAATTTCAAAATTTTTGAAGATACAAATGATGAAGAGGATTTAATCACTCAAAATCAAGAATCAATTGAAACTAATAATGAAATTATTCATCCTAATAAAAGGACTAAACTCTTAAAGATCATCTTATAGAAAATATACTGGGAGATTAGAAGTAAATTGAGGGGGAGTTATTAGTTTTAGGGGGAGTTATTAGGATAGAAGTAAAATGTTATAAACAAAGGCTGTCATAATCAAAAAGGGGGAGATTGTTCGTCCGTGAAATGATGGTTTTGATGACAACAACCTTAGAATAGATTATAAAATATAAATACTAACGTTATAAGTTTAGATATATATGTATATGCAGGATTTAACCATGCAGGTACTAAGAAAGAAGACTGTACAGTATAGAGATTCAAGATATCAAGATAGAAGATTCATGAGTATCAAGATTATCAAGAGTTCAAGATTTCAAAGTTAAGTATTTTTTATTATTATTAGGAATTTTGTTAAAACTCATAGAAAAGCACTGGCATCTTAAAATCCAATTTATTCGTGGAATGGAATCCACTTCGAGCCTATTAAAGGGATGGAAACCTAAGTAGGATGAAACCTACGAAAAATCTAGTGGAACGTTGTTTTGTATCCGCTAACTTTTTATTTAAAATGATTTTTCAAAATTATATCCTGTTTTCAAAATGTTTTCAAAAACTTTCCTTTTAAAAGATTCAAAACCCTCTATCCTGATTTTAAATAATTTTAGCCTCAAAATTATCTTTGGTTTCAAAGTCAAATTACTCCTGATTTTAAACTATCTTTTAATATAATATATTTAACTATATTCAAGTATATTTATAAAATA
This sequence comes from Allium cepa, assembly GCA_030765085.1. Classification (NCBI taxonomy): domain Eukaryota; kingdom Viridiplantae; phylum Streptophyta; class Magnoliopsida; order Asparagales; family Amaryllidaceae; genus Allium; species Allium cepa. The sequence continues at coordinate 137,831,443 of CM060944.1, forward strand.
TACTTAGATTTAAAATATAAAATTAGAGTTAAATTCTATATATATTATTCTCTATATCTACTTATGAATTTTAATTATATTCAAGTATATTTATAAAGTTTAAATTAGTTTTAATATAAGACAAATGTTATTTTCAAAGATAATCAAAACATCAAAAAATGGTTTGGGATGTCGACATGCCTATATACCCCATGTCGACATGGTGTCAGTTGAGTTCAAAATTTAAATTTCAAAAGAAGTGTCTATTCGCTATAACTCTTCACGAATGGACATGGTTGTTGTTCTTCTATAAATTGGGGTTAGTTTCAATGAATTTTATCATCAGATTTTCTGGTTTTTCACTCCTCTTCTTTTTCCACTTTTTTAATACATATTCTTATCATTACTCTACCGAAATCAACATTGAATCGAACTCGATTACTTCTAATTTGATTCTCTATCACCCTCTCTATAAGATTCTTGGTGCTATTCAGAGTTATAAACTTCTTTGTAATCTATTAAGCGAGGAAAGGTTTGATTGTAGCCTTGAAAATCAATCAAGAAAGAAAAGGTGTGATTGTAGCCTTGGTAAATCAATTGGGTAAACTTGTGGCACGGAAATCAAGTATCTCTACCCAGAGGATCGAAATTTTGGAGGGTGTACCTCGTAGCCTTGAAACCGAGGGTGTAATTGTACAATTTCTTTTGATAGAAAATACGTACTTGTGTTACGGGACTGGATGTAGGGTAACTTTGAACCAGTATAAAATCCGGTGTGTTCTTTCCTTTCTTGCTTTTATTTTATTTCTGCATCTGTGTTTGTTGCTGTGATCATATATGTGTCTGTATATTGCATACATCGGTGTCTAAATTAACATAAATCGAAAAAGAAGATTTAGAAATTCTTTGTTAACATTATTCACCTCCCCCTCTAGTGTTAATCCTAGCCTTAAGATCCGTAATCCGCATTCTCATAATAAAATCATATTAAGTCCTAGATTCACATATTTAAATAAGTCATATCTTCAAATACGAAGTGTTTGAAATTCTTGATCATTACACTCTCGCTAATACTTGGATATATTCCTACAGTCTTCAGTTACCTCGATAAATACCGTGACCCCATCCACCAATGGCTCGTCAACGTGTAGCCGCCGTTACGATCCTGTTTTCCCCTAATGGTAACAAACTGTTAGCCTGTATGACATAAGGGGCTATAGGACAACTACCATACTAACTATCAATCCTGTGATGCATATCAACTATCATAACAAATAACGGTGTCGTGGACCTGGGGTGCAACCCCATGATCAAGCCGTTAGGATGGATACTAGCCAATCTGTTTCACCCCCGAACCATAAAGGAAGGTGGACACAAGTGGTTGACATATAGTATTTATATCCTACATCGACATATAGCACTAGCTGTAAAGCCGACACACAGTTCCAAATAATTCAATACATTACCGTAATATACTAGAGCTCTAATATCTCACCATCACAGGGCTCTAACCATAAGCCAACACATGACAATAATATAATCCTACCACAATGGGTATCGCAATATACACATAAGCATTTCCCCGTTCGAGTGACATTTACTTACAATGAATAATCAAAAAATAACATAATGACGTCCCATACCACCGCATGCTATTCGGATAATTATTCACAGCTTATAAACTATACTTGATCCATTCTAGATATTTCTATATGACAAGTATGACAAAAAATTATCGAAAAAGTATTACCGAAAGTCTCATATAACTGACGATATCACCAACCCATTCATTCAAATTTCTCATTACCTAGAAATAAAATTACACAAATCTAATATAAAATGTCACAACACATATGGAAGGATGTTATTACCGCGTCATCTTAAATCATTAATCAAATCTATATCAATGGTGAATCATTCATATAATTATTATTCAACAGGAAAGAAATATCAAAATAGTAATGTAAAAATTGATTATACCATTAAATATAAAATAATGGAATAAGACTTAATTATAGATCATCCACGAATTTAATAGATCAATAACCAAACTCAAATATAATGTACTCTATATGATAAGCAACAAGTTTCTTAATCTTTATAGAATTAAATTATAATTTAATATGCAGTAATCGTGTTAAAAAACTATTCTTATCTTTTGATAACATCAAAATAATAATTTGTAATCTAAGATTATGGAAAAAGAGTTTTTCTATAACTTATATAACTAATTACCATTTTAAAATTATTTTAAACATCTAACTCAAAGCGCGCGCACACAGATGATGGCTTCTTGATGAATTTAACAGTAGCGGCCTAAATATGCACCAAAAAATACATATTATTAGGACACTTCAGAATTCATACATAAAATAATTTGCTCATGAATTCAAGGCATGGGATGTGAAATAGTTTACAGCTCACAAGCATACATATGCATGATAGTCAAAAAAAATAAAATAAAAATAAAAATAAAAGACGGACCGGCACACACGTACACAGATACTACACTACACAAAAACACACCTACTCTGTCACACAAACTGGCACACACGTCACTCACACACATGCACGCTAAAGCACCTGCTCCTGCAAAAACACACTTGGGTTTATGCATTTCTCCACGCACTCTACGCTCACGCAACAGCACATTCAAATGAAACTTAAAATTTAAAAGCAAACAAGAGATGAGAAATAATGATAAATCAATAAGTCACCAATGGCATGCAATAGTTTTAATGATTTGACCTCACTATGCTTCATAAATGGACACCATGCCATACATCTTCAATGTTTGGAATTTTTTTTTTTCAATTTGTATTCGTTTTTAAAATTATTATCGTAAATAGCCCAGTTTTAAAACTAATATAATATAACCCTGTTTTGACTAGCTCAGCACTGAGTTGGTTAAAATGCACTGACGACTTTTCAAAAGTTACCGAAAAAAAATTACACGCGAAAAATCGTCAGTGCATTTTGTCCAATTAAACGCTGAGCTGGTTAAAAAAGGACTATATTTGATATTAGTTTTAAAACGAAACTATTTGCGATAATAAATTTAAAAACGAAGCCAAATCGCAAAAAAATCCTCAATGTTTAGCATCAAATTGACATACTAGCATCGTTACAAAATTCAAAATGATGATATTGAATGGTTGCAAATATGTATAACTTTCTCTTTAATTATATTTACACACACGCATTCAACGTGCACACACACTCTATAACATTGATATACACAGACTTATATGTGTATGCACATATGAACATATGTAAACACAGCAACTCATGAGAAACTGTTAGCATGAAGCCAGGGAAATGCGCATACACACCATATATAACAATAAAAAAAAAAACTCATTTTATTAATTCATTATACTCGTACTGGCGGGCATGTGTGTGTTTTATTTGGCGCATATATATAATATAGTTTTAAGTAAATATTTAATTTAGTTACTATTAAATACAAATAGATAAATTTATATGCAAATTATGAATATCAAGAGTTAATATTCACTTGGGGTTGCATTCAAATACATCTACAACTAACCCACAACGCTACTCCAATAGATACACACATACAGCAAGAGGACACATGAAAATCTGATACCCCATCCTCTACAAATGCTCCCATAATTCAAGCAACTATCAGCAGCAAACACACGCCTATAGACACACAGATATATACATGCACACATTTCACGCATACACACACTATCATAGTACTATACCACACCCACCAAACTTTGTCATATATAAATTCTCACACACCATACACTAAGACACCCCCATTCAGACTGAAACAAGCACACACACTCATATTCACCTTCACACACACAAACTAACACACAACACCACATGCACGTAAACACAGATAAGGCAAAATAAAAATGCCGATAGTGCAAAGGAATTCAAGAAAATAGACGCATGGCTAGGATACATTGCACGCACACATAATTATATGTATATATACACTGCACACACACACTGAAGTACACCCTTTCTAGCACATGAGCACATCCCCACACTGGCAATAGACACACACATGAACAATACACACCCACACGAAGAATCCAAGAACCAGTCGATAGTAATGTTTGCACAGATTAGTGGCCTGTTAATGGAGATTGCTCCTCATATCTCAATCGTTTGGATCCTAGCTTGATGAGTACAACTAATTCAGTTATATACAGATTAAGCCATTTAGATATATCATTATTTATGAGACTAGAACATAGAGGTGCGAGTAAACACTCAGCTACAGATTGCATCTCCTCCTTCATCCTCCTCCTCATGGTCGCAATCACCTCTAAAACCTGCTGTTCCTTTCATACGCCAACGTGAATCGATGTCAAGGAGCACAAAGTTGAGTCTGGGAATTTTATAAATTTATTTTGGAATTTAATTTGATTTATTGGAGTGTGGAGTTTAGGAATTAAATTGATTTTCCTCCCAAAAAAAAATACGGTATGGGTTAAATTTATGAACATGAAAATAGGCACAAGAACAAACTTAGAAAAAAAAATTAGCCCGAAGGACAACAAGTTTAATTTTTAGACTGAAGGATAATGCTAGTTATAACTAACATTTTGTATAATGTAAAACTAAATATAATGTTAGATATAACTAGCATTTTTGTATAGTTTAAAAGTTGAATATAATGCTAATTATAACTAGCATTTGTCTTTCAGCCTAAAAATAAAACTTCATGGCCTTCAGCCTAATATTTTTTCAGATTTTGTCCTTTTCTCTGATTCACTAATTTATAAATGAAGCAGAAACATCATGAATTGGAATATTCTGGAGATGGAATAATCTGGATATCAAAGTTTACAGTTTAGGAAGGGAAAATTGGGCTTGGGTTTGAGATGTTGGGTTTTTGGGCTTTAATTGTAAATAAGTTTATATGTATGTATCTCTTTCTTTCTTCCTTTGATTTATAATTTTTTTTATTCAAGCCCTATTCAAAAATTATTTCTTTCTCACAGTCACTTTCAAATATTACGACTTTATTTATCTTTCAACATTATAAAATTTTATAGAATTTATCAAGTTTAAATACTCAAAAGTTCATATTTTAAACCCAATATTAAATACCTTTCAAATTAATTAATTTCACAATTCTTAAAACAATTAATTATTCTTAAATCATTTAATTCTATTACTAAGAATTTTGTAATACTTTCTGATATTCTAAGGTAAATTCAAACTATTTATTATAAAAATTCAAAAACCTACTACAAAAATTAATTAAATATTCGTTATTAGTTCCCTTAGGTTGTTACAGACCTTCCCCTAACAAAATTGCGTCCTCGTAGTTTCTATAGGAGAAACCTATAACAAGACCAATAACTACATTATCAATCGTATTTAAACGCAAATAAAATAATGATTATAACTAATTACATATTATTCTAACTTCACTTAGGCTTTAATCACAATTTTTTTTCCATCAAATTACTTCACTTAAGACTAAATTTCGTAATATTAATCCAAAGATACTTTACTTTTTACAAGATACTTCCCTTTGATTAACACCGGTTGTACAAACATTTTGTAAGCATTTACTAAATAAATGCTTTCCAAATCATATTTTGGAATAAAAATTTCACAATCTCCAATTTTCCATAATTAATTATATTTATATTCAAAAGGACCTCTTTATAATCAAAATACTATTTGATAATCATTACTTATATATATATTCCCCATAATTTTTCCTTCTATATTTACTTATAAGCTTACTGTAACGACCCGCTATTTCGAACTATTCAAGTCGATAGTAAAACAACACATATCTAGCTCGAATCGTTCAAAACAACAGATTGTTATATAAATTGGGGTAAATATGAATCAATCATAGAATCACAAACACAGAATATTATAACATCTCGCAGAGGAATAAATAAAACATAGCTGTTCATGAAGCTACTACATAAACATCAGAGTCTAAAGCAAATACAACTGAAATCCAAGTACATAGAGGTTCGCTAATGCATAAGCAAATGACAAATGTCTGGAATAGAAATAACTGAAATAGCTAAAATAGTTAAATAGATAGATAGACAGATAGACAGATAGATCTCCAGTAAGTCTCTAGCTCCAAAAGGTGAGTCTCGAATGCTGTGATACTCAGGCTGACCCGAGCATAAAATGAAACAAAACACTCGAATCAGGACTAACATTCTCATGTAAGTGAATCAACTCAAGTGAAATGCTCAAGTAAAATGTAATAATAACTCAAAGAATGTTTGAAATTCTCATCCTTTAACGACCCGTTAAACTATATACATATAATATATTACGCTACTAAATAATGTCTATCAGTAAAATATAGTATGGAAAATAGCATTAAGGCGTTACCATTATCCCCCTTAACATATTTTTATATAAGCATCGTAGTCTATATGGTACTGTAAACTTCACCGTAAACTGGTGGGCTATTAGGGAGCACTCCATATATACAACACAAACCAAAGTCGTAGTGGCTTAATCAGGATAAATATGACAAGGCATGCGAGGTAATACCCAGGGTAGGATTCGACCATTTTGCCCTCCTGAACTGGTGGTAAAGCATAGCCGCTACTACCGTCCATCTCGAAACAATACTTCCATAGTCAAGGGCGGCCGCCAATCAATCACAAAGTAAAGATGTGGTGTCGAAGAAGCGTGTTCGATAGGGGGAGCGACCCCACTTGTCCCGATATAGCTCCCGTTTTAATCATTTTAATTATGACTCAAAAGTCAAGGCAATTCATCATCGTTCTCTTACTTCATTCTAGTAGCGTTCGCCAATCCACCCTACTTCGCTCTGGGTTCTCCACTACATAGTTGTTAAAGTGGTTTCGGTATTGGTAGAGAGTATGTCAGTAGTTGACTCCGGTCTCTTTAACAACCAACCGTTTATTTCACACCGTGGTCATTTTATAAAACATTTTAATAATAAATATTAAGTTACAAATTAAATCAATACTAAAATATTTAACTTCAATTATATTTTAGTTTTAAAAATATTTGACTTCACAGTTCCTATCAAATCAAATTATTACATTTCAAAATCATATCTTTTGGGAATCTCATAAACTAATAAACTTAATAAAAATCTTATTTGAATTCAATCATTTAAACCAGATTAAATTACAAATTAATCTTAATTTATCTTTCTTAATTTTCATTTATTAAAATATAAAAAAATCTATATTTATTATATTAAATTAAAATTTAAAGTGTTTTATTTTATTCCATTATCTAAAGGACAAATTTTCAAAAGAGGCCGGTTTTTTAAACTATTGGCATAAATAGGCTAGTTTACAAACTATTTGCAAGTTTAGGCTAGTTTTTAAAAAAAAAATACTATGAGGCGCATTTGTGAAATGCGCCCATACAAAATTACACTGGCGCATCTGCCAAATGCGCCAGTGTAATTTTTTGTCCAAACCTAAAAAGCAAGCAGCCAGCATCCTTGTCAAAATAGAAGAATTTGAATATGACGTCGGTTGCATGAAGTCCAACTCGACCACCCACGACGAATCCATCATCGAAGAACTCCACTCCAAAGCCTCCTTCTTTCGCAAACTCCTCGACGTCGAAACCAAATCAAGCTTCCACAAAAACTTAACCAAAAACACCGAAACTGAAACAGTAGATGCCGAACTCGAAGAGTTTGAAGACAGACTGGACTAAGTCGAAGAGTACGTCCAATTTTTGTTCCTCTGTGAGTGCCCTCATTATCAAGACGAAGAAGTTGATCAGGAAATTCAGATCGAAGGCGACGATGCAGATTACGATTACAAGTCGGAGTCTGTTGAAGACGGAACAAAAGTCGAAGTGGACGAGAAGGTCTTATCGCAAGAGGAATCAAATGATATCGACGAGTTTAAAGAAAGAGTTGAGAAAATAGTTATTGAAGTTATTGAAAAGATGAACATGAAGAAAGAAAAGGAAAACAATTAGAGTAGAAAGCTTGCAAAGATTGAAGTTGTCGTTGCTTTGACGGGATGTAGGTTTGCACAAAAAATTACACTGGCGCATTTGGCAGATGCGCCAGTGTAATTTTGTATGGGCGCATTTCACAAATGCGCCCCATAGTATTTTTTTTTAAAAACTAGGCTAAACTTGCAAATAGTTTGTAAACTAGCCTATTTATGCCAATAGTTTAAAAAACCGGCCTCTTTTGAAAATTTGTCCTTATTTAAATTACCTATTTAAAACTTTTTAAAATTATAAGTTGAATTCTTATAATTTAACCTTTAAAACCTTATATTAACTTATAAATTAAAACTTTAAAACATAAATTTCTTTTTACCAAATATATATTTTAAATAAAATCTTTGCATTAAACTTCAAAGATCAATTTATTAAATCAAACGTACTTTACAATTTTAGAAAATAATTTAAAATCGACTAACAATGTCCATATCAAATTTTCTACCCTACGGTCAAGTGATTCGGGTATACCATTTCAACCTAAAATGATTAAATTTTCGAGGTAAATATCACTTCAACCCGTATCCCAAGTCAATAGTTTCCTAATCTATATAATCGTTAGTGATTTTCCTAACTAACATATCAGGGAACTTATGGTGTGATTTAAACAAAATAGATAACATAACGTATCAATACATGTGCCATATAACATATTATATATCATATCATTCATCTGTCGCAAGTGAACATTTAATCATATCTAAATCATGTAGTATTAGCTAAGCAAAAATCCTAACCACAACAAACATTTCAATGACATTTTAAGTGTTATTCATCCATTAAATCACAAGGATGTTAATCGTGAGTGGTTCTCACCTTTCATGGCTAAGGAAGATGACAACTACAACGAACAGACATGGAGTGGATATGATACGTAGACCACAAGAAACAATGATCCAAGATCAAAGTGATGACACGAACACGACAAACAAAAATTTAAAAAAATTATAAGAGAAGGAAGGAGAAGAAAATAAGGGTTCGACCCTTGAATGTTGACACTATTACATCCACGGTCTTCACTTGTCAAGCATCCAAGTGCCGAAAGGAAAAATTATTAGGGTATAATAAAAAAAAAGAATAAGAAAGAAGAGAACACAATATCAAAATCTCACAACCATACGATAATATGTAATATTAAAGAAATGGTACAAAGGGTTACTCCGATACAGAAATTTTGGAGTTACGAAACCTACGTACCATCATCAGCCTAGACAATTATAACAACCTGTCCTCACAGATGTTGATATGTACAATATAGTAATGCACCAGAAATAAGAATATCATGGTGGGTGAAACATCTTTCTTGTCTTCTCGAGCTCTAAAGAACATCAATGGAAACTTGCCTTTCTTGGACTGCTCGAAAGAGCACGCAAGGAATTTAAGGAAAATGTCTAGGGTGTATACGGTGATATAATAGATAATGTCTTGGGTATAGAGTATAAATATTATAACATAGCTGGAATGGTTACATTGGTTACATTTAACAACATATTACGAGTACAATCGATACCTCATAATGAACGTTCGCATATTGGATTTTCCACGGAGATCTTTTCGATGGATTGGAATCCGAACTCCATGCATAAGGATCAGAAGCTACCTTCCGAGCATCGTATGTTTCTAGACAAAATATACCATAAGGTAAACACAAGCAGCCCAACTTTCGAACATGAACAAGAACAACATGAACCAAATATTATTAACTCTTGTCGGCTGACAATCGATAAGTATCTCTAGATATGGAGTTGATAACATCCCAACATGGGTCGCTAACCCTATGTTGTGCATCCTACTCTGTCTTTAGCCATTTCCAATGTCGAGGTTATGTTCGGCATCTTTCACATGAGTCTTCATCACTCAAACAAAACACAAATCCCAAATTGGACCCCACATCCCGAATAGACATGAAACCACACATGGATTCCCATATGTCAACAGATCTCGGAATCACACATGGATTTCCGCAACTTGAATAGATCATGAACAATTACATGTATTCGAGCATCTTAAATAGATCTTGGATCACCACATAGATTCCCATATCTAGAACCAATCCACTTCCAAGAGACAGAACATGAATCTCATCCTTGAAGTGGTTTCGAGTAAGTAAAACACTTGCCGATCTCGGTCTCTACAAGATTGAATCGATGAATTTGGTCATTTAATGAAAATGGGAATGATCGCATATGGAAGCAATGTCGTATACTTATCATGTTTTCAATATTTTCCTCTCATATTATCCCTTGATCAAGAGTGAAGCTGGTAGATTAAAGCTCCATTGCTCATATCCCTACACGAACATCGATCTTAATTCCCATGGATAGACAAGTCTACTTCATTGGCTTTTAGTACTAAGAATATGACTAAATATTTTCCATAAACGAGTAAATATACAAAGCACGATCAAGTCATAAAAATCATGATCAAGTCACATAAGCGACTTCTTATCCACTTTCTGTTTAATTAATATTTTATTAATTAAAACCTCCTTTATTAGTAAAAGTTAGTTTATCTAATAAAACATCATTTATCAACTTCTCTTATTCATTTGTACTCTTTCAGTACTTTAAAAAGTATTCATATACTTATCTCTAATATTATAAGTATATTCACAAACCATTAATAAGATTTCTTACTCATAAACCTTTACTTTTTCTATCCTTCAAAATGTATTCATATACTTCTCTCAAATGGTATAAGTATTCACAAATCATTAACAATATTTCTTTCTTTAAACCTTAATTTTTCCTATACTTCAAAAAGTATTTATATACTTATCTCAAATGGTATAAGTATATTCATAAATCATTAACAAGATTTCTTACTAGTAAACCTTTACTTTTTCTATACTTCAAAATATATTCATATACTTATCTCAAATGGTGTAAGTATATTGACAAATCATTAACAAGATTTCTTACTTTAAACTTTTACTTTTCCTATACTTTAAAAAGTATTTATATACTTATTTCAAATGGTATAAGTACATTCATAAATTATTAACAAGATTTCTTACTGGTAAACCTTTACTTTTTCTATACTTCAGAAAGGTTCGTATAATTATCTCAAACGGTATAAGTATATTCATAATCATTAACAATATTTCTTACTTTAAACCTTTGTTTTTTATATATCTTTCAAAAAGATTACTTACTTATAATTTACTTCAAAATATCCATTTTAAGGATCTAATTACTTTAACAAATCCATTCAAAATGGTTTAAGACTAATGTAATATAAACATTATCACAACAAACAAAAACCATTTCACTTATGCTTATCTATAAAACATTCTTTAAAATATCTATTTACATTACCAAGTATAACCGAAAAGGGTTAAAGACGAATGTGGTTAACACATTTGCACAACAAATCCAAATCATTTTCCTACTTATTACTATCTTTACAAACCTTTATTTTAAAGATCTAAGCTCGTATTCGATTAAGATCGATAATCGACTAATCGATTATCTACTAAAAACCGCTGCTGATACAAATAAATATTCATAAACTTAATTCATTTTCGACATTCCCGAGTTAACTATTCCTCATTCAAAAGGGAGGTCCGATAGGTTAAAGTTCTGTTACTCTATCCCTACTCGACATCAATCTTAACTCCAAGAAATAGGTAAGCCTACTTCGTTGGCTTTTAGTGTTATGTACAATATTAATGATTTCCGTAAACAAGTAACAAACAACCTTGTTAACCCATTTCCGACATTCCCGACTTAAATAATCCTCATTCAAGAGGGAAGCCTATTAGGTTAGAGCTCTATTGCTCTGTCCCTACCAGGCAGCAATCTTGAACTCTTATAAATAGATAAGCCTATTTCGTTGCCTTTTAGCGTTAAACAAAGTTAATTACCTTTTTAGGAAACTAAGTAAACAACAAGATTAACACATTTTTGACATTTCAACTTATACAGTTCCTCATTCAAGAGTGAAGCCGGGTAAGTTTGGGCACTGGTTGCTCTAAGCCTTGCCTAGACACCTCATTCTTGAATCTCACAAACAAACAAGTTTACTCATCGGCTTTTAGTGTTATACCAAGTCAATCACCTTCGTCAAAACTTATATATATAAAATAATACTTTAGAAATATTTATAAATAGGTATTAAATATCTATGTAAAATATTACTTGAAAATAACTAATTTAGAAGTTTGGTTAAAAACATGTTTCACATTTTATAGCACTTTACTTCCAAAATTCGTAAAAACTATATTTAAACTTCTATTCTTTTATTTATATTCAAATAAATTTTATAAGAACTTTGATAAAAAGATTTTATAAAGAAAATAATTTAAAAACAATTTAAATCATGAAAAAATAGCCAAAACGTCGCATGTCAAACACTTAAAACCATAAGCGACTTATTACGATATTTATAAGTGCTGTTAAAAGTCATTGTTATAACAACATTAAAAAGCACCATCTCTACAGTCAGTCTTAACCACATAAACAACTAATTTGAGACATGATATTTTTATAGTAAGTACTACCATTGGGGTGTTTAAAAAAATATGGAAAGAAATACCTAAGAATATCTTTTCATTTATTTATAAAAATTCCCGAAAACAAGAAATTTCGTAGTGCACTTATAACGACTATTCTTGCTTTAAACACTTTAAAACTTTTTTCAATTTAACACATAATTGAAGCAATCATTTAAGCATCAAGTCAAGGCCATGTCACATGTTAAAGAGGGTAATATAAGTGACTTATCCAATATAAAGTTATCATTTCCTTTCAAAAGCAAGAGGGGTCCAAAGTTTATAAATTTACTTAGTTAATGTCGCTTTAACTTTATAATTCAAACACAACATATATACACAATGTATACAAACAGGATAGTGAGATAACTAACTTAGATTCATGTCTAACCCAAGCACAAAGCTATAAGAACCAAAGAACTGCCTCCTTCCATCAACACAAGCCTAAAGGTCCAACCTTTAGCACTTTCAAACCAAAGCTACTTTCCTCCTCCTCCACTATGCTCACAGCCCATCCTAGCTCCTCCTCTTCCTCTCACGTCCTCTCATTTCGTACTTGCTAATCATGACTCTCATAATGTCTCAGACCTAAAGCCAAAATTTATAAGATATTTGGGAAGATTTGGTTAATTTTTGAAAAGTTAGCGAGTAATAAGTGAATTAATGCTTAAGCACTTCCACCATTTTCAGCCATCCTATTTCATCTTAAGCTTTGAGAATTATTTGTTATTATTTCCTAAGGTTATGTTCCTCCTTAAATAGGCTTAGAATGTGATGGAAAAAGACCAAAAACCCCTTAAAACCCTTAATACATTAATTATAAACATCACTTCTCCTTTATCATTTACATAACTTTTAAGATTTTCCATTTATGCATATTTCCTAAGCATCTTCCTTTACCTCACGCATGACATCATCCATAAAGTTTATTTACATAAATGGAAAAATATTTTTATTTAATTTTCTTTAATTTCTGAGCAAATAGGTGTATGTAAGAAAATCTGAACAACTTTGGATGGTTAAAAAGCTGTTTATCGATAAAACGATTTTCGACCACATTATCGATATTTTTTAAAAGTATTTATTTTTGTCAACATTTTTTCAAAATAATTTACCATCACTACTTATGATTTGAAAGAAGATTAAAAGCTTATTAAATCATTTTATTAACATTTAGTCCAAGATTCAAATATTTAAGTAGTTAAGATATTTAAATACAAAGTGTCCGAAATTCCAGGTCGTTACGTTCTCCCCCACTTAGAATATTTCATCCTTGAAATTCCAACACGGGCAAACCAAGAAATAATCACATAGAAATACTTAACATTAATCAAAATTACTTAGCAAACAAAACTCACGGTTTGCTCAAGTTCAAAATCCTCTCATTGCATAAGGGTGATAAACAACCTATTAAGTGTACCTTACGCTCAACAGCCTTAGGTTATTACTTAGTTGATAATTCATGGTACCTCATAACAAATCGAAGATTCATAATCTAAACTCCATAAGCCAACAAAACATAATATGAAAATACTAAAACCTGTACGATGCATATGGATCATCCGTTCCAAATATCAATACTGATCACTTGCTCAATCACATAAATTTCACTTCTCAGCTAGTATAAATCACTTGACCTCTCTAGTGTGGACTCCGATCAGGTTTCTTGATTAGAAACCTTAATTATCCTTACATAACTATGTATAATAATAGAAAACTTTGGGATCTTATCAAGAATCCATATCAAGTGTTTGCTGTTATGAATCTAGTGAAAAATCTATGTTCAGACTGGTGTAAACCACTTCAAAATCATGTACTCAGATACTGAATCAAGAACAGTTATATGAATAAAACGATCTACGTATAACTTACGTATTTCTCATATTGGTTTCTTAACTATAACATTATCTTTTATCACTTTCTTTTATCCAAATAGTATATCATTCAATACTAAAATCATTAATGAAACATTTCATAAAACGTATCTTCAAGTTTATCAACATTATACAACTTAAGTTCATACCCATATAATACTCTATATACAAATCATCAAATTTGTTTTACTTTAATAAGCATGTTTAACAAATTATACTAGTTTAACTTAGTACCTTCTTGATTCAAGTGTTATATAAACTCGACTTTACATTTTTACAAAAAACTTAGTTTCAAATTCTATAACGATTCAAAATTTTCTAACTGTCCAAAATCATCGAAAAATTCATTTCATTTTAACATATCAAATCTACCAAACAACATATTATAATATGATGCACATGCCATACAATCCTAATGCATAGACTACATGTGTGCATTATATAGCTTAACAAATTTCAATAATTTATTAAACACATTTTACCCAAAAAGGAAAAACACGACAAGTTCCAACATTTATTCTGGGATATGGTACAACCATTAAGGCACCCAACATATAGAACTTTTTAAGTTTATACCAATTTCTTTTCCATGGAAAATTTTTAGAACTAAACACTAGTTTTTATTTCAAACCACTTTAAAGTAATGATATACACATATATCGTTTGTATAACAAATCATACTTTCAGAACCAAATCAGAATATGTTTTATTAAAATAACTTCATAGCATTCCTCACTTAGAAACCCAGAAAAAGCCGATGATACTTACGTCATCACCAGAATTATTTTAAAGCGATAATAGTAAGTTCAGTACATCCAACTCATGCCTTTCGGGCATAAGAAAAATCATTTTCAAAGGGGTTTCAAATATTTCGTAAATATTACTAAGTATCATGATCTGAATTACATAAACTAATTTTCCAAATACTTACTTTTAAATATTGCTACTACTATTTTCTTCAAAATCTTAAAAAACATTTTCAAAGACACTGGGATTTAAATTCTCAAAATATTAGTTAAATCCTTTTTGTTTGTAAATCATGTTTTATAAACCATACTTATGTAAATCACTTTCTCATTTAAAAATCTTTTTACAAATGTTTAATTCCAAAATAACTTATCCTTTTCATATTAAAATAACATTTTTTTACTAAATTCAACTTTTATAAGAGTTAACTTTTAACCCCACATTATCACCGAATGCCTTATAGTCAAATTGTCAAACTAAATTCATAAGGTGTTTGCTTCAATGTTCCTACAATTTATTGTCAACCATACCCATGCAGTTGGAAATAAAACTGCTCATAAACTGGTCGAGAATAAATCAATAATAAAAATGATAGTTAATGCCTATAAACCGACTGAGCATAACTAAACTAATCAACGAGGGATAATAGATAAACATCATTAACCCCTACATTAATTAAACTTTACTTTGACAATTCACTTATATAAGTCTCCTTATATAAGATCTTTAATTTTTGCAGTTATAATTACCACTAAGGTATATGTTTATAACAATTAAAAATACGCTTTCATATGTATAATACACTCGAATCGTGCTAGGGTATTCCATTACCCTATCTCTTAATGCGTTATACCCACAAAATCCATGGTTCTTACTTAACCTTCAGCTCTGATACCAACTTTAACAACTAGCCCTTTCGACCCTAGAATGTTGACACTAATACATCCACGGTCTTCACATGCTGGGCACCTAAGTGCCAGAAGGATGATATGTTTGGGTAAAATAAAATGAACAAGAAAGAAGTGAACATAATATCAGAATCTCACAATGGAACAATAATATATATTTTCAAAGGAACGGTACAAAGGGTTACTCCGATATTGAAATTTTAAAGTTGCAAAACCTAAATACCATCATTAGCCTGGATAGTTATAATAACTTGTCCTCATAAATGCTAATGTGTACAATATTGTAATGCATTGAAAATTAGAATAATAAGCTAGGTGAAACATCGGCTTGTTGTCTCGAGCTCCAAAGAACATCAACGAAAACCCGCCTTTCTTAAACTGCTCGAATGAGCACATAGGAATCTGAGAAAACAAAAAACCAAGCGTCAGACATAAGTCTGGTATGAGAAACTCAAGAAATATGTATCCAGCATATAACGGTACTTTTGAGACCGCATGGAATGCCATAACGATTATCCCCTCAAAAGAACCACCATCTAATAGGTACACAAGGTGATATAATAGATAATGTCTAGGGTGTGAAATATAAATATCATAACATAGCTGGAATGGTTACATTGGTTACATTCAATAACATATTATGAGTATAATCAAAACCCGAGGAATGTTCGCATATTGGATTTTCCATGGAGATCTCTTTAGTGGAGCCAAATCCGAACTCGATGCACAAGGATCAGAAACTACCTTCTGAGTATCTTATATTTATAAATAAAATGAACCTATAAGGTTAACACAAGCAGCCTAGCGTTCGAGGATAAACATAAAAAAAGTGAACCAAATATCATTAACTCCTGCCGGCGAACGTTCGATAAGTATCTCTAGATATGGAGTTGATAGCATCCTAACATGGGTCGCTAACCCCAGATTGTACATCCTACTCTATCTTTATCCATTTCTGATGTCGAGGTTATGTTCGGTTTCTTTCACATGAGTCTTCATCACTCGAATAGAAACTGAATCCCACATCTCGAACAGATCACGAAACCACATATGGATTCTCATATCTCAATATATTTCGGAATCACACATGAATTCTCACATACTGAATAGATCATGAACAACTACATATATTCGAGCATCTTAATAGATTTCGAATCTCCAAATAGATTCCTTTATCTAGTACTAATCCACTTCCAAGAGATAGAACATGCATCTCGGCCTTGAAGTGGTTTTCAGTAAGTAAAACACTTACCGATCTCGGTCTCTCCAAGACTAGATCGACGAATTATTTTTCATTCAATGATAATCAGAATGATCGCATATGGTAACCAAGTCACGTATACTTATCACATTCCAATATTTTCCTCTCACACTATCCCTCGATCAAGATTGAAGCCGGTAGGTTAGAGCTATATTGCTCATATCCCTCCATGAACATCATTCTTAATTTCCGTGGATAGACAAGCCTACTTCATCGGCTTTTAGTGCTAAGAATACAAGTAAATGTTTTCCATAAACGAGTAAATATAAAAAGCACAATCAAGTCATACAAAGCATGATCAAGTCACATAAGCGACTTCTAATCCCCCTTCTATTTAATTAATCTTTTATTAATTTAAACCTCTTTTATTAGTAAAACTTCTTTTATCTAATAAAACATTATTTATTAATTTTTATTATTCATTTGTACCCTTTCAATACTTTAAAAAGTATTCATATACTTATCTCAAACGGTATAAGTATACTGATAAATCATTAACAAGATTTCTTACTTATAAACCTTCACTTTTCTATACTTCAGAAAGTATTCATATACTTATCTCAATGGTATAAGTATATTCACAAATCATCAAAAATATTTCTTACGTTAAGCCTTTACTTTTCCTATATATACTTAAAAAAGTATTTATATTCTCCTCTAAAATTTATAGGTATATTCATAAATCATTAACAAGATTTCTTACTGGTAAACCTTTATTTTTCTATACTTCAAATGTTATTTATATATTTATCTCAAATAATACAAGTACATTCACAAATCATTAACAAGATTGCTTACTTTAAACCTTTGCTTTTCCTATACTTAAAAAGTATTAATATACTTATCTCAAATGGTATAAGTATATTCGTAAATCATTAACAAGATGTCTTACTAGTAAACCTTTAATTTTTCCAGACTTCAAAACGTATTCATAAACTTATCTCAAATGGTATAAGTATATTCATAATCATTAACAAGATTTCTTACTTTAAACCTTTTATTTTTCTATCTTTTTCAAAGAGATTCCTTACTTATAACTTTCTTCTAAATATTCATTTTAAGGATCTAAGTACTTTCATAAATCCATTCAAAAAGGTTTAAGACTAATGTTATTTAAACATTTTCACTACAAACCCAAAATCGTTTCACTTATGCTTATCTTTAAAACATTCTTTAAAATATCTATTTATATCCCAAAGTATAATCGAAAAGGGTTAAAGATGAATGTGATTAACACATTGTTACAAAAAACCCAAATCATTTTTCTAGTTATTACCATCTTTACAAACCTTTGTTTTAAAGGTCTATGTTCGTGTTTGATTAAGATCGATAATCGACTAATCGATTATCTGCTCTAAAATCATTGCTTAAACAAATCAATGTTTGTATACTTAACCCATTTACGACATTCCTGACTTAACTATTCTTTATTCGAGAGGGAAATGCGGTAGGTTAGAGCTCTATTGCTCCATCCCTTCTCGACATCAATCTTAACTCTCAAAAATAGATAAGCCTACTGCATTGGCTTTTAGTGTTAAGTGCAATATTAATGATTTTCATAAATAAGTAACAAACAACCTTGTTAACCCATTTCAGACATTCTCGACTTAACTATCCTCGTTCAAGAAGGAAGCCTGATAGGTTAGAGCTCAACTGCTCCATCCCAACTCGACAATAATCTTTAACTCTTAGAAATAGATAAGCCTACTTCGTCGGCTTTTAGTGTTAAATAAAGTTAATTACCATTTTAGAAAAAGTAAATAAACAACAAGATTAACCTGTTTCCGACATTTTAACCTATATTGTTCCCCAATCAAGAGTGAAGCTAGGTAAGTTTGGACACTGGTTGCTCCAAGCCTTGCTTAGACACCTCATTCTTGAATCCTACAAACAGACAAGTTTACTCATCGGCTTCTAGTGTTAAGCCTAATCAATCACCTTTATCAAAACTTATATCTCTACTATTAATAAAGATAATTCAATGAATAGATTTCTTGGTGTCTTTTTGAAATTCCAAAAATACCCTCATTCATCAAAACAATCTCACTATAGTTTTGCAACCTCAACCACCATCCCTGTTTCACCATCCGTCAATGGAATTTTGCTATCAGTTTGCCAATACAAAAATTGCTTAAAATAAAAATGTTGCGACTATCAAAGGTTTTACAATTATAGCACATACCCATCCATTAACTTATTTTTTAAATAAAAATTAAATATCTCCAACTATAAGATGCACGTACATGCGTATTATACTAGTATATTAAATAATACTTTAGAAATACTTGTAAATATGTTTTAAATATCTATGGAAAATATTACTTTAAAATGACTAATTTAGAATTTTGATTAAAATCATATTTTACATTTCGTAGCACTTTACTTTCAAAATTCGTAAATAATCATTAAAACTATATTTAATCTTCTATTCTTTTTCTCATATTCAAATATATTTTATAAGAATTTCACAAAAAAGATTTCATAAAGAGAAGAATTTAGAAACCATTTAAATCATGAAAAACTAGCCAAAAGATCACATTTTAAACACTTAAAACCATAAGCGACTTACTACAACATTTATAAGTGCTGTTAAAGTGCGTTTTATGAAAAATTTATAAAAAAATTCTTTTGATTTATTTATAAAAAATCCCTAGGAATAACTTTTGATTTATTTATTCATCATAGAAAGAAATCCCTAGGAATATCTTTTGATTTATTTATAAAAAATTTCGAAAACAAGGGACTTCGAACTTCACTTATAATGACTATTCTCACTTCAAACACTTTCAAACTTTCTTCAATTTGACACACAAATTAAAAAACCATTTAATCATCAGGCCAAGGCCATGTTACATGTTTAAGAGGTTAGTAGAAGTGAGCTTATACAATATAGAGTTATCATTTGCTTTTAAAAGCAAGAGGGGTCCAAAGTTTATAATTTTACTTAGTTAATGTCACTTTAAATTCATACGGCATACACCTAACCCAAGCAAAAAGTTATAAGAATCAAAGAACCACCTCCTTTAATCAACATAAGCCTAAAGGTTCAACCTTTAGCACTTCCAAACCAAAGCTACCTTCCTTCTCCTCGTCCATGGTCATGACCCATCCAAGCTCCCTCTCTTCCTCTCACCTCCTCCCACTTCTTACTTGCTAATCATGCCTTCCATGATGTCTTAAACCAAAAGCCAAAGTTTAAAACAGATTTGAGAAGATTTGGTAAACTTAATAATGACTATTCTCACTTCAAACACTTTCAAACTTTCTTTATTTGACATACAAGTTAAAAAAACCATTTAATCATCAGGCCAAGGCCATGTTACATGTTTAAGAGGTTAGTATAAGTGATCTTATACAATATAGAGTTATCATTAGCTTTTAAAAGCAAGAGATGTCCAAAGCTTATAACTTTACTTAGTTAATGTCACTTTAAATTCATACAACATATATATACGCCTAACACAAACACAAATTTATAAGAATTAAAGAACCACCTCCTTCAATCAACACAAGCCTAAATGTCCAACCTTAGCACTTCCAAACCACAGCTACCTTCCTCCTCCTCCTCCTCCTCCATAGTCATGACCCATCCAAGCTCCCTCTCTTCCTCTCACCTCCTCCCACTTCTTACTAGCTAATCATACCTTCCATGATGTCTTAAACCAAAAGCCAAAGTTTAAAACAGATTTGAGAAGATTTGGTAAACTTTTGAAAAAGTTAGAGAGTAATAAGTGGATTGGTGCTTAAGCACTTCCACCATTTCAACCCTCCTACTTCATCTCAAGCTTTAAGAATTATTTGTGATTATTTTCTAATGATATTCCCCTCCTTATATAGGCTTAGGAATGTGATGGGAAAAGACCAAAAACCTCTCAAAACCCTTATGACATTAATTACAAATATCACTACTCCTTCATAATTCACTTAACTTTTAAGACTTTCCATTTACGCACATTTCCTAAGAATTTTCCCTTACCTCGTGCATAACATCATCCATAAAGTTTATTTTCATAAATTGAAAAATATTTTATTTCATTTACCTTAATTCCTAAGCAAATAAGTTTGTGTAAAAAAAATCAAAACAACTTCTAACGGTTAAAAAACTATTTATCGATAAAATGAGTTTCGATCACATTATCGATATATTTTCAAAGTATTTATTTTTTGTAAATATTTTTCCAAAATAAGTTTATCATCATTGCTTATGATTTAAATGGAGGTTAAAACGCTTATTAAACTATTTTAATAACATTTAATGTAGGATTCAAATATTTAAATAAGTCATATATTTAAATACAAAGCGACCGAAATTTTGAGCCGTTACACACACGATGGCTTATTTATGAATTTAACAGTAACAGCCTAAATATGCACTAAAATATACATTTAATGAGAACACTTTAGAATATTATACATGAAATAGTTGGCAGCGGCTAGGAGTAGTTAGCATAGGCGATTGGTCGGCTCATGGATTCAGGGCATGGAATATGAAATAGTTTACAACTCACAAGCATACAAATGTATGATGGCCTAAAATATAAATATACGGACATGTGCAAATGCAAGCACTCACACAAGCACCCTCACATATATACACATGTACACTACACACAACCACACGCCTACTCTGACGCACACAGGCACACACATCACTGCTACACAATGCGTACTGAAGCACCCGCTCCTTCAAAAACACACCTTGGTTTATGCATTCTCACGCATTAGCCCATCCAGTTCTCCATGTACTCAACATGCAACAACACATCTAAATGAAACTCAAATGTACAAAGCAAACAAGAGATAAGAAATAATGATGAATCAATAAGTCACGAAAGGCATGCAATAATTTTAATGATTTCACTTCATCATCCTTCATAAATGGACACCATGCCGTATATCTTCAATGTTTAGCATCAGATTGACATACTAGAAGCACAAAATTCAAAATGATGATATCAAATGGTTGAAAATATATGTAACTTCCTCTTTAATTAAATTTACACACACAAGCATTTAATGCGTGCGCACACTATTCCACCTATACACATAAAAATATCCATGAGCAACTATTAGCAAGAAACCCAGGGAAGTGCGCGCGCCCACCATATATAACAATCAAAAACAAAACTCATTTATTAGTTCATTATACTTATACTAGCATATCTATACTATAATGCAAAACCTTGGTCAAACTGAAGCCTTTTTGCCAGTCTCCATTTTACCTCGCATTCTACCCAATATCAAACTTGTGCGCACAAGGGCACTTCTGTCTTTTTCCAACCTCCCACGTTGCCCCATCTTATTTTCGGTTCCCCTTCCCTGCTTTCCACTTTCCCTTCCTACCACATCCAATTTCACTTAACCCCACAAAAAATGGCGTGCTCCCTCCTCCACCTCCTTAACCGCCATTCCTATGTTGCCTCCCTTTCTTCCCCTTCCCTATCTTCCTTCTTCCTCTGCGCCCTATGCATGCCATGTTGCCCCATCTCATGGAACCGTCGCCATCCTCTCGCCTCCTAACCAATTTCCCCTTCAACCACTTCAACTGCCCTAGATTTTAACCTAACCATCGGCAACATGTTACCTGACGTCTACGCTTATATCTGCAACCGAAATGATGACATAGTCCATCCACAGCCGTCCCTGCCTGAAATTTATGTCGTCGCCTACCGAAACCATGCAAATCGACCGTTACCTCAAACCGGAACTACTACCCGTGCCAATCTGTGCCGTACCTACCAACGCTACCGCTGAGATGGTAATACTCCTCCCCGTCGCATCGCAATTTCTGCCTATTCTGCTAAAGACCACGGCAGTTAGTCGCCTTCTGCTTCTGCGCTCAACGTCACCAAGGTACGATCTCAGCCTCCCTCTCTCTGTTGATTTTTTATTTGTTTTGATTTTTTCTTATCATTCCACTGTGCGACCCCTCCCCAGTTTTCCCTTCCCTCCGCCTCCACTTCCTCCTGCTTCGTCGCACCGTCTTTACGCTAACTGCTTTATATTTTGTTCCACACATCCAATGACTTCTTCCCTACAAACCGACATCGATGATAAAAATCCTACCTCACGACTGTTACCATCCCATCAACGTTTTTATGGCCGTTGAACCCACCCTTTTTGCCTGATTTACATGCCTTAGACTCCTTCAACCATTTCCCCTCTCCATATGTCAGTTGTATAAACATCTACTCCCCCCTATATATACATATGTGCTTTCCACAGCTACCTCCACCGGATTGTTCCCTTCACACCCAACTCCTTCCCTATTAACTTCTACATCAATACTCCCCCGCCTTTATGCAACTGCCTACTACTGTGTCCACCTTTCCCTTTAATAACTGATATTTGTACTACATTATAGAGCAGCAGTAGAGGGAAAGACGACGACTTACTCAGCGTGCACGGCGTCCACATGCTAGGCAGTCTCCCTTGCAGGTAGAAGGACAGGCATGGGTCAAAGCCAACGTCCGCAAAATTCATCCGTGTTTTCCTCATCCCCTTCCCATTTGGTTATGCCTGTGTACGTCAGTTATATGTTTCATTTTAAAACACTATGGCTTCACATGCGCACATTGCTGTATCATTATTATCAACTGTGTAAGAATTACGCATACACAGTTCTATATTCATATCAGTTGTGTACAAATTTTTTACCTGCCATGTACCATTGGTTCAAGCTTTCCAGTTTGACGTTTTCCACAATTTCACTTGCATTTGACTATCCACTGCAAACAGATTTGTCATTTCAGAGCAATTTTTTTTTACAACCATCTTGAATATTAACAGCTGCACTATTTCCTAACTGAGTTTGTTTTACCTGTTCAATTTTCTGCTTTTCAAATTTTCCACCTCTTACAATAGTTCTCTTCATATTTAAATCCTTATTTTCCTTACGTTGTTACAAAGTATGTGCTACTATTTGTTCATGGTTTGTAACTGGGTTTTTTTGAAGTTTTACTTTTGAAATTCAATTTTTTTCGCTTTCTTCATTCCTACACTTACTTACAATTTTGCTCTTCTGTACCAAATTTATTTATTTCTACTTTTGGACCCCAATTTTAGTTTCCTTTCTAAGGTATGACAGTACTCTTTATCCACCTTCCATGAGTTTTTTATGCTTTAAAATTGTATCCTAATCACAGATATGAGGAATATACTGTTCGCGGCAAAAATATGCTTCTTAACAACCTCTGTTAATGTTAAAAAATGTGGTATCATTATGCTTACTCCATTTGATATGCATCTATCAACTGTGTAAGATTTACGCATACACAGGTCTAAACTCATCTCAGTTGTGTCCAACTTTTTTAACTGCAATGCACCATTGGTTCAAGTTTACCAGTTTGACATTTTTCAAAGTTTCACTTCCATTTGATTATACTGTGCAAACAGATTTGTCATTTCACAGCAAAAAAATTTTGTTTACAAACATCTTCAATATTAACGCCTGCACTATTTACTACCTGAGTTTTATTTAACTGTTCAATTTTCTGCTTTTCAAATTTTCCACCTCTTACAGCATTACTCATAATTTTTAAATCCTTATTTTCCTTCTGTTATTACGAACTATGTATTACTATTGTCTGTAGCTGGGTTTCTTCGAACTTTTCCTTTTCAAATTCAATTTTTTTTCCACTTTCCACATTAATTCACTTATTTAAAATTTTTCTCTTCTGTCCCAAATTTATTTGTTACTAATTTTGTACCCAAATTTTATTTTTCTTTTAATGGTCTAATAGTACTCTTTATCCACCTCTCATGATTTTTTTGTTGCATTAAAAATGTATCCTAATCACATATGTGAGGAATATACCGTTCACACCAAAAATATGCTTTTTACAACCTTTTTTAATATTAAAACCTGTAGTTTCATTATGCTTACTCCATTTGATATGCACCTATCTACTGTGTAACATTTACGCATACACAGCTCTAAATTCATGTCAGCTGTGTAGAATTTTTTTTTACTGCAATGTAACATTGGTTCAAGTTTATCGGTTTGATGCTTTCCACAATTTCACTTCCATTTGATTATACTGTGCAAACATATTTGTCATTTCAGAAAAAATAATTTTCTTCATCAACCATCTTGAATATTAACAACTGCACTATTTACTAAGTGGGTTTGTTTCAACTGTTCAATTTACTGCTTTTCAAATTTTCTGCTTTTCAATTTTCCACCTCTTACAACAGTTCTCTTCATTTTTAAATCTTTATTTTCCTTACGTCGTTACAAAGTGTGTACCACTATGTGTTGACGGTTTGTAACTGGGTTTCTTTGAAGTTTTACTTTTGAAGTTCAGTTTTTTCCGCTTTCTTCATTCCTACACTTACTTACAATTTTGCTCTTCTGTACCAAATTATTTATTACTAATTTTGTACCCCAATTTTATTTTCCTTTCTAAGGTCTGACAGTACTCTTTATCTACCTTCCATGGGTTTTTTTACGCTTTAAAATTGTATCCTAATCACAGATATGAGGAATATACTGTGCACAGCAAAAATATGCTTCTTAACAACCTTTGTTAATATTAAAAAATGTAGTATCATTATGCTTACTCCATTTGATATGCATCTATCAACTGTGTAAGATTTACGCATACACACGTCTAAACTCATGTCAGTTGTGTCCAACTGTTTTAACTGTAATGCACCAGTTTGACATTTTCCACAATTTCACTTCCATTTGATTATCCTGTACAAACAGCTTTGTCATTTCGCCGCAAAAATTTCTGTTTACAAACATCTTCAATATTAATAGCTGCACTATTTACTACCCTCGTTTGTTTTAGCTGTTCAATTTTCTGCTTTTCAAATTTTCCATTTGTTACAACATTTCTCATAATTTTTAAATCCTTATTTTCCTTCCGTTGTTACAAACTATGTATTACAAATTTTACATGATTTGTAATTGGGTTTCTTCGAACTTTTCCTTCTCAAATTCAAAAAATTTCACTTTCCTCATTAATTCACTTATTTAAAATTTTGCTCTTCGGTCCCAAATTTATTTATTACTAATTTTGTTCCCCAATTTTATTTTGCTTTTAATGATCTGACAGTACTCTTTATCCACCTCTCACGATTTTTTTGCTTCTTTAAAATGTATCCTAATCACAGATATGAGGAATATACTGTTTACACCAAAAATATGCTTTTTTACAACCTTTTTTAATATTAAAAACCGTGGTTTCATTATGCTTACTCCATTTGATATGCATCCATCAACTGTGTGACATTTACGCTTACACATCTCTAAATTCATGTCAGCTGTGTACAATTTTTTTTACTGCAATGTAACATTGGTTCAAGTTTACCAGCTTGACATTTTCCACAATTTCACTTCCATTTGATTATACTGTGCAAACAGATTTGTCATTTTAGAACAAATTTTTTTTCTTCAACAACCATTTTGAATATTAACAGATGTACTATTTACTAAATGGGTTTGTTTTAACTGTTCAATTTACTGCTTTTCAAGTTTTACAGCTCTTGTAACATTTATTTGAATTTTTACACCATTAATTTCCTTCCGTTGTTCGAAACTATGCGTTACTATTTGTACATGATTTATAACTGGGTTTCTTTCAACTTTTACTTTTGAAATTCAATTTTTTCCACTTACTTCATTCAATCACTTATTCAAAATTTTGTTCTTCTTTACCAAAATTATTTAATACTACTTTTGTACCCCAATTTTATTTCCATTTTTATGGTCTGACACTGCTCTTTAACCACCTATTACGAGTTTTAATCTGCTTTAAAAATGTATCCTAATCACAGATATGATGAATCTGCCACTCAAACCAAGAACGTTTATTTTATCCACTTTCTTCGTTCATTCTCTTATTTTACATTTCTATCTTTCCTAACCGATTTCTTTATTACTATTTTTGTACCCCTTCTTATTTTAACTTTTACGGCTTACCAATATTCTTCATTCACCTACTACTGCTTATTTTCTGCTTTACAAACATTTCATAATCACATAATTTACAAATATATTGTTCCCAACAAACATTGTTTATTTACAATCTTATTCAATATTAAAAAACTACAGTACTTAGTACTTGGGTTTGTTACAACTTTTTATTTTGCAATTCACTTTTTTTTTCACTGTCTTCATTCATTCCCTTATTTTAAATTTTCATCTTCTATAACAAATTTGTTTATTACAAAGTTTAAACACCTTCTTATTTTAAGGTCTACGCTTTGACTATATTCTTTATCCACCTATTACAACTTTTATTCTATTTTACAAACGTATCCTAATCACCCATTTGCCAAATATACTGTTCAGCGCAAAAAATGTTTACTTACAACCTTCTTTACTATTAAAAACTGGAGTACCATTATCCTTATTCCATTTGCCATACATCGATCAACGGTATAAGCTAACGTTTACGCATACACATCTCTAAATTCATGTCAGTTTTGCAAAAAAAAAAGTGAACCGCACCCAACCGTTGCTTCATGTTCGCCACTGTTACATGTTCCAAACTTTCACTTGCATTTCATTTTAATGTCCACACATATTTGTCATTTCCACCAACCAGAATTGCAAACTCACACTACAGTATATCAACTAACTATTCTTCCAACATTTCTTTCTCCCTGCATATGTTTACGATAGTGTTCGAGTTAGCTGTGTGGTGCAGTAGCACACTCATTCCATAGGCTGCCTTTATGTGTACATTTATTTCCCAATCACCAATCGTCCAATTCATTGGTCGATGCTGTGTAACTAATAACCTCTCAACCTTTTCACACTTGCATGCGTACATGTAATATTTTTAATTACGGTTTTCATCTTCATTATCATATTTAAACTTTGGAAATCTGACTTTTCAACCGATATTGCATAATGAGTTCACTTACACTTTCAAATTCAACAGATTGGGTTTATTTCCACTGTTACAAATTGTCAAATGAAACAATTGGTCTGCCTATGCATTACGAAATAACTATATATCCACAGAATAAAAGACAGAAGTTTATTATCATTTTTTACTTACCAAACTTCCTATCTCTTACCATACTTCTCCTAATTTATTTTCCCTTATTTTACTTCCACTCTTACTTCATATTCATAATTATTCTGCGTGCGATTTGTACCTGGGTTTCTTCGACCTGTTTTTCCTACAATTCAATTTCCTACCATTCCTGCCTTCTTTCTCTGTTTTCAAATTTTGATTATTGATAACCAGTTGATTCATTTTACGATTTGTAACCCTTCTTCCTTTATATTTTGCGGTTTGTGATTACTCTTTATTCACTTATCACGCCTTTTATTCTATTTTATAGTTATTTCATAATCAAACATTTGACGAATATAATGTTTGCAAATCAATACTGCCTTTTGACTCAATACTGCCTTCCCACTTAATACTGCATACTTACTTTACTTTCAGTTTGGAAATCAACACATTGGGTTTGTTTCCGTTGTTACGTTCCACATATCCATTACGAAATAACTACATTTAAAAAGAATAGAAAATCCAATTTTGCTGTCAATTTTCTACATATCAAATTTCCCATCTACCAAAATACGTCTCCTAACTTTTTTACCCTTATTTTACTTCCACTGCTACAAAATATTCATAATTATTTGTACACGGTTTGCAACTGACTTTCTTCAAACTTTTATTTCTAAAATTCAATTTCTTAGAATTCCTGCATTTCTTCTCTAATTTCAATTTTTGACAATTTCTAACCAACATATTTATTTCTTATTTTTTGACCCTTCTTCTTTCACCTACTATTCAAATATTCTTTGTTCATTTAATACGACTTTTGTTCCGTTCCACATAGATGTCGTAATCGGACATTTTACAACGGTACTGTTCTGAACAATAAATTTAATTTACAAACTTCTTTTCCATTAACACTTGGACTATCATTTTGCGAATGTAAATATCACATACAACAATCGATTGTGCCAGTTTGAACCATATATGGTTCACACCTCCTGTCAGATTTTTAAACAAATTTTATGTGTGCTCAACCAATTGGCCATGTTTATCACCTTTTCAAGTATCAACATTTCACTTACAATTTATTTTACTGTCCGAACAGATTCATGCTTCACTATTCAACTACTGTCTCCTTTGTTTTCCCGTTATCTACATGATTTCTTGCATGTTACATAAACCGTTCCCCTAATTTCTGTCTTCCATTACCACTACAGGACATTCCTCTACCAACGCCCAAACTATGGCGACCAGGTAGTCAACCACCCCTCAACTTCTGCGATAGATGATTCAGGTATTTTTTCCCCAATTCAATCCTCAGTTGTCTTACATGATAGTACATGCACTGTTTACCAATTATTCGTACTCATGCACAGCCACAATTACGTCCACTCCCTAACAACTACTTCTAAATCGATCTATCATTCCGACGCGTTATAACTGCAGTCGGAATTTTACTGCTACCCAAACTTTCGCCCATTATATCATACCTCAACCCTCTTACTGTAGCCACTGTAACACAAAATTATTTTCCCACGAACCAAATGGAAATTGTTGCGCTAGTGGTAAAACTAACATTCACCACCCTCCACCACCTCCTGAGATTTTCACTTTGTACACTGAAGATACTGAACGTGGGACACATTTTCAAACCAATATTTGATCTTACAACAATGCTTTTGCATTCACGTCTATGGGGGCTAACATCGATCAACATTTAGCTTCTGCTCGAAATGGAATTTACTCCTACTGTGCATAGGGTTCCATCTACACAGCATCAGAAGTATTCTCCCTATGCCTGGCAACAGACCCAGATACCTCCAGCTTTAGTTCTACGATACTAATCATGAGATTCAAAATCGACAGCAGGATAGTGAAGTATTAAGAGAAGATATTCTGCAAACAGTGCAACAAATTTTAGATTTTTACAATCATTATGTCCATGTGCTGAGACAGTTAGGGCAGCGTACTGATTTACAGGATTGCAGATTGATAATAAAAGAAGTTATCATTGACCATCATATCCACCAACTTCCCACCGCATCACAGGTCGCAAGTACCGTTGTAGGAGATGATAATGCGTACAATTCGAGGGACAGGGATATTATAGTTGTAACAAGATCAGGAACGCTACAACATGTTGTAGATACAACAAGATTTTACGACCCATTACAGTATCCACTTCTTCTACCTCGCGGTGAACAAGGATGGGATCTAAACAGCCACAATACTGGACATAATCCAATCAGTTGTAGCGCCTACTACTCCCATCTGTTGCAGGTACCTACTTCATTTTTATACTTTTCTACCCAAACCTCACACACATTTACTCTCTCCCAAACCATCCACACTTAATTGTTTGTGCGCATCATTGGTATGACCTATGGAACAGCCTCTCCTAATGCTCAGTGGTGTCGCCTTCTCCAACAATTTGTTGTCGGTACGTACGTCAAAATTGAGACTATGCGACCACGGTATCTTCGAGACTACCAAGATACTATACGAGTGGACTTATACCAAGGCTTACAAGATGCTCTAGCCAGTGGGGAGACAACTGCTAGTACAAACTTTCCCTTCTACTCATTTCGCGCTACTAAAAAAATAACCTACAGTATTTAATTATGTATGCACCTGTACTATCTATAGGAAACGTTGGAGTTAGAAAGGTCCTTTCATCTTCACATACTGGTAGTCCACGTGATATGCATCAACGGTACCTAGACGCAATGGCAATAGTCTGAAGGTATGGAAAGCCCGACTTATTTATTACTATAAAATGTAATCCTAATTGGCTAGAGATTACACAAGACCTGCTTCCCTTTCAACAACCACACGATCGCCCTGATTTAACTACTGAGTTTTCCGTGCAAAATTGGAACAGCTTAAAACTGATTTACTTGATAAGCATGTCTTAGGTAAAGTCATTGCACGTGTTCATGTCATAGAGTTTCAAAAAAGTGGGTTGCCACACGCTCATATCTTGCTTATTCTTTCAAAAACTGATAAACTTTACACTCCCGATGATTACGATACTATGGTTAGAGCAGAAATTCCAAATGTACAACTAGAACCAGATTTGCACACATTAGTTACTAATCATATGATTCATCATCTATGCGGTAGTTTCAACCCCAATACCATATGCATGCGAGATGGAAAATGTAAGAAGGGATTTCCTAAACCCTTCGCTTCATCAACTTTACAAGGAACTAATTCACACCCCATTTATAGGCGACATGATATTCGAATACAGGATCAATCAACTTCTACAGCAATTGATAATCGTTGGGTCGTTCCGTATAACCTGTATTTACTTCTAAAATATGAATGTCATATAAAAATTGAAATTTTTTCCAATATTAAATCTATCAAATATCTATATAAATATGTTTACAAAGGATCAGTCGTGTTTCCGTAGGCGTATCTTCTTCATCAGAGACGATCGATGAAATTTCTGAATTTGTTAACGCCCGATGGATTTTTGCACCAGAGTCGCTATGGAGAATATTTAAGTTCCAACTTAGCAGCATGTTTCCATCTGTAATAGGCCTGCAAATACATCTACCTAACATGCAACAACTTTAATTTAATGCAAAAGAAACCTTACACTCTATTCTGACCGATCAACGTCGAACTAAAACTATGCTCCTAGAATTTTTCAACCACAATTTAGCGAATGAAGGGGGATGCCGGTACCTTTACCGCGAATTCCCTAAAAAGTATTGGTGGAACTATGAATATAAAGATTGGGTACGTAGACGTATTAACCGTAAAGTAATTTGTCGGCTTTACACCGTACAACCAATCGAAGGTGATCGCTACCACTTACGTTTGCTACTAACTCATATCCCAGGCCCAATTTCTTTCACAGACTTACTTACAGTCAACGGAACTGTTCACCATACATTTATAGAAGCAGCAGAATGTCGAGGACTACTAGAAAATGATAACAGTGTTAAGGACTGTTTAACTGAGACTTCAAACACCAATATGCCTACTGCTTTACGGCGACTATTTATTACCATTTTAGTATACTGTGAACCATGTGCTGTACGTGAATTGTGGGACAAATTTTGGCCCTCTCTCAATGAAGATTACCTAACTGCGTCTTCTACCACCATCCCAACTTCATACTTAATTGGTCAATGTCTCTCTGATATTAACAGCCTTCTAAAACAATATAATAGAACCATATTTGATTATGATTTACCACATAACTCCCTACGTTCACCTGAGCATCACAATGTATCCACACTTATTTTAGAAGAACAGTCCATTCAAATACTGTTACTAGATTTACAAGCCATACATAAGTTAACCCCTGAACAAAAGGAAGCGTTTGACGCGATAATGCTTTTCGCAAATTCAAAAAAGAGCTCTATTTATTTCATCAACGGTCCTGGCGGGACAGGAAAAACTTTTCTATATAAAGCAATTTCAGCTCAACCACGAGATCGAGGTGTTATTGCAATTGCAATTGCTACTTCCGGAATAGCTTCTATTGCATTGCCCGGTGGTAGAACCACACACTCACGATTTAAAATCCCAATTAACTTAGACTCTTCCTCCACATGCCATATTAGTAACAATCTGACACTGCAAAACGTTTATCTGCGGCAACCGTTCTCCTATGGGACGAAGCAACCATGGCTCACAGCCATGCGTTCGAGGCTTTTGACCGAACGTTACGAGACTTGATCGATTTGGATGTTTTGTTTGGTGGAAAAATTGTTATCTTAGACGGTGATTTTCGGCAGCTTTTACCTGTTGTTCTCGGAAGGACTAGAGCTCAAACAACTGACGCATGTATAGTTCGTTCATATTTGTGGTCGACTGTTAAAGTATTTCTTCTAACTCAAAATATAAGGGCCCGCGCTGACCAACCATACGTTGATTTTGTTCTGCGCATTGGAAACGGTACCGAACCCACCATAGAAGAAGACATGATTAAACTACCACAGGATTGTCATACCATGGGACGTCACAAGTTCGTTATACTCTTTGATACACGAAATCTTCCCCGTATTAAATGATAATTTTTCCAACACAGACTACATACTACAGCGAGCAATTTTATCACCAACAAATGAAACAGCGGATGAAATTAATAACATGATAATAAAAAATTTCCCCGGCGAAAGAACATGTTTATTACTCTTTCGATATAGTAGAAGACGACACGTTTGACTTATATCAGAGTGAGTTCTTGAACTCACTCAACCTAGGTGGTATGCCACCTCACAAATTAACTCTTAAAGAAGGATCGCCAATAATGTTACTCCGCAACATTGATCCATGAATTGCGCAATGTAATGGGATGAGACTACTCTGTCGTGCCTTCCATCCAAACCTTCTAGACGCTGAAATTTCTTTCAGTCAATTCCAAGGTACACAGGTGTTTATCCCACGTATACCATTAAAGCCTTCTGAAAGCATAAGCCTACCATTCACCCTTATCCGTAAACAATTCCCTGTTCGCCTGGCGTTCGCGTTAACGATTAACTAATCACAAGGACAAACCATCCCCCGTGTTGGAATTTATCTTCCCAATCACGTTTTCTCGCACGGCCAACTTTATGTCGCTTTAAGCCCAGGAATTTCAAGTAGCACGACAAAATTTTTGGTTCAGAATGGAAAGCTACATCGTAAAAAAGAAATGCCTACCCGAAACGTTGTTTACAAGGATGTTTTGTTCACATGCTCTCAAATTATGAACATCTCTTCCACACGACTTAACTAACCCACCTTCCTTCCTTCCCTACAGTTACTTTCCAACTCACACTTCCCACATCTTCCCATCCCCCTGCTTTACTTCTCCAATGACATAACAAAATACTCCAATTTCACAAACCTCTTACACCGTGTGCATTGCATTGCATATATTATCTCCTTCTCCTATAGTTCACGTACTAGGGTTGCATACGACACTGCCTCCACCACAACCTCCAGCACACTACCTGTTGTGCATATCAGCCTATGCATCTTCACAAAATTAGCAACCGATCACCTCATTTTTAAAATCATTAACTATCATGTGCGCATACTACATAATTAGCAAGTGCTCAACTACTGCTCTACTTTTTTAAACTTACTCTATTTCTTCTTCCTTTTCTCAATAACGAACCACTGCTGATTTACTTCGCCATCCACAACTGGGGTTCACGGTCTGAGCTTGATCAAGGAAGGTGGTTGCTCCACTCAATTATTTCGCGCCGGTGACCAGTTATGGAAGCCACACATTTATCATCCAACTAGAATGTCGTTGTACCACCCTACGTTTACCATTCTGCTCTCAACTCAACTGGCGGAAATAAAACATAAGTGCTGAAACTAGCAGACTGTAATTTTTTAATTATCCCACCGTACTCTTCTTCCACTACATTGTTTGACCGGCTTTTTGTTGCAGGAGTTAGTCAGCAGTCGTTGTACGTGAAAAGTTTGGTTAATTTAAAATACAAACAAATCAACAACATGTGCATTGCAACCTAACACTCGACCAACACTTCGGCTTTTACCAACAGCGCAACTTCTCATACACTTCATAGGATGCCACATGTTACACTGCATTCAACAAGAAAAATACTGTTTGGTACCCTCACAGAGGCCAGCGTGCGTAGTAATTACCGTTTACCAAGCACCGTTCCTTCCCTTTGACTACGCTGTCTGCGGACCCAAGCCCTACTGTGCCAACGCTTTCCTCCGCAGGTACAGTCTGCCTTCATTTATTACATCTTCATTTATGCATATATCGTTGCTGTAATGCATGCGTTACAACTACATTTGCTATCCTAACAAAACAGCTTTGCTATTCTCTCCTCACACCACTGTTGTATATTTATTTATCTTTTTCTATTCCTCTTTTACTGTCATAGTTTTGAACTTACAAATAAATTTTCATTTGATCCACCAACTTTGTTTTAAATTGATTCACTTTAGGTTTTCATAACTATAAACATGGGAAGATGCACTACAACCACTCACTGCAAAATCACCTCCATCTACATGGTATGCTTATGCGTTTGGACAGTATGCTTGCTTCATCAGCTGTTGACACCGATTAAGTCAACCATAATGCTTCACCGTTTTAAATTACATGAAGATGCCATTTGAGCTTAGATTATATAATGTTAATATTTATTTCCACATGCTGAATGATATGTAACATTTATTGTAGCTATATATGTTGCAGCTTAACAAATTTATGTACAAATTTCTGCTGCCGTGGTATATTTATTTCTCCTCCCACTTTCTACTGCATATAGCCGAATCATTTTTTTTCTCTACACTTCTGCTGGATGCCATGCTGTGAGCTCTATATGTACGCATTTTGCTCTGAATCCATGTTTACATTATCATGCTCTGTGCTCCGTTTCAGATATACGACTTCAACTTCCATACGGACACGAACGGCCAAATTACAGGCTGTTTAAAATTTAACCTATTACATTAATCAATTGCACGGTGTTGTTTGATTTTTCATTACCGTACTGTCGCATAGTCTCTTCATTCTGCCATTGTCAAATTCCTATTTTCTACAAAATATTCCTATTAACCAACATTCCTGCCATATACATGCATATTCAAATATTTCACACCAAACGCATTGTTCTGTCCACAAAGATAATCTTTAATTCACGTC
Source organism: Allium cepa (assembly GCA_030765085.1). Classification (NCBI taxonomy): domain Eukaryota; kingdom Viridiplantae; phylum Streptophyta; class Magnoliopsida; order Asparagales; family Amaryllidaceae; genus Allium; species Allium cepa. The sequence continues at coordinate 137,867,299 of CM060944.1, forward strand.
CTCAATGTACAGTTTGTACATTGACACTTTTTCATACTCACACCTATCAACTTATGCCTGCACTTGCTACATCAAATAAAAAACCAACGTACTCAATTACAAAGCAATTTTATAAACATAGCTACAGTGTAAAATATACGGCACATGTTTCCCATATTTCTATTACGTGTGAAACTGTCCTTCAACGAACGTGCAGAAAAGAAAATGAACATTACGGCATCAACAGATAGATGTACAACTTAATTTAACTGCAAAAATGAATGATCTCATACACTCACCTGAATTTACCACATCTCCCATACAATATATATTTATTATACGTTTTTTGCTAATACACTTCACATTGACAATGTCCAACTGTACTATTTCTGCAATTTTCTGACACCTTGCTAATTTTCACTAGTTAACATGCTTTCAAGAAAGTTCACTTCCACTGTACATGGTACCCATTCACACCCCTCTGCATATGGTCCACTGCACAGTTTGTATACACATTCAAACTTAATAAAATACTATTTTACAACAATTTTTTTTCACTGATTGCACGACGCATGCTATTCTACAGGATACTTTATTAAAGATGGACAGCTTTACTCTTCCTACACGTAAGTGTTACTGCATCATCTTGCTCTTTTTTCCACGCACAGTACTGCCACGCACATAAATACATGCAACGTCCTGTTCTACAGCAATTTTTCCCCTCATCATACGCCGGTTTCCATTTCCTATCCGCTTACGTGTTTCCCTCACATCCATTTCAACATAATCCCAATGACACCAACTTACCCCATTTGCCGCATTATACTGATTCAACTATTCCTGTAACTACCTTATTCCCTCCCATGTTCTCCTCCTCCACTTACTACCTCACATCCCCACCAACTTATAAACTCCTCAACGCCCTACACTTTTACTGCCTGCTTAATACAACCTCCTCCTTTAATGACAAAGGTAACTCCGTCCGCATTTTACAAATAAAGCTGTTCACTGTTATTGCACTATTTTTTTCCGTATTTCATTTCCTTCTAACTGACTAACGACTTCCTCCATTGCAGACCAAATGTTCAACATCCACTCAAGAGGGTACAGTAAACCTTTCCACAGAAAGGAATAAACGAAAATGCATCCGTTCAACAAAGCTTCTCCAAACTCTTCCTACTGAAATAGCCGCTTCTTCTGGTGCCTTACCTCCGCCTCCTGCTCAACAGCACGATTCAGACAATGGTACTAACCCAAAACGAATACAGCATCTTCAACCATACATAGCAACAACAAAGAGTGCCTAGAAAAAAATCGACTTGAAGGAAGCATTTGCATTTTCAGATCAACTACAAATCCCTACCGACCATCATCCCCATGCACCTTACCCAACAGACGGTAATTGGGATGATTTCTTCACTCTCGAAGTGGTACGCAACACATACTAACCTATACTTTAACACATATGCGTATTTTTGCATACGTATATCAATCATCTAACTTTCAACTCCTTTAACCTTCTCCTACAGATCGAAGAGTGTGATCGAGATGTTGAGCGCTATCTTGCAGAACGTTCGCAAAACTGATTACACTATGTATAATACAACAGTTAATCAATTCCATGTTATCCTGCATATTTTCTCCATCTGTACTTTGGCAATAAAATAACTTTTACAACTGTTGTGCCTTATACACTGTACTTATATACATAATTTGATTTCCATCTACACATTTCTCTAACTGTATGACTCCTTATTTTCTGTTGTACCTACACCAACAACTAATCTGCTACTACAACAACAAATTTTTTTCCCTACAACACAACACCATGAAGTGTATCTAAACAACACATTATCATACACAAAAAATAGCTTGCCCGATCTCCTCCTACTACGACAACCAACTAACATTTCGACTACTAATTTCAACCCCTCTGCATTCCTTCCTTCAAGATTACTACACTTTTGCTGCTACAACACAATTTCTAACCTCGCAAATATAAAATTCCCCCTCTATACTACCGAACCTGTCCTGCTGCCAACTTACTTTCGCACACACGCTTTTCGCGGTCACGTGTAGAGCACGTGCATGCATACTCGTGTATATATATATATATATTTGTGTGTATGTAATTTGTTACATATATATAATATAGTTTTATGTAATTATTTAATTAATTTACTATTAATATAAATAAATACCATTTTATACAAATTATGAATATCAAGAGTTAATGTTCACTTGAGGTTGCATTCAAATACATCTCCAACATACTCACAAAGCCGCTTCAATTGACATACATGCATACATAACATACACACACATATATAGAAATAGTGATAATAAAAGGAAATTTTAAACTAAATAAAATAGAAACAAAACATCACGAGGACACATGAAAACCGGACATCCCATCCCCTACAAATGCTCCCATAATTCATGCGACTATCAATAGTAAACACACCTATATACACATAGATACATGCACACTCTACAAGCTTATATACACACACACACACACACACAAATACATGCACACTCTACATGCTTATACACACACACACACTACCACACACACGATCACAGAACACCACACCCACCAAACTCTATCATGTATATATTCTCACACACCACACACTAAGACACACCCATTCAGACTGAAACAAGCACACGTACTCATATTCACCTTCACACACGCATAATCCAACACACAACAACACATGCACATAAACACAAACAAAGAAAATTAAAAATTCTGACGGTGTAAAGAACTTCGAGTAAAAAGATGCATAGCTAGGATACACTGCATGCACACACAATTATATGTTTATATACACTGCACATACACACTCAAGTACACCCTTTCCAACACATGAACACATCCCCATACTTCAACATACACAATAAGTATGATACACATGCACACGAAGCATCCAAGAACCGGTCGATAGTGATGTTTGCATTTGTTAGTGGCTTGTTAATGGAGATTACTCCTCATATCTCAATTGTTTGGATCCTAGTTTGATGAGCACGATTAATTCACTTATACATAGATCAAACCATTTAGATATATCATTAGTTATGAGATTATAACATAGAGGTGTGAGTAAACACTCACCTACAGATTGCATCTTCTCCTTCATCCTCCTTCTTATGGACGCATTCACCCCTAAAACCCATTGTTCCTTCCATATGGCGGCATGAATTAACGTCGGGGAGCACAACGGACATTGGCGAAACAGGCGATAATGGCGAAAGCGAAACAAATACAACCAAAAAAGATATTACGGCAACCGATCCAAATCAACCTATCACCGTGGTTAATGAGGAAGCTGACACGAGATGGATAGAGGTTAGATATAAAAACAAAAGCCCTAATCAAATAAGGGATCGACAGCAGTATCACAAAGAAACAAATTCGTTTGGTAACCCTCGAAAAGCTGCAGATCTAGTGGGACAGAGACCAAATACTTTGAATAAAGCTAAAAATCTAGTGGGATCCTCTGGCAAACCAGCAATTATGAAAGGAATGAAAACGTGGACCGATGTGATAGCAGGAAATACTCGAATTGAAAGTGGGGTCCAGAAATTTGTTTATAAGGAAGATGAGGAAGGATCTTATGCAGATCTGGACGACGAAGTTTTCAATGCAGCAAAAAGCATGTGGGGCACCTCAATATACATGTATGTTTCAAGTAAAAGGCCATACTATATTCACCTAAATGCATATATTAAGCGTGAATGGAAACCTACTGGAAAGTGGGATATCTTCCCTAGGGAAAACGGATTCTATTTAATTAAATTTGCAAACGAATCAGACTGCAAAAAAGTTTTAGATGGGGGACCATGGTTCATTGACAGTAAACTCATCTTTATTAAAAAATGGGAGCCTAATCTAAGACTTGAAAGGGATATGCTTGAATCACATCCAGTTTGGTTAAGATTGAAAAACCTAGATCTATCTTTATGGAATGCAAGAGGAATCAGCAAAATAGCTAGTTTGATTGGTAATCCTCTGGATATGGATGATTACACCAAACAAGTGAAAAGACTAAATTATGCCAGAGTGCTAGTAGAAATTAAAGCTAATGATAATATAATAAAACAAGTAAGAGCAAAAGACAGACAAAGCAATATATACATCCAGGAAATAGAATATGAACATATTCCGCCTATTTGTTTTAACTGCAAATGTTTTGGTCACAAACTGGAGCAGTGTGAAACTGTGTCACCTCCTATTACACAAGTTTGGAGACAAAAAATAACTATTGCCTAAACTGACCCGATACAACAAAAGGCGAAAAAATCAGATGACATACTTAACAAGCAAGCTACAATTGTGGATCAGGAGGATAATACTGAGGCAACGGAGGACCAAAATTCACCACTAAATAATGAGGAGGTAGATGAAGTCCAAAATCATAACTTAGAAGATACCCATGATAAGCATTCATCAACAACTGCAGAAGTAGAAAAAGAGATTAGCAATATAGAGCTTGATAACATGGAACCTGAATCTGAGCCAGAGGAGGAAAACATAAAACAATACACAAAATCCAATCAAAAATATGCAGATCAGTTTAAAAAACCAGAATGTAAAGATAAGGCGAGCTCAAGTCACGAGGTCTCTCCTAGGAAACTGAGGAGCCGACCTCCAATTTCTAGATGTACATAATAAGCTGGAACGTAAGAGGTCTAAACAATGACACTAGACGTTTAGACCTCTTAAACCTAAGGAGAAAATACTCTCCTTCTATTATAAGTATTTTGGAAAATAAATTTAATGAAAATAATCTCCAATATTTCACTGAATCTCTAGAACCTGAATGGGAATCTATACACAACAATGATGTAGGGGGGAAAGGTCGTATTCTCTTACTATGGAATAAAAATATATGGAGTGCTAATCTACTTGACAAGGATGATCAACAAATCACTGTAAATGCTACAAACTTAGGGGGTTTTAAAATCATTCTAAGCAGTATCTATGCAAGCAATTTAGCATCTCATCGTACCAAATTGTGGAAAACAATCACTAATATCAGTAACAATGTAAAAGATCCTTGGATAGTAATGGGTGACTTTAATGCAGTATTGAAAGCAAAGGAAAAGAAAGGATGGCTTACCATCAGAGTTTCCCAATTGGAGGAATTTAACAACTGTGTAATTGGAGCGGGATTATTAGAGCCTATACACTGTGGCCTGAAATACACATGGAGGAGTGGTGAATGCAAGAAAATTTCTTGTAAACCGGACAGAGCACTAGTGAATGTTGAATGTATTAATAAACCGTCAGACATTAATGTGAACATATTACCTCCTTCAACAAGCGATCACTGTCCCATTCTTATTAACTTAAAAGAAAAGAATATGCATCGAAAAGGAAAACCTTTCAGGTACTCAAATCATTGGCCAGAATTAGAAGGATACACATCAGCAATACACATTAATGAAATACCAAGGGAGGAAGGAACTGAATGTTATAAACTCGTGAAAATTCTTAAAGCAGCCAAGCATCAACTAAAGGAATGGAATAAAAGCAGACCTAAACAAGAAGACCACATCAACACTCTTCAGGAAAAATGTGATGATCTATTAAAATTAATTGACAATGGAGACTCAACAGATGATATATGGAGACAATACTACCAATCTCAAAATGATTTAAAAGAAGCTCTACACATAAAAGCCATTGAATTAAAACAGAAAGCTAAAGAAAAGTGGATAACTGAAGGAGATGAATGCACAAAATTCTTTTATACGAAAATGACAATTAGACATAACCTCAACAATATTCCTCATTTAATTTATCAAGATGGCAATAACTGTGTTAATACTTCAGCATTTGAAGAACAATCTATAAAATACTACAAAGATTTATTTAATGGGGAAGTTAATCACACAATACCAGAAGTTCATTGCAGACGGTTGGTTAATGCCAGAGGGAAAAGAATACTGTCCAGGAACATAGCTATGAAGGAGGTTTGGGAAGCTCTGAAATCCATTCACATAGACTCCAGTCCCGGTCCAGACGGGCTGGGGTCCAAATTCTTCATTTGCCATTGGGAAGCCCTGAAAGAAAACGTACTATCAGCAATGCAGGATATACTACAAAGTGGTAAATTCGTAAAAGAAATAAATCACACATTCATATGCCTGATTCCTAAGAAGGAAAATCCAACAAAGATAGAAGACTATCGTCCTATTACATGTTGTAATGTGATTTACAAAATTTTAAGTAAAATCCTGTGCAACAGAATGAAACTTATTTTACCTGACCTTATTTCAGAAAGTCAAAGTGCATTCATCAAAGGAAGAAGCATTTCCGAAAACTCATTGATGGCTCATGAATTGATTAGAAACTTCAACAAACCAGGTGCAGACAAATTCTGTCTAAAAGTAGATCTTCATAAAGCGTATGATAAAATAAATAGAGACTTTATCATTCGTATGCTAAGATCAATGGAATTCCCTCCAAAATTTGTGAATATAATAAAAGAATGTATAACCACTCCTACCTACTCAATATTGATCAATGGGATACCAAAAGGCTTCCTAGTATCCAACAGAGGAATAAGACAAGGCGATCCCCTCTCTCCCTATTTGTTTGCTATTGCCATGGAATATTTTTCGTTACAAATGGAGTTGGCAACACACAACAAATTACTTCAGCCAATATACAACATTCAGCCTATTGTGACCCACCTACTATATGCAGATGACTTGCTCATTCGTATAAAATCCTCCAATGCCTCGGCTAGATCAATCAAAGAAATTTTCTACAAGCTAGAGAGATATACAGGACTTAAACTGAACGAACAAAAAACTAAATGCTATTTCAACAAGACATGCAATAATAGAAATGAAATCCTGAATATCTTAATAGTGAAAGAAGGAGAACTTCCAGTTAAATACCTAGGTGTCCCTCTATCAACAAATAAAATAACTGATAGAGAATGTGCAGTACTGGTTTCCTCGATAAGAGAAAAATTGCAGGGGTGGAGTTCCAAACTTTTATCACTAGCAGGCAGAATAGAACTGGTACACACAGTTATTCATGCCAAAATCAATTTCTGGTTACAGGCATTCCAAATACCAGATGCCTCAATAAAAAAAAATTGAAAAAGTCTGTGCAGACTTCATTTGGAAAGGAGGCATGCATCAAATAAAGTTTGAGGATCTATGTAGACCCAAAGATGAGGGTGGAGTGGGGCTTAGACGAATTAAAGACATGAGAATGGTTTTCACATTAAAGCAAGCTTGGAGTATAATCAAAGGAAAAGGATTATGGGGAAATTGGATGAGAAGAAGATACATTAAAGACAATTTTTGGTGCATGGAGATAGACAATAATGCTTCAACAAACTGGAAAGCTATCATGCGACTAAGGAAAACACTAGCTCAATGTTGTGGCAAAGAAATAGCTAAGGGGCGAGAGACCAACCTGTGGAAGGACCCTTGGATAACAGACGCATCTTTGATAGACATTCTAGGGATCACTACTTACTCGGATTATGGATGCCCTGAAAAAACTGTATCAGACATAATTAAAAATAATGAATGGGACTGCTCGAGTTTACCACTAAATAGAGAAACCAAGGAGAAAATACAATACATGCCAATTTACAATGGGCGAGAAAGTGATATATGGATCTGGAAGCCTACGGGGGATAATTTCACTACTAAAACAGCTTGGGAAGAGATTCGACGTCATGATAATAAAGTTGATTGGAGCAAAATCATCTGGAACAAAGTAAATAACCCAAAAATGGCTTTCACAGCATACAAAGTGATTCAAAAATGCTTGCCTACTAAAGACAGACTTATGAAATGGGGAATTATTACAGAAAACAAATGTGAACTATGCGAACAGGAGGAAGAAACACATAATCACCTGTTCTTCAAATGCAAATTCTCGAACGAGGTATGGACAAAATGCAAAACAAAAGAAAACTTGCCTCAATAAGAAAGTACATTGGAGGAGGAAATACATTACCTGTTGCGGAGAGGAGATGGCGTAAACAGCAAATCCAAATTGGCCAGTGTTCCCATCACTGCGACAGTTTGGAATGTGTGGAAGGAGAGAAATCGCAGATTATATGAGAAAAAACAACGCAGTAGTGGGGAAATCAGCAAACTCATTAGATATGACATCCAATTAGTGAAGAAGAGAAACAAAAAGAATGAACCCACCTTGTCGGAATCAGATGAAGTTCAAACTACAGCAGAGGATCGGCAAAGTTCATTGGAAGAAAGCCCAAATACAAGCTATCAGCCGCTGATGAATGTCAAGAAGATGAGAACTGATAAATGTATAATTGGAAACTTAAGTAGTTGTAGTTATGCAAGACATATTTGTATTATTCCCATACGGCTTGTCGTAATGGGCTAAACCAAACTTGGGCTGTATATGCCCTTAATAAAATCTTACCCATTTTCAAAAAAGTAATAATAATATTTATAAGAGTGTAGAGTTTAGGAATTAAATAAATTTTCCTTCCCCAAAAAGCAAATGTTTGGGTTAGATTTATAAATGAAGTAGAAACATCATGAATTGAAAAATTCTTGAGATGGAATAATAAGGATATCGAAGTTTAGAGCTTGGGGGAGAAATTTGGGCTTGGGTTTGAGATATTGGGTTTTGGGCTTTAAGTTTAAATGAGTATACAAATTTATATGTATGTATCTCTCTCTTCTTCTTTTGATTTATAAACAATTTTATTCAAGCCCAATTCTAAAATCATTTCTTTCTCATAATTACTTTTAAATATTACAACTTTATTTATTTTTCAACGTTATAAAATTACATACATACATACATATATATATAACATACACACACATATATAGAAATAGTGATAGTAAAAGGAAAGTTTAAACTAAATAAAATGGAAATAAAACATCACGAGGACACATGAAAACCTGACACCTCATCACCTACAAATGCTCCCATAATTCATGCCACTATCAATAGTAAACATGCTTATATACACACAGATACATGCACACTCTACATGCTTGTATATATACACACATGCAAATACATGCACACTCTACATGCTTGTATATATACACACATACAAATACATGCACACTCTACATGCTTATATATATAGACACACACACACACAATTACATAACACCATACCCACCAAACTCTATCATGTATATATTCTCACACACCACACACTAAGACACACCCATCCAGACTGAAACAAGCACACGTACTCATATTTGCCTTCACACACGCATAATCCAGCACACAACAACACATGCACATAAACACAAACAAAGAAAAATAAAAATTCTGAAGGTGTAAAGAACTTCGAGTAAAAAGTTGCGTAGCTAGGATACACAGCATGCACACACAATTATATGTATATATACACTGCACATACACACTCAAGTACACCCTTTCCAGCACATGAATACATCCCGATACTACAACCTACACAATAAGTATGATACACATGCACACGAAGCATCCAAGAACCGGTCGATAGTGATGTTTGCATATGTTAGTGGCTTGTTAATGGAGATTACTCCTCATATCTCAATTGTTTGGATCCTAGTTTGATGAGTACGATTAATTCACTTATACATAGATCAAACCATCTAGATATATCATTAGTTATGAGATTATAACATAGAGGTGTGAGTAACCACTCACCTACAGATTGCATCTCCTCCTTCATCCTCCTTCTTATGGACGCACTCACCTCTAAAACCCATTATTCCTTCCATATGCCGGCATGAATTAACGTCGAGGAGCACGAAGTTGAGTCTGAGAATTTTATAAATTTATATTTATTAGAGTGTAGAGTTTAGGAATTAAATAAATTTTCCTTCCCCAAAAAGCAAATGTTTGGGTTAGATTTATAAATGAAGTAGAAACAACATGAATTGGAAAATTATGGAGATGGAATAATCAGGATATCGAAGTTTAGAGTTTGGGAGAGAAATTTGGGCTTGGGTTTGGGATATTGGGTTTTTGGGCTTTAAGTTTAAACAAATATATGAATTTATATGTATGTATCTCTTTCTTTCTTCTTTTGATTTATAAACAATTTTATTCAAGCCCAATTCTAAAATCATTTCTTTCTTATAGTTACTTTTAAATATTACAACTTTATTTATTTTTTACCGTTACAAAATTTTCTAGAATTTATTAAGTTTAAATACTCAAAATTTTATAATTTAAACCCAATATTAAATACCTTTCAAACCAATTAATTTCACAATTCTTAAAATAGTTAATTATTCTCTAACTATTTAATTTCATCACTACTACTTCATAATATTTTCTGATATTCTAAGATAACTTCAAACTATTTATTCTAAGTATTTATAAACTTACTAGAAAAATTAATCAAATGTTCATTATTAATTTCCCAAAAACCACGTTGTTATAGTTTTTCTCTTTAAATAAATAAATAATCTGCCCCTAATTAATTGAATTAATTTAAGAGAGAAAAACCAAGGTTTCCTTCTCTAAATTAAATTAAACAAGTAATTTTACTTGTACATGCACACAAGAGTATACACACAAGAGTATATTTGATATACTCTATTTATATAAATATCATATTTATTAAAATATAAATAATTAAAACTTCTTTTAGACAAATTTAAATAAAATAAGAATTTATTTAAATCAATTTTTTGGATTGGATCTAAAATCTTTTTAGACTTCATAGGCCTAATAAAAATTTAACTTGGAATTTTTTTGAAGTTCACTCATTTAACCTGCTTTCGATTGGCCTGGTTCCATCAATGATATTGGAGCCCTAATAGTTTTTATGGTCTAAATTTGCAATATTAGGGCCAAGTGGTTAAAGTCGACCCATTTGGTAAGGTGTCTCGAAAGGTAGTGTCGAAGGTTGGGATTAGATAACAAGTGCTCTGCCATATTTTGCTACTGGCCTGGCCTAAAAGATAAAGTTAGCCCAAAGGTTATTCCCAATATAATTTCCCAAATTGATTTTTGTCCTTGGGCTAATTTAAAAAAAAAATTAAAATTATATTTAAAATTTAAGTTTAAAATATAAAAGGGAAATTTTATACAAGTTATAAAATGCATTCAAAATTTTCAAAATTATCTAATTGATATGATTAATTGAATAAATAAAATAATTCACTAAAGTTAATTGATTAGAATATATATATTGACATATGTGCATAACTATAATTTCTGTAGTTATTTATTTATCTTACATTTTTTATGATAAATTAAATTGAAATTTTAAATTAATTAAAGTATTTCATTAAATAAAATTTATTATATAATATTAATTAGAAGTTATTTAATTAAAATTTTACCTGTATTGATTTGTATATATAAACGAACTATAAATGTTATAGTTAATTAACTGTCTTAAATAACTTAAGATGAGTAATGTAAAATTCTAGAAATTTTATATAAAATAAAATAAATTAATAAAATATGTTTTAATTAAGAAGAATTAAAAATAATTGAATAAGGTTAAATTAATAGTACACATGTGTATATTGTATAAATAAATTATATTATAAAAGAAAAAAAATAAGTTAACACTTATGTAACTATATGTGTATAAAATTAACTAGAATTGGAAGAAAATCCAGTTTAGATTTAAGAAAAAAGTACTTGCATATTATACGTATATCGTGATTTCAGATGTGTCCAACATTTGAATCACAAGGGTAATTCATAAGAAATGCATTGCTCCCAAAATTGATATCACTTAATTTATATTAAAGATTATGAATCTTTAATTTAAGTTATCCTCTGCCATTATATATTAATAGATTGCTTGCATACTCCTAGTTGTTGAGTTTCTTAAGCTAAAGATGTTATGTTTAGTACCATTAATATACCGACTGGATGGGATAAGATACATGCACATATTTGCTGAGTTTCCTTAAGGTACATGCATTACACTTAGGCCGTCGTGAAATGGTATATATGAGAGAATAATATCTTTCGATTTGTTGAATTTCCTTAAGGTCAAAATGAGATTGAACCAAAGACAATGGGTTAGGAGTTATATACAATACAATTGATAAGGCGTTATCCATTGCATGCAGGCCTATGATTTGTTGAGTTTTCTCAAAGTTAAAATCCCAGGCATGTGAGTCCTAACGCCTACTAAAGAAATTGAAAGATTTTATGTTTTTCTTAGGATTTTGGGAATCCTAAAAAATCTAGTAGAAGCCCTACTAGAAGATTGGAATGGTAAGATTTAACCTTTATAATATTGTAATAATATATGCTATGCAAATTAAAATAATATACTTAGATAAATTTATGCAACTATTGTAATTAGTAAAAAAAATTATCAGTTAAAATATACAAACGAACTGAACTATAATTGACATAGAAACATAAAATATGCTTAAATCTTTTGACATGTTGTCACTTCAAAACCCATGCATGAGCCCATTTACAAAACCACTTAAATATTCATGCCTCAATTTCTTAAGAGTTTATTTGTTTGATACTATGTATTATCTTTTATGAGTTTTGAACTCTTAAGCAATACAAGAATACGAATATTGATCCATATTTGATCACATATAAATGTTATATGGTGAATGGTTGTGGTTTGCAATGCACGAAACTTAGATGAAATTAGTTCGTTGGAAATAAACAAATAAACCATAATGCGAAATCCTTATTCAGTATGATTGATTACAATAAGGATCTCTTTGAATGGTTCGACCATTTTGAAAGGATAATGAATATACAAGAGTGAATGTAACTTAGGTGTCATTGGGATAAAGAGAGTGAATTGTCCCTCTACTTCATGAAGGGACATTAAAATGAGAATTGTATAAACTAATAACGGATATAGGCATGTCAATGGATACTTGAAATATTTGAAATTCGTCCACATCTGTATCCAAAAAGCGGATAAATATCCAATATTCGAAAACTATATATGGGTGCAGATATGAAGGTATCCGCATCAGAAAATTATTCGTTCGGCTTTTATCAAGATAATAGTTACTATTTTATGTATTTTAGTATAGTGATAGACATGTACTTTTTTATTAAGTTAATAGTATATATTATATGAATTTAATGCATATTAATTGCTCAAAACTATTTTTATTATCCTATTTGTTTATTTTCATACTTTTAGAATAGATGGGATTGAAAAAAATTATACTAAACCCAAATTTTATATTTATATTTCTCGATTTATCGATCGTTAGCGGATATGATAATTATCCAACATCTACCTGTATCCGCGGATGTGAATATCTAATATCTGAAAATGATTTTGGATGCGGATGCGGATATGGCACTATCTGTATCTGAAAGTATCCATTTATAGATCTAAATGGATACTTGATATGGAATGATAAATGTGATTTCTATTTCCATTACATTTTCATAAAGAAAATTTTTTTCTACAATTTTTTTTATAGTTTAAGATATTTGATTTAAAAACTCTAGATTGTAATTCGATTATCGTAAAAGAAGTAAATGGCCCATAATAAGTAGATAAATGGAGTTTCATATTTCATATGTTACTATAGTAATGGCGAAAACAGTGGGAATATGTCATATAATACTTATCAGTGGATGCATCAAGATACAAAATTAAATATTCCAAATATTTTTAGAAATTATAATTATATTCGATATAGATTGAAAATAAATATAGTTTTATTTTGCTATGAAACTTTTGAATATTCATTATAAAAAGAAATCTATTATAATAACGGTATTTGCTGCATTAGGTACATAACACATAAGTATCTAAAAAAGTTCAGTTACTTTGGAATTATGGACCAAGCCACGATTTTGAGAAATAATTCTTTAATTATATGATTATGAATCTATGGTACTAGTGCATTGTATCTAAAGCGATTTAGGAAAAAACCCATTTAATGGAAGTAACATAAGAGTTGGTGAACTCACAAAACAGATACATATAGATGTATGCTGTGGCGACCGAGATTTTCGATCCTCGGAAATTGACACTAATACATCCACTGTATTGCATCTCGAGAATTCATGTGTCGAAAAAAAGAGTTGTTAGGGGTAAAAAGAAAAAGATGACAGAATAGAATATTACACGATGGAATAACATATAATATATCAGTAGTCTTTATAGTAGAAAAACTTTTAAATACATATATAAAAGTCTATTCTAAAGCTCAACCTGGACGGTTATAAATACCTGTCCTTATAAATGCTGAAAAAGCAACAAACACAGCGGAAAAATAAACTACATCCATATGTTGATGAAGATCTCCATCTCTCCTCCGGAAACTGCAACATCCCTATTTTTTTGATAACATTATTCAGAAGATTTAATTAAATAAATTAAATAGAATAATGATGATAAGGTGATTAATATTTGATTAAACTACATAATAGGGCCGTGCTTATTAATAAGATAAATGGGCTTTAAATTGACCATTGATTAATTAAACTATACATGGGAATATTGGAAAACAGCCATTTATTTTACACGGCTATACCCTTTTGTGATTGTCCATTCACGTTTAATTTCCACTTTCATAAACGAAAATTCTAAACCTAAAACCAAAGCCGACCATTATCAAGGGAGAAAGGAAGAAATTTAGCAAAATCTAAAGATCTAAAAGCTAGCAAGGATTAATCAACCACAAATCCCAAAGTTCCTTATCAAATTTAAGGTAAATAATAATTCTTACCATCCCTTTTTGGTTTTATAGTCTTGTGATTTCATATTTGAATATTTATTTTATTTCCATGATATATTGGATGATGATATGCTCGAATTTATGGGTTGTTTGATTTAGACCATTAAATTATATGAAATCCATATGGTTTTAGGTCAAAAACATGGTTTATTGATTTTAAAATGCCGTGGATAATTTTTATGTTAAATGAAACATAATTTTGGAGATGGATTTTAAATTTCCATAATTTTCCAAGCTATGGAAATTTTATTATGAACTTTTGATTGAAAATATGATACGATTGGGTTAAATATTTGTTTTGTGAATTTTAGGAAGAAATTGGGTCTTAAATTCTAATATGTTTGATTACATGATTAAATCGAATTTGTGATTTTTTCGGATTTTTCCTAATTGATTTACTAGAGAAAATAAATTATTTTGAAAGAGGGGATTTTATGCAAATGTCGGTTTTGTTATATGGAAGACTTTAACGTTATAATCCTTTGATTATATCTGAATAAATTTGGAAATTTAATGGAAAAGTATTTGAAAAGTTTAGAGTAGCAAATGAAGAAGTTACAAGTGGCAGGATTAGTTATAAAGTAATTACCATTTTCGGATATATGACAACTTTTCAGAAAAAAGGAGGTTCACCAATTTCGTGAGAAATACCTTTCGACTCCTTTACCTCTGTTATCTTAGTTGAAACCATCAGTGTCGAAACCCATGAAGTCAGAACCAAGGCACATGGTATTAATGGAAATTAGTACGAAGTGTGTTGATAAACAAGCAAAAGGTAGGGTGTCGAAAGCTATGATTTCATCATAGTCGAAACCAAGGATTCAACTTTAAAAAGATTAATGCCTGCCTAGTTTTTGAAGAGGCTTTCGACCAAGTCGATATCCTATAGAGTCGAAACCTTAGCTTGTTTTCTAAAGCTAATTTCCTGCTTTGATTTACTTAAAATTTTCAACATATCGAAAGCTAGGCTTTCGAAAGGAATCTTACAAATAGCTTTCGAAGGGGTTTCTTTTTCTTCAAGTAAAAGCTTTCGAAAGGGGTTGGTTTCGACCTAATTGAAGTGTAGTCGCTACTCTACCTTTCGACCATGTTGTCATGTAATGCTTTCGAAAGGTTGCACTTGTTATTACCTTAAACCAGACCTTTTTCCTAATTGTTATCGAAAGGGATTGGTATTTCGAAGGAGAAAGAGTTGAAAGGGGGTTTCTAATCAGACCTTTGATGTTTTAAATTTAAAGTCTTTTGCTTTTGAACTAGATAGCTCTGACACCATCAACTTTTTCCAAATTTTAGTTTTTGTTGGTTTCAAGAAAGATACTTTTGTATACAACCAACTTGACCCAAATGATGTTTTAAGAGTAAAACCTAATGCTTTAAAAAAAGGGTATTTTATTTGTTTCGAAAATTTTGTTTTAAAGAATGTTTTCTTGATACCATCGAAAGGTCTTATTGGTTTCAAAAGGTATATACTTAGAAAGAGGATTTCTATGCTTTCGAAGGAGATCATCCAGGAGTTCCGAAAGTGATGTTTAAGGTTTCAAAACTAATAACCCATTCTCAATTTTTAAGGAAAAACCATGGCATAAATGAAGATTTTGAAAAAAATATTCACATTGTTATAACCAATAACTGAATTTAGGGGAAAGGGCAAAATAACAAGTTAGGTTGACCTAGTAGTGAATATAACTTAACAGATGTGAAAACTCTTAATTTAATGATATTGGCAGAGGCCAATAGGTTTACAGTAAGCCTATGAAAACTGTATGATATCGGCAGGGGCCAATAGGTTCATCGTCAACTCATGAAAACCATGATTTGATACTGGCAGGGGCTAGTAGGTTTTTAGTTAACCCATGAAAACTATATCCGGATTAAGATATTGTCAGTCAACCAATATGTTCCTATTTAGCCCATGAAAACTAGGATAAGAAATAAGATATTGGATTTACCAATAGGTTCTTAATGATCCCATGAAAACTAAGTAATTGGACAGATAGTCCTTAACATTTAACAGGTCAATAGTAAACCTAGAAACTATAATTGAGACAGATGGTCAGAATGAAAGGGGATGGGTAATCTAGAATTGATTTATTTGACTTGCATATCATCATAAAGTTTTGAAATGCTATGTTTTAAACGTAATGGATGCAGGAACATAGTATATGGTTTTATAAATGTTATAGAATATTAGTGAGGGGAAAACCTGTTCCGCTAAGCGGTGTGGTCTCACTAGCTATCTAAATGGTTTGAGATGGTAAATTTTTATTCATACCAGGCTTTATGTCTGACTCGAAGTTTTTTTTTTCACCTTAACCTCTCCGGTACTCAATTGATTTTGAGTAGGCTGAGAGTTAAGGTTTCCAAGTGTTCTTTTAGACGAATAAAGCTTCCAAGGACGTGTAGGAGGCAAGCTTGTTATTAGAGCTTTTATTTCTGTTGTGTGCTTTTTTAGTAAAGGAAAATTGTTTTCCTGCCTATCTATATACTCTGATCTACCAAGAGGGCATTTCCATATGTCACTCTTGGCATATTTTGTAATAATTATATGTTATATGAACGTGGTCTGCGAACTAGGATTATGTAATCAATTTGGAATATTTTGAAATGGAATGTGGAATTTGTTTGTTGTTTAATTTTGTTCTATATTCTTGTGTTTCTGTGTATCAATGTATCTAATGTCACCGTATTTGGTCACCAAGGATTAATAACTATGGATGACTGCAGCATCTGTAGCCGCCAGTTTTGGGGCTCCAAGTAGGGGGATGCTGCAGAAACTCCAGGCATCTTCAACTAATCCTGAAACTACTCAGATCTGACCCGAGTATTAAAAATATTTGAATCAGTCTGGCAAACCATCGTGAGAAATGAAAATGATAAATATATATGACATTGTCATAGATCGACATTGACGTCAAACAAAATCTTTGAAAAGAAGAGTGTCTCATAAGACCACGCCGCATATAACCACGGACGTGTTTTTGCCTTATGATAACTAAAACATTTTTATTAAATCATTTGATATTATTTCTAGTGACTTCCTTTGAAAACCCTTTCAAATAACATATTAATCATAGCCGAAATTGTTACATTAATTAAATTCCAGTATACAGGGTTCTACAATCAAAACCATAAAGGCATGTGTTGGAGAATGGATTTCCAACAATAACAAGGTAAGATACTACCTTTCGAGAGTACATCTCTAGAGGAATGTACTGAGGCACAACCCTACTGCCCTCTACCAACGTAGAATTGACCTACCTCTACCATAAATAGTACCGAATATATCATCAGCCAGGTTGTTCCCGACCTATCCATGACTATATCATACACCGCAAACCTGAAATATAGAGGGTAATCTAGAACGGCGATGAACATCTCCTAATGGGAACGATCCAATTAGCCCTGCCACATCTACTCCATTTTTGCCATAACCGATGTGTGAAGCTTGAGGTAATGTTTTACCTTTCTCAAAACAGCAAATCACACTTTGAATGCCACATTTCCATTTTCGATGATACACTAATTGGTTTCCATAAAAGTACAACCCCCGAGTTCATACGCCTCGGTGAAGGGACTTAAGTATAGGAGGGGTTACCTCCTACACCACCAAAAAAGATGCATGTTTGTAAAAACCAATGTACGTGGTCTTAGAAATGCAATATCAGGTATCTATCCATATAAGTTGTCCAAGAATAGGACAAATCAAAGGTACTCCTACTACATCCTATTTGGAAATCACCCTTAGGATTAGTTGCGAGTAGTCCTTGCATTGAAGATTTTTAAAATGAAAGTACTACTGCCACCATAGGTAGATAATATGGGAATCATTAGGTTGTGGCAAGCAGCCCTACATTATGAAGATCTTCATCTTCAAAATCATTGTCTTCTACATGTCTTCACTTTAGAACGTCTATATTGTTTCAAAGTTGTTTTCAGATAGGAATCACCTAAATTCGATCTCGGTCTCTTTGAACTAATTATCTATAAAAAGATGTGTATACAGAAATATTAAGCCTCTTTCATTGAATCAGCCTTTCTTCTTTTACTCAAAATTTTATTTAACTTTGAAGATATCTTTTTATCCAATAAAATATCTTTTAGATATGTATATATCTTTAAACCATTTTGTTTCAGGATATATAGAATTATTAAACCTCCTTTTAACTTTGGAAATACCAAATCATTTCCTTTTAATTACTTAGAAAAATATTTCCATATTCTACTATTAGTATAATTCCAATCTTAATGGAGATTCATTGTTCTAAAACATATCTTTTAATGGGTTAAAAGTAATGTTATTTAAGACATCGTTTACTATATACCCAAACCAATTAGTGCTGAGTAAAAACAATTCATAGATTATAGATAGATTATACTCGGTATTAATTTCCGTATTCAACCTGTATTATTCAATCGAATAATGGTGAAATCGCCTTTTAAATTCATGGTAATAGTACAAGTCCCCTCCTTGGAATTAATCTAGAGATTAACTAGAATGTTCTCTTTACCATCAAAATTCTATTTTAAATCTTGTTTAACCTTTTAGGAAAACTCCAATTCTCTTTTCTTTTATTTTAAGAAAATATGATCCGAGTATATCAAATTAACTATCCCCTCCATCAGGCTAGTCCGGATAGCTAGGGGGAGCAGGCAACTAGTTTTCGAAACTCCAGCCCGCATACTACATCTTTGTCACCAAAAGGCAGACATGTTATTTGATTGACTCTAAACCTTTTAAAATACTTATGCAATTATTTGAAAAAATCCCAAAAGATTCAGGAAGAAAAACCCAAGTTTAAAACGTTTATTCAAAAGTTGTCAATTTCCATTGTCAAATTGTTGGCGAATAGTTATTTTAAAGCTTTGTCGATCAAAACACCAATTTCATGATATATATGTCCATTTGTATAATTCAAATTCCTTTTAAAATATTTTAACATATTTATGGAATTTATTTCATATTCTTAAAGATTTAAAAACATCCATTTTAAAGAGTTGAAAACAATATTTTACGAACTGCCAAACCGCAACGATTTTGTAAACTTAACTTAGAGCTATCTCAAACTTTACTAAATGAAATTTTGATTTTTCTTTTTTATATGAACACCATACCCACCAAGTTCCGGAAAATTCTTATTTCAATAAATTCCGACTTATACTTCATTCTGCACATGATTTAACTTTTATGGTATGAAATCGCGAACTGACGAAACATGACGGCTTATTTTTCACCTTTTAGTCAAATTTCCCAAAACTTGTTTGAAACAATTTTAAATCAATTTATTGCCGTATTAAACTATATTAAACCAATTTTTCACTATTTTACTTTATTAAAATCTCATTTTTACTTTATTCTATATCTTTAATATTAGATTATTATAATATTCATTTTCCAACTTTTTTAATTTCAAATTCTTTTATAAAAAACCATATGATATTTCTATATAATTCTCCACCTTTAAAACTATTATTTTTCATAAATCAAACCATAGGTTTTATTTTTCTAAAATAATTTCAAAACTCCATTTTTCTAATTTCTTCCTTTAAAACAAATTCCAAATCTTTCCAAAAACATTTCCTTTTTAAGATTTGAATAGAGGCTTAACCTATTTTATATGGATATTATTTTGGTCATAAATTTTTCACAAGATTTTAATGGCTAATTCAAATAGCCATCACTTATCAACATACATGATTTTCAAATCATAAATCTAGTCCTACTTTATCATAACCAAGCTATTATATATTGATATAAGCAACCAGTATTCAACCAATCATCATCCAAACATATTAAAAAAAACCATATAAGCAATCATATCATCAATCATATATGTATTTTAGAATTAAAACAAGACAAGCTAAAAGTGTGTTCTCACTTTCATGTTATTTGACTCCAAGGGTTTTAATCGAAGAAACTATCCCTTTCTCCACATCGAAGCTTACGGAACTTACCTTGGACCTTAGTGATGCTTGGGCAAGCTTGTGTGGATATGGAAGGTTGGCTTTGAGATAGTGGTGGTGTGGACCGTGCACTTTAGTGAGTAAGTGTCTTCCTTTACCTATGGGGCATATCGATTTTAGGTGACCCTTTTTCTATTCCTTCGTTGCCACTAGGAAGGATTATTAAGTCATCATTTTCTCCCTAATTTTCTATTGGGGACTCTCCTTTAGAATAATTCCTACCATAATTGGAAGGCTTCTACGATAGACAATGAAATGATTAGAAACATACACTAAGGTTGTTAGCTTTTCCAACCTGAATCTAATATCATATTTTAACGAGTTTCCTACTAACTTAGCTTCTTAAATTATCATCTTTATGAAACAACTTTTAGTCAAACCGTGAAATTCTAATCACAAGATGTTCCTATACTAATTTATGTCTTTTAACCAACCCATGTAATAATTGAATATTATTATTTCCTTAACTACCAAACACTATACAAATAACTATATCATTAGAAAGATATTACTTTATATTCAAAATATAATCCAAGGTAAAATTATTTCATTTACGAAATTTCCAAAGCAAAAATCATTTTTATATAGCATTAACAAATACACGCTCATATATAATAGCTCAAATTCATTTATGGTGTCACTTACCCTATCTCTAATGAGTTGCTAATCCTGGGGTATTACTAACTCGATCTCTGATAAGACTTTACCCCTACCAGATTAAGGTGTTCGCTTAACCTAAGCTCTAATACCAAATATGACGACGGTTATTTTCAACCCTCAAAAATCGACACTAATACATCCACTGCATTGGGTGTCGAGCATTCAAGTGTCGAAAAAACTGATCACTGGGGGTAAAAATAAAATGAAGAAAAAAATAGAATCTCACATGAATGGAATAACATATATTATTTCAATAATCTTTACAGCGGAAAAACTTTTAAATACATATATCAGAGTCTATTCTAAACTTAGCCTGGACAGTTATAAATACATGTTCTTACAGAAGCATAAAAACAAATATAGTGGAAAGTAAACTACGTACATACGTTATTGAAGATCTCCAGCTCTCTCTGAAAAATTCAAGCGTCTTCTGCTAATCCTAAAACTACTCGGATCCGACCCAAGTATTTATAATACCCAGATCAGTTGGGCAAAGCAGCATGAGAAAAGAAAATCATAAATATATATGATAATGTCATAGATCAACTTTGATGTCAAACAAAACCTTTGAAAAGAAGGATATCTCATAAGATCACGCCACACATAAACACGGATGGATTTTTACCTTATGATAACTGAAATATTTTATCAAATCATTTGATATTATTTCTAGTGACCTTCTTTAAAGATCCTTTCAATATTAATCATTGTTGAAATTATTACATTAATTAAATTCCAACATACTAGGTTCTACAATCAAAACCATAAATGCATGTGTTAGAGAATGGATTTCCAACAATGACAAGGTAAGGGTCTACCTTCCGACAGTACATTTCTAAAGGAATGTACTGAGGCACAGCCCCACTGCTCTCTACCAACACAAAAACAACCTACCTCTACCATAGATAATACTGAATATATCATCACTCCGGTCGTTCCTGACCTATCCGTCGCCACGGCATACACAACAAACCCGAAATATAGATGGTAATCTAGAAAGGTGATGACCGTATCCTAACAGAAGCGACCCACTTAGCCATGTCGCATCTACCCTTTTTTTGCCATTACCGATGTGCGTGGCTTAAGGTATCGTTTACCTTTCACAGAAAAATCCTACTTTGAATGCCACATTGCCATTCCCAACAACACACTAATTATTTCCGTAAAAGTACAACCCCTAAGTTCATACACATCAGGGAACGATGTTAAGTATAAGTTGGGTTACCTACTACACCAACAAATAGATGTACATTTGTAAAAACTAATATACGTGGTCTTAAATATGCAATGTCAGATATTCATCCATATAATTTGTCTAGGAACATGACAAACCGAAGGTACTCCTGCTACATCCTATTTGAAATCACCTCTAGGATTAGGAGGGAGCAGTCCTTGCATTGAAGATTTTCAAAATGAAGGTATAACTGTCACCATATGTGTATATATTATGGGAATCACGAGGTTAGTGGTGAACAGCCCTATTATGAAGATCTCCATCTTCAAAATCATTTTTTTCTACGATTCTTCACTTTCGAATGCATATATTGGTTCGAAGTGGTTTTCAAATAGGAATCACCCAAATCCGATACATGTCTCCTGAACCAATTATCGATAGAAAGATGTGTATATGTGTGTACAAAAATGTTAAGCCTCTTTCGTTAAATTCTCTTTTCTTCTTTTACTCAAATGTTATTTAACTTTAAAATTATCTTTTTATCCTAAAATACATTTTAGAGATATATATCTTTAAACCATTTCTGTTTCGGGGTATACAGAATTAATATACCTATTTGAACTTTGGAAATACCAAATCATTTCTTTTTAATCGCTTAGAAAAATATTCTCATATTCTATTATTCGTATAAATCCAATTTAATGGGGATTACATATTTCTAAAACATATCTTTTAATGGGTTAAAAACAATGTTATTTAAGACATCGTTTATTGTATACCCAAACAAATTAGTACCGAGTAAAAAGGATTCATAGATTGTAGATTAATTATACTCAGTACTAATTTCCATATTCAACCTGTATCATCTGTCGGATAATGGTGAAATCACCTTTAAATTCACGTGGATAATACAAGTTCTCTCCTCGGAATTTAATATAGAGTTTAACTAGAATGTTCTCTTTACCATCAAAATCCTATTGAAACCTTGATTAACCATTTTGGAAAAACCAAATCTCTTTTAATTTATTTTAAGAAAATACTATCCAAGTAAACCAAATAACTATCCCCTTCGTCGGTCCTTCTGGATAGCTAAGGAGAGCAGGTAACTAGTTTCTCAAACTCTAATCTAAAGATTACCTCTCTGTCACCCATAAGGTGGTCGAGTTATTTGATTAACTCTAAACCTTTTAAGTACTTATGCAATTATTTGAAAAACATTTCCAAAAGATTCGGGAAGAAAAACCCAAATTTAAAACATTTATTCAAAAGTTGTCAAATTTTGTTGTTAAATTGCTAGTGAATGGTGATTTTAAAGCTTTATAGATCAAAACACCAATTTCATGATATATATATATATATATATATATGCCAATTTTTATAATTCAAATTCCTTTAAAAATATTTTAACATATTTATAAAATTTATTTCATATTTATAAAGGTTTAAAAACATCCATTTTAAAGAGTTGAAAATCATATTTTACGAATTGCCAAAACTGACGATTTTGAAAACTTGATTTTTCTTTTTTAGTTGAAAACCATACCCACCAGGATCCAAAAAATTCTTATTCAATAAATTTCGACTTTAATTTCATTCTGCACATTGATTTAACATTTTATGGCGCATGATCGCAAACTATCGAAACGCGACGACTTTGCCTTTTAGTCATTTTTCAAACCTTGTCCGAAACATTTTTAAATTATTTTAATACTGTATTAAACCATTTTTTCACTATTTTACTTTATTAAAATCTCACTCTCACTTTACTCCATATCTTTAATATTATATTATTATAATATTCAATTTCCATCATTTTTAAATTCCAAATTCTTTTGTATAAAACCATATGATATTCCTATATTATTTTCCATATTTAAAACTATTTTTTTTCCATAAATCGAATCATAGATTTTATTTTTACCAAATAATTACAAAACTCCATTTTTCTAATTTCTTCCTTTTAAAACAAATTCCAAATCTTTCCAAAAAAAATCCTTTTGGTTTATGATTTAAAGAGGGGCTTAACCTATCTTATACACATGTTATTTTGGTCATAAAATAGATAATTTTTCATAAGATTTTTATGGCTAATTCAAATAGCCATCACTACTCAACATATATGATTTCTAAATCATAAATCATTATAGTCCTACTTTATCATAACCAAGTTATTATATTCTTGATATAAGCAACCAGTATTCAATCAGTCATCATCCGAACATATTAAACTACCATATAAGAAATCATATTATCAATCATATATATATATATATATATATATATAT
This sequence comes from Allium cepa, assembly GCA_030765085.1. Taxonomy (NCBI): domain Eukaryota; kingdom Viridiplantae; phylum Streptophyta; class Magnoliopsida; order Asparagales; family Amaryllidaceae; genus Allium; species Allium cepa. The sequence goes on from CM060944.1 coordinate 137,892,037, forward strand.
TAGAAATAAAACAAACTAAGTTAAAAGTGTGTTCTCACTTTCATGCTACCCGACTCTAAGTGTTTTTAATCGACGAAACAATCCCTTTTGTCGCACCGAAGCTTATGGAACTTGCCCTCGGACCTTAGTGATGTTCGGCCAAGCTTGTGTGGAGGTGGAGGCTAGGCTTTGAGATGGTGGTTGTACGGGCCGTGCACTTTAGTGAGGAAGTGGTGGAGTTTGGCTAACTTTTTGAAGCGATTCGATATCGTATGTGTATGTAAATAATTTTAGCATAACGTCGGCGCGTTGTTGAAATATTTTTACTTTTTAAGAAGCCATTGAAGAGGAGCTATTAGAGAGCTCAAAAAGAAGAAGAAGAAGAAGAAGAAGAAGAGAAGTGAAGTGAATTTGTGAAGAAAGGAAGAGAATATGCATGCGTATTTATAGGGTAGAAATCCTTGTACATGAAATTACCAAAATACCCCCCCTCCCCCTTAACTTTTGTCCGAACACCTCCCAGTGTGCCTTCCATCACTTCTTACTGTAGGTGCATAAGGTGATTTGTCATTGATTGTAAGTTTGATTTTTGACTCTTACGGATAAATCTTTCATTTTTATACATATAAGTAAACTTTTGTATATACATATTTAGATATTTACAAACCCTTAATATGACTAATTGTGTACACATATATTATGTCTATATACAACAACTCACCCCGGAATAGGCCTAAATTTCGGCCCAAAAAAGGCCCTTCGAAACTTAAATCATTCTAAGGTAAGTTGTTGGTAGAACTAAGAAAGTATCAATATAGAGGGATAACTTAACTTTTAGAACTCACAGCGGATGGAACAAAATATAATAGCAAAGTGTTCAAAACCAAAAATTGTCATAATACAAAATTCCGTAAAACCGTAACATAATATCCATTACAACAATTGCCTGAATACATGGGTACACATAAAAGCAAGTAACAATAACAAATAATGCCGCAAGTCAAGCTTCTCCATCTTTAAGCATCGTCACCGCCATCACTCCATCCATAACCTGTGTTGTAGTGAGGAGGGAGTCAAAACAACAAGTATCTGGTGAATAAAAACCTTGAGTCTCACCTTTTCAGTATTTGGGTAGTATATTCAAAATAAGAATATGTCTACGAACATAAAACTAATAAAAGCCATTTAATACTTCTTTATAAGGAAAGGAGCCGGGTCCAATAACTTACTACCTTAAGACCTCGAAGCAGGCCCTTCGTCTTATGGCCCATACTCAGAATGACATCTCATATTAGTATGACTATTCGTATAAATTGGTAGCGAGATTAACTGGGCAAATTTCCTCTACAGAATTTAGGACCAACCTTATGTCATCACAAATATTTATCATAAGGATATTTCACATCAATTAAGGTGTACACAACTACTAGTAGCCTCAAAGTGAAGGGCAGATTTCCATCATATGACTCTATTGACCTCACATCCCTATGACTTATCCATAAATCAATTCCTCACCATATATATACACACGTACACAAACACACACACACTCTCATCTCACCATTTCATAAACAAGGCCTTATAAGAAATCTTTCTTATTACGACTTAAAATAATAACTAGGCTATATAAGAGTTTCCTCTTAATTTTGCCTCATAATCAATTGCCTTCCTAATAGACGAAATAAATATAACTAAATGTCTAATTAATCACGCCATATACGAAGTAATTATACGTTAATTACGTAAATAGAGATAAATAAATATTCGTGCCTAATATGTTCTAAACGCATGGATTTTACGCTCTAAACTAGCGTTAAATGTTCCCTAACCAAATATTATTACAAGTCCCTTTTCTTCAAATTCCTAAGATTTCATGAGATTCTAATATTCAAAACAGGGAACAAATATTTACAACCAAAACTGCAATAACAAACTTGTATATAAAATAGAAACTCAATTTATTACACCAATTCAAAGGAATATCTTAAACATTAAGAATTGCAATTTAAACCCCATAATCTACTTAACTCTACTTTTAAAAAGAAATAGACAAGAATATGTGGTGTAAACTACGAATATAATTTGTAATCTAAACCCCTTATTTTATTGACGAATAACAATTTGACACAAAGATGAAGGAGAAGTGGACTAGACTATGAAGTTATCAAAAATTGTATAAACAAAACAAATTCCATCAAATTAGTGTAAATAATTAGGAATCTCAACATAGAATTGACATATCAAAATTTAAAGGGATATTGGGGGATTTTATCTATCATATTTTCGAAATCCCAAAATCCCTAAGGCGTATTCAAATCCAAAAACAAATAGACTAAACAATTGCTGAAAAAAAATTAAGGTTTCCACTCATAGAATATAGCCTTAGCTTCGCCTTCCTTGGATTTGCATGCCTCACAATCTCTTCTAGAATCTCTCTCTTTTGATATATATACACACAATAGGGAAGAAGTGTATATTTATTAGATTCATAATAGTTGGAAGAGAATGAAATAAGAATAGGTTGGAGAAAGAAGAAACGGATAGAAAATAGATTGGATTCTTACCTGAATTCTCTACGGAGTTCTGAATCTAATTTGGAGAGCTAACAATGGCAGAGTTTCATTATTATTCCCCAAATATTTGTGGATAAAAGTGCAAGGTCTAGGGTTTAATTTAGTGGTTGGAAACTCACCAGAACCATTGAATAAGAATAGATTAAAAACATATAAATATGAAACATACAACTCATCAAAATAGACTCCACAACAAGAAAGTAGTCGACCCCTTGAGGTGCTAGGTCGACTTCTTCCCTTATTTTAGGAAGGTATTTATTTTATTTATCTTTACTTGATTATTTATTGATTTCATAACCTTATTAACTTTTAAAATTAATTGCTAATTTTTAACGTTACTCAACCCCCAAGTCTAATCACAATTAATTTCAAATTTCAAATTAGGGAATTAAGTATTTATTTGAATTCTGTTCAAATTACTTTAAATCTGAAAACTTCAAATGCTCATAACTTCTTCGTTCAAGCTCCTTTTTTAGCATATTATATATGAAAATCAATCAGAATTTCACCATGAATGCAACAGTATAGCTGTCGTGGTCAAATTTTGTAACGATGTTCAATTTTGGATGGTTTAAAACGACGATAAACCACACACATCAGACCCAAACTACTCAAAAGGGAAGATTGTTATGGCGTAAATAAGAAAAAGCAGAGAAAGAAAGGAAACAAGTACAAAATCTCACAGCGGAATGACAAAATATAAAAAACAAATAAATTGTTCATGAAGCTGTTTTCAAATAACATTGATTATGCTTTTATAATACATATCAGAGTTACATACAACAAGAATAAATAATAGATAAATGCAGTGGAACAACATGATGCAGTGGAATAAATATAATAAATAATAATAGTACAAAATTTTCGTCTTCATCCTCCAGAAAGCAGTCTTCGATAAACTGAAAAGCTCAAACTGACCCGAACGAATTAAAAAAACAAAACACTTGAGTCAGAACTAAAAGATCTTATGTAAGTTAAATAAACAGTAAATAAATACGAGTGTAACGGCGTCTGAGATATTTACGGAGTTTGACATCCCCTATCTAGTATCTAACGTGAGTGCAATAACTTAAAAGATGTTTGGGATTTCCATCTTCTAAGGATCCGTTAAACTATCTACTATGTAGTACAATACGCTATTATAATTGTCTCCAGTAAAGTAAAGTATTAAAATAGCATTAAGGAATTACCCATATCCCCCTTAACACATTTTATATATTCTCATAGTTTATACAGTACCATAAGCTCCTCCATGAGGTGGGCACTCCATAGGTATAGTACAAAACAAACTCATAGAAGGCACGATAGGGCATGTGAACTCGGCAGGCAATGCCAAGGTAGAATTCTACCAGTCGCACTCCTGGACTAGTGGTAACGCATAGCAGCTACTACCTCCCACCTCCGGACATACTCCCATAATCAAAATCAAGGGGTGGCCACCAAATCAATCACAAAGTCAAAATACAGTATCGAAGAAATTTGCCCGATAGAAGGAATGACTTCACTTAGCCTGGTATAGCTCCTATTTTAGTCACATCTAAGCTGACTCACGCAAGTCAGGTCAACTAAACACCTCATACAGAATCGCTCGCCAAACCATCCTACTTTATTTCTTGAATCTCCACATGTACACAGCTGTTAAAGTGATTTTCGGTATTGGTAGAGAGTATGACAATATCTGATCCCGGTCTCTTTAACAACCAAATGCTTAATTCACACCGGATGGTTCTTTTACATTTCAAAACTCAATTCACAATTTATCAAAATAACATTCTCAAAACCATAACCTTTTCGAAATCACGTTTACTTCTGAAATTATATCACATTTGAAATCATATCACTTTCGAATTCATATTTCCAAAATAGATTAAATCCTGATTTAAAATCATCATATTCCTCAAATATGTCATTTAAATCCCAACTAATGTTATAACATCTTTTGATCATATTCTCCTTAAAATCGAGGATTTAAATATAAAACTTCCACTTTACACAACCTGAAATTTAGAAAATAGTTTAGATAGTTTAAAAATAGTTTGAATGGTTTAAAAATAGCTTTTAAATGGTTAAAATACTTTATATATATATATATATATATATATATATATAAAATGGTCTTTAATAGTTTAAAATAGATTAAAATAGTTTAGGTGGGTTTAAGATAGTTTAGATTTAATTTAAAATATATTAAATAGATTAGGTAGTTGTAAAATAGATTAAATGGATTTAAAATATATTACATAAGTTAAATTAGATTAAAAAAGGTTAAAATAAGTTAATTAGGGTAAATAGATTAAAATTAATTAAAATAGATTAAATTGATTAAAAATAGTTTAAAATAGTTGAAATTAGAATTAAATTAGTTTAATAGTTTGAAAACCTTAAAATCAGGATTTTAAAATAATAAATCTTTAAATCGTTTATATTAAAATAATTAAGTTGGAATTTATATCAAAAGTAAACCATTTCTTCTATTTAAACAAATCTGGACCTTATCCTGATATCAAATCAAAACCCATTTTGAAATCATAAAATATTAATTTTTACGCTATTCAAATTTCAGTAGATTTCAGGGTTGAAATTTCAAACTTCTCAATAACTCAATTTCGATAAATTTCGTTTATACTTTAAAATTTTGATTTAAATCCCTTAAGTAATTCACTTAAAACAGTTCAGTTTATATCAATCCAATTATATTTCAAAATATCGTTTAACTATATTCGAAGTTTAAAGATTTAAAATTATTTAATTTAACCAATCCGGTGTCCATATATAATTTTCTACCCTATGATCAAGTGATACGGATATTTATCATTTCAATCTGCAATTATTTATATTTATGGATATATGTATATTTCAACCCGCAATCTCAAATTAATTACAAATCCATGAAATCGCCTGAGTCTATCATTTCGACTCATAACGATTCCTCCCTAATCTATCAGATCGTTCGAGTATATATCGTTTCAACACATAGGGAACTTGCAGTGTTATAACCGTATAGAGATATAATATCCACTAATCCAATATCAATAATCAAGTATCCATCACAATCATCATCCAAATCAATCAATAAACATCAATAGATAATTGATTAGCATTAACAAGTATATACTGGAGAATTAAAATTTAATATTGAATTAAACAACGATTAAATGCAATAAAAGCCATTTTTAACTGGAATGACAATTTAGACATACCAAACATCAACTAATCAATTTCTAATTACATCATAAATTTAATTTAACTAACGTAAGACAATTTAGTAGTTGTGAGTGGGTTAAAACACTCACTTTTGATTTGAAATCCAAAATATGACCCAAATTTGAATAGTCTCGGAATTCATCTAAATGATTACCAAAATGTCCAAAATTTCGATACGATCGCAGTGGAACAAACTGCGCACAACAGTGACCTCGTATGTAAAAAATATCATGTCAGAACGTTTGAAATCAAACTTAAATTAAATAAACACAAACAAACTATACCACGCCATGTCACCTGCATCATCACTTTCACGCTCATGCCCTAGCCTTAGATACGCGATCGAACCCCGTTCACCATCACGTTCGAACCTTTGACAAAAAAATTCCGCACCCTCGTCGAACTAGGGTACGATCCACGACCGCCATCGTCATGCCCTTGGCCAGGAGCACATACCAGTGCCAGCGCGACAAACTCCAGCCCCTTCTTCACCAATGCCATCGTTAACGTGCAAAGCCCATCGTGGCGAATCCAAACATGGTTGACATGAGATAGCCGCATGGATCTGGACCGCTCGACGACCTCTACCCATTGATCACCTCCTATCGATCCACGTTGAAGAACTGCCGTTAATCCAAGTTGTGGCCTATGAACGACCGAGAATACATCCACTATTTCTGGCCAAACTGTGATCTGAATCGAAAAAAATCATTGTAGAAAATTGCACTCGTCGAGAGCTTCAAATTGATATATAACATGATATAGTTTGAGTTTTAATTTTTTGATTTGATTTTGATTTGTAATTAAATCTAGAAATTTGGTTTTCTGCCATTTGAGAAGCATGAACTAATATATGGAGTTGTACGTACAATAATGAGGAATAAAAGGTTACTAGGGTTTGGATAGAACTATTTATTTTAAAAAAGCCCGATAAGAAAATATACATATATCGAATTGGTATGAACGACAATAGCGACCCGAAAAGCCCGTTTCGCTTCCGAAATGAAAATGGGTCATCCCATATGTCAAAATAGATGTTTTCGATATTTTTAAACTTAATGGGAAAAATTTCAAGTCCTAATTCCATCGTACGAAGAAGTTAGTTCAAAATCAGCTTATTTCAAATTGAATTCAACTAATTGAATTCTACGCGTTTCAAACTCGTACGATCAAACGACAAGTCTGATCGCGATGAAACTTGAAATCCTACAATAATTCACCGTTACGGATCCGATGAAAATGGTTTTGTCGAAATCCGAGATAGTGGCCAAAATGGCTATTTTCTCGTTAATTAAATATATTATTATTCAATTCATTAAATCACTTTTTTTTTAATTTCAAATTTACTAAATAATTTTTTTTTATCATTTTTGATTACTTAGTCATTTATAGTAATTTAAAACACATTTACATATCAATTTAGTGTTAACTATTACACAAATTCTAGTGTTCAGTTTCAATTGTAATTAAATCCAATTAATTATATTTTAACTCCAATAAATAGATTAATTTGATTTCAAATTTTTATTCCATCATTTATTGGGATAAATCTAACACTAATTTACATTTTATTACCTCAAAATTCTACAGTTATTACCTTAATTCACATTAACGTAACGTTTAATTACATTTAATGGAATTTATTTCTTATTTGATATCACCTAGTTAAACAAATAGGTAACAAATAACAATTGTCACGTTTTGCTTAATTTAATCACATTTATAAGTTGATTGTCCACACAGATATTATAATTATTTGCACAACACTAATTTTTATTCAATTACAATTTTTTAGGTACCATTTCATAAATTAATACAGCATTTAAATTATCAATTACTCTTTTAATCTAATTATCAATTAATACACACATTATTTCATCAATTAATATAACATTGAAATTTATTCCTTATTTTAAATTTATAATCAATTATAACTTGCAATTATTACAATTACTAGAGATAACATTCAAATAGCCATCTATTACATTAATTTACATTATCAAACTTCATTCTAGTTAGTTTTCCCATTCCTATATCATAAATTTTATTTCTTCCAACATTAAATTATATAATCTTATTAAATTAGCTATATTTTAATTATCATAAATTACAGGTCATTACACTCTCCCCTACTCAAAGCTTTTCGTCTCCGAAAAGGGAAAAGAAGGGATTACGAAATCAATATGTCTTATTCAAAATATTAAATTTATAACAATTAATTTACATAATTAAATAATAAATAAAATATTAATCTATAAACAATTAAACCCTTTTATATTAAAGTTAATAAAAGTTTGAAAAACATTTCACGAAAATTTTCTAAGTCCAAAATTCATAGAAAATTTCGGTAGAGTCTTCTTCGTACGGAGAGGTCTGACAAAATAATAATATTAATACTAACAATATTTATCATATATTTCAAAATAAAATATCACAAACCATGGAAAAACAACATAATATCACTATAAAACCATAATCTGAAAATGTATCTATTTATCGGGCAAACAACTTAATTTATGAAACCAAAAGCAGTAATTATTGATTCCATAACATTTATTTTCACTTATATAATCCAAAAAGGGTTAGAATTATGCAAAGAGAAATATTTATGTTGTTTCAATCAATAACAACAAATCAACACAACATTACAATAATTACTTACAAACAAATCATACAATCATCACATATAGTCAAAAATATCTATTTTACATCCATAGCAATCGACAATTGGTTTGTTCGGGTTTAGAAACCTCTAATCGTATAAAATGATATATAACTATGAAGTAAAACACAAACTCAATAGTCGTAGATAAAACTTTATAGATAATTTATAGATCTCTTATACAAAATAGAAGTATCCTTTCTCAACCAATCCATAAGCCAAATAAACAAAGAATTCAACACATTTTTTAAATTTATTCTATAATTCTTTTTTTCCCACATCATTTATTGTTCATTTTTTTCATATAATGTTTTCTTTAATTCACATTCGTTACTTACAAAATTTTAATTCTCATTCATTAATATAAGGCTTATTTTATTAATTTACATTCTTTACTTACATAAATTAGATCCATTTTAATTATTTGGATCATAAATGAATTTATTATTGAAGTATTGTATACATTTTATTTTAGTTTACTTCACATTTACTATTCATTTTGATTTCCCTTTTTATATAAATATTTATTTGTCAAACAACTCATACTTATAAAAGATTTTCACTTTTATTTCTTTCACATATAGTATCCACTTTTACTGTTTACTCTAATTATAATTGGCTTCAAATATTACCTAAGTTTATAATCATTTACTTATGGTATTCCTTCTTTTTATTAAATTATAACTGCTAGTATTATCAAATTATTAACTTAAGTTCATAACATTTTTTTATACACCTTATTCTTCACTTATAAGCATAATTCCAATGAACACTTCATTTCCTAAGTTTACTTGTATAACATTCTATTACTATAATGACTCATAATTTTAGATATTTGAAATTGGGATATTTAATTGATTTTAAATATTTAAAAGTCAATTTTTAACTTGAATTTCAAATATAACCATTTATTGGATAATTTAATTATCGAATTTAATTATTGAAAATTTGTTAAAAATCGAATCTTGAGTTTTAAGCTTGTTAAAAATAATTTAAAGGCTTATAAAATTTATATTTATAATAATGAAGATAATAAAAGTTTTAAATTTGAATTGAAAAGTGCTTTGTTCAGTTTTAAAAATATATCGTTTGAATTAACATTTAAAATAGCCTTCCAGGGTGTAGTCTCAGATTTTGACAAAACCAGTTTAATTGGATCCGTAATAGTGTATTATTATTGGATTTCAAATTTCGTAGCGTTTCGAGTTCTCGTTTGGTCGTACGGGATATGAACGAGCTGAAATTTAGATCGTAAATTTAGTATAATAATTAGGTCCAAAAAGCCAACTTCTCCATACGATCGAATTAGGCCTCAAAATCATTTCCATTGTGTTCGGTATACGGGGTATAATATCATAACACCTAGCGTGCCTGGATAGGAGTTTGAAATTATAAGCTGCCTTTGAAACAAAATATTTTGAATTTAATATAATATGTGTGTGTATATTATTTTCAATACTTCACATCATTGTACCATTCTCTTCACATCACTGTACCATTCCCTCTCCAAACACGTTAATGTCATGTCTTCCCTTCCCTTTTTGAAACACAAGGTCGAGCATCATGAAGATAAAAAGAAAAAATGAAAAGCATGAAAACTTCAAAAAATCTAGTTCTCCTTCTATACTTAACTAAAAATCATGAATCAAGTCTCTAAAATCTTGTTCTCACTCGCATAGGTATAAAATTTGTTGGGTGCGGCAGTGATTAGGGAGATCGACAGTGAGGACCGCATGGGTTTCTTTGCAAGATTTGGGTAATATGTGAGATTTTGGAGGTAATAGCTTAATTCGAAGGCGGTTTTGGTTATGGCGTGTCGAGCGACACTGGGTGGATGGGTTTGGTGAAGCTCGGTCGTGATTTTGGGTATGCGATATCGCACGGTCGGTAGCATGTCACGTTCTCTGGTGATGGGTGCAAGCTCGAGGAAGTGATACGGGAAGGTGCGGTTTTCGATGGGTAAATTGTTGGCGAGGTAGTTTCTTGGATTCGTCAATGGTGACGCCGTGTCAGTGGATGTGCACGCGTGCACGAATTTGAGGAGCTACAGGCAAAAAGAAATAAGAAAGGGAAGAAGAAGAAATGGGGAAGGAGAGTCTGAGCCGGGCTTTGTTTCTTTGGTTATGGTTTTAAAATTTTAAAATCAATCAATGTTTAGTTTAAATAAATTACCATCAACGTATAAAAATTTATATCTCTTGCATACGAGATCCGATTCGGACAATTCAAGAGGAGTTGGACCGTGATGTCGTCATCTACGCATAGGAAATGGTTTGGACGAGTTTGGAGCTTTTGAAATTTTTAGATAATTTCAAACGTGTTCTGATTCAACTAGAAATGGAACGCAAAAGCGACAAAAAATCAAAGTGAGTTAATCTCACTCAATTTTGGATTACCGTAAATTAAATTTGTAATAAATTAAGAAGGATTTTTAAATGTTAACTGGCTATAGTGAAATTGAAAGGTATACTTATTTGAGAAGTTAAGTTGGTTTTTAAAAGGAAGGATTTTCAATTATTAGCTGGGTAAAATTTAAAAGTATTTAAAGAATATTTCAGAAAAAATTAATTTATACTTAAATATTAGTTCAGCTACTAAGTCAATTTTTATTATAGAACTAATCAGTATATTATTTTCAAGGATGAACTATTCAATATTAATATTTTATATAATAGCTTTTATTTAAAAAGTAGTTTGCCTAGAGTTGATCTTGGGAAATTATTATAAAATTTCATAAGTATTATTTTGAAAATTATTAGACAAAGTTTTCGGGAAGTATTGGTATACTTGCATGACGAAATCGGAGACAGTGAGTGCCTGTAGTTAAGTCTTGGATTTCTCTAAGATAGAGACGCAACCATTGAGCTGTGAATCCATGGTTTGATACCACAATGGTACTTTCCATAATATTTTTAAAAGGGGATTTTCAAATATTTTTGAAAGAACAGTTTCGCGAATATACTAAATTCGATAAGATAAGTATATATTTCAGATAAAGAGATTTGATTTATTAAAATTAAATTAAAAAGAGATTTGGTGTTTTCAGTGGAAAAAGAAAATATTGGTAGAATGATTGTTTATTTGATAGTTAGATAACCGACCGTCAAATCTGGACCCAAAATATAACTTTGGAAGTATCTAGAAGAAACATGGAAATTATGTGGTATAGTTACCGTTCGAGGTGCTATACTGTATGAATAAGCTCGTTTCTTTCTTCTAGGGCGTATATAAGAAAATTCATCCACTAGTGGTTAGGAGGTGATCTCCGATCTTATTTCATCTGTTTATTTCCCGAAAGAACCAGGGTTGAGTTTGCCGGAAATATCAAACATTGTTTTCGAAGAGACCGAGATTGGATAAATTATCTGAAAACCTCTTTGATCCACCGAGTATGTTTTCAAAAGGAAAACAAAAGCATAGAGTCGAAGAAGGAGTAGTGAAGTGCAAGGGCTAATCGCTACTAATCCTAAGGATTATTCCAAAATGGATGTAGTAGGAGTAGTGCCTTCGATTTCGTTCAGACCCGAAACGGACTTGCATGGATGAATGCTATCAGTACATTGTCATTGGACGTCAATGAGCATTCTAGGTGAAAACTCATTTTAAGGGTAATCGTAGCCTCCAGCCTCATCAACCGGGAATGACTGAAAAGCAGGGGAGACGCGGCAAGGCTAAGTGGGTAGCACCTAATTAGGGCATGTTTATCACCTTTCTAGATACCCTCGGATATTATTACTATGATTCATGGAAGTAGCTCGGAAAATGGTGGGAATACCCAAGGTGATAGCATATTCGTTCTATCCAGGTTAGGAATAGTCCGGTCTTGTGTAGCAGGGGATCCCGACGTGGTCCTCTCGATACGATGTTCTAGACGTGTACTGTGACAGGTGATGCCTCGGTACCTAATCATTCGTATGGAATCCACTCTCCAATAAGTGTCGTACGATTTTGATTGTGCCCAACCATGCTGAAACGTGAGTTGCAAGCATTTCAGCTATTTGAGTAAGTATCTGTACTTAGACATTATTATAATATTAGATGATTTTGATATCAAACTTTTGGTTATTGTAAGGTAAAAGCCCGTCGTATTTATTTGTGGCGTGGTTTTACGAGATACCTTTGTTTTTTTAAAAGATTTTGATAACTTTAATAATTCGAATTGACTGTGCTTTTCCATACTGATTTTTCAGACTGACACGGGTGTTATTTTATTATATTGCTCAGGTGAGACCGAGTATTACAAATTCAGCATAGGACGCTATGGAGCTCAGGAGACGAGCTGAATGGCGAAGACGTATTACCCGTATCTGATTTATATTCCACTGTGTATTGTAGGCTCAGCTTTTGTGAAGACAAGTTATTATAACTATCTAGTATTGTGCTATTGATTTGTGTTGTACTCTAGTGATGTAATGCATAAATGCAGTTATAGTTCTTTATGTATAAAGATCAGTTGTTATCTATTATATATTGTACCACTGCAATTGTGAGATTCTATGTTGTTATTTCTATTTTCTTCTTCTACCTCTTTCTTCTTTTCCCTAACAATCTGGTATTTTCGGCATTCGATTGCTCGGCATGTAATACAGTGGACATATTGACGTGGACTTTTCGAAGGTCGAAAATCTGGGTCGTCACAATTACATATCCTTATTAAACATTTCAACTTTTAATATTTGGTAAATTATACATAGATATCTTTTAGAATGCACTAAAATGTTACACAAGTTTATCTTATTTATCTTAATCAACAATTGCTCAATAATTTCATCTTCAAATTTTCATTATTCTTAAATTTACAAGTTACCAATTTCAATTTCTTATATATCATTAATCACTTAACCAATGATTCTTATTTCCATTTTAAAATTTCCACTTATTAAAATAGTTAAGATTCCATTCAATTACAGTAACTAAAAGCTACTAATTATCAGAAAGTTTATGAATCAAATTCCGGGTTACATTTCAAATTATTCAAAATAATATATATATATATATATATATATGTGTGTGTATATGTATATATATATATCTGTATGTGTGTGTATACACATACCCATAACTTGTATATATCGAATCATATCTAAAAAATAAGATTTGTTATCAAAACAAATGTGCAACACAACTACTAGAATAGTCTTCCCACTTTGAAACTCGAAAAAGAACGTCGATGACACGTGCACTCATCACTGAAATTCCAGCGACAAAGTGGGGAATACAAAACTTATTTCCTTTAAAAAAAATTTAAAACATTTCTTTCAAATCGTATTGAAATATTTATATCTAAAATACTTTCAAATAATACTAATGTTATATTCCAAAATCTTTTGAAAGAAAATTCCAAAATCTCGGAACTTTAGTTCTTATATTTTCAATTTATATTCATCTTATCTGTAAATCTTGTTTCACTACCAACTATTCATGGAATTTCACTTCCTAACAAACAATTATATCACATCCAATTATTGCTTTTAAAATTATACTTTCATATACAAAATAAAATACTGGGCAAAATTATTTCATTTACCTATACATTAAAACAATATTGTGTCGGGTGGCCCTATTAAGTGTTTAGGAACCCTTATCGATGCCATAATGTCCCATGTACCAACTGGAATTTATAAATACAAAATAGAACAAATTAACACAATATAAAACCATCTATAACACTAACAAATATGTTGTCTCATACACACATACACACACTTAGTTACTCATTTTAGGGTATTACTTCCCTATTTCTATAGAGTTAGACCCCACAAAGTAAGGTTATCGCTAAACCAAAGCTCTAATACCAAATGTAACGACTTGCCATTTTGGACGGTTTAAATAGACGATAAACCACATACGTCAGACCCAAACCATTCAAAATGGCAGATTGTTACGGGTAAATAAGAAAAGACAGAGAAAGAAAGAAAACAAATATAGAATCTAGCAACGGAATGACAAAATATAATAATCCAATAAATAGTTCATGAAGTTGTTTACAAATAACACTGATTATTATTTTATTATACAGATCGGAGTTACATATAACAAGAATAAATAATAAATAAATGCAATGGAACAACGTGATGCAGTGGAATAAATATATTAAATAATAATAGTATAAAATCTTCGTCTTCATCCTCCAGAAAGCAGTCTTCGATAAACTAAAAAGCTCCGACTGACCCGAGCGATTTAAAAAGACAAAACACTCAAGTCAGAACTAAAAGATCTTATATAAATTAAACCAGCAGTAAATAAATATGAGTGTAGCAGCATCCGAGATGTTTACGGGGTTTGACATCCCCTATCCAGCAATAACTTAAAAGATGTTCGGGAATCCATCTCCTAAGAATCCGTTAAAATATCTACTATGTGGCACAATATGCTATTGAAATAGTGTCTACATTAAAGTAAAATATTAGAATAGCGTTAAGGTGTTATCCATAACCCCCTTAACACATTTTATATGTTCCCCTGGTCTATATAGTACCGTAAGCTCCTCCGTGAGGTTTACCCAAATGGCACTCCATAAGTATGGTACAAAAAAAACTCGTAGAAGGCGCGATATGGCATGTGAACACGACACTCGACGCAATGCCATGCTTGGACTCTGCCAATTGCACCCTCAGACTGGTGGTAACGCATAGCAGCTACAACCATCCACCTCGAGACAAACTCCCATAATCAAAATCGAGGGGTGGCCACCAAATCAATCACAAAGTCAAAATATAGTATCAAAGAAATGTGCCCGATAGAAGGAATGACCTCACTTGGCCCGGTATAGCTCCTGTTTTAGTCATATCTATGCTGACTCATGAGAGTTAGGGTCACGTAAATACCTCATACAGAACCGCTCACCAAACCATCCCACATCATTTCTGGTATCTCCACTACGTACATAGCTGTTAAAGTGGTTTTTGGTATTGGCAGAAAGTAGGACAATATCCAATCTCGATCTCTTTAACAACCAAATGCTTATTTCACACCGGATAGTTCTTTTACATTTCAAAAGTCAATTCACAATTTATCAAAATATCATATTCTCAAAACCATATCATTTTCGTAATCACGTTTACTTCCAAAAGTATATCACATTTGAAATCATATCACATCCAAATTCATATTTCCAAAATAGACTAAATCCTTATTTAAAATCATCATATTCCTCAAATATGTCATTTAAATCCCAACTAATGTTATAACATCTTTTAATCGTATTCTCCTTAAAATCGAGGATTTAAATATAAAACTTCCACTTTACACAACCTGAATTTAGAAAATAGTTTAGATAGTTTAAAAATAGTTTGAATGGTTTAAAAATAGATTTTAAATGGTTAAAATACTTTTATATATATTTTAAATGGTTTTTAATAGTTTAAAATAGATTATAATAGTTTAGGTGGGTTTAAGATAGTTTATATTTAATTTAAAATATATTAAATAGATTTAAAATAGATTAAGTAGTTTTAAAATAGATTAAATAGATTTAAAATAGATTACATAAGTTAAATTAGATTAAAATGGGTTAAAATAAGTTAAATTAGGCTAAATAGATTAAAATTAATTAAAATAGTTTAAATTGATTTAAAATAGTTGAAATTAGATTTAAATTAGTTTAATAGTTTGAAAACCTTAAAATTAGAATTTTAAAATAATAAATCTTTAAATAATTTATATTAAAATAATTAAGTTGGAATTAAAATCAAAATTACACCATTTCTTCGATTTCAACAAATCTGGACCTTATCCCGATGTCAAATCAAAACCCATTTTCAAATCTTAAAATATCAATTTTTAAGCTATTCAAATTTTAGTAGATTTCAATGTTGCAATTTCAAACTTCTCAATAACTCAATTTCGATAAATTTCGTTTATACTTCAAAATTCAACGTTAAAATTTTAATTTAAATCCTTTAAGTAATTCGCTTCAAACAATTCAATTTATATCAATCCAATTCTATATCAAATTATCGTTTAACTAGATTCAAAGTTTAAAGATTTAAGATCATTTAGTTTAAGCAATTCGATGTCCGTATATAATTTTCTACCCTATGGTCAAGTGATACGGATATTTATCATTTGTCCGCAACTATTTATATTTACGGATATATATCATTTCAACCCACAGTCTCGAATTAAATACAAATCCACGAAATTGCCCGAGTCTATCATTTCAACTCGTAATGATTTCTTCCTAATCTATCAGATCGTCCGGGTATGTATCGTTTCAACCCATAGGAAACTTGCAGAGTCATAACCATATAGAGATATAACATCCACTCATCCAATATCAACAATCAAACATCCATCATAATCATCATCCAAATCAATCAATAAACATCAATAGATAACCGATTATCATTAACAAATATAAACTGGAAAATTAAAATTTAATATTAAATTGAATAACGATTAAGTGCAATAAAAGCCATATTTAACTGGAATGACAATTTAAACATACCAACATCAACCAACCAATTTCTAATTACGTCATAAGTTTAATTTAACTAACATAAGTTAATTTAGTAGTTGTGAGTGGGTTAAAACACTCACTTTTGATTTCAAATCGATTTGAAATCCAAAATGGAGCCCAAATATGAACATTCTTAGAATTAGTCCAAACTAGCGCCAAAATGTCCGGAATTACAATACGATCGCAATGGAACAAACCACGTGAAAATCCAACCACGTATGTAAAAGATATCGATGTCATAATGTTTAAAATCAAATTTAAATTAGATAAACACAAACAAACTATACCATGCCACATCAACTGCATCATCACTTTCACGCTCGTGCCCTAGCCTTAGATACACGATCGAACCCTGGTCGCCATCACGTTCGAACAGTGGACCAATTTTTTCCACGCCCTCATCGAACTAGGGTACGATCCACGACTGCCATCGTCATGCCCTTGGCTAGGCGCACCTACCAGTGCCAATGCGAGAAACTTTGGTCCCCTCCTTCACCACCGCCGCTGTTAACATCCAAATATCCATCGTCATGCCCTTGGCTAGGCGCACCTACCTTCGATCGATTCATCGTTGAAGATCCGCCGTTAATTGAAGTTGTGGCCTATGAACGTCTGAGAATACATCCCCTATTTTTGGCCAAACTATGATCTGAATCGAAAAATAAATCATTGCAGAAGATTGCGCTCGTTGAGCGTTGTGACTTTCCTATTGATTAGAAAAGCATAAATTTTAATAAATTCCACAAACGCATAAGCATGTAGCATGCAGGTCGAACACAGTGAATTGTGGATGAATAAGGACTGTTTTGAGCTATAGCAATGATTTGGTCTTGTGTGTGGTAATGGGGTAGTCCTTCTCCTTCTTGAGGAGTTTGGGCATCTATAGGAAGATGTGATGGGTCAATGGCATGTACTCCTCTATTTGGAGTATGAATTGGAACACGAATTGTTTCCCATTGCACAACTTTTTCCGAATATTCTTCTAAAAATTCTCAACTTCTTCGTCTGTTTTTGCCACAAATTCTCCTGTGCATAATGATTCGATTTAGGCACTTGTTTGATAGTTAAGCCCTTCATAAACGATCTGGAACAAAACATGTTTGGGGATTGCATGATGTGGGCAACTATATAACAATTGCTTGAACCTTTCAAAATATTCTAAAAAGGTTTCTCCTTCGTTCTAAGATAATTGATTGATTTCAGTTTTAATTTTAAGAGTTTTGTACAAAGGAAAAAACTTTTTAAAAAATATAGTAAAGAAATCATCCCAACTTGTAATTGTGTTTTTAGGAAGAGAATTAAGTCATCTTTTTGCACTTTCTAGAAGCGTGAATGAAACAAGTCTTAGCTTGATGGATTCATTAGAAAGTTGTTGCATTTTAGTTGTAGAAGCGTATAACTCAAATTCAATAAGAAATTCACACATTTTTAGACCCAGTGAATTTTGGTACCACTTGGATAAAAGAATGTTTTTGCCCAAAATTATTTCCTTCGGCACGTGGAAATGAAATAACCAAAGGTTGAACGATCCTAGTTGGATAGCATCAGTCTCTAAGGGATAATGGTCAGTTCTCATGAAATCCATTATTTCCCACATGTGATTTAGGTGATGATTTTGGTGAAATGTGACGTGAACTATGATTGCTCATATTCGTTTGATTTGAAATTTCCCTTGATTTGTTTAATGAGATATTTTGGCTTTCCAAATGGTTAAAATTATTTCTTGACCAAACGTGCATAAACAAATCAAGGTGTAATAGCTAAAAGTAAATTCAAACAATTTTTAGTTGGGTACCTGTAGAGTAGAAAATTACTTACAAAGGGGTATGACAGTCTGTCCAGTGCAACTGAGTAGTGCTAGCGAGTCAAACTCCACAGTTTGCAATTGCTCGATCCCAAGATCCTTATTGTTGAATGGATGAAATTTACTTAGCTGGAGCTATCTGTGTTGAAATTAACGTTTGCTACTTGAGTTGAAGTTTTTTCCGTGCAGCTCTTTTCATGCTATATGTACACTTGAACGTGGCGGCTCGTAAAAGGCACAAACTAAAAACTAAGCTGCTACAAAAAAATGTGTTGACGAAACTGATGTGTTGAATGCAAAAATAGAGCCAAAAAACAAAATGTAGTGCAGTTAAAAAAAATGAAAACCACAGAAAAAATTGACCCCTTTTTTTATAAAAAATTAAAAATATAAATAGATAAATTAAGTAACAGCAGTCGCTAAATATGAAACCAGTGCACTTAATTAAACATGAAACTTACGTGTGAACTAAAAACAAGCTACGTGAGTTATAGAAAAATGAAACTTACATGTGAACTAAAAAATATAAAAAAATGCAAGCTATGTGAGTGAGTTATGGGAGAAACGCAAGCTACTGGCAGAAGATGGTTATGTGAGTATGAGAATGGAAATGCGAATAAGAGCTGAATTAATGCAAGTATGAAAACTAAGCTAATGTATGAAATATGTATCATTGAGATGGTTACATGAAAAATGAAATTTGTGATACGTGATGGAATGGCAGCAGAACAAAATGGATACGTGGTAATAACGCCAGCAGCAAGTGATAGAAAACGTGAAAGCAACACGAAAGCACATTTAACGTGCAAAATGAACAGAAAAGATTAAGTGCAAACTATAATGTGAGAAACTAAACAAAACTAACCTGAGCTGCGTATGTGAAACAGAAACCAACTAAATAAAATGCAACTAACTGACATGCAAAATAAAACGTGAAAGATAAATGAAACAACGAAAGAAAGGAATTGAAACAGCGAAAATATGCAGCAAACGAAAAATTACTTTGGTGAAAAAATTGAAAAACGCTACTTTGGTGAAAGGAATTGAAAAAGGGGAAAAAAAACTTTTTTTAAAAAAAACTAATGTAAAAAAAAGAAAATTAAATTAACACGAATAGACTTAAAAAATAGAAAAATCAAAAAATTCAAAATAATTATTCCCTGACAACGGCACCAAAAACTTGTTGCGACTTTTCTATTGATTAGAAAAGCACAAATTTAAATAAATTCTGCAAGCGCACAGGCATGTAGTATGTAGGTCAAACACAGGGAATTCGATGGTGGTTCTTGAATAGGAAATAAAAACAATAATATACTCCAAATCGATTTTGAATCTAATCAAAGTTGCAATCAAAATATAAAATTATAGAAATCAGAGCAGAAACTAAAAGTGCTTAAAAGAGAATAACAAAGCAAACAAATAAAATAAAATAAACTGAGTTTATTAACTAACTGGAAAGGGTGCGGGAAATAACTAAGAACAAGGATAAATAAATTGCTAAATCTAATTAACAATCCTACGTATTATGTTCGAAAATAAAAACAGTGCTGAAATTTAAAACCAAACAATAAGAAGAGTGATGGGGTAAGAGATGATTCTTAAAGTGCTATATTCCTCCGGTATATATAGGCTCCTAAATGAATTATATTTGCCACTTTCATAGAGGTCCTTCTGGAACAACTAGCCCATTGTAATATTTGAATTCTTGATTTGAATACGTAGCCTTGTTTGAATGGTCCAAAGATGAGAAAATGCAGCCAATATTTAGAATATAGCAAATACTAAATCAAAGCATGCACATGCTATGCCACGTCATTGATTGAAAAAAAAATGTTGAACATTGGTTAGTCCACATTTGCTTGAATTAATTATATTTGGTCCATGCTTTGAATTGTACACGTGACTTGCTTTATTGAATTGGAAATGGGGGTAAATTGAGATACATATGATATGTTTTCCACGTTGCTTGCACCCATATGCTGAGTTGAAAACGTGAACTGACTCGTTACACATAAATTGACGTGTGACATTGCTTTGATTTATTTGGTGCTCAAAATGTTGCACTTCATGCTGCTTGTCTTTTGAACCTAAGGACGCCAAAACCGATTAATTTCAACGTTGCATTTCGGGATCTATAACCTGTATACACCACAACAAAATACCCGTATAATACCGTTTTATTAAAATAAAAATACATGAAACAAATAATTTTAAATGCAGAAAAATATGTTCATCATTGAGAGCTTCAAATCAATATATAATATGATATAATTAAGGAATTTTAATTTTTCGATTTGATTTCGATTTGCAATTGAATCTAGAAATTTGGATTTCTACCATTTGAGTAGGAGGAACAGATAGATCGAGTTGTATGTACAGTAATAAGGAATAAAAGGCTACTAGGGTTTGGATTGAACTATTTATTTTAACAAAGCCCGATAAGAAAATAAACATATATCGAATTGGTATGAACAACAATAGCGACCTGAAAAGCCCGTTTCGCTTCCGAAACGAAAGTGGGTCATCCCATATATCAAAATAGATGTTTTCGATATTTTTAAACTCAATCGAAAAGGTTTTAAGTCCTAATTCCATCGTATGGAGAAGTTAGTTTAAAATCATCTTATTTCAAATTGAATTCAATTAAATTGATTTCTATGCATTTCAAGCTCGTACGATCAAAGAACAAGTTTGATCGCGACGAAACCTGAAATCCTACAATTATTCACCATTACAGATCCGATGAAACTGGTTTTGTCGAAATTCAAGATAGTGGCCAAAATGTCTATTTTCTCGTTAATTAAATATATTATTGTTAAATTCATTAAATCACTTTTTTTAATTTCAAATTTAATAAATTACAATTTTTATCATTTTTGACTACTTAGTCATTTATAATAATTTAAAACATATTCATATATTAATTCAGTGTTAACTATTACACAAATTTCAGTGTTCAGTTTCAACTGCAATTAAATCCAATTAATTATGTTTTAATCCAATAAATTGATTAATTTGATTTCAATCTTTTATTGTAAAATGGGTAAAATTAACAATAATTTACATTTTATTGCCTCAATATTCTACAGTTATTGCCTTAATTCACATTAACGTAACATATAATTATATTTAATGCAATTTATTTCTAATTTGATTTCGCCAAGTTAAACAAATAGGTAACAAATAACAATTGTCACCTTTTGCTAAATTTAATTACATTTATCAGTTGATTGTTCACACAAATGTTATAACTACTTGCACAACACAAATTTTTATTCAATTACAATTTTTTTACATACTATTTCATAAATTAATAGAACATTTAAATTATTAATTTGTAATGACCCGGATTTTTTTTGAACGATTAATTTGAGATATTTAAATGGATTTAAATATTTGATTTGGATTATGAATTGATTTTGAATATGGAAAGTATGGTTTTCATTTATAAAGTAAATTCAGGATCTAAGATATAATGATTTATTGGAAAATTCGACTTTTGAATTTTATAATTGGTAATTGGGTAAAATATAAAATATGGGGTTATAAGCTTGTCAAAAATATTTCAAAGGCTTATAAAATTTATATTGATAATACTGGAAGTAATAGATGGGGTAAAATTGAATTTAATAGTAGTTTGTTCAATTTTAAAAAATACATCATTTAAATTGATGTTCAAAAATAGCCTTCCGAGGCACAGTCTCGGATTTCGACGAAACTAGTTTCATTGGATCCGTAATATTGTATTATTATTAGGTTTAAATTTTCGTAGTATTTCGAGTTGTTGTGTGAGCGTACGATATGTAAACACGTTGAAATTTATATCGAAATCTAATATTGAATAACTGGGTCCAAAAAGCTATCTTCTCCATACAATTGAATTAGGGCTTGAAACCTTTTCCATTGCATTTGGAATAGGGGTATAACATTGTAACGACCTGAAATTTTCGAACCCGAAAATTCCAGATAGTTATGAAAAAGAAGAAAGAGATAGAAGAAGAAGAAGATCAGAAACACCAACATCTCACATTCGCAGTGAATAAAATGTAATAATAAATAATAACAGTTTACAAAAGAATATTATATCTGTCGATTTCATTTTAATACATCATAGCTACACATATACTCAAACACTGGACATATACAATTACCATGCCTCAGATATACATTAATATAATACAGCGGAAATACTCTATATGTTTCTGCCATCCAGCTCGACTCCTGAGCTCCAGAACGTCCTTACTTGAAAATATGTAATACTCGGTCTGACTCGAGCATTACACCAAAGTAACACCCGGGTCAGGTTGGAAACCAGCGTGAGTAAACCCAACTAATATGGAATATCCAAGCAAACAAATTATATAACCCGGGGTAACTCAAATCAAATCACAAAGCCACAATTTATTATAGACATCATTTATTTCACATATAAGTTTTCTAAATACCAAGATTTTGATTTAAAATGATCCAATTCCTTTTAACCACCCCACTCCAGCATATAGATTTCTCATATCAACCTATAAAAATTCGAAGTGGTTTGGGTATTTCCTAACACCCGAACCCGGTCTCTTCGAGTCTCATGTCATCCTAATCCAAGTTATCCAAATGAACATACACGCCATTTCATATCAGAGATATCAACTCATTCAAAGCATTCAATACCATTCCATCCATAAGCAAAGCTTAATCACATACAAATTTAATTTAATTAACCCTGATTGAATTACTAATCTCAATCACATAGATTTCTTTATTTAACATTAATTAATTTCAAATAAATTCATCAATCATCCCTTTATTATTCATCTTAATTAATCACCCTAGATTAATTACCCTTCGATTACATTCAAGTAATTAACTTTAATTAATTTCACGATATTAATTCTTCTTAACCAAAATCAATAAGTAATCTTAATTACTTCATGACTTAATTAACTATTTTAATTACACTAATCATTGATTTCTTATATTAATTAATTCCTCATAAGTCAATTATTATTTATTAATCAATCTTAATTAATCAGACTTTAATTACATCATTGATTATACAATTAATGATTTCTAATTACATTTCAATTTATCCTAATCTAAATTACTTACATTAAATAATTAACCATTAATTAAACCGCAAATGTTAATCATTCTTGATTTATCTCAACCTGCCATTATCTACCCTTTTATTTATTCATTAAATAAATTAATTACTCCTTAATTAATTATCTTAATTAAGCTCTTGTTTAATATCACAGAGTAATTATATTTTATTAATTACATTAAATAATTACTTATGAAACCATCCAATGATTATTCTGAATTACTTACACTTAATTAATTAACTTAAAACTTAATTAATTAATTCAAACCCTTCATTACTAAATTAATTAACCCAAATCATTAATTAATTTAATTAATTAATTATGCATTTAAATTATCCTACCTATTTAATGAATCACCAATCATTTAACCCTTATTAACTTTAAAATGAACCATTCTCTTATTCATGATTTAAGTTTAAAACCATTTAAAACCCAAATGCTACGAGTCAAACAATAATCAACTCGAGAACCAACCAAAACCAAAGTCACCTGATCATTAGCACGCATTCAATCAACTCAATCAATCAACCAATTATTTAAATTTAACCATTTAAATTTTAAATAAAAAAATCCAACAGAGTGAGATTTACTCACCTTTGATTTTTGTTTGGCAATCCAATTCCATCTCGACCCTTATCTCCCAATTTTGGACCTTGTATAAATATTATACGGTTTGTTAACATTTTAAAAAAGAAATGGAACAATAATTTCCTTTTTAAATAAACTTAATTTAAAATAATTTTCCTTTAGTAATTCCTTATAGCTAAAATAATTAAATAAGCTAATTTTAAACAAGTTAATCTCCTTAATCCTTTATTTTAAAATAATTTGCAAGTTTAAAATGTATATTTATATATGTTTATAAGAAATAATCTATATAGATTAAAATTTATTTTATATAAACTCTTGTATAAATTTCCAGTTTACTGTAAAAAAATTATTTCATAACAAAACTGTAAATTTTTAAACAAACTATAAATTCTAAAAATATATATATTTATATCTATTAACACAAAATTCCTTATTAAGTCTTACTGTTAAAGTTTTTAACATATATATATATATTTTTCCCTTTTTTCTGTTATATACATATATAAAATAAAGAAATAAATAAATAAAAGAAATGATAGCAATACCTACTGCCACCTCGTATCACCAGCAACCTGTCGAACCACGCTGCCGTCGCCATCCACGCAGCAGCCATCGGAACACCCCACAGTCGACTACCCTCACTAGAACGCGCCGCCTCGCTTGACAAACGCCACCTGCTATCGTGAGCGCCGCCACCTCCTTGCCGAGCTACCGTAAGCGAATGCCTCAACGCGGCCAAATCCGTGAACCCAGAGCCGATCAACAATCCCCAAATTTATGGCGAAGCCATAACTCATGCGCGACCCAAAGTCGCAACGCTCAACTGCCAACCATCATCACACACGGCAAACCCTCGGCCTTCCTCACGCTCGCGACCAAGTCTTCCCCCTCGAGTTCGAACCCGATTTGATTATGCGTTGCCATTATAATTTTTTTTTTGAGTTTAGTTTCGATTTCAATTCAATTTGAGGGGGAATAGAACGGGGTTTAGGAAGAAGCAACGGCGACCCCCCCTTTTTTTCTTTTTTTCAGGTGATTTGCCGGCCATTAAAATCGATCTCACTTCAGCCTTATTTTTTTCTAAATTGTGAAGGAAGATACGCGTTTAAAAAGAGAAGAGGAGATAAGCTAGGCCGGCAAAATTCAGGTATTAGGGTGGCTCGAGTACACTTAGGGTGGCTGCTGATTTAACCTTTATATTTTTATATTTTTAATATTATTAAATTTTCAAAATATCTCGTTTAGCATAACGCGAAATCTCGAACCCCGAATCAGACATGCCAACAGGCATTTATAAGGTTTTACCCGTATTTCGAACATAATGGAACGTGTTTCGGATGCTAATTCAATCATATGCATGAGTTACGAAAGTAAACGATCAATTTTAAATTAAATCGATTAAAATAGCTTCTAAGCGTTTTGAGCTGCCAGGCTCAAATGACAACTCTGATGGCTACGAAAATTGAAATCCGATAATAACTAACTATTACGGATCCAATGGAATTGGTTTCGTCAAATTCCGAGACTGTGCCTTGGAAGGCTATTTTTAAATATCGATTTAAACGATATATTTCAAAACTGAACATATCGCCTTTAATTAAATTTCAACCATTCTATTATCTTCAGTATCATCATTATAAATTTTATAAGCCTTCAAACTATTTTTAACAGGCTTAAACATGAAGATTCAATAATTTACCCAATTTCGAATTATATAATTCAATAATTTAATTATCAAGTAAATATTAATATTTGGAATTCAAGTTAAAATTAACTTTTAAATATTTAAAATCAATTAAATGTTCCAATTTAAATTGTTAGAAATTCCGGGTCGTCACATTCATCCCTCCTTAAAATAATTTCGTTCCCAAAATTACTAGTTAGGAAGAATGGTCCAACACCCGTTACAATTTTCTTAAAACCAAACAGTTTTATTAACTTGCCATAACATATATTTTTATAAAAGACGCACTATCACCTCAACCAACTTCCCAAAACCACTATAGTTTCCAAAAACATTATTCACTCAACTCATTCAAATTTAAATTATCACAACTTTCTCAAAAAAATTCTAACTCTCTAAATTTCTGGAAAATTTTGCCAGCACTCCTTTTTGCGGCTAGCTCGGTACAACTACAAAAGGCCTCTACGGGCTTTCAAATTCCAAAAAGAAAACAGAAAGCCAAGTGGCTAGATCAAAAACCCAATTCAATTTCATACATAAATTTAAATAAATACCTTTTTGTCGGGCAATTCAAATTATCTCCTGAAATCAAATCCAATTTTCTTTCCCCCTTATAATACCTGCATATCTTAACAATAATATTAAATCGTAATTTTCAAATCATTTTATACATTCTCTTACACAGGTTTCATATCTATTTTTATTCAAATTAGTGTTTCCCGTTTCCATATGAATTCAATTCGTCTTTAATTCTGAATATTGAATTTTATCTTCCATTTATAACTGATTCATATTAATTTCTTCTACTGATTTATTTTAATTTCTAATTTGAAATCGTTTTTTCGTTAATAAAATTTTCCCAAAAATTTCAAAAAAATTCTAACTCCCAAAATTTTCAGAAAATTTTGGCAGAGTCTCCTTTGTACGGAGGAGCTTTTGCAATTTGACAAGTGATATAAATATATATATATCGACCAACACGGTCGGAAAAAGCAAAAATAGTTCATATTTCCTATTTTTATTATGTAGGCGTACCTTTATTTAGCATTTTTAAGCAAGCGGCCTATTATTTTAGCATTTAATGCGTCCAAATCTAGCCAAACTGCTTTCAGCTACCTATACTTACTCAATTTAAATATGTAAGTACCATATATAGGAAATCTATTAGCATTTCACTTACTTTAAATAACTAAACACATGTATTACATAAGCAACAAGCACCAACCATTTTCCATAAGCGATTTATATGATTTAAAGCTAATCCAATTGCTTCCAACCAATTCATATGCCATTTCATTCAATTTAATGGTTTTCAACTCAATTTCTTACACTCAATTTATTTTTAATCCAAACAAGCTCATATTCACTTCAAATGATTCAAAATCAATTTTATTTAATCTCTATCAACTCATAGAATTTTAATTACTTTTGTTTACATCAACGACAACCGTTTTTATGCAAATTCGACGATATTCGCTTAATAGAGTATCTATTTTAGTTTTATAACTACTTCAAATTAATTTTAACTCATTCTGTAATTAAGTGCATTTCATTTCTAATTTATTCATCAACCATACATTTGCATTTCATTTCATCTCCACAATTGTTCCATTCAAAACAATTTATTAAGCTTGGCACATCCAATACTTATAAATTAATAACCATTTCCAATTTAATTTAACCCAGACTTTTATGATCTTTCACTTTTGCTTGAAGCCAAACTCCTATTAATTTTAAACTTAAATTAGTTTACTTTCTTCAAATTATTCCAACTTCATCACTTAAGCTCACATCATTTGCAAATAAAATTTCTTTTTCACCTTGACTTGATTTTATTTCAATCAAATCTCATTTCAATCTATAAATTTATTTGATTAGTTATCATAAATTAAATTCCCAAATTCAATTCATTCCCGACTCATTTAACTAATTACAAGTCCATTTCCAATTTATTTCTACTCACCTGGGTCTTGTTTGCAACTCAAACCATCTATATTATAATTCACTTTCATTTCATTCGACAACACTTCCCTTATATCTAATTTTCTTGCAAATTTCATTAGTCATCATTCATATCACACTTGAATTTTATTTGTAATTCAAACAATCACTATTTCGATCCAACTCTTATTTTTAATTTTATTTTTACAACATCTCTTCTAATTTAATTCATTATCAAATCCAGGTCGAATTCCATGTACAATTCGAATTCATTTCCAAACTCCATTATTAACTTACAATCCATTTATTTACCCGAGTTAAATTTTATTAGTATACTCTATCAAATAATTTATTTAGCTAATTAGCTTACTTCCAAATTTTTTTTTAAACAATATTCGATTTTAATTACAAAAATCACTTCATTAAATTTCCCTGAGTCAAATAATATTTATAATTCCCGTTTGGATTTCCCTTGATTTTCCAAAATTCTAATACTTTTATTTTAAAATTTTAGAAATGCTTTTAAATTCACATATACAAATTAAATAGCTCTTTTACAAAAATACTTCTTATAACTCGATGTCTCAATCAGTCCATCCTTTTTCTCACAGAAATGCAGTCATACGTTGATCAGTCGTAGGACTGAAAATCTATAAGTACTTGGTAAACCCGTTTTCAACACCCAATGAAAATACTTGGAAAATAATTTTATTGGAAATATAAAAAACGGTTTTGAAAATAGAGGAAATATCTTTGTGAGAATGCTCTAGAAATCATCACCCCCATCCATGGTCGCAGTTACATCCTGGGTTACGTTGCCATCGCAACAAAATTCCATGTAACTGTAGGCACTCCGTGCCCCTCGATTACGCCATGAAACCCACAATAGATCGCAGTTACATTCCAGGGTTACGTTGCCATCACAGCAAAAGTCCATGTAACTGTTGGCTCTCAACGGCACACATGACTTTCGCTGTCAAAATGAAACTTCTCCACTCCTACATAGGTCGCAGTCTACCAATATAAAATCAAACGCAGACTGTTGGCTCTCAGCGGCACACACGACTTTCGCTATGTTACCATAGGTCGTAGTCTACCGATATAAAATCAAACGTAGACCGTTGGCTCTCAGCGGCACACATGAGTTTCGCTATGGTATACTCTACTCATAATCCTCAGGAACTAGTTTTCTCCAGACTCCTCACAGGATCAACTTTAGAACCCCCCGGGGCCCAAGGCAGTACCACCCGGTGGCACTCCTGAGAAGTTCATTTCAAGGGAGCGTCTTTTTCCCCAGATCCATCATCAAAACACTTTATACTATACACATATAGTATCTTTCAAATCATACACCTAGTATGATCTCATACAAAGCTCCTTTACACAAAATCGATTATCCTAAAATCGATAATTCTCAAACTAGGCTTTCCAAATTTCAATATTGATTTTACCTAAAAAATCAAAAGCCTTTCCAAATCCAAAGTTTCCCAAAACCTTTTTCCAAAATCCTCATAAGATCCTTTATATATATACAGATATATATAATTTTTTTATAAAATTTTTGGATCATTTCAAACTTGTATAAAACTCCTTTTATACTTCAAACACTTTCAAAATCACTTCCTTCCGGTAATAAATTCAACAAGGGAAGATTTATCTTATATATAACAAAGATATATAACTTTATTTATTCAAAATCAAATATTCAAATTTGATTACTCTTCCAATATCAATTTCGTTCAAAACTGAACGATGTACACCTATCATCCGTACGTTATACCAATCTGATCGCTCACTCGATCACATAATTTCACTTCCGAACTAGTATCGTCCACCCGACTTCCTAGTGCGGACATAGATCTGGTTTCTTGATTAGAAAACGTCATTCTCCTTGCATAGCCATAACTATGATAGAGAATATCTAGAACCAATCAACAATCCATATCTAGGCTCGCTGTCGAAAATCGAGTGAAAAATCCCAACTTGGATCGATATATGTATCTCGAAATTCTATGCTTGAATCTGGATCGAATATCTATGCGAATAGAATAATATACGTACATCCTACGTATTTATTTCATTGATTATTAACTAAATCAATTCCTTTCTATTCATCCCCACTTCGATCTTATTCACTTAATCACATTTTTCCTAATTCTCATTTGGATTATATCTTCAATTCTTATCTCAGTTGGGTATTTAATCAATAACAGTTTGGACTTCGACCAATTTATTTTTAGAAAATAGCTTGAAAGATTTAAAAATAGATAAGTAGTTGGAAACAATTAATAGTTTGTAAAATAGCTATAAAATAGTTAAATAATTGTAAAATAGTTGGAAAATAGTCAAATACTTTCAGAAATTTTAGATAATTGCAAAATAGTTGTAAAATAGTTATTAATTTGTAAATAATTGAAAAATAGTAATTAGTTTATAAAATAGTTGAAAATTTGTTAAATAATTCCAAAAATAATGGTAAAACAAATATAAAATAGGTTAGCTTTAAAAAAGAAAGGTTGTATATATTTAATAGCTTGGAAGAATATGTTTATATTAAAACAGTTTATACTAAAAATAGTCAAGAGTCAAACTGTTCACTTCCCCAACAATTCAATTTAAATTTACAATTCCATTTAAATTGAATCAATTCCAATTTAAATAACTTCAATTTTTATTAAAATTGATTTAACCCCAATCCAAATTGAATAAATCCTGATTTCTTTCCCAATTTAAATCAAATTCCATTTGATTTTAATCCTATTCAACTTATCCATCTTCAACCACAAATCCAATTAATTTAAATCAAATTCAATTTGAATGAATTCAATTCCAATTTCAAATTTTAAACCATCTCGAATTATATAAATTCGAGTTAAATTCTCAAAGGTTGGCTTAACTTTTTAACCCAAATTAACTTTGTTCATTTAAAGCTTTTAAACAATTTAATTTCTGAGTTCAAATTCTAGAATTTCATTCCAATTAATTTATTTTTAATTTGGTTGTATTTCTGTTACCACTTAATTTAATTCCAATTCAAGATTTCAATTTGGTTGTATTATATTATTCTTAATTTAATCCCATTAATTTAACAACTAATCACCTTAATATTTGTTAGAAAGAAATATTACTTTATATATGTCAAAATATATTTTATATATAAAATCATTTGAAAAAATTATATAAGAAAATAACAAGTACGCTCTCATATATATATATATATATATATTCAACACATTCTAGAATACTACAGACTCTATTTAATGAGTAATCCCCACCAGAGACAAGGTTCTCGCTTAACCTTTCAGCTCTGATACCAAATGTAACGACCCAAAATTTTCGAACCCGAAAATTCCAGATGGTTATGAAAAAGAAGAAAGAGATAGAAGAAGAAAAATAATATCAGAAACACCAACATCTCACATTCGCAGCGGATAAAATATAATAATAAATAATAACGGTTTACAAAAGAATATTATATCTGTCGATTTCATTTTAATACATCAGAGTTACATATATACTCAAACACTGGACATATATAATTACCATGCTTTGGATATACAATAATATAATACAATGGAAATACTCTATACGTTCCTGCCATCCAGCTCGACTCCTAAGCTCCAGAACGTCCTTACCTGAAAATCTGTAATACTCGGTTTGACCCGAGCATTACACCAAAGTAATACCCGGGTCAGGCTAGAAACCAGCGTGGGTAAACCCAACTAACATGGAATATCCACGCAAACAACTTATATATCCGGGGGTAAATCAAAGCAAATCACAAAGCCACAATTTATTATAGACATCACTTATTTCACATATAAGTTTTTTAAATACCAAGAGTTTGATTTAAAATGATCTAATTCCTTTAAACCTCCCCACTCCAGCATATAGATTTCTCATATCGATCTATAAAAATTCGAAGTGGTTTTGGGTATTTCCTAACACCCGAACCCAGTCTCTTCGAGTCTCATGTCATCCTAACCCAAGTTATCCAAATGAAAATACACAACATTTCATATCAGAGATATCAACTCATTCAAAGCATTCAATACCAGTCCATCCATAAGCAAAGCTTAATCGCATACAAATTT
Source organism: Allium cepa (assembly GCA_030765085.1). NCBI lineage: Eukaryota > Viridiplantae > Streptophyta > Magnoliopsida > Asparagales > Amaryllidaceae > Allium > Allium cepa. The sequence continues at coordinate 137,924,126 of CM060944.1, forward strand.
AATTTAATTAACCTTGATCGAATTACTAATCTTAGATTTCTTCATTTAACATTAATTAATTTCAAATAAATTCATCAATCATCCCTTTATTATTCATCTAATTAACCACCCTGGATTAATTACCCTTCGTTACATTCAAGTAATTAACTTTAATTAATTTCACGATGTTAATTCTTCTTAACCAAAATCAATAGGTAATCTTAATTACTTCATGACTTAATTAACTATTTTAATTACACTAATCATTGATTTCTTATATTAATTAATTCCTCATAAGTCACTTATTATTTATTAATCAATCTTAATTAATCAGACTTTAATTGCATCATTGATTATATAATTAATGATTTCTAATTACATTTCAATTTTTCATAATCTAAATTATTTACATTAAATAATTAATCATTATTTAAACCGCAAATGTTAATCATTCTTGATTTATCTCAACCTGCCATTATCTACCCTTTTATTTATTCATTAAATAAATTAATTACTCCTTAATTAACTATCTTAATTAAGCTCTTGTTTAATATCACAAAGTAATTATATTTTATTAATTACATTAAGTAATTACTTGTCAAACCATCCAATGATTATTCTGAATTACTTACACTTAATTAATTAACTTAAAACTTAATTAATTAATTCAAACCCTTCATTACTAAATTAATTAACCCAAATCATTAATTAATTTAATTAATTAATTATCCATTTAAATTATCCTACCTATTTAATGAATCACCAATCATTAAACCCTTATTAACTTTAAAATGAACCATTCTCTTATTTATGATTTAAGTTTAAAACCATTTAAAACCCAAATGCTTCGAGTCAAACAACAATTAACTCGAGAACCAACCAAAACCAAAGTCATAAGATCATCAGCACACATTCAATCAACTCAATCAATCAACCAATTATTTAAATTTAACCATTTAAAATTTAAATAAAAAAATCCAACAGAGTGAGATTTACTCAACTTTGATTTTTGTTTGGCAATCCAATTCCATCTCGACCCTTATCTCCCAATTTTGGACCTTGTATAAATATTATACGGTTTGTTAACATTTCAAAAAAAATGGAACAATCAATTTCCTTTTTAAATAAATTTAAACTAATTTTCCTTTAGTAATTCCTTAGTAGCTAACATAATTAAATAAGCTAATTTTAAACAAGTTAATCTTCTTAATCCTTCATTTTAAAATAATTTGCAAGTTTAAAATGTATATTTATATATGTTTATAAGAAATAATCTATATAGATTAAAATTTATTTTACATAAACTCCTGTATAAATTTCCAGTTTACTGTAAAAAAAATTATTTCATAACAAAACTGAATTTTTTTAAACAAACTGTAAATTCTAAATATATATATATTAAAACAAAATTCCTTATTAAGTCTTACTGTTAAAGTTTTTAACATATATATATTTTTCCCTTTATTTTCTGTTATATACATATATAAAATAAATAAATAATTAAAAGAAATGATAGCAATACCTTCTGCCTCCTCGAATCACCAGCAACCTGCCGAACCACGCAGCCGTCGCCATCCACGCAGCACCCATCAGAACACCCCACAGTCGACTATCCTCACTACAACGCGCCGCCTCGCTTGACGAATGCCACCTGCTATCGTGAGCGCGGCCACCTCCTTGCCGAGCTACCGTAAGAGAATGCCTCAGCGCGGCCAAATCCGTGAACCCAGAGCCGATCAACAATCCCTAAATTTATGGCGAAGCCCTAACTCATGCGCGACCCGAAGTCGCGACGCTCGACTGCCCACCATCATCGCACACGGCAAACCCTCGGCCTTCCACATGCTCGTGACCGCGTCTTCCCCCCTGAGTTCGAGCCCGATTTGATTATACGTCGCCATTATATATATATATATATATATATATATATATATATATATATATATATTTGAGTTTAGTTTCGATTTCGATTCAATTTGAGGGGGAATAGAACGGGGTTTAGGAAGAAGCAACGGCGACCCCCCCTTTTCTTCTTTTTTAGGTGATTTGCCGGCCACTAAAATCGATCTCACTTCAGCCCTATTTTTTTCTGAATTGTGAAGGAAGATACGCATTTAAAACGAGAAGAGGAGATAAGCTAGGTCGGCAAAATTCAGGTATTAGGGTGGCTCGAGTACACTTAGGGTGGCTACTGATTTAACCTTTATATTTTTATATTTTTAATATTATTAAATTTTCAAAATATCTCGTTTAGCATAACGCGAAATCTCAAAACCCGAATCAGACATGCCGACAGGCGTTTATAAGGTTTCACCTGTATTCCGAACATAATGGAACATGTTTCGGATGCTAATTCAATCATATGCGTGAGTTACGGAAGTAAACAATCAATTTTAAATTAAATCGATTAAAATAGTTTCTAAGCGTTTTGAGCTGCCAGGGTCAAACGACAACACCGATTGCTACAAAAATTGAAATCCGATAATAACTAGCTATTATGGATCCAATGGAATTGGTTTCGTCGAATTCTGAAGCTGTGCCTCGGAAGGCTATTTTTAAATATCGATTTAAAAGATATATTTCAAAACTGAACATATCGCCTTTAAATTAAATTTCAACCATTCTATTATCTTCAGTATCATCATTATAAATTTTATAAGCCTTCAAATTATTTTTAACAGGCTTAAACATGAAGATTCAATAACTACCCAATTTCGAATTATATAATTCAATAATTTAATTATCAAGTAAATATTAATATTTGGAATTCAAGATAAAATTAACTTTTAAATATTTAAAATCAATTAAATATTCCAATTTAAATTGTTAGAAATTCCGGGTCGTCACAAACATTATGAATGTCTGGCGGCATGCCTCGATAGGAGTTCGAAATTTTAAGTTACGTTTATCGAAACAATTTGAATTCAATTTAAAAAATATATATATTTACATTCTCATACAAGCAACCTTCACCAGCTGAATTAAATGTCACGTTAGTGCTTTTTGTCTCTCCTTTAGAATACTGCAGCTCCTCTGCTACACGCGACCAATTTTTTTATTTTTGCACGCTAACTTCCCTTTCTGTCCCTTTTTTTAAAAAACATCTTATTCCCTTCGTCTTTTTAAATCACGCGAGCAGGCTAAAGGGGTTTCTTCATCGTTTAGAGAAATAATGGCCGCTTACTTTAGGATTTCAAAACTCGAATCGGAGTTTGAATCTATCGTTCGCAAGGTGGAGGAAGTCGATCAAATCACTTCAAGTTTTGGATTCTCTGAGTGAATATGCAGTTTGAGGCAAATCATCGGTACCCAACAAGGGCTTCACCTGGAAACGAGATCGAATCAGCTAAGGCTGTTGGGGGATGACATTCGTGTAACGACCCGTAATTTTTGTTAATTAAATTTGTCATTTTAATAAGATTTACGTAAATTTAATTTAGAAGAAATAAAGATTTTATAATTAATAATGAAGCAAATGCTGAGAATGAAATGAAACCATGGGAATATAAGGCTAAGTATTTACAGTTGAAACAAAATGACGAATAAATTGAAGTGATGTAAATTGTTATACTAGGCTAAGAGTTGCATATAAGAGAACAAAGGTAAGTAGTGAATTTATTTAATGAAGTAATAATATTAAATAGTAAATTGAATTAAATCAATGTCCGGTACAAATTGAAATATTGTTTGGAATGAAGCTTATAAATTGTAAGCATTTAGTTTACAAATGAAATCAGTGTATTAATTTAGTTGTAACCGAATGTAAATTAATGAAATTATGTAATAATTGATAAATGATGGCATTCATGAATGAAATAAGATTTGTAAGTAATAAAGGAATAACTGAAATAAACATTTACCAATGAAACAGTATATTGATTTATATAGACTTAATAAAATAGTTGAATTGAATCAATTATTTAGTTGAAACTAATTAATTGGTATGCAAATTATAAATGGGTTTATAGTAAGAAATTATACTGCCGTGAACTGGAATTAAAATGAAATTGAAAAATTCAAGTATGTGATGCAAATATATCATATATAGCAGTGGAATAAAAAAATTAGTGTTATTATAACCTGGTTGGTAAGTAACAAACTTATAACTGAATTTAAAAGAAAATAGGTGACAATGAATATAGATTGTTCATTTATTTGATGTGTTAAATAAATTTTGGTATTCAATTTCAAGAAGTAAAATCAATCGACTTATAAGGCTAAGCGACATTAGATCTGCGATTTCGGCTGAAAATAGAGGAATACATAGAGTTGAACATAGTAAAATAAGAAATTGAAAGATTTCGTTGAAATTGTTCGTTCGGAAATTTCCCGAAAAGCTAATTATAGGTTCTTCTTTCCATCGGAACAATAGGGCCGTTATGCTCATTACTAAGCTTGTTGAAGAAATAAATATAAATAATTAATTGAAACTATTGTAAGGTCAAAATTTATTACATATAATAAATTGGGGGATAGATTTCATTAAAGGTAATTTATTTATTATGTTAATGTAAACTAGAATAATTAGAGGTATGTAAATGATGATTAATACCATGTTTGGAAGTTGTAATTTAGAGGATATTAAGAATTAGGAATTGAATTTTGAATTATTTGCAATACAAATAAAGAAAATGTTACGTTATTGCTAACTGAGGGAATCATTAATTAATTGAATGAAAGTTAAATCAGTGGAATTAATGGAGATTAATTTACGTTAGTTATTTAGGGTAGTGACTAAATTTGGTAATCCATTTGCAATTAATGACAATAGTGTTGATATAAGCTAATAAGTTAAATGTAAATGTAATACCAGTTAATGGATTGAATGTGATTACGAAATTGGAATTAGATAAATGCAGTAATTAATTCAGGGCAAATAAAATTTATGGAACAAATGTTAAGATCTAAACTGATGATAATTAATAATTGAAGGTAATGTAAATCCCATTTATAGTATGAGTATTGGTAAATGAAAAGATTGTAAATCAAGATTTGTTTATTTATTTGAATTTTATGAAATTGAAGATTTATATTGATTAATCTTTAATAAATTTACATTTAAAAATTGTTAAATCATTGTAAATGTTTGAGAATTATAAAGTGATAAAGATTTCAAATTTCAGAATTTTAACGCGAAATTTGATTTAATTAATTAATTTTAAATTTATTTAATTAATGGAAAAATAGTCATTTTGGCCACTGACTCGGATTTCGACGAAACAAGTTTCATCGGATCCATAACGGTGAATTACAATAGTGTTTCAAGTTTCGTAGTGATCGGACTAGTCGTTTGATCGTACGGACTCGAAACGCCTTGAAATTTATGCAATTGAAATCAATTTGGAAAATATTGTTTTTAGCATAACTTCTGCATACGATAGAATTTGGACGTGAAACCTGTTCTATTGCGTTTAAAATATTTTAAAACATCTATTTTGATATATGGGTTGACCCAATTTCATTCCGGAGTAGAAACGGGCTTTTCGGGCCATTTAGCGTTCAGCGCGTATACCAATCCGACCCATCTATTATTTTTCAGCCTTATCTATATATAACCCGTTATAAACCCTAGCCACTCCTTATTTTCATTTTTCTATACGTACATCTCCTTCTCAACTCCTCATTCCAATGGCATAAAAAAAACCTAATTCCCAAATTCCAAATATTAATTTCAATTTCAAAAAAAAAAATCGGATCTGCAGCCACTTCGAGTCACGCTTCGAGTTTCAGAGGCAAAAATGTTGTATCTACTTCGGGTCAGGAAGAAAAAGACTGGGTCGCTCCGGGTCGTTTTGGTAAAAACTCCAAGCATGCACCGGGGATTTGAGACGGCACACCGAAGTCGAACCCGAAGTCGACACAGGACCAGAATTTTCCCATTTTCAAATTTTCATAACTTTTGCGTACGAGCTCGGATTCACCGCGGTTGATTTTTTTGGGATTGTATCGGAATTCCAGACATTTTGGCCTTGGTTTGGACGGATTTGAAGACTGTCAAATTTTTAGATTTAAATTGAATTTAGATTCAATTTAAATTCAAAAGGTGAATGTTTTAACCCACTCACAACTTCTAAATTTTCTTATATTTGTTAAATTGATTTATGATATGAGTAGAAATTCATTCATGACTGTTTGGCATATTTTATTCATCATCTCAGTTAGATTGCATTCATTTAAAATTAAATTGTTATTTAATTTTATTATTGCATATAAATAGACAATTAAAATAATTTATTTTAAACTTCCACTTTAACAGTTATTAATTTACTATTGAATATAAACTGTTCGTTGATATCTGTTATTTTTATATGCTATATATTGATGTTTGTTTATATTGATGATGATTGAAATAAATTGGTTGATGATTGATATTGGGTGAATGGATGATGTGTTCTATCTTATATAAACTGCAAGTTATTATGCATTTTCATTTCATTTGGGATTGCGGTTTGAAATGATATACAACCGTATTTTTATTTTAAATTGCGGATTGGAATAATAAATATCCGTATCACTTGACCATAGGATAGAAAATTATGTACAGGCACCGTGGTATATATATAAAATTATTTTTGAAATGATTTTTATGGTTTGGATATGATACGGTTTAATAAATATTAAATTTGGATATGATATAAATATATTTCATATATACATATATAGTTAAATTATTGAATTTAGGCTATGCATAAATCTGATAAATAAAAATTAATAAGTTGAAAAATGGAATTTGATAATTTATATTATATGATTAAATATAGGTTTAAGATCTTGTATGTATATAGAGTTTTAAATGATTCAAATCAATTAAGATTGAAAGATAAATTGGAAATTAACTGGAATTGAGCTTATTTAAAAATTTAACTCCATAAGTTGGTGTTAACTTATTAAAATTGGAAATTTTAAAGGAATGATATTTATAACTGGATTTAATGAATAATTCTAGTATAAATAAATGGAAGGAAATATTTAGTGTTAATAAATTGAGTTTTATTTTAAATAGTTAGGGATTTATCATGTAAACCTTTCAAAACTAAATAATAGGAAAATGAATTGTTGAATAGAAATTCCCAACCTTAGTTTTGAAATTCATTAAATACTCAAAGTTTGAAAATATTGAAATCGAAGTGTTTTATTCAAACTGAAAGTGAATCTAAAAGTTATGGGTTTAGACTGAATTTAAAATGAATAAAAATTGTGAAGGCGTGGAAATGTTTTACTTTTAAAGAAATTTTAAATTTAGCTGTTTTATTTTATATACTGTTGAATATCCAAACCATTTAAGTTTTGAAAGTTATAGTTTTAAAACTATGGATTCCGAAGTATTATGTTGAAACGTAAATTTCAAATATTTGGTTTCGAGGTATTATAAATCTTAAAAGTGGCATGATTTTGGAAAAGAAATATATTTGAAATAAAATGATATCATATTTATTTGGGTTTTAAAAGGAAATGATATCGTATTTATGGGGTTTGAAATGGATAATTATATTCTGATTTTGAAAGTATAATTATTTTTAAATGACCGCGGTGTTATAATAACGTTTGGTTGTTGAAGAGACCGGGATCGGAAGTTGTCATACTCTCTGCCAACTCCGAAAACCACTTTAACAACCGTGTACGCGGTGGAGATTCCAGAATGAAGTAGGTCGGTGATGGCGTTTCCTATAAGGTAAATACGTGGACCCAACTCCCGTGAGTTGGCATAAGGTGGCTAAAACAGGAGCGATTGACGGGTTAATAAGATAGCACCTTTGATCGGACACTTCCCTTCGATACTATGCTCTGACTTTGGATTGATTCGGTGGCCACCTTCACTTTTGATTTCTTTGATTTGGGGGAGTTTGTTCGAGGTGGGCGGTAGCTGCATGCTACGCGTTACCACCGACCCGGAAGCGTAATTGGTATATCTACCCTGGCATTGCCTAGTTGTGCCATGTCACCTACCATACCGAGCCTTCTACGAGTTTGGATTTCTCCCGTAGCCCGTGTGGTATCCTCTGGTGGCTTCCCGATCAGGAGGGACTATGATATTGGATGGACTACTAGGACTATTATTGTGTTAAGAGGGAGATTGGGTAACTCCTTAACGCTATTTAAAAGTAAGTTTATTTTACAATTAGACACTATTATAATAGAAAATTATACTACATAGTAAATAGTTTAACGGATCCTTAAGAGATGTGAATCCCAAGCATCTTTTAAGTTACTGCACTCATATTTATCCCTGTTGATTTAACTTACACAAGATCTTTTAGTTCTGAATCGAGTGTTTTGTCTTTTCAATTCGCTCGGGTCAGTCCGAGCGTTTCAGGTTTTGAAGATTTTATTCTGGAGGACGAAGACGAAGATTTGTAGTATTACTATATACTATATTATTTCACTACACTATTTAATTCCGCTGCATTGGTATTTATTGGTATGTGAACTCTGACATTTATTGTATGAAGAAGAATCAAATGTTTTGTAAACAGTTTATGAACTGTATACTTATTATTATATTTTATCTTTCCGTTGTGAGATTCTGTTTAGTTTTTTTTCTCTTCTCTGTTTTTCTTATTTACCTCATAACAATCCGCCCTACCGTATGGTTTGAATTGGCACATGTGTCGATTTAAAGCGTGCGAAAAGGAGGGATGTTACAATCTGGTATCAGAGCTTTGGTTTAGCGATAAACCTTAGCTTTGTGGGGTCTGACTCTTTATCAATAGGGTAGAAACTCCCTATGGGAGTCGCTGAGTGTATATATATGAGAGAGCGTATTTGTTAGTGTTATAAAAGGGTTTTAATATTGTGTTAATTTGTTCCGTTTTGTATTTATAAATTCCGGTTGATGCATGAGACGCTGTGACATTAATAGGGATTTCTAAACACTTAATAGGACTGGCCGATATAATATTTGTTTTAATATAGGTGAATGAAATAATTTTGCCTATTATATTTTCTATATACAAAATAAAGTTTTTTTTATAAATAAGATATATATATTTGGTTGTAATATATTGGTTGTTAGATAATAAAATTTATAAATAATAGATGAAATAAGATGGAAAATAAAATTGGAAACTTAGAACTTAAGTTCTGGGGTTTTGGAAATTCTTTCAATTGATTTTGGAATATAATAATAATACTATTAGAAGTATTTTCTGATATAAATATTTCAATATAATTTGAAAGAATTGTTTAAAAAGAAATTTTGAAAAGAAATAAGTTATGTACTCCCCTCTCTGTCGCTGGAAAATAATTTCGGTGATGAGTGCACGCATCATCGACTTTCATTTTCGAGTTTCGAAGTGGGAAGGCCACTGTGGTAGCTTTACTACAGATTTATTTTAATAAACAAAAGTGAATTTTTAATTTGTTTTAAATATAATTAGGTTTATAAGTTGTAAGTATATATATTTACCTATTATTTTTAAAATAATTTGAAATTTAACCCGGTATTTAGTTCTTAAGTTTCCACAAATAAATAGTTTCAATTATTCTAGTGAAATGGAATCTAAGTAATTAATAATTGAAACCCTAAATGAAATAAGAGGTTTAATGCTAGGTTATTAATGGTATTAAATGAAATTTAAAATTGTAACCTATGAAATAAAAGATTATTATTGAACAGTAAATTTATTAAAGAAATAAGAGAAACTTGTATGATTTTAATTACATTCTTAAAAACATATATATAACTTATCAAATATTTAAAAGTTGAAATGTTTAATAAGAAATGTAATGGAAATCATACAAGTAAAAGTATGTAATGAAGGTGTTCAATAAATCGCTTTTATTCATAGAAGTGATGATATCGGGATTAGTTAAGTTGTAATTGAAATTTTACTATTAGTAAATATAATAAAAGGTAAGTATTACAAATAGATGATTATAAACTTAAGTAAACAAATGGAAATGCTAAGAAATTGAATGGGATATGAATACTATTGATAAATGAATGTAAATAAAAGAGGTCGTGCTATAATAAATGAATGAATAATTATAACGAAATAAAAGGAACTGGCATGACCTGAGTTAATGGAACTGAATAATTATAAGTAATAATTAAAAATAAATGAAGCAAACATTTAATGAGTAAATGTAAATTTAAAAGATAAATCACTGTATAAATAAAAAGAAAATCAAACAACAAAGGTATGAAAGGAAATTAATAATAAGTAAGTTGATTGTTGTTTGGATTTATTGTTGTTTAGTTGATGGTTGTTTGGGCAAGGATACTTTAAAATTGGATTAGGATAAATGAATAATCTATTTAGTTTTATCTAAGACTGTTGAGTAAATGATGCGCTAGCAGTTTATTCTTCATTCCGTACAATTTAAAAGTTTTGAACCCGAACAACTATTTGTTTGTTTGATTGCTTTGTATTGGTTGTGTATGTTATTTGTTGAAATTGATGGTTGTTGTATTGATTTGTTGTTAGTGATTGAAACCACTGAAATATTTCACTTTATATAAATTGTTAACCCTTTGGATTCTATAAGTGAAATGCAGGTTATGGAAGCAATTGCTACTGCTTTTGGTTCCATAAATTAAGCGTAAATTGCCCGACAAATAGGTACGTTTCGGATTACGGTTTATAGCGCTATTATATATATTTTCCCGTGTTGGGATATTATATTTTGGATATTATATGTGATATTATGATATATTTGATATTATATTTTCTCCCGAGCCTCCCGGTACAAAGGAGACTCTGCCAAAAATTTTCGTAAATTCTGGACTTAGAAAATATTTTGAAAATGTTTTCAAACTTTATTAGTTTGAGTATAAAAAAGAATTAATGATTATAAATTAGTATATTTTATCTAAATTAATTTTGTAAATTTATTTGTTTATAAATTTAATATTTAATATGATATTGATTTCTTAATTCTTCTTTTCCCTTCTTTTTCCTTTTCGGGGACGAAAAGTTTTGAGTGGGGGAGAATGTAACGACCCGTAATTTTCGTTAATTAAATTTGTCATTTTAATAAGATTTACGTAAATTTAATTTAGAAGAACTAAAGATTTTATAATTAACAATGAAGCAAATGCTGAGAATGAAATGAAACCATGGGAATACAAGGCTAAGTATTTACAGTTGAAACAAAATGACGAATAAATTGAAGTGACGTAAATTGTTATACTAGGCTAAGAGTTGCATATAAGAGAACAAAGGTAAGTAGTGAATTTAGTTAAGGAATTAATAATATTAAATTGTAAATTGAATTAAATCAATGTCTGGTACAAATTGAAATATTGTTTGGAATGAAAGCTTATAAATTGTAAGCATTTAATTTAATTTACAAATGAAATCAGTGTATTAATTTAGTTGTAACTGAATGTAAATTAATGAAATTATGTAATAATTGATAAATGATGGCATTCATGAATGAAATAAGATTTGTAAGTAATAAAGGAATAACTGAAATAAACATTTACCAATGAAATGGTATATTAATTTATATAGACTTAATAAAATAGTTGAATTGAATCAATCTATTTAGTTGAAACTAATTAATTGGTATGCAAATTATAAATGGGTTTATAGTAAGAAATTATACTACCGTGAACTGGAATTAAGATGAAATTGAAAAATTCAAGTATGTGATGCAAATATATCATATATAGCAGTGGACTAAAAAAATTAGTGTTATTATAACCTGGTTGGTAAGTAACAAACTTATAACTGAATTTAAAAGAAAATAGGTGACAATGAATATAGATTGTTCATTTATTTGATGTGTTAAATAAATTTTGGTATTAAATCGCAATAAAAATAAATAATTAATTGAAACGTTGTAAGGTCAAAATTTATTGCATATAATAAGTTGGGGATAGATTTCATTAAAGGTAATTTATTTATTATGTTAATGTAAATTAAAATAATTAGAGGTACGTAAATGATGATTAATACCATGTTTGGAAGTTGTAATTTAAAGGATATTAAGGATTGGGAATTGAATTTTGAATTATTTGCAATACAAATAAAGAAAATGTTACGTTATTGCTAACTGAGGGAATCATTAATTAATTGAATGAAAGTTAAATCAGTGGAATTAATGGAGATTAATTTACATTATTTATTTAGGGTAGTGACTAAATTTGGTAATCCATTTGCAATTAAAGACAATAGTGTTGATATAAGCTAATAAGTTAAATGTAAATGTAATACCAGTTAATGGATTGAATGTGATTACGAAATTGGAATTAGATAAATGCAGTAACTAATTCAGGGCAAATACAATTTATGGAACAAATGTTAAGATCTAAACTGATGATAATTAATAATTGAAGGTAATGTAAATTCCATTTATAGTATGACTATTGGTAAATGAAAAGAATGTAAATCAAGATTTGTTTATTTATTTGAATTTTATGAAATTGAAGATTTATATTGATTAATCTTTAATAAATTTACATTTAAAAATTGTTAAAATCATTGTAAATGTTTGAGAATTATAAAGTGATAAAGATTTCAAATTTCAGAATTTTAACGCGAAATTTGATTTAATTAATTTATTTTAAATTTATTTAATTAATGGAAAAATAGTCATTTTGGCCACTGACTCGGATTTCAACGAAACAAGTTTCATCGGATCCGTAACGGTGAATTACAATAGTGTTTCAAGTTTCGTAGCGATCGGACTTGTCGTTTGATCGTACGGACTCGAAACGCCTTGAAATTTATGCAATTGAAATCAATTTGGAAAATATTGTTTTCAGCATAACTTCTGCATACGATGGAATTTGGATGTGAAACCTGTTCCATTGCGTTTAAAATATTTTAAAACATCTATTTTGATATATGGGTTGACCCAATTTCGTTCCGGAGTAGAAACGGGCTTTTCGGGCCATTTAGCGTTCAGCGCGTATACCAATCCGATCAATCTATTATTTTTCAGCCTTGTCTATATATAACCCGTTATAAACCCTAGTCACTCCTTATTTTCATTTGTCTATACATTCATCTCCTTCTCAACTCCTCATTCCAATGGCATAAAAAAAACCTAATTCCCAAATTTCAAATATTAATTTCAATTTCAAAAAAAAAAAAAAAAAATCGGATCTGCAGCCACTTCGAGTCACGCTTCGAGTTTCAGAGGCAAAAACGCTGTATCTACTTCGGGTCAGGAAGAAAATGACTGGGTCGCTCCGGGTCGTTTTGGCGAAAACTCCAAGCAAGCACCGGGGATTTGAGACGGTGCACCGAAGTCGAACCCGAAGTCGACACAGGACCAGAATTTTCCTATTTTCAAATTTTCATAACTTTTGCGTACGAGCTCGGATTCACCGCGGTTGATTTTTCTGGGATTGTATCGGAATTCCAGACATTTTGGCCTTGGTTTGGACGGATTTGAAGACTGTCAAATTTTTAGATTTAAATTGAATTTAGATTCAATTTAAATTCAAAAGGTGAGTGTTTTAACCCACTCACAACTTCTAAATTTTTTTATGTTTGTTAAATTGATTTATGATATGAGTAGAAATTCATTTATGACTGTTTGGTATATTTTATTCATCATCTCAGTTAGATTGCATTCATTTAAAATTAAATTGTTATTTAATTTTATTATTTCATATAAATAGACAATTAAAATTATTTATTTTGCATATAAACTTCCAGTTTAACAGTTATTAGTTTACTATTGAATATAAACTGTTCGTTGATATCTTTATTTTTATATGCTATATATTGATGTTTGTTTATATTGATGATGATTGAAATAAATCAGTTGATGATTGATATTGGGTGAATGGATGATGTGTTCTATCTTATTTAAACTGCAAGTTATTATGCATTTTCATCTCATTTGGGATTGCGGTTTGAAATGATATACAACCGCATTTTTATTTTTAAATTGCGGATTGAAATGATAAATATCCGCATCACTTGACCATAGGATAGAAAATTATATACAGGCACCGTGGTATATATGTAAAATTATTTTTGAAATGATTTTTATGGTTTGGATATGATACGGTTTAATAAATATTAAATTTGGATATGATATAAATATATTTCATATATACATATATAATTAAGTTGTTGAATTTAGACTATGCATAAATCTGATAAATAAAAATGAATAAGTTGAAAAATGGAATTTGATAATTTATATTATATGATTAAGTACAGGTTTAAGATCTTGTATATATAGTGTTTTAAATGATTCAAATCAATTAAGATTGAAAGACAAATTGGAAATTAATTAGAATTGAGCTTATTTAAAAATTTAACTCCATAAGTTGATGTTAACTTATTAAAATTGGAAATTTTAAAGGAATGATATTTATAACTGGATTTAATGAATAATTCTAGCATAAATAAATGGAAGGAAATATTTAGTGTTAATAAATTGAGTTTTATTTTAAATGGTTAGGGATTTATCATGTAAACCTTTCAAAACTAAATAATAGGAAAATGAATTGTTGAATAGAAATTCCCAACCTTAGTTTTGAAATTCATTAAATACTCAAAGTTTGAAAATATTGAAATCGAAGTGTTTTATTCAAACTGAAAGTGAATCTAAAAGTTATGGGTTTAGACTGAATTTAAAATGAATAAAAATTGTGAAGGCGTGGAAATGTTTTACTTTTAAAGAAATTTTAAATTCAGCTGTTTTATTTTATATACTGTTGAATATCCAAACCATTTAAGTTTTGAAAGTTATAGTTTTAAAACTATGGATTCCGAAGTATTATGTTGAAACGTAAATTTCAAATATTTGGTTTCGAGGTATTATAAATCTTAAAAGTGGCATGATTTTGGAAAAGAAATATATTTGAAATAAAATGATATCATATTTATTTGGGTTTTAAAAGGAAATGATATCGTATTTATGGGGTTTGAAATGGATAATTATATTCTGATTTTGAAAGTATAATTATTTTTAAATGACCGCGGTGTTATAATAACGTTTGGTTATTGAAAAGACCGGGATCGGAAGTTGTCATACTCTCTGCCAACTCCGAAAACCACTTTAACAAACGTGTATGCAGTGGAGATTCCACAATGAAGTAGGTTGGTGACGGCGTTTCCTATAAGGTAAATACGTGGACCCAACTCCCGTGAGTTGGCATAAGGTGGCTAAAACAGGAGCGATTGACGGGTTAATAAGGTAGCACCTTTGATCGGACACTTCCCTTCGATACTATGCTCTGACTTTGGATTAATTCGGTGGCCACCTTCACTTTTGATTTCTTTGATTTGGGGGAGTTTGTTCGAGGTGGGCGGTAGCTGCCCGCTACGCGTTACCACTGACCCGGAAGTGTAATTGGTATATCTACCCTGGCATTGCCTAGTTGTGCCATGTCACCTACCATACCGAGCCTTCTACGAGTTTGGATTTCTCCCGTAGCCCGTGTGGTATCCTCTGGTGGCTTCCCGATCAGGAGGGACTATGATATTGGATGGACTACTGGGACTATTATTGTGTTAAGGGGGAGATTGGTTAACTCCTTAACGCTATTTAAAATTAAGTTTATTTCACAATTAGACACTATTATAATAGCGAAATATACTACATAGTAAATAGTTTAACGGATCCTTAAGAGATGTGAATCCCGAGCATCTTTTAAGTTACTACACTCATATTTATCCCTGTTGATTTAACTTACACAAGATCTTTTAGTTCTGAATCGAGTGTTTTGTCTTTTCAATTCGCTCGGGTCAGTCCGAGCGTTTTAGGTTTTGAAGATTTTATTCTGGAGGATGAAGACGAAGATTTGTAGTATTACTATCTACTATATTATTTCACTACACTATTTAATTCCGCTGCATTGGTATTTATTGGTATGTGAACTCTGACATTTATTATATGAAGAAGAATCAAATGTTTTGTAAACAGTTTATGAACTGTATATTTATTATTATATTTTATCCTTCCGCTGTGAGATTCTGTTTAGTTTTCCTCTCTTCTCTATTTTTCTTATTTACCCCATAATAATCCGTCCTACCGTATGGTTTGAATTGGCACATGTGTCGATTTAAAGTGTGCGAAAAGGAGAGATGTTATAATTCGCGTGCGGCCTGACAGGGAGCTCGCGATTGGGGGTTCAGCGACATCTTCGTTGCGTGGGATCGGGGGCATCAAAGCCAATGCCGAAGAAGGGCTCGAGTCGAGCACGACGGTGCTATGAGGTCAGCAAGAGGGGGCGCGCTCTCACGTGGAGGTAGGGCGTTGTTCGCGATCGAAGTGGTGAAGGCCGAGGTGAGGTTTCTATTTTTTTTTACACGAGTTTTTACCTAATCAAATTTTAGTTTGAAAAAAAAGAATCTGGGGTCTAAAATCGACAGTATAGGCTTGTAAAATAAGATCAAAAAGTTTTTGAATATTACTTATATACTTATTGAAATAAAATAAGTCTGACTATAAGATAAGTCTGATTATAAAAATAATTTCTGGTAATAATTGTATATATTACTTATATACATATTAAAAAAAAGGGAAAAAAAGAAAAGAAAGAGTATTGAATTAACTTTATAATTAAGTTGAAACAGTTAATTTATACGCTTCAAAATTTGCTTATACAAGGTTAAAATCGAGCAAATCATGAAGAAAACAAGCCAGGGTTGTAGTGGATTTGCAAACAAAATAAAAGGTGAGTTTATCTCACTTACTTGGATTATTATAGTCAAATTTAAATTATTGGTTGTTTTGCTTGGATGATGGTTGTCACTAGTTAAAATTAAATAGACCCTATACGCCGCATAATAGCGGATGACATTATATTTAAATCCATATACCGCGATATTACACCTTTAAGTGGAATTGGTATTATATATGTATTTGGAGTGATTGATTTCCCGCATTATATAGCGGATGAGACCCTTTGCGCCGCATAATAGTGGATGATATTATATTAATCTCATATACCGCGATATTCCACCTCGAAGAGGAATTGGTATTTTATCTTGTGCTAACATCTGTGAATGCAGGGTAACGGGTTGGAGGGATCCAACTGGATTCCTCAAAATAGTGCAATTTATTTTTATAGTCTATGTTTTATTTGATAATCTGTGATAGGTTATATTAGGAATTGGAATATTGGGTGCTATGAATGGATTGAATAATTTTGGTATTGAGTTATCAAAATATAAAGATTTGATTTTTGAAAGGAAATAAAAGGAGAGAATTTTTAAGATAAATAATTTTGGAGAATTGGGGTAATTAAAGAATGAATTGGGAAAAAAATAAAAGTTGATTTTAAATTCAAATAAATAATTCTGGCATGGAAAAGGAGATATATGGATAAATAGGAATAAATGAATTTTATACTTAAGTGATATCATTTAAAGGAATAAAGAATTTATTTTAAATTCAGGGTTTAAAATTTGTTTAGAATAACAAAGAAGAGATTTGGAAAAGAATGTAATTGGTATTCAGTTTTAAATAAGATTTTAGATTATAATAAAGAAATTAAATCTAAAATTTACGGGTTTTGAAATAAAATTGGATAAGTAAAGGAATTTATTTTAATGGAGTAAATTTTGGAAATTAATTTGGAAATTAATTTTATATTTGAAACCGTGTTTTGAAAGCAGGGTGAGACTATGGAATTTATAAACTGGGTTTATAAAGTGAAATGAATATCAGTGGATATTTAGAAATATAAATTCACGGTGAGGATTTATAAAGGAAATTCTTTTTAAAAATAAATAGTGGTTTATTTTTAAAAGGGTATGAAAGAGAAGTGTATTTCACTGGATAGCCGAGTATGTTTCCAAAGCATATTTTTAAGTTTAAAAGTTGTTTCCAAAAGAATGTTTTTGAGAAATTATTATCAAGTTTTTTAAATTTTAAAAGTAAACATTTATTTAAATTAATTATAGTAGTAATTATTTGAAAGGTTTGACTGGTTTTATAATTTTAAAGATAATTATTAATATTTATATTTTATAAAATAGGTTTATTTTGAAAGATAGTTTTGGTTAAAGTTATATTTAAAAACTTGTATAGAATTTTGTAACTCTTATTCTAAATTTAGTTTTATATTTTATAAAAGTAGTTTTATTTTAAATATTCTTAAAGTCTATATTTTTAAATAAAGTATTAAAGTAGTTTTTATTTTAAATGTTTTAAAGTATAATTCTTAAATAAGATGTTTTAAATTATTTTAAAAAAAAATCTAAAGTATTGTACATGGTGTTTTCAATGGAAATAAATATTTGAGAATTTAGTCCATGAGAAAAGTGTGGTTGGAAAATTGTTTTCAAAAAGGTTTGAAAGTGGAAATATATCTTGCGAATATATTTTGAGATTAATAAATAATTTGGTGAAATTATTTATGTTTGATGGTTGTTTGTGAACGTTATTTGATAGTTAAATAACCGACTATCAATATTGGCCAATGCACTGATCATTTCGAAGAGACCGGGATCGGGATTAAATTCTCGAAAACCACTTCGATCCGGTTTGTACGTTTTCGTAAGGAAGACGAGTTTGGATTCGGGGATGGTGCAGTGAAGTGCAAGGGATAGTCGCTAATAATCCTGAGGTAATTCCAAAATGGATGTAGTAGGAGTAGTGCCTTCGGTTCCGTTCGAACCCGGGACGGACTTGTACAGATGAATGCTTTCAGAACATCGTCAGGTGGACAGTGAGCATTCTAAGTAATATGTTCTTAAAAGGTAACGCTTAGACTCGAGCCTCATCAACCGGGAATAACTGAAAATCATGGGATATGCAGCAAGGCTTAGTGGGTAGCACCCATTAGGGTGAGGTCATCCCTGTCTAGATGTCCTTTTTTATTTCGGCTTAGTGGGCAGTTGCTGATCCCAACCGCGGGGTGATCTTACTTGGGATTATCCAGTAAGGGGTAGTCCCGTTCTTGTGTTGCAGGGGGTCGGGAGGGATCCTCGGTACGGTGATCTAGACTACGTACTGTGACAGGTGGTACCCAAGTGCCTAGTCATTAGTTGGAAATCCATTCTCGATACGCGCCTTTACGGTTTTGATTGTGTCCAACTATTGCTGAAACGTGAGATGCAAGCATTTCAACTAGATTATATTTTACTTTCTATAGACACCATTATAATATTAGACGGATTTGATAAAAAGTGTTTTGGCTATCGTAAGGTAAAAACCCGACATGTTTATTTGTGGTGTGGTCTTATGAGATGCTTTTGTTTTCAAAGGATTTTGAAACTTTAATAATCAAATTGAGTGTGATTTTCTCACGCTGGTATTCCATACCGACTCGGGTGTTATTAACTATATGCTTGGGTTAGACCGAGTATTATATAATACAGGAAAAGATGCTATGGAGCTCAAGAGACGAGCTGGATGGCAATACGTACTTCCGTACTTGTATGAAATATTCCGCTGCGTTGATTAGCTGTGTATTCATTTTTGTAAGGACAAGTTGTGATAACTGTCCAGTGGTGTGTACTGTGGTTATTGTACTCTGATGATGTAATGTATAAACAGATATATTTTTCCTTTGTGTAAAGATCGGTTATTATCTATTATATTTTATTCCGCTGCGTTGGTAAGATTCTGATGTTGTTTCTATTTTCTTCTTCTATCTCCTTCTTCTTTAACCCTAACGGTTCGTATTTCCGTTCACCTTGAGTTGATGTGTTGGAAAATAGTGTTGACTAAAGGGATACGGGTTTGCGGGTTGTTACAGTTGGTATCAGAGCTGAAGGTTAAGCGAGAACCTTGGCTCTGGTGGGGATTACTCATTAAATAGAGTCTGTGGTACTCTAAAATGAGTTTGAGTGTATTAATAGATATGAGCGCGCATTTGTTAGTGAATATAAAAATTGTTTTATATTGTGTTGACTTAACGGTTGAGTATTTATGGGTTCTGGTCGATATATGGAATGTCATGTCATCGATGGGAATTTCTAAACTCTTAAACAAGATAAATCGACACGGTATTGTTTTAATTAGGGTAAATGAAATAATTTTACCAAATTATTTTTGTATATAAAAAAAAGTTTTTGTAAACTATTTTAGCTAATATATGGTTGTTTGGATGTTAGGAATGATAATATTAAACTATTATCATTATTGTGTAGAAATTGAATAAGAAATTAAAATCATAACTAAAAGCTAAGAAATAATTTCATAAACAAATGGGATTTGTAAATGTAAACTATAAATGTGATTTATAATTTGAAACAGAATTCTAGAAAAATATTTGAAAATAAATTGAGATAAAAATTCCAGAATAATATTTGAATGTGAATTGAAGGGGTTTGGAATTTGAAATTATGAGAAAATTTAATTCCTTTGACTTTGAAAACGGCTTCCAGAAGCTTTGGAGAATAATGGTGATAGTATTTGTGAAATATTTTGAATTGGATTTGAAATCTGGTGAGATTTGAAATTAAGAATATTTGAAAATGTTTTTAAAGAGATAAAAGCATTGAACTCTTTCGGTCGCTAGAAAATAACTTCGGTGATGACTACAGCATCATCGATGTTCATTTTTGAGTTTTCAAGAGAGAAATTGCTACCAAATTGTTTTAAATTGGAATCGTTTGCAAAAACTGGGTTTGGTTTTGAAATTCAAAGAGGTAATTGAATTTACCAAAGAATTTTGGATATAATTGATTTCAAATGATTTTTGAAATACATAAGTGATTACTAAAGACTCTGGAATTGGTTTAAATGTTTTGATTGTCTAAGTAATGGCTTAAGCTCTAGAGGTTTAAATAAAAATGTTTATGGATTATAAAAAGATTTGGAAATTTATAAAGTTTGAAAATTTCCTGGAATGAAATAAACTTGTAAAAAGTTAATAAGTTAGAAGAGTAAGTCGAATTAAATGAACATAAGCTAAGTCTAATAATATTGTGATTAGATTTGAATTAAAGATTGAAATATCATTGAGATGGAATTGCATCATGTGGTGGATAGATTAAATGAAACTAAGTTCTTACTTAATAAAATTTGTATGAATGGTGTGAAGTCAAAAGAATAGTATGAGGTTAGATTTAACTGGAGTTAAGTTAAATAAGATTGAATTAGAATAAATAGATTTCGAGGGTTTATAAAAAAATTGAAAACCCATTGAATAAAAATATATATACTTGGCTAAAATAAAATGTGAACGGGATTGATTGTAAATGGAGGAAAGTATGGATATAGATAAGTTGTGACTTATAAAACTTAGAAGTAGAATAAATAAGCCAAAATAAAATTGTTTGTATTTTGGGAAATGAATAAAAAAAATCCAAAACTTGAATTATAAAATAAATCGAACTCAAGAAGACTAAGTGAAGTGATTTTTGTAGGAAGAAAAATCAATATTGACTTAAAAGTGAGGAATGAACTAATTTGAATAAATTAGTTAAGTGAGTATGCTAATGGAATTCTGATTGGTTGGATAAAAAATTGAATTATGAGTTAAAAATGGATTTTTGTGGAGTTAAACTTGAGTTATACATTAAATTCAACTTAGAAGTGCTAAGGTGAATTGAATATGATTGAAATATGGTAAAATGAAGTTGGATTAAAACAGAAATGGTTTGAATTGCAAATAAAATTCAAAGGAGTGGAAATAAAATTGAAATGGTCTTGTTATTAATAAAATAAGTTCGGAAGTGAAATGAAAATGTGAAAAAAAGAAGATTAAAATGGATTGAATGAATATACTAATTGAATTAAATAGAATGGAATTTATTGGAAATGGAGATGAACTTAATTTGTTAACTTAAGCAAAGTGTTAAATGGTTGTTATTGAGCTTTATGAAATGGTTTTGAATAGAACATGTTTGAATGATGAAATGGAATGTAAGCAAATAGATAAAATTAAAAATGAAGTGAAAATGAGAATGCATGGACTGTGAGTAAATTTAAAATGGAATGAAATTTATATAAATTGAGTTGAGATCAATTTAAAATGGTTAAAGCTTAGTACTTACTTATTCACATGAATATCGTCGAAGTGCATAAAAAAATGGGTCGTTCGATGAAACGGAAGAAAATAAAATTCTATGGATCATTAGAAGTAAATAAAATTGCTTTTTGAATCAATTGAAATAAATATGAGTTGTTTTGCTTAGAATGAATTGAGTGGATGAGGGTGAGTGTAAATCGCTTAAAATTGAAAATAATAATTTAAGAATTGGTTGTAAGCAAATGGAATTGGTGTCGGAATCTTATAAATTGCATATGGGTGTTGTTTAGTGTACATTGCTTATGAAATGCATGTGTCTAGCTATTGAAAGTAAATAAATGTTAGTGAGTTGCATATATTTTATACTTACATGTTTGAATTAAGTAAGTACAGGTACAGAAGCCGTATGGCTGGATTTGGATGCACAAAATGATAAATAAATAAGCCGCTTGCTTAAAAATGCTAGATAGAGGTACGCCTACGGAATAAAAGTTAGGAAATATGAACTATTGTTTGTTTTTTTGTTTTTCCAACCGTGTGGGTCGATGTATATATATTTATATCTTTTTTCAAATTGCAAAAGCTCCTCCGTGCAAAGAAGACTCTGCCAAAAAATTTCAAAAATTTTGAGAGTTCGAAAATTTTCGAAAATTTTTAGGAAAATTTTTGTTAGTGGCAAAACGATTTCAAATTGGAATTGAATAAGAAATTTTGGAAATGGAAATTGAAACTAATTGTTTAGTTGGAACTAAAGGATTAGAAAAGTGAATATGGGATTTTCACTAAGTATGTTTTAGTAAGTTGAGGGTTTGGGACATTCTTCTGCCTTAGTAATTTCGGGGACGGAATTCTTTTAAGGGGGGAGGAATGTAACGAACCGGATTTTTTTTGAACGGTTAATTTAAGATATTTAAATGGATTTAAATATTTGATTTGGATTATGAATTGATTTTGAATATGGAAAGTATGGTTTTCATTTATAAAGTAAATTCAAGATCTAAATATAATGATTTATTGGAAAATTCGACTTTTGAATTATATAATTGGTAATTAGGTAAAATATAAAATATGTGATTACAAGCTTGTCAAAAATATTTCAAAGGCTTATAAAATTTATATTGATAATACTGGAAGTAATAGATGGTGTAAAATTGAATTTAACAGTACTTTGTTCAATTTTAAAAAATACATCGTTTAAATTGATGTTCAAAAATAGCCTTCCGAGGCACAGTCTTGAATTTCAACGAAACCAGTTTCATTGGATCCATAATATTGTATTATTATCGGCTTTCAATTTTCGTAATATTTCGAGTTGTTGTGTGAGCGTACAATATGTAAACGTGCGGAAATTTATATCGAAATCTAATATTGAATAACTAGGTCCGAAAAGCTATCTTCTCCATACGATTGAATTAACCTTTTCCATTGCATTCGAAATAGGGGTATAACATTATGAATGCCTAGCGGCACGCCTCGATAGGAGTTCGAAATTTTAAGTTGCATCTATCGAAACAATTTGAATTCAATTTAATATATATATATATATATATATATTTACATTCTCATACAAGCAACCTTCACAGGCTGAAATAAATGTCACGTCAGCACTTTTTGTCTCCCCTTCAGAATACTACATCTCCTCTGCTACACGCGACCAATTTTTTTTATTTTTGCACGCTAACATCCCATCCTGTCCCTTTTTTTTCAAAACATCTTGTTCCCTTCATCTTTTTAAATCACGCGAGCAGGCAAAAGGGGTTTCTTCATCGTTCAGAGAAATAATGGCCGCTTACTTTAGGATTTCAAAACTCGAATCGGAGTTTGAGTATATCGTTCGCAAGGTGGAGGAAGTCGATCAAATCACTTCAAGTTTTGGATTCTCTGAGTGAATATGCAGTTTGAGGCAAATCATCAGTACCCAACAAGGGCTTCACCTGGAAACGAGGTCGAATCAGCTGAGGCTGCTAGGGCGCGACATTCGCGTGCGGCATGACAGGGAGCTCACGATTGGGGGTTCAACGACATCATCATTGCGTGGGAACGGGGGCGTCAAGGCCAATGCCCGAGAAGGACTCGAGCCGAGTACGATGGTGCTATGAGGTCGGCAAGAGGGGAGCGCTCTCGCGTGGAGGTAGGGTGTTGTTCGCGATCGAAGTGGTGAAGGCTGAGGTGAAGTTTCTTTCTTTTTACCCGAGTTTTTACCCAATCAAATTTTAGTTTGAAAAAAGAGAATCTGAGGTCTAAAATCGACAGTAAAGGCTTGTAAAATAAGATCAAAAAGTTTTTGAATATTACTTATCTACTTATTGAAATAAAATAAGTCTGACTATGAGATAAGTCTGATTATAAAAATAATTTCTGGTAATAATTGTATATATTATTTATATACATATTTAAAAAAAAGGAAAAAGAAAAGAAAAGAAGGAGTATTGAATTAACTTTAAATTGAAACCGTTAATTTATACGCCTCAAAATTTGCTTATACAAGGTTAAAATCGAGCAAATCGTGAAGAAAACAAGCCGGGGTTGAAGTGGATTTGCAAACAAAATCAAAGGTGAGTTAATCTCACTTACCTGGATTATTACGGTCAAATTTAAATTATTGGTTGTTTGTTTGGATGATGGTTGTCATTAGTTAAAATTAAATAGACCCTATACGCCGCATAACAGCGAATGATATTATATTTAAACCCATGTACTGCGATATTCCACCTCGAAGTGGAATTGGTATTATATATGTATTTGGAGTGATTGATTTCCCGCATTATGTAGCGGATGAGACCCTACGCGCCGCATAATAGCGGATGATATTATATTAATCCCATATACCGCGATATTCCACCTCGAAGTGGAATTGACATTTTATCTTGTGCTAACATCTGTGGATGCAGGGTAACAGGTTGAAGGGATCCAACTGGATTCCTTAAAGTAGTGTAATTTATTTTTATAGTCTATGTTTTATTTGATAATCTGTGATAGGTTATTGATTATATTGGGAATTGGAATATTGGGCGCTATGAATGGATTGAATAATTTTGGCTTTGAGTTATCAAAATATAAAGATTTGATTTTTGAAAGGAAATAGAAGGAGAGAATTTTTAAGAAAAATAATTTTGAAGAATTGGGATAATTAAAGAATGAATTGGGAAAAAAATAAAAGTTGATTTTAAATTCAAGTAAATAATTCCGACATGGAAAAGGAGATATATGTATAAATGGGAATAAATGAATTTTAAACTTAAGTGATATTAATTAAGGGAAAATTCTAAATTCAGGGTTTAAAATTTGTTTAGAATGACAAAGAAAAGATTTGGAAAAGAATGTAATTGGTATTCAGTTTTAAATAAGATTTTAGATTATAATAAAGAAATTAAATCTAAAATTTACGGGTTTTGAAATAAATTTGGATAAGTAAAGGAATTTATTTTAATGGAGTAAATTTTGGAAATCAATTTGGAAATTGATTTTATATTTGAAACTGTGTTTTGAAAGCAGGGTGAGACTATGGAATTTATAAACTGGGTTTATAAAGTGAAATGAATATCAGTGGATATTTAGAAATATAAATTCACGGGGAGAATTTATAAAGGAATGGGTAATTCGTTTCAAAAATAAATAGTGGTTTATTTTTAAAAGGGTATGAAAGAGAAGTGTATTTCACCGGATAGCCAAGTACGTTTCTAAAGCATATTTTTAAGTTTTAAAGTTATTTCCAAAAGAATGTTTTTGAGAAATTATTACTCAAGTTGTTTAAATTTTAAAAGTAGACATTTATTTAAATTAATTATAGTAGTAATTATTTGAAAGGTTTGACTGGTATTATAATTTTAAAGATAATTATTAATATTTATATTTTATAAAATAGTTTTATTTTGAAAGATAGTTTGGTTAAAGTTATATTTAAAAACTTGTATAGAATTTTGTAACTCTTATTCTAAATTTAGTTTTATATTTTATAAAAGTAGTTTTATTTTAAATATTCTTAAAGCATGTATTTTTAAATAAAGTATTAAAGTAGTTTTTATTTTAAATGTTTTAAAGTATAATTTTTAAATAAGGTGTTTTAAATTGTTTTTAAAAAAATCTAAAGTATTGTACATGGTGTTTTCAGTGGAAATAAGTATTTGGGAATTTACTCCATGAGAAGAATGTGGTTGGAAAACTGTTTTCAAAAAGGTTTGAAAGTGGAAATATATCTTGCGAAGATATTTTGAGATTAATAAATAATTTGGTGAAATTATTTATGCTTGATGGTTGTTTGTGAATGTTATTTGATAGTCAAATAACCAACTATCCATATTGGCCAATGCGTTGATCATTTTGAAGAGAGCAGGATCGGGATTAAATTCTTGAAAACCACTTCGATCCGGTTTGTTCGTTTTTGTGAGGAAGACGAGTTTGGATTCGGAGATGGAGTAGTGAAGTGCAAGGGCTAGTCGCTACTAATCCTTAGGCATTTCCAAAATGGATGTAGTAGGAGTAGTGCCTTCGGTTCCGTTCGAACCCGGCACGGACTTGTATGGATGAATGCTTTCAGAACATCGTCAGGTGGACGGTGAGCATTCTAAATAATATGTTCTTAAAAGGTAACACTTAGCCTCGAGCCTCATCGACCGGGAATGACTGAAAATCAGGGGATATGCAGCAAGGCTAAGTGGGTAGCACCCATTAGGGTGAGGTCATTCCTGTTTAGATTCCCTTTTTTATTTCGTCTTAGTGGGCGGTTGCTGATCCCAACCGCGGGGTGATCATACTCGGGATTATCCAGTAAGGTGTAGTCCCGATCTTGTGTTGCAGGAGGTTGGGAGGGATCCTCGGTACGGTGATCTAGGCCACGTACTGTGACAAGTGGTACCCCAGTGCCTAGTCATTAGTTGGAAATCCATTCTCCCTACGCGCCTTTACGGTTTTGATTGTGCCCAACTATTGCTGAAATGTGAGATGCAAGCATTTCAGCTAGATTCTATTTTACTTTCTATAGACATTATTATAATATCAGACGGATTTGATAAAAAGTGTTTTGGCTATCGTAAGGTAAAAACCCAACATGTTTATTTGTGGCGTGGTCTTACGGGATGCTTTGTTTTCAAATGATTTTGAAACTTTAATAATCAAATTGAGTGTGATTTTCTCACAATGGTATTCCATACTGACTTGGGTGTTATTTAACTATAATGCTCGGGTCAGACCGAGTATTCTTAATACAGGAAAAGATATTGTGGAGCTCAGGAGACGACCTGGATGGCGGTACGTACTTCCATACTTGTATGAAATATTACGCTGTGTTGATTAGCTGTGTATTCATTTTTGTAAGGACAAGTTGTGATAACTGTCCAATGGTGTGTAATGTGGTTATTGTACTCTGATAATGTAATGTATAAACAGATATATTTTTCCTTTGTGTAAAGATCAGTTATTATCTATTATATTTTATTCCGCTGTATTGGTAAGATTCTGATGTTGTTTCTATTTTCTTCTTCTATCTCCTTCTGCTTTAACCCTAACGGTTCGTATTTCCTTTCACCTTGAGTTGATGTGTTGGAAAATAGTGTTGACTTAAGGGTACGGGTTTGCGGGTTGTTACATAATTACTCTTTTAATCCTATCAGTTAATACACACATTTTTTCATCAATTAATATAACATTTAAATTTTTTCCTTATTTTAAATTTATAATCAATTATAATTTACAATTATTACAGTTACTTGAGATTACATTCAAATAGCCATCTATTACATTAATTTACATTATTAAACTTCATTCTAGTTAGTTTTCTCACTCCTATATCATAAATTTTATTTCTTTTAACATTAAATTACATAATCTTATTAAATTAACTATATTTTAATTATCGAAATTACGGGTCGTTGCACTCTCCCCCACTCAAAACTTTTCGTCCTCGAAAAGGGGAAAAAAGGGATTAAGAAATTAATATATCTTATTTAAAATATTAAATTTATAACTAATTTACATAATAAAATAATTTAAATAAAATATCAATTTATAAACAATTAAGCCCTTTTATATTCAAGTTAATAAAAGTGGAAAATATTTCACAAGAATTTTCTAAATCCAAAATTCACAGAAAATTTCGGTAGACTCTCCTTTATACGAAGAAGTCTGGGCGAAATAATAATATCAATAATAACAATATATATCATATATTTCAAAATAAAATATCACAAACCATGGGAAAATAATATAATATCGCTATAAAACCGTAATCCGAAAACGTACCAATTTGTCAGGCAAACAATGCTTGATTTATGAAACCAAAAGAGTAGCTATTGCTTCCATAACCTGTATTTTACTTATATAATCCAAAAAGGGTTAGAATTATGCAAAGAGAAATATTTATGTTGTTTCAATCAGTAACAACAAATCAATACAACATTGCAACAATTACTTACAAATAAATCATACAATCATCACATACAGTCAAAAATATCAATTTTACATCCATAGCAACCAACAATTGGTTTGTTCGGGTTTAGAAACGTCTAATTGTATAAAATGATAAATAACTATGAAGTAAAACATACACTCAACAGTCATAGATAAAACTTTATAAATTATTTATACATCTCTTATACAAAATAGAAGTATCCTTTCCCAACCAATCCGTAAGCCAAACAAACAAAGAATTCAACACATATTTTAAGTTTATTCTATAATTCTTTTTCCCCCATCGTTTATTGTTCCTTTTTTTCCATACAATGTTTTTCCTTAATTCGCGTTCGTTACGTACAAAATTTTATTTCTCGTTCATTCATATAAGGCTTATTTCATTAACATTCATTACTTACATAAGTTATATTCATTTTAATTATTTGGATCATAAATGAATTCATTATTGAAATATTGTATACATTTTATTTCAGTTTACCTCACATTTACTATTTATTTTGATTTCCCTTTTATAAATATTCATTTGTCAAACAACTCATACTTATAAAAGATTTTTACTTTTCACTTTTATTTTTTTCACATATAGTATCCACTTTTACTATTTACCCTAATTACAATTGGCTTCAAACATTACCTAAGTTTATAATCATAACTTACAATATTCCTAATTTTTATTAAATTATAACTACTAGCATTTTCAGTTTATTAACTTAAGTTCATAACATTTTTTTATACACCTTAATTCTTCACTTATAAGCATAATTCCAATGAACGCTTCATTTTCCTAAGTTTACTTGTATAACATTCTATTACATATCCTTATTAAACATTTCAACTTTCAATATTTGGTAAGTTATACATAGATGTCTTTTAGAATGCACTAAAATGTTTCACAAGTTTATCTTACTTATCTTAATCAACAATTGCTCAATAATTTCTTCTTCAAATTTTCATTATTCTTAAATTTACAGTTACCAATTTCAATTTCTTATATATCATTAATCACTTAACCATTGATTCTTATTTCCGTTTTAAAATTTCCATTTATTAAAATAGTTAGATTCCATTCAATTACAGTAACTGAAAGCTACTCATTATCAGAAAGTTTATGAATCAAATTCAGGGTTACATTTCAAATTATTCAAAATAATGTGTGTGTGTGTGTGTGTGTACTCATAGCTTATATATATCGAATCATATTAAGAAAATAAAAATTAAGATTCATTATCAAAACAAATGTGCAGCACAGCTACTACAATAGTCTTCCCACTTTGAAACTCGAAAATGAACGTCGATGATGCGTGCATTCATTACCGAAATTATTTTCCAACGACAGAAAGGAGAGTACAAAACTTATTTCCTTTAAACTATTTCTTTCAAATCATATTGAAATATTTATATCTAAAATACTTCCAAGTAATACCAATGTTATATTCCAAAATCTTTCGAAAGAAA
The DNA here is from genome assembly GCA_030765085.1 of Allium cepa. NCBI lineage: Eukaryota > Viridiplantae > Streptophyta > Magnoliopsida > Asparagales > Amaryllidaceae > Allium > Allium cepa. The sequence continues at coordinate 137,953,809 of CM060944.1, forward strand.
TTTCCAAAATCCTGGAACTCAAGTTGTTAAATTTTCAATTTATATTCATCTTATGTGTAAATCTTATTTCACAACCAAACTACTTATGGAATTTCACTTCCTAACAAACATCACATCCAATTATCGCTTTTAAAAATATACTTTTATATACAAAATACAATAGTAGGAAAAATTATTTCATTTACCTATATTTCAAAACAATATTGTGTCGGTTGACCCTATTAAGTGTTTAAGAACCCTTATTGATGCTATAGCGTCCCATGTACCGACTGGAATTTATAAATACGAAATAGAACAAATTAACACAATATAAAACCTTTTATAACACTAACAAACACGCTCTACACACACACACACACATACACATACACTCAGCGACTCATTATATGGTATTACTACCATATTTCTATTAGACCCAACAAAGCTAAGGTTATCGCTAAACCAAAGCTATGATACCAAATGTAACGACCTGCCATTTTGGATGGCTTAAATCGACGACAAACCACACAAGTCAAACCCAAACCATTCAAAAGAGAAGATTGTTATGGAGTAAATAAGAAAAAGCAGAGAAAAAAATATAGAATCTCGTAGTAGAATGACAATATAATAATCAGATAAACAGTTTATGAAGCTGTTTACAAATAACATTGATTGTTCTTTTATAATATAGATCAGAGTTACATACAACAACAATAAATAATAAATAAATGCAGTGGGACAACATGATGCAGTGGAATAAATAGATTAAATAATAATAGTACAAAATCTTCGTCTTCATCCTCCAGAAAGCAGTCTTCGATAAACTGAAAAGCTCAGACTGGCCCGAGCGAATTGAAAAGACAAAACACTCAAGTCAAAACTAAAAGATCTTATATAAGTTAAATCAACAGTAAATAAATATGAGTGTAACAGCGTCCGAGATGTTTACGTGGTTTGACATCCCCTATCCAGTGTCTAACGTGAGTGCAATAACTTAAGAGATGTTTCGGATTTCCATCTCCTAAGGATCCGTTAAACTATCTACTATGTAGTACAGTACGCTATTATAATAGTGTTTATAGTAAAGTAAAATATTAAAATAGCATTAAGGCTTTACCCATATCCCCCTTAACATATTTTATATGTTCCCGTAGTCTATAGAGTACCATAAGCTCCTCTATGAGTTACCCAAAGGACACTCCATAAGTATGGTACAAAACAAACTCGTAGAAGGCACGATAGGGCATGCGAACATGGCACTCGAGGCAATGCCATGGTAGGATTCTACCAATTGCACTCCCGGACTGATGGTAATGCATAGCAACTACTACCGCCCACCTCGGGACACACTTCCATAATCAAAATCGAGGGGTGGTCACCAAATCAATCACAAAGCCAAAATATAGTATCGAAGAAATGTGTCCGATAAAAGGAATGACCACCTTGGCCCAGTATAGCTCCTGTTTTAGTCACATCTCAGCTGACTCACGGGAGTCAGGGTCCGTAAATACCTCATACAGAATTGCTGGCCAAACCATTCTACGTCATTTCTGGAATCTCTACCATGTACACAGCTGTCAAAGTGGTTTTCGGTATTGGTAGAGAGTATGACAATATTTGATCCCGATCTCTTTAACAACCAAACGCTTATTTCACACCGAATGGTTCTCTTACATTTCAAAAGTCAGTTCACAATTTATCAAAAAATTATATTCTCAAAACCATATCATTTTTGAAATCACGTTTACTTCCGAAATTAAATCACATTTTAAATCATATCACTTACGAATTCGTATTTCCAAAATAGATCAAATCCTCATTTAAAATCATCATATTCCTAAAATATGTCATTTAAATCCCAACTTATGTTATAACATCTTTTAATCGTATTCTCATTAAAATCGAGGATTTAAATATAAAGCTTCCACTTTACACAACCAGAAATTTAGAAATATTTTAGATAGTTTAAAAATAGTTTGAATGATTTAATAATAGCTTTTAAATGGTTAAAATAATTTTTACATGTATTTTAAATGGTTTTTAATAGTTTAAAATAGATTAAAATAGTTTAGGTGGGTTTAAGATAGTATAGATTTAATTTAAAATAGATTAAATAGATTTAAAATAGATTAAGTAGTATTAAAATAGATTAAATAGATTTATTATAGATTACATAAGTTAAACTAGATTAAAATAGGTTAAAATAAGTTAAATTAGGTTAAATTGATTAAAATAGATTAAAATTAATTAAAATAGTTTAAATTGATTTAAAATAGTTTAATAGCTTGAAAACCTTAAAAATCAAGATTTTAAAATAATAAATCTTTAAATCGTTTATATTAAAATAATTACTTTGGAATTAATATCAAAATTAAACTATTTCATCCATTTCAACAAATCTGGACCTTATCCTGATTTCAAATCAAAACCCAATTTCAAATCTTAAAATATCAATTTTTACGCTATTCAAATTTCAGTAGATTTCAAGGTTACAATTTCAAAATTCTCAAAAACTCAATTTTGACAAGTTTCGTTTATACTTCAAAATTCAACTTTATAATTTCAATTTAGATCCTTTAAGTAATTCACTTAAAACAATTCAATTTATATCAATCCAATTCTATTTTAAAATATCGTTTAACTAGATTTAAAGTTTAAAGATTTTAAATCATTTAATTTAACCATTCCGATGTCCGTATATAATTTTTTTACTCTATGGTCAAGTGATATGGATATTTATCATTTCAATCCGCAATTATTTATATTTATGGATATATATCGTTCAACCTGCAATTTCGAATTAATTACAAATCCATGAAATCGTCCGAGTCTATCATTTCAAATCATAACGATTCCTCCTTAATCTATCAGATTATTCAGGTATGTATCATTTCAACCCATCGGGAACTTGTAGTGTTATAGCCATATAGAGATATAACATCCAGACATCCAATATCAACAATCAAACATCCATCACAATCATCATCCAAATCAATCAATAAACATCAATAGATATGATTATCATTAACAAGTATAAACTGGCGAATTAAAATTTTATATTAAATTAAATAACGATTAAATGCAATAAAAGCCATATTTCATTGGAGTGACAATTTAAACATACCAAACATCAACCAATCAATATCTAATTACATCACAAATTTAATTTAACTAACATAAGATAATTTAGTAGTTGTGAGTGGGTTAAAATATTCACTTTTGATTTCAAACCGATTTTAAATCCAAAATAGGGCTCAAATTTGAACAGCTTCAGAATTCGTCCAAACCAGTGTCAAAATGTCGGAATTTCAATACGATCGCAACAGAACAAACAGAGCATAAATCCAACCTCGTATGTAAAAAATATCGATGTCGGAACGTTTAAAATCAAATTTAAATTAAATAAACACAAACAAACTATACCACGCCATTTTACCTGCATCTTCACTTTCACGCTCGTGCCCTAGACTCAGATACACGATTGAACCCTGGCCGCCATTACGTTCGAACCTTTGACCAATTTTTGCCTCGCCTTCGTCGAACTAGGGTAAGATCCACGACCGCCATCGTCATGCCCTTAGCCAAGCGCATCTACCAGTGCCAGCGCAACAAATTCCGGCCCCCTCCTTCACCACCGCCGTCGTTAACATCTAAAGCCCATCGTGGCGAATCTAAACATAGTTGACATGATATATCCGCATGGATTTGGGCCGCTCGACGACCTCTACCCATTGATCACCTCCGATCGATCCATCGTTGAAGATCCACCGTTAATCAAAGTTGTGGCCTATGAATGGCCGAGAATACATCCCTTATTTCTGGCCAAATTATGATTCGAATCGAAAACAAATCATTGCAAAATATTACGCTCGTCAAGAGCTTCAGATCGATATGTAATATGATATAGTTTGAGGAGTTTTAATTTTTGAATTTGATTTTGATTTGCAATTGAATCTAGAAATTTGGGTTTATTCCATTTGAGAAGGAGGAACATATAGATGGAGTTGTACGTACAGTAATGAGAAATAAAATGCTACTAGGGTTTGGATAGAACTATTTATTTTAACAAAGCCCGATAAGAAAATAAACACATATCGAATTGGTATGAACGACAATAGCGACTCGGAAAGCCCGTTTCGCTTCCAAAATGAAAGGAGGTAATCTCATATATCCAAATAGATGTTTTCGATATTTTTAAACTCAATGGAATATGTCTCAAATCTTAATTCCATCGTATGAAGAAGTTATTTTAAAATCAACTTATTTCAAATTGAATTCAATTAAATTAATTTCTATGCGTTTCAAGCCGTACGATCAAACGACAAGTCCGATCGCAATGAAACTTAAAATCCTACAATAATTCACCGTTACGGTTCCGATGAAACTAGTTTCGTCGAAATCCACGATAATTGCCAAAATGGTTATTTTCCCGTTAATTAAATATATTATTATTAAATTCATTAAATCGCTTTTTTTAATTTCGTATTTAATGTAACGAGTGCGATTTTTCGACGCTCGAAAACCGACATCAATACGTCCACTGTATTAATTGCCGCATAATCGAATGCCGAAAAACCGTACCGTTATGATTAAAGAAGAAGAAAAGGTAGAAGAAGAGAGAAAAAAAGAAGAAGAAACATAAAACAATATCAGAATCCCACAATCGCAGCGGAACAATATATAATAGATAAATGAATAATCTTTAAAACAAAGAACTATATCAGTTATTTCACTACATCACATTACATTACATCATCAGAGTATACAATAACAAACAGCGGAAAAGAAATACTATATATTAGTGAATATGGCATGCCATCCAGCTTGCCTCCAGCAACTCCTGAATTCCAGAATATCCTGATAAACTAACTCTAGACTGCCCGTGTGGAAATTGGTGACCACCTAAAGTTTAGGAAGGAAAACAATAAACTCCGAGTCAGTCATGGGACTGATGTGAGAACTTAAAACAGTTATTTATCTTTAAAACAAAGAACAGGATAATTTTAAAATAGTTTCGCAATGCTTTTTAGAAAATGAGACTACCATAAGGCCTCCCGCATACACACACAATGCAAACGCAGAATCGGAGGAGATTTCTCCTTATGATAGTCAAAGATGCTTGATATGCATTAAAAAGAAACATTTGATATTATTAATAATGCATAGTGTAGAAAACATTTCGAAAGTAAAGATATAAATCTTAGCCAGCATAGGCATTTCGCACTTATGCCTACTATAGCTACCATCCAAACAGTGGGGCGCCACCATAAGTGAATGATAGGTTCTACAACTAAAACAGTATAAGATCGTATTGTTTCTTTGGAAATGGTCAGGCCAAGGAACTTTCCATTGCCACATGGGTACGCCTCTGGAAAGACGACCCGAGAACCTAACCGGATCTCTGCCAACACAAGGCCGGGTTACCTTTCAAACTAGGTAACTACTGACACGAATATGTTATTCCCCGATCGTAACCGATCTATATCCGAGGATCCTCGATTCCAACAACCACAAAGTAATGAATTTGCAGCAACAACATAGGTTAAGTATCTGGGCTCCATACCATGATATCACCTCTATCCAGAAGGAATGACATACACTAAAGGGGCGCTACCCCCAATAACCTTACCGCATCCTTCCTGTTTTGACCATTTCCGGGGTGTGAGGTCCGACGAAGTCTCGTCCACAAAGCTACGCTTTATACAAAAGCTGTGCTTTGATCATCAAATGCTCAACAGCACTTCGTATGCCACATTACCAATTTGGGAATGTATCATTAGTAACCATCAACTACATAACCTCTAAGGATGTTAAGCTAAGAGAATAAATTCTCTGCCACCAACGGAAATATATTTGATAGAAACCAGCTTTACATCTCAAATTGTAACGTCAGACACACATTCATACAAGTCCGTTCCGGGATCGAACGGAACCGAAGGCACTTCCAAAGAAGTCCTTGCAATCCGGATATTCACTAATCACGACCGGACTTCCCATCACAAAGGGTAATAAATTTCTATATCGGAGATCAGCCGATGCAGAAAACATTCGACGGTAATCCTTCCGTTTTCACAAATATCCGGTCTTCAACATCGGTCATCAAATGCAAGCGATAACGACGTATCACATATTCGGAATGGGTTATATGACCCCAAGGTCCTTTTCCGGCCAACCCGAATAGTGAGCGCTTATTTTGAAAATAAGTGTGGCATTCAAATTCAAGCAAATCACAACAAATACCTATTCAAAGGTAAATATTGATAGTCGGTTATTTAACTATCAATAGGTATGCTCAATATCACCAGAGTCCAAATAATTTCCCAAATTATTTATTTTCCAAAAATATCTTTACTATATATATAATTCTCACACTTCAACCATTTGAAAACAAATTTTCAAATCACTTTTCACCTTTACCACTTTTGAAAACAAATTTCAAACCGTTTCCCTACACGGGATATATTCACAAATATTTATTCATTTTCATTTCAAAATGGTTCATTTAAACCAATTAAATAAATCCTTACCGATTTATTTTATATTTACGTTCCAAATTCGTAAATTTATTCCCACACTTCAAAAATAAATCAACGTTTATTTTTAAACAAATTTCCCTTTCTTTTATAAATTCCATAGTGAATTTACAATTCCAAAATATCTATGAATATACGATTTCCAAATCTATTTCTAATATTCATTTTCAATTTATCTTTAAAAGATAAAATCTCAAAATATTCAATTCATATTTGAAAACATTTCCATACTTATTTAATAATAAGTAATTCACAAATCCATTTATTTTCGACACTTGGAAAATATTCAATATAATTAAATCGAAATTAAGTATATACTTCATTCTTTAAAGAAAACTTTCTCTTAAACACATTTATTTGGGCCAAAACGAATGTTGCATAAAACATCGTTACGACGACCCAAAATCACTAGTATGGGGATTCGAAATTAAGATAGATATATAAATCCCAATACTATATAAAACATTTCCTTTCGGAAATCATTTACTATAACAACAGTGTTATAGTCCACCATTTCCTTCTATTTCTCGAAAACGTCTATTTCAACAATGAATGTTGAAATCTATGGTTTCGATGTTTAACACAATTTAATACATCGTTAAAACAATTAACTTCATTTGATAATATTCATTTTCCCAAAACATATCCATTTTATTTCATAATATATTCACGGTCCAAAATCGTGAATATACTTTACTAACCAAATTCAATATTTTCTACACATTTTATTTCAAGGATAATTCGCTATCCGAAATCGCGAATATATCTCCTTTAATAACCTTCCATATTAAATTTGTCAAATTCAATTGATTTCGGATTTATAAACAATGTTTATAAATTCCATTTCTATTTATAAAAACTTCAATTATAAAATCCCTTTTTATAAATCAATTCAATTTATAACTCAACTTTATACCCAAAATCCGATTTATAAGTTAATTATTTATAAATCTTTTATTTTACAAAATCTATTCATTTCGTAACTTCACAATTTATAAGTCTATAAATTTCGTTCACTTATGAAATCCAATTTTTTCACTTTAACACTTATAAAAACTCGTTTTATAATCCCAGTATTCTTAATTTATAAAAATATCAATTTTGTATGTCTTTTATATAAATCGTTTATAAAAATTCAAAAATCCCAATTTAAACCATTTTATAAATTAATCAACTATTTATTTCAAAAATCACGCTTTGGTTATATTTCATGAAAATCATAATTTTTATAACTTTAAAATTTTAACGTTTATTTATTTAAGATGAATTAATTCAAAATTTTAATAAAACGTATAATCTTAAAAATCACTTTAAAAATCCCTTTAAAATCAAAATCGTTATTTTTAAACTTCAAAAATGGATCCGATGATGCAACAGCACCAAATAGTCAATCACGACAACAACGACATCATATATCAGTATACGATAATCAACAAATATCACAATATCTGTAATCAAATAATTACTGGTGAGGAATCCAGTTGGATCCCTCCAACCTGTTTCCCGGCATCCACATATGTTAGCACAATACAAATTCCGTTCCAATACGGAATATCGCGGTATATAGGATTTATAAAATATTATCCGCTATTATGCGACGCAATAGGGTCTCATCCGCTATATAATGCGGGAAAATCAACTCCAAGTACATATATAATACCAATTCCAATCAAGATGGAATTATCGCGGTATATGTTTTTAATAAATAACCTCCGCTTATTATACGGCGTATAATGTCTATTTTAATAATCAATAGATAATAATCTATCACTCAAACATACAATCAAGAAATTTTAAATCTAACTATTTAAAATTTAAATCGAAACTAATTCGATTGAGTGAGAAGTTCTCACCTTGCTTTCAATTCCCTTTTCAGCTTTTATTTCGAATAAAACTAAACGTGCGTTTAATTTTACCCGAAATTCAAACTATCTCCAAACGACTTCAATCCAGCTCCATAGCGTAGTGTTCGTCCATACGAACCCAACGCAACTTGTTTCGTGCGTTTTCGACCTCGTATGAAGAAGTTATGACATTTATAAGTTTACACGAATTATTATACACATAAATTAACAAATTTATTTTAATTTTTTAAACCAAACTAATCTGGGCCGCATGATCCTCTCACTGCAGATCACACCCATGCATCTCCTTTCTTCCCCCACATTAAAACTCCCAGGTCTTCTTCACGTTAAAACCCATCAACGCCGCCTCTTGCCCTAATTTTCGCAACCTCTACAAGCAAAACAAAGACGATTAGAGGCCGCCGCCACCACCGCCTACATGAAACACCCCATCGGCCAAAATATGGTCGAGCTCGGTCACGTCGTCGCCTGGGAAAACGCGCCATAAATGAGCATGAACGCGGGTCGTTTTCTTCCACTTCGTTGCTCCAAAATCCATCATCTCCGTATGGATTTCAAGATCATCTTGTGCTCTACGTTTTTCGTTTAGATGTCGAAGCCTAGTTGTGAACAGATCGTGAGATATTGAGGAAGAAAGATGATGTGTTTTTGGCCATTGAAGATGTTAGTGGCGGCTGGCCTCAGAAATTAGGGTTTTGGGTTTTCTTGTTTGCAAATTGAAGTTATGAAGTCCTTATATAGAAAATTTTCAAAAACACTATTCATCTCAAATTTTCCGAACTCCAAACGAAGCGTGCCGGCTGGCGTTTCTAAGGTTTACCCCGCATTCCGGACACAATAGAATAGGTTTCGGAAGCTAATTCGATCATCTGTGTGAGTTACGGCAATAAACGATCGATTTTAAATTAAACCGATTAAACATTCTAGGCGTTTTGGCTTGCTTCGGACAAACGGTAAATCCGATTGACACGAAATTTGAAACCTTATAATAATATCACATTACGGGTCCGATGAAACTGGTTTCGTCAAAATCCGAGACTGTTTGAAAAATGGCTATTTTAACTCGTCAATTAAATATTAAAATATTCAATTTTCACAAATTAACTTTTAGTTCGATTTTAAAAGTTCTATAACATCATTCTAACTCCAATATGATTAAATAAAATTTTACAAATCATTTTCAATCATATTAAACCCAATTTCCAATTATTTCCGTAATTTCAAATATTGAATTATCGATTTAATTATGCAATTAAATCCAGTAAATTATTCGACTTATAAAATTTACCTATTAATATTTAAAATCAATTAAATATACGAATTTTAATTGACAGAAATTCTGGGTCGTTACAAACTTCCCCCCTTGAAAGAGCTTCGTCCTCGAAATTACCAAGTAAGAAAAAGTTACAGAATCCATTATCTTTCCAAAACAAACCATTCAAATTGGATTTTTGAAATCTCTTAAGTGTTTAACTTTCCCAAAATTCATAGTTAAACTTCTTATCAAATCTTTACTAAGTTTCCAAATCCAAACTTAGTTTTCAAAAATTTCCCAATTTTCTCAAAAATATTCTAACGCCTTAAATTCTCGAAAAAATTTGCCAGAGTCTCCTATGCGCGGCTTGATCCAAAAAAAATGATAGTATATATATCACAAATATACATCTCATCAAGCGATGAGGCATCCCGTAGGGAAAAAATGTAAAAGTACGATATTTAATCTGAGATATGCACCTTATATTTTATTAGCGAGCATATACGGCTAATATAGCGCGAAAGCGAGCTCCAAATGCGAAGCAAGCGCAATCCGCACCTACTAAACACTCAACAAACCATGAGAACATGCATATATGAAAGTAATATCAATATACAGCATATAGAAACATAACAACTACATGTGCCAACATAGCAATGCATTCAATCAACAAATGCAACCATCAAACAACCATCATCTAACAAATCCATACCAAATCAATATACATTCACTTCTCATTAATATTCAATGATTGGTTTTCCAATTTAAATCCCATTTGATTTATTTATATTGGATTTAATTAACATTCATTCATTCGTTTCCAATTAGTTTGCATTCACTAATTTACATTCAAGTTGGTTCACTTCCACATTCAAATCAAATTAACTTAACTTCCAATTTGATTTATAGCTTTCAGTTTTCCTTAATTCAATTTCATTAACACTTAATGAATTATATAAAATCAACTAACAATCATTTAACAAACAATGTATATCCAGCATTACCAAATGTATCTACTTCGCTTACATTCATTCAATTTGGTTTAACACTCTTAATTCCAATTGGTTGATATTAAATTGATTTTTCTTCCAATTTATTCAATTAGCTTTTAATGAATTAACATTTATATTCATTATTCCATATCAATTTATTTTACATTCGATTGATTAATAATTCATCCATTTATCAATTCAATCGCTAATTCCTTTAACAATATAAGGTTGAATTTCATTTAAATAACTCAAGTTCAAATTCTTAATGACTTCATTTCATTAATTCACTTATTAATTTACTTTGACACCAAAATCAACTTTATTCAACTTCACTTAAGTTATATTCCATTTCAAATATCATTTGTTCAACTTAACTTAAGTTTCTACTTATAAATCCAATTCGGGTTCTAGTTCTATTTAACTTTTACCAAAGTCAAATTTTCATCACTTATTCAAATTCAGATTTATTTTGCTTAACAAAATTGTTTAACCATTTTTAACAATTTGTTTCACTTTCATTTTCTCATTTCATAAGTTATACAACTTATATTCAACAATTACCAGTTGGATTTTTATTAATTCACTTATACTTCCTTTAATTTAACTCCATCCTTTAAGTTAAATTTATTCTATCAAAATTCAAATTGTATAAGTTATCAACTCATTTATCATTCCCATAATATTTTAAATAGGATTCCAGAGTCTTTTCAACCGTTCAAAACCATTTTTGAAATCAATTAAAATTATCTTTTGAATTTCCAAAACCCAAACCCAAATTTTTTTTTCCAACAACTTTCATTTAAAATAATTTGGCAGCAATTCCTCTTTTGGAAACCCGAAAATGAACACCAATGATGTCGCGATCATCATCGGTTATTTTCCAGCGACCAAAAAGAGTTTAGAGCTTTAATTTCTCTAAAACAATTTTCCAAAATATCAAATCCTTTCAAAACACTTCTCTGGAATTTTGTTTTTAGATTATAAATCACATTTATAAATCTTTTACTTATATAATTTCACTTCTTATATATAAGATTATTTCACAAGTGTAAATCATTTTAATTATAATTCCATACTTATAATTCATTTGCTTATACAATTCATTCTTTTACAGCTGTTCTTTTTATTTAACTTATTCAACAACCAAACAATCAATTCATATACACTTTAATAATTCCGAAAAATTATTACTTTATATATAGAATACAATCGAGGTAAAATTATTTCATTTACCCTATTTAAAACGATATCGTGTCAAATTTTTCTGTACAAGTGTTTAAAGATCCCTATCAACAACGTTAATTGCTCGTGTTGACCAGAATCCATATACCACTTAACAAATCAATCATCACAATATAAAACAATTTATATACACTAACAAATACGCGCTCGTATCTATTATTACACTCAAACTCATTCTAGAGTATTGCTGACCCAATCTCTAATGAGTAATACCCAACAGAGCCATGGTTGTCGCTTAACCATATGCTCCGATACCAAATGTAAAGAATGTGATTTTTCGACGCTCGAAAACCGTTATCAATACGTCCACTGTATCAACTGCCGCATAATCGAATGCCGTAAAACCGTACCGTTATGGTTAAAGAAGAAGAAAAGGTAGAAGAAGAGAGAAAAAAAGAAGAAGAAACAGAAAACAATATCAGAATCTCACAATCGCAGCGGAACAACATATAATAGATAAATGAATAATCTTTAAAACAAAGAACTATATCAGTTATTTCATTACATCACATCACATTACATTACATCATCAGAGTATACAATAACAAACAGCGGAAAAGAAATACTATATACTAGTGAAAACGCCATGTCATCCCGCTTGCCTCCAGCAACTCCTGAATTACAGAATATCCTGATAACCTAATTCTAAACTGCCCGTGTGGAAATTAGTGGGCACCCAGAGTTTAGGAAGGAAAACAATAAACTCTGAGTCAGTCATGGGACTGGTGTGAGAACTTAAAACAGTTATTTATCTTTAAAACAAAGAACAAGATAATTTTAAAATAGATTCGCAATGCTTTTCAGAAAATGAGACTACCATAAGGCCTCCCACACACACACACAATGCAAACGCAAAATCGGAGGAGATTTCTCCTTATGATAGTCAAAGATGCTTGATACGCATTAAAAAGAAACATTTGATATTATTAATAGTGCATAGTGTAGAAAACATTTCGAAAGTAAAGATATAAATCTTAGCCAGCATAGGCATTTCGCACTTATGCCTACTATAGCTACCATCCAAACATTGGGGCGCCACCATAAGTGAATGATAGGTTCTACAACTAAAACCGTACAAGATTGTATTGTTTTTTTGGATTTCCAATAAATGGTCAGGCCAAAGAACTTCCCATTGCCATATGGGTACGCCTCTGGAAAGACGACCCGAGAACCTAACCGGATCTCTGCCAACACAAGGCTGAGTTACCTTTCAAACTAGGTAACTACTGACACGAATATGTCATTCTCCGATCGTAACCGATCTATATCCGAGGATCGTCGATTCCAACAACCACAAAGTAATGAATTTGCAGCAACAACATAGGTTAAGTATTTGGGATCCATACCATGATACCACCTCTATCCAGAAGGAATGACATACACTAAAGGGGCGCTACCCCCTAATAACCTTGCCGTATCCTTCCTGTTTAGACCATTTCCGGGGTGTGAGGTCCGACGAAGTCTCGTCCACAAAGCTACGCTTTATACAAAAGTTGTGCTTTGATCATCAAATGCTCAACAGCACTTCGTATGCCACATTACCAATTTGGGAATGTATCACTAGTAACCATCAACTACATAGCCTCTAAGGGTGTTAAGCTAAGAGAATAAATTCTCCGCCACCAACGGAAATATATTTGATAGAAACCAGCTTTACATCTTAAATTGTAACGTCAGACACACATCCATACAAGTCCGTTCCAGGATCGAACGGAACTGAAGGCACTTCCAAAGAAGTCCTTGCAATCCGGATATTCACTAATCACGACCGGACTTCCCATCACAAAGGGTAATAAATTTCTATATCGGAGATCAACCGATGCAGAAACATTCGACGGTAATCCTTCCGTTTTCACAAATATCCGGTCTTCAACACCGGTCATCAAATGCAATCGATAACGACGTATCACATATTCGGAATGGGTTATATGACCCCAAGGTCCTTTTCCGGCTAACCCGAATAGTGAGCGCTTATTTTGAAAATAAGTGTGGCATTCAAATTCAAGCAAATCACAACAAATACCTATTCAAAGGTAAATATTGATAGTCGGTTATTTAATTATCAATAGGTATGCTCAACATCACCAGATTCCAAATAATTTCCCAAATTATTTATTTTCCAAAAATATCTTTACTAGATATATAATTCCCACACTTCAACCATTTGAAAACAAATTTTCAAATCACTTTTCACCTTTATCACTTTTGAAAACAAATTTCAAACCGTTTCCCTACACGGGATATATTCACAAATCTTTATTCATTTTCATTTTAAAATGGTTCATTTAAACCAATTAAATAAATCCTTACCGATTTACTTTATATTTATGTTCCAAATTCGTAAATTTATTCCCACGCTTCAAAAATAAATCAACGTTTATTTTTAAATAAATTTCCCTTTCTTTTATAAATTCCATAGTGAATTTACAATTCCAAAATACCTGCGAATATACGATTTCCAAATCGATTTCTAATATTCATTTTCAATTTATCTTTAAAAGATAAAATCTCAAAATATTCACTTCATATTTGAAAACATTTCCATACTTATTTAATAATAAGTAATTCACAAATCCATTTATTTTCAACACTTGGAAAATATTCAATATACTTAAATCGAAATTAAGTATATATTTCATTCTTTAAAGAAAACTTTCTCTTAAACACATTTATTTGGGCCAAAACGAATGTTGCATAAAACATCGTTACGACGACCCAAAACCACTAGTGCGTGGATTTGAAATTAAGATAGATATATAAATCCCAATACTATATAAAACATTTTCTTTCGGAAATCATTTACTATATCAACAGTGTTATAGTCCAACATTTCCTTCTATTTCTCGAAAACGTCTATCTCAACAATGAATGTTGAAATCTATGGTTTCGATGTTTAACACAATTTAATACATCGTTAAAACAATTAACTTCATTTGATAATATTCATTTTCCCAAAACATATCCATTTTATTTCATAATATATTCACGGTCCAAAATCGTGAATATACTTCACTAACCAAATTCAATATTTTCTACACATTTTATTTCAAAGATAATTCGCTATCCGAAATTGCGAATATATCTCCTTTAATAACCTTCTATATTAAATTTATCAAATTCAATTGATTTCGGATTTATAAACAATGTTTATAAATTCCATTTCTATTTATAAAAACTTCAATTATAAAATCCCTTTTTATAAATCAATTCAATTTATAACTCAACTTTATACCCAAAATCCGATTTATAAGTTAATTATTTATAAATCCTTTATTTTACAAAATCTATTCATTTCATAACTTCACAATTTATAAGTCTATAAATTTCGTTCACTTATAAAATCCATTTTTTTCATTTTAACACTTATAAAAACTCGTTTTATAATCCCAGTATTCTTAATTTATAAAAATATCAATTTTGTATCTCTTTTATATAAATCATTTATAAAAAATCAAAAATCCCAATTTAAACCATTTTATAAATTAATCAACTATTTATTTCAAAAATCACGCTTTGGTTATATTTCATGAAAATCATAATTTTTATAACTTTAGAATTTTAACGATTATTTATTTAAGATGAATTAATTAAAAATTTTAATAAAACGTATAATCTCAAAAATCACTTTAAAAATTCCTTTAAAATCAAAATCGTTATTTTTAAACTTCAAAAATGGATCCGATGATGCAACAGCACCAAATAGTCAATCACGACAACAAAGATATAATATATCAGTATATGATAATCAACAAATATCACAATATCTGTAATCAAATAATTACTGGTGAGGAATCCAGTTGGATCCCTCCAACCTGTTTCTCTGCATCCACAGATGTAAGCACAATACCAATTCCGTTCCAATACGGAATATCGCGGTATATATGATTTATAAAATATTATCCGCTATTATGCAGCGCAATAGGTCTCATCCGCTTTATAATGCGGGAAATTCAACTCCAAGTACATATATAATACCAATTCCAATCAAGATGGAATTATCGTGGTATATGTTTTTAATAAATAACCTCCGCTTAATATACGGCGTATAATGTCTATTTTAACAATCAATAGATAATAATCTATCGTTCAAACATACAATCAAGAAATTTTAAATCTAACTATTTAAAATTTAAATCGAAACTAATTCGACTGAGTGAGAAGTTCTCACCTTGCTTTCAATTCCGTTTTCAGCTTTTATTTCGAATAAAATTAAACGTGCGTTTAATTTAACTGAAATTCAAACTATCTCCAAACGACTCCAATCCATCTCCATAGCGTAGTAATTGTCCATACGAACCCAACGCAACTTGTTTCGTGCGTTTTCGACCTCGTATGAAGAAGTTATGACATTTATAAGTTTGCACGAATTATTATACACATAAATTAACAAATTTATTTTAATTTTTTAAACCAAACTAATCTGGGCCGCACGATCCTCTCATTGCAAATCACACCTATGCATCTCCTTTCTTCCCCCACGTTAAAACTCCCAGGTCTTCTTCACGTTAAAACCCATCAACGCCGCCTCTTGCCCTAATTTTCGCAACCTCTACAAGCAAAACGAAGACGATCAGAGGCCGCCGCCACCACCGCCTACATGAAACACCCCATCGGCCAAAATATGGTCGAGCTCGGCCACGTCGTCGCCTTGGAAAACGTGCCATAGACGAGCACGAACGCGGGTCGTTTTCTTCCACTTCGTTGCTCCAAAATCCATCATGTCCGTATGGATTTCAAGATCATCTCGTGCTCTACGTTTTTTGTTTAGATGCTGAAGCCTAATTGTGAACAGATCGTGAGATACTGAGGAAGAAAGATGATGCGTTTCTGGTCATTGAAGATGTTAGTGGCGGCTGGCCTCAGAAATTAGGGTTTTGGGTTTTCTTGTTTGTAAATTGAAGTTATGAAGTCCTTATATAGAAAATTTCCAAAAACACTATTCATCTCAAATTTTCCGAACTCCAAACGAAGCGTGCCAGCTGGCGTTTCTAAGGTTTACCCCGCGTTTCGGACACAATGGAATAGGTTTCAGAAGCTAATTCGATCATCTGTGTGAGTTACTACAATAAACGATCGATTTTAAATTAAACCGATTAAACTATTTTCTAGGCGTTTTGGCTTGCTCCGGACAAACGGTAAATCCGATTGACACGAAATTTGAAATCTTACAATAATATCACATTACGGATCCGATGAAACTAGTTTCGTCGAAATCCGAGATTGTTTGAAAAAATGGCTATTTTAACTCGTCAATTAAATATTAAAATATTCAATTTTCACAAATTAACTTTTAATTCGATTTTAAAAGTTCTATAACATCATTCTAACTCCAGTATGATTAAATAAAATTTTACAAATCATTTTCAATCATATTATACCCAATTTCCAATTATTTCCGTAATTTCAAATATTAAATTATCGATTTAATTATGCAATTAAATCCAGATATTCGTAAAATAAATTATTCGACTTATAAAATTTACCTATTAATATTTAAAATCAATTAAATATACGAATTTTAATTGACAGAATTCTGGGTCGTTACATTTAATAAATAACAATTTTTATTATTTTTGATTACTAGTCATTTACAATAATTTAAAACACATTTATATATCAATTCAGTGTTAACTATTACATAAATTTCAGCATTCAGTTTCAACTGTAATTAAATCCAATTAATTATATTTTAATTCCAATAAATTGATTATATTTGATTTCAATCTTTTATTCAATCATTTATTGTCAAATGAGTAAAAATAACATTAATTTATATTTTATTACCTCACCATTCTACAATTTTTGCCTTAGTTCACATTAACATAACATTTAATTACATTTAAAGCAATTTATTTCTAATTTGATTTCACCAAGTTAAATAAATAGGTAACAAATAACAATTGTCACCTTTTGCTTAATTTAATCATATTTATAAGTTAATTGTCTACACAAATGTTATAATTATTTGCACAACACTAATTTTTATTCAATTACAATTTTTTTTACACGCTATTTTATTAATTAATACAATATTTAAATTATTAATTACTCTTTTAATCCAATTATCAATTAATATACACGTTATTTCATCAATTAATATAACATTTAAATTTATAATCAATTATAATTTATAATTATTACAATTACTTGAGATTACATTCAAATAGCCTTCTATTACATTAATTTACATTATTAAACTTCATTCTAGTTAGTTTTCTCATTCATATATCATAAAATTTATTTTTCCAACATTAAATTACGGGTCGTTACAAATTCCAAGTTTTATAAAATTTTCATTTTCTACCTTATCACATTTAATTTAATACACTTCATTTGTTTATGGTTCAATATACAGGGTGTTACAATATGTGTGTACATGCATGTGTGTGTATCAAATAATGTTGTAATGATTTGTAACAACTTCCATTTGATGAAAGGTCGAAAATCCGAAAGCCGAATCTTGGTCACATTTCCAGTTTTAATCAAACTATTTATTTATGTACACAAAACGTGAAAATGAATTTCTTGTCATCTTTAGACAATTAAAACAAGATTATTTAAGCTATAAAACCATATTAAATAATACTAATATCCTTTTATAAAACTATGATGTGACGACCCAGAATTTCTAACAACTTAAATTGAAATTGTTAATTGATTTTAAATATTCAAAAGTTAATTTTAACTTGAATCCAAGATATCAATATTTACTTGATAATTAAATCATTGAATTATATAGTTTAAATATTGAATTTAATAATTGAAATTGGGTAAATTGTTGAATCTGAAACTTCTAAGCCTGTTTAAAAATAATTTGAAGGCTTATAAAATTTATAATGACGATACTGAAGATAATAGAATGGTTGAAATTTAATTTAAAGGTGATTTTTTTCAATTTTAATAATATATCGTTTAAATCGATATTTGAAAATAGCCTTCCGAGGCACAGTCTCGGAATTTGACGAAACCAGTTCCATTGGATTCATAATAGTTAGTTATTATCGGATTTCAATTTTCATAGCAATCGGAGTTGTTGTGTGACCCTGGCAGTTCAAAACGCTTAGAGCTATTTTAATCGATTTAATCTAAAATTGATCGCTTTCTTCTGCAACTCGTGCATATGATTGAATTCATTTCCGAAAAACGTTCCATTGTGTTCGAAACGCGGGTAAAACCTTAAAATGCCTAGCAGCATTCCTTAAGAGGAGTACGAAATTTTAAATGGCAATCGACGAGGCATTTTGGAAGTTTTATACAAGATAATAAAAAATTAAAATAAATTAGTAAAGATATTTTTAACAACACGAGATATTTTTGAATATTTAATTCTATAATAATCAAAGCATACGCTAGAAGCTATTCGCAAGACATACATCTTCGTCCCTCTTTATTCTCAGTAGAAATCGAACTCTCTTATATAAAAAAAAAAGAGGGGGGCAACCGAATCGAAGAAGTCACAGCCCCTTGATCTACTCGAAATCGAGCACGGCAAGGGAGAGCGGGGCGACTTCGAGTTTTAGCGAGGGGGAGTTCGATTTGATATTCGATGGATGCGGCAGTAGCAAGGGCTTGGAATTTGGTTTGTGGTGGCGATGTCGCGAAGGTCGCGAGGGGTGGCGATGTCGCGAAGCCTTCGATCGATAGCTGGTGAGCGCGCGGCGATAGGAGGCGACGGTGATGTCGTTCATGACCGTGAAGGAGGTGAGCACGAATAGCTTGGGTTGCAGCATAGAGGGGTTGAGCTAGAGTTTCGGCTTGCGAGCGATCGAGGTAGAGAGGGAGGAACTGCAGTCATGAGGCAGCAAGGTATATGCATTTAAATTTATTTAATTTAACTAATGAATAAGTATATACATGTGAAATTTTATTTTTACAGTAAAGAAATTTTAAAATAACTCTGTTGATTTTATTATAGTACATGTATATAGAGGCGAATTTTTTTTAATGTTGACTATTTATATAAAACTAGTGCGTGGCCCGTGCTACGCACACGGGCAGTGCTGGTATGTCCCTGTAATTGTAGGTCCAGATGAATGTTGTCCAATTGTTTGTTAAAGCAATATGTACAGAGCGTCTGTAGTGTGTGACCCGTGCTACGCACACGGGCAGTGTTGGTAGTGTATTGGGTAGTAAAAGTTGTATTAGAATTTGATGTGTGAACGTATTTTGAATGTATTTAGCTGTGGAATGAGGAGTTTAAATAGATGTTGTTGGGTATGGGTTATCGCAGTATATGTTCGTGCAGACTGACTGCAGAGTCTTTTAGAATATAACCCAAATAAATGATTTTTATATAGAGATAAATATAGAGCTGTATAATACTGTGATTGTGTGCATGCAGATGCAATGTGTGTGTACACACAAATATATATTATATATATGGCGTAGGTTATCAATAAAGTAGTTTTGTAATATAAGTTACATCTTTATTCTATGTGCAACGTGGAAGAAAGTTATCCTTATACAAATTCAGACGTTAGAACATGGAGATTAATTAAATATAAGTGACTCCCAATATGTTTGTTGTCACTATGTCGTAAAGTTGTTTGAAAACGGGAAAGTGGCAGTTGTGTTAGTCAAGTACTTGAGTTTTAAGTGAAGTTGACGAAAGCTTGAAGCAAAATCATCAACATATCAAACAGATAATAGTGTGTGACATGTGCTACGCACACGGGCAATGTTGGTAACTATATTGATAAAATAAATTTCCAGGATATACAGAGATAAACAAACTGAAACCAATATGCAATAGAAAAGTACGTTGTAGGTACTATTTTTGTACAACAACGACAACCAAACAGAAATAAATTTACAAATTGCAAAAAAAAATACAAACCATATAGATCATAGAGTGAAGAACCATACAAAATATGCAGAATCATCCGAGTTGAAAAATACAAAGAGATCTTCCCTGCAGTATTGTACTTTAAGCATATAGTCCTAATAGTTTAAAAAATTGCAGTGATCAGATATGTATTATTTGGCCAATTTACGATAAAATAATTTTTTGTAAGGTTTTGTTTAAGTTTGCACTCTTAGTGCATCGCAAAGTCAATGACATATTACAGAATAGTGATATAGGATGAATACTGTATCTTAGTGTTCGCTGACATGAACAGATGTTTCAAATATTGACTTACTACAGATCATTTATCACCAATATTATCAACCTTTCGCATTTGTAGCCATCTTTGGATTTGGTTATTACTTGCAATTCATGCTATCCATTTATCCGTAAATAAAAGTATGTAACTATGCGTCACGGTCAAAATTGATAATGATTCCCATTGTGTGCAGTGATAAACTGTTGCTATTTAAAAAAATTAACTATGTATACACATATACATAAACTAAAGTTTTATACAATTCTGTAAACAAACCTCTGTTCCAGTATGCACAGCAGAGCCTGCCGCTTGCAACTCTAGTGGTCCATCAACATGCATCTTTAGCGTATCAAACATGTATTGCACCAACCTTCAACACGCAACTTCAGAGTTCCAACACAACGCCTTTGCTCTTGCTACTGCTGCAATGTATCGCTGCCCTCCAGGCTTGAACATCCATATACTTTGTTTCTGACTTGAACACGATCCATCTGCAGCTTCAACACATGGCTAGGCTTTTCTATAGAACTACCCGGCCATGACGCGCACTGCTCTTCCTCACTCATTCTACTTTACTGCAAAAATGTAGGCTGAATTTGTGAACTCATATAAAAATGCGAAAGTTGTGTTATAGTTTGTGTAAAACAAACTATTGTGTTGAACTTGTAGTGTAGTTTGCTTAGAAGGATAATAGTATTACAAATTCAGGTTCTATATACGGAATAAAATAACATATCAAGTAAAATAATATTATAGTTGACAATAGGAAATAAGTAAAAGATATAACTAATTCAATCAAATGATTAAGTAAATCCAGAGTAAAAGAATAAGTAAAAGCCATATGCTTGCTTTAGTTATTTATATGCACAACAGCTGATTATAACTTAGCTTATTACAGTATAGTGATTTTATTGTAACCAAAATGAGAAGAAAAATAGTAGCATGTTGTCTGTAGGCCAAAGTGCGTACTGTACGCGCTGTAAGTGAAAAGTGAATGTGGGAACAAAAAATGAAAAGGAGATACATCAAAAAGTAGTGATGTTTGAGGCATTGAATGCAGCAGAGACGTTGGGCGGAAAAGAGGGAAAGAAACGGAAAAAAAACGGTCTTCAATAAATTGGCAAACGTGTTATTGCAAACCCCAAGTGTAGATAAATCATATTGTAACAACAAACAGAAAATTGCACTAAAAAATGAAAGAACTGGATTATGTGTAGTACGCCTTTGCTAACAGGTTAACATTGTTTTGCAGTGCAGTAAGTTAGTAGCGTATTTATGAAAAAAGGAAAGCTTTTTTCGCTGTAGCAATAAGATACTTGTCTGTTGGAAGTGACGCATGTAATAATGATGTACCAAATATATAGGTCTGCAGTTCGTAGCTAGTACTCTATTCACAGCATACTTCATGGAATCTTACTACATAAATTGGATGTAAAAGAGTGAAAAATAGTGTTCTGAAAAATTTTGTACCTACCAAACCACATTGCAGTGAGGAATGTACGAAATATATATTGTGAAAAAGTTTGTATTGACCAAACAACATTATAGTAATAGTGGTTGTACTATTGTAGACTGTTCATATTAGCAGTGGTTAATACTAAAGTGAAGTGGGTATACAGAAAGCATAATTGGAATGTATTAATAAATGTTATCCATTACAATGTTTGAAAATACAGGGTTACAAACGGTAGGTGCACATATGTAAAGTAACATAAACATATAAAGTAAATACAACGGCTTTCTCGTGCGTAGTTGAAGGCATAAGCTGATAGAGGAGTAAATAAAGTTGGACAGTTGCAGACGTAACACAGAATTTAGGACTGGGGAGGACAGGGGTAGGATGTTGCTGCGGACGTACTATGCTTCGTCACGCAATTACCCTCATGCCTGCCTACTTCTTCCTCTTACTTCCACTCTGTCGTCCACGTTTTTTCTGTTTACCATCAGGCAGCCTGTGACAGGTACGTTCATTCTCTTGTCCAACGGTGTGTTCGGTTATGCTGTCGTCGTGTAAACAGTCATCAATCTCCTGCAGTTATGGGCAGTATATCTGTTAGTCAGGTTTTGTGTTATGTGCAAATAAGTGTGGGGTGTGTGGTGGAATACAAACCTGTTTTACTTTAATATTTTCTACGTTTGTCACACCTGAGGAAGAAAAGCGCAGCGTTGGTAGGTAAATTGTATGTCAGATATTGTTAGAAGAATGGATAGAGCGTTGAGAGAGAGTCATACCAATTTTAGTGACTGTGCTGGATTCACCAGTTAGCTGTGTACCGTCACCTTCTTTTAAATCTTTTGGTTCTACAGGTTCAGGTCGATCAAGCAGAGGGTTGTAAGGGTGGTGAATATGTGAAACTCTGCTAACAGTGAGTGATTTTCCGTAATTCAGTATGTCGTACTTTGACGGTTTGAATTCAAACCGAGCTTCTGTCCCCATCAAGCTGGCAAACAGTTTATCAATCAGTTCGTCACCGTTGGTCTGAAGAAAAAGAAACAGTACCGTTAGGTCGGGTGAGGTAGAGGAAGGAGTGGGACAACAGTTGCGTAGTCATGTTAGACAGTTTGAAGGTAGTAATGTCAACTGAGAAAATAGTGTGTGTAAGATGTGTACCATTTTGGATATATTCATCATCTCGTCGACGCTCTTTTTGAGGAGGTAGGTAGCATCTTTGTCAAAAGCAGTCACAGTCGTAGTACCGGTATGATCAAAAACTTCCATAGAAATCCTATACCTGTGAGGGTATGACGTAATGTAAGGGAGTTGGAAGGGAATGGTAAACTTACTTATGCATACCTGTTAACTGGATGGGTAATATTGTCGTTGCATTTGGAGCAGCTAAAACCGGTTGCTTCCTCTGTCACCGTCTTCCTACAAATGGGACATGAAAGATAATTCCATGTTGATGATGTGTTAACCCTCATCAAGATTGCGTTTACGACATACTTCTTTGACTGCAAAGGAAGGAGAAATTGTAAAATGATAACCAGAAGGTTGAGGTAACATAGGGATTGAGTTAAAAGATATTGACATATGTGACAGTTATTAGATCGTATGTCGTCTAACATATTAGCTATGGTACTTTTAATTTCTGGGTCGTAAGTAGTTGAAGATGTGGGCCGCTGATGCTCAATTGATGTAACGGCACTGCCTTCACTGTCGGTGACACTAAGATGTAATAAAGTAGCAATAAGGTTTTTGATTGACTGTGCACAGCAGCAATAGTTGGTAGAAATTAGGTGGACGTATACCTGGAAAGTAATTTTGCTAGCTCTGGACAGGCAGTGGTAAAGTATATTTGTGTAGCATTGGTGGATGAAAATGTAAACTCCCCTACATTTGTTAGTTTGGAGATAAGGTTGATGTTTGAAGATGAAATAAAAATGAGTAACGACAGTATACCTTTGAATAGTTTGACTATCATAGAAGTGAATATCACTGAAGGTGGTTGTTTTTCAGATTCAATAGAAGTCACGTCTATGAGGTCATTTTTGTCAGCCCACAAAGTGATAGATGTATTTTTTAAACTGTGTAAAATTTAAAATGGAGAGTGTTAGTGAGCAAAAATGTAGACGTAAATGTGACGCAGGGATAAATGTTAAACCTTCCAGCGTAAACAACGATCTCTCTTTTAGATGTTTGACATCCGGTCCTTGTTGTTAGTTGGACAACATCTGAAATACTTCGCTGTACCCCACCAACATCTGGTAGGATGAAGGGAAAAGGAGGAATGTCAAACAAATATGAGTAGAAGTGGTAGTGGAAATGGTAGAGTGATAGTATACGGCGTGTAGTAGTAGGAAAAGTGAGTGCACCTGTAAGTTGAGCCACCTTATCTATGCGTTGAGCAAGAGTTTCATTATCGACAAAACCAAATTTGTATCTACGAATATTGTGCAGTGTTGGTGGCAGCCGTTTGACTTTGGTGTCATTACGAAAGAGGATCATCAACTCCGCGTCTATTGGACGGTACGTATTCTGCTAAGGGTAGACGTTGAACGTTTCAATCTCGTACAAACATTGTTCTTCAAACGTCTGCGAGTATTTGTCGACCAAACTCTTTGGCACGACAGCATGTTTTTGGTTTCCCTGTGGTATAGTCATGTGTGATCCACTTGCAGCATGAAAGTAAGTGGTAAATAAAATGTCCACATAATAAGTGGGTTTACGACTCACCTTTACGTCAAGAAGATGAAGATTTGTGGAGTAAATCTCTTTTGTGGCTCTAGAGATTGAGTTCCACATCCTAGACAGTCGTACGTGTATGCGATCCCAGTTAGGACCTACTTGCAACTCAGACAGTAGTTGTTATTGGTTTTCCATTCTGATAGCTGCGGACAGAAATGTAAAAAGGATTTACAGCAGTGGCAAAGAGAATAGTAGCAGAACTGTTAGAAATATGATATTTGCAGTGGGGTATGTGCGTAGAAGTTTTGGTGGGGCAAGGAATTTTAATCTGTTAATGGAGAGGGAAGTTCCCAGAGAGTATACCGTGCAGTGGTGGAGTAAAATTTGCGGAGTCTTGGGTGGATAAGAAATGAAAATGTTGAGTTATTTGTACCTGGAAACAGTAGAGTATAACCGCCGACAGTTTTGAAAAGGCATATTCTCATAACGTGTACAGAAGTTGTTTTGTTTCTGGGCATGGTTGATGTAGTTACGTAAGGGAATGGGTTTGACCGGTTGAATTTGGGAAAATAACTGTATCTAATAGACAGTTGCTACGGGCACAAATTACGTGCAGTTGAACACTTTGGTAGTTGATGTTAACAGCTGTCTGCATGTGAAATATTTGGAGTTCGTGGGTGGATTAAAGCGGTACTGCCTACAGACCATGTTTGAACTCAGTTATATTTTTAATTCAGTACGTATTGAGGAGAGAGGATCATGTGAAATAGCAGGGGATTAGTACGGTCACACAGGATAAAGGGGTAATGCAGTTGATGGTAAGTGAGGAAAAAAATAAAGTACTATGTGCAGGATGATGTGAAATAAATGTAAACAATGTGTGAGCGTACAGAAATATGCGTTGGTAGTTATATGTAACTGCAGGTGAGGAACCGTACAGAAGGTTTTACCTATTTGCATTGACTACCTTTTCAACCTGAAATTTGTATAGTTTTCTTAGTAAATAATGCTTACATCTTATACGGAAATAAATAAGTCGTATAATTACTGGCTTGTTAACTAACATACGTGGATGGATTTGTGTGTATAAATATTAATCTTTTACAATTACCAACTTATAATGGATTGTAGTGGTCATTCGAAGTTTAAAAAAAAATGGAAAGCTGGACAGTAAAGTTTTCATAACATAATTCAGTAAATGTTAGGTTTCAGTTAAAGCATTGTCATAAAATAAGGCAACTGTGAGCATTTGTTTTATTTTCAGGTGTGACACATTGACCTTAATGAGTAGAAGCAACATTTCGACTAATAAATAGGCCAATTTTGTCAAATTTGTATAGTACTATTATTACATGGAAGTCACATAAAAAAACTGCAGTACTTCAATTCTGAAGCATGAAAGGCTCTTGCAATATTAAAAATGTACAGTCCAAAGTTATGGCATGTACCTGAGATGGATTAAGGGTTTAGGTCATGAAAAGATGAAGATTGGTGGAACCGTGAATCCTTTTTTTCGTCTACAATGATCAGTGGAACCGTCTGTATCTAATGTTTGCATCGTATAGCCTACTCACCATTTCAGTAAAACAGGTACAAACTGGTATCTCCACTTCTGCATGAAAGAACATATAATGCACAGTGGTAGTAATGTTTAGATGACACAAATTTGTATTAAAAAATGCACTGATCTAGTTCTTTAACGCAAGGCATGCACCGCATTATTGGTTCTACGAAATACATATTACTCAGTCACATATGTGCTTTCGGTGATTCACACAGTACCAGTATACAGTCGTGTATTATCAAACTAAGGTTTGCTTGAAAGATAAAACCCTCAATATCAATTCCGAAGTACATTTGAAACTGAGTTATGTGCAGTAAAAAAACAGGTCGAATAATGTGTCGTGTAATCACAGCAATCACAAACAGTGCAGTCGAAAAAATTGCCGATGAAGTCTTTATTTGGAACTCAGGAGGACTGATACGTTAAACCATACAGTGATTACGTAGAAGGAAAAAAACCTGATTCCGCTTTCCTCTAGTTGAGTTTACAGCTAAAGTGCAATAAAAAGTAGGGTAGAGCGATTGCATCCAGTAAGTGGCAGGAACAGCGTGTCCGTTTCGTAATACCCATTTATGCAGAGTCTGGATTGTCTCCGTCTAACCACTTTGCATATTAAACAGACACTAAGAAAACTGGTGAAAGAATGATATATTTACTAAGTAACTCGAAATGATGCGTGCATAGGAACCAATCCATGAAAAAGGAATTTGTCTGGTTATCATGAATATGACATAAATAGGTGATGTCAAACATGTTGGACATGTTAAATAGGTGGAACAAAAGTTAAAGTAAAAATATTAAAACTTAAAAAAAAGGAACTGCAAATAAGCCCAGTATGGAAAATACCTATTATGTAGTTTATTTCTTTAAAAATTGGTCAGTCGGCCTTGTATCGTTAATCCAAGGTGATAGGCACCCAGTGTATTATGAACATAGTTGCTTTTGAGCCTGATCATCGATGTATTGCTAACTGGTTATTTAATCTTTGGGTGACAATTTGGATGAAATGGATTGAATTTTAATATTTTTGTGACAATTCAAAAAGTACCAGCAAGAGTCAATAGTACATGAATACTATGACTGACCGCCATTTCTACAATCAGCATCCCACAAGCAAAGTAGCAGAACCTCAAACATTAGCATTTAAAGCACTGTGAAGAAGCTTATTTTCAAACAACAATAAATGACTGATTCCAAGGACTATTGAACTTGATGAAAAAATTCCTCATACTGCCATCGACAATCTGTTGTATTGTTTACCAGGTTCTTGATCCAGTAGCACCTATAACAACAGAGCCCTTTTTTAGTTCAAATTACGCCTTTCTTGGGAATAACAAAAATATTGCAACAATATTCTTTTATTTCAGAAAGAAGCGAAACTACTGTTAACAAAGATGATATTTGCCCACATTAACACCATGTACGTGCCCTTGAGCGGTAGGAGTATGACATTGAAATTGTGAAAGTTCCATAGTGTTGCTTGCAGCCTTATGAAGCTACATATTGAAGTTTTCCTCCTTGTAGTCTGTTAATTTATTTATTTGTTTCATTATTTGATAGTTTTATAAGAGTATTTATGTATAAGCGACAGTGACACATGCAAATCATGCATTCTAATTTTTTTTTTAAAATTCTTTATCCAATACCGTTAAAAACTTCAATTTTTTATCCAATTTTTATATGTCCAAGCCAGCAGTTCAAAATATCCTATTTTTTTCCAAGTGTCAATTGGCCCAAAATATGGAAGAATATTACTGAAATTATCTGAAAAATCGTTAAGAAATTCATTGAACGCATAATAATATATGTTGCAAATTTTGCAAACAAAACAGTTAGAGAAAGACTAAAAGCCTTGGACATAGCAACATATTTTACAGTTAAACACCGGCATTTAAATATCATCGTTGGTCGATAAAATCAATGCCAATGTATAGTTAATTGATGCCAATATGTTCAACAAAATCATATTTAGGCCTCTTCAAAACCTGCACCTTCTATAAACCAGATTCTATTGTTATCAGGTTTTGTACATTCATATATTTTCAAAATTTGTTTTGCTTCCCAATTTAAGATTACTCGTAATGTTTGCAGAAATGAGTTACTTTGACTTCACTATTTGATTCAACGGCAGAAATAGATAATTACAGAAGAATTTGAGTGAGATAACCTAAATGCGTCATAATCATATGTAAAAGAGCAATAAAAAAATAAAATATCTTTTCTTCAGAGACTATATCATTTTGTCTTCAAATCATGTAATTTAAAAATTAGCGAATTTGAAAACAGGAGTAATACTGGAAACTTATTATCATCATACAAGTATACAAAGTTTAGTAAAATTATATTATAGTAATATCAACAAAAAAATTATTAATAATAAAAACAATAGCATTCTTAGTAATAACGTCGTTAAAAGTTTTTATTGAATGTTGAGCTAGATAAACTATTAGATTACGTAGACCACATTGAATACTCCAAGCCAGGTTATTTGAAAAACAGAATATTCATAATAATTAAATGTATGATTAGCAGTTTAGTGTAACTTGTGAACCCTTAAATTATAATTTCACAAATTTTTTTAGCTCATATTAGCACGTAAACTGATGGTCTTCAATGTAGATATTTATCTGCCACAGATATTTTTTCACTAATCTTTACATCACAAAATTATATTTTTGGATACAAAAGGTAGTATGAACACAACCTAGTCCATTTTGATAGTCAGAGCATTACTGTCTATTAAGAAGATATCGATATGCACGTAGTGAAGATATAACACAAAGAGCTCATTAATAATGACAGGTAATAGTAACTTCGGGTAAATAAATAAACTGTACTGGAAGAAACACATGAGTTGAACCAATGAAACAATTATAGAATTAAATGAAAGTGTATTATTGTCATCTTATAGAAGGATATAGTGAAAGTAAATATGCAAATGATAAGAACATAACACTAATAGTATGAATGATAATCAAAATAACACACTTTTTCAAAATTTTGGACAACATATAATATTTCAATTCAAACAAATGCTTTTAATTTTTTAACATGGACAGGAAATACAGGAATTTTGCTTAGATTTTGATAATTAGTTGCATATGAAGAAATTGAAATGCATATGAATCATAACTAAATGATTGAAACTTAATGATTGTAACTGCAGGAAAAAATATATGCAACATTTAGTAAGGAATAACAAACATTGCTGTCACTTTACCTTCAATATCTGGAATGAATCAAATCCAACAACTGTTGAGTAATAACATCAACAAACGGTGCAGTGAAAGTCAAAGCAATTTAAGTGTAAATCCATAATAACATAATCCTAAATTCAAAGAAGTAAGTAAATCGAACAACCGGAAGAAAAACAGAAAAAATCGCTACCTTGAGGGTAAGTGATCTTCCTTTCTGAGATGAGATAGCCTGAAGGCTGCTTTCCTATTTCGCAAATAACCAGCCGCATATTCTGTATGAAAATATTGACTTACATAATAAAATACGTGATGAGAAGTAAGCGCGGAAGGGGGGATGTTCTCCCAAGTCATTGCCAAATCCTTATCCTTATCACTTAAAGTGGACAACAAATTCGTTAGTTGAAGTTGAAATTGGACACAAATTATCCTATATTACGAAACCGTACCTGCTATTGAACAGTGATCAGAATGTTATTGTCAATGGATGGATGATGAAACTGAACTGACCAAGAAGATATAATAAAGTTGAACAATTTGTAGGGAAGCCTTTGAGACTCATGTCAACGGCAACGAATAAAAATATGTTACATAATTGAATTAGCAGATGAAAAGAAAAAAATTCTGTAACAACAAATTTCAGTATCTGTTTATATAGGAGCACGAAATTATCTTGCACAGAAGAGTACCGATTATCGCCATCCCTTCAAAAAGAATGTTCAATGCTTTACATTCATGTTGCACATTCGCTCCATGGTTACTGTAATTTACTCCTATCCATTGAGGGGAAAATGAATATTTCATTCCCCACCCCATGTCGATAATATACTTTTCATTAATGCCCAAAGAATCCATATGCAGATTTGATCACAAATTGTGTATGTTAGTTGCATTGATGTACACATATGTTCTATAATTTTCAAATTTACCCATAGTTTATTAATATGTATAAATATTGTTTATATAAATGGATATTAAGTGAGGATGTAGGATGTAAAAAATGTTGTTCAAACAACAAATGCAATGACAAATAAAATTTTAACAGAGAAAATAGTTGTATAAAAATTTGGAAACATCGTAAGTTTAAATAAACAACGATTCTATCATCCTTCATTGTTACTGTTCGTTGTACTGCCAACTGCTATAATTTAATATGTACTATGAAGTGTGAGTTAAAGTTATTTTAAGGAAGTATTTTTCACTCATCATGAAATGGACCAAAGGTAAATGAACGTTTGGAGTATTAAACTGTTCTTTGCTGAAATTTGAGCATTTATTACCGATGTGATGTATCAAATTTTGAGGAAATAAGAAACAAATAACGTCGCAACGAAACAGGGTGGAAAAAAAATAACGGAGACGTCGTTAAGTACTAAGACGTTTGAGAGTAATAAGTTGTTATTTCTTTGTAGCCACGGAGTTGCAACTAAAGCACTGTTATATAATTAATTTATTTCATAGATTAAATATTTGCATTTCACTGCCTAAATAGTACTAGTGTATAAATGAAGTTAGCTGAGTATAATAGCATGATATTTACTCATGATACTCATATTTGATGCAGTGGATTAAATGAGGAAGTTAGGTACTGTGGGTGACTGGTTGTAAAAGAAAGCAAGCAAGATGAGCAAACAACAGCTCCCGGTGCAACCATGGTACTTGACGAATGAACAAATCCACATACGTAGCTGTAGTGATATCAATTAAATAGTAATATTACATGTCTGTAGTTAAAATGATCATGTAATGTCAGTTACGGCTGAATGATTCTCACTCTCTTTTTATTACTAATAATGTGATAGTGTGGACCAAATATAAGTTAACATGCAGTGCAGTAAAATTGCAGCTCTTGCTGGTTTCAAGTGGAAATGAATAGCATATACTTTGTTGAATGAACAGCAGAGCATAAAGATACCAAAATGGCTGAATCAGCTGATACTTCTACGCAGAATAGAACGTATGGATGACACGTTCAGGTCTGAACTGTAGAATGGGAGGTTACTGTTCTTAGCGTGAAGCAGAGTATGCCGTTAACAGTGCAGTGGATACTGACTGATAACGTAGAAATTTAAATTAACTCATAGTTAGTGAGAAATAAATTTGTGAATAATGGATGTAACTGACCCACTTCATTTTTCAATGCATTGGAAAATAATAAGGTTTTGAAGAATGAGACAATGTGGACACATTTTGTCATCCATATGGTTAGTAATAATCATTGAACATGAGCTGAAAACAAAGACCAGTTGAAAATGTAGGTGCGAAAAAGAAAACAGCCAAAACAGTTAATGAGCTGTGTCAACAATGAATATATCATATCAGTAAGTTACAACTA
Organism: Allium cepa; assembly: GCA_030765085.1. Classification (NCBI taxonomy): domain Eukaryota; kingdom Viridiplantae; phylum Streptophyta; class Magnoliopsida; order Asparagales; family Amaryllidaceae; genus Allium; species Allium cepa. Next base: position 137,985,998 of record CM060944.1, read on the forward strand.
TCGAAGATCAGGTGGATAAAAATATACAATAGAAATTCAGATAGCAGCAGCGAGGGTAGAAATTGCATGAAGTACGGACAAATGAATTTGAAGTGTGTGGATGAACAGATGGTAGTTATACAAATAGATACAACAGAAATAGGTGCTGTAACCACAATTTTTCCCTCTGTAACCTTATCCTGAAAGCAGGAGGAAGAAAGTTAACAGAATTAATTGTGAAAGTAAGTAGTTAAATGCATGTAGTGAATGCTGTAAGGTGTGATTACCTGATAAACCGTTGAAAACTTCCTTGCACACAATATTTTTGGTTAGCCCACGTCGTCCACCCTCCAACTGACCAATTAGAAACTTAATACACTGGTACGAAGATGTTCTTGATACAGCAACATACAACTGTCCATGACTGAAAACAAGGAGGGGCAAATATATGCCTATATTCTCTAATGTTTGCCCTTGGTTTTTATTTATCGTCATTGAGAAGCAAACCTTTACGGGGAATTATCGTCTACGTAAAACAAATGGCCATTTTGTATCCGCAGACGTGAGGATGATGCGAGGAATGAGTACCCTCGTACCAATATTAGTACCAGTAATTATTTCTGCTTCAATAACCCTTTCAGCAAGTTGAGTCACAATTAACCGTGTTCCATTGCAAAGGCCTAACCGCTGGTTTAAATATCGTAACAACATAATTGGAACTCCTATCTTCAACTGCAGAATGTGGTTAGGTAATCCTGATATTTTTAGAGTGTTAAGAAATTCGGTAGGATAGACAGTATGTTGATCGTCCACTTTTTCAGATGAAGGACTAATGGAATCAGCACTGAAATAGGACCTTAAATCACCGTTAATTTGAGAAAGGATGTAGGAGTTAATTTCCTTAACAAATTCGTTAGTCGTAGCGAGCACGCACCATGTGCGTAAATACTCTTTGTCCGGTAACCTGTTATGCAAATCAGGATATATCATGTCAACCATATTTTTAAGACCACAATCTCCAACGTCGATAAGATATTCAGAAGGTATAGTAATCCAAGAAGGATCATCGTCACCGTCCAGTGAAACTGCATCCAACTTTCCATCTCCAATGCCAAGCACCCACTGTGCAAACTTCTCAACTTTCTCCAGCTCACGTGAGTTGCATGTTGAACGTTGCAGTCTCATGTTTCTTGTAAGGATGAAAACCTTACACTTTGCCTATAGATATGAATTGCTGATGGAAGCGGAGACCACCATATCTCTAGTACCTTTCTGAACTACTGGCAAAGTTTGTCGAAAATCACCTCCCAATAAAACTGTCTTTCCTCCGAAAAGCCTGGAAGGTCCGTCATCAGTACTAACCTGCATTATATCCTGTAAACGTTTTTTCAAATGCCTCGAGGGCATTACGATGCATCATAGGTGCTTCATCCCAAATAATTAAATCAGTGGATTTGAGCAACTGTCCTAAAGGAGATTGTTTTGATATGTTGCATGTTGAATTATCATCGACAATGAGTGGAATTTTGAATTTCGAATGGGCAGTTCTACCGCCAGGTAAAAGTAAGGACGCTATACCAGAAGAAGCGACAGCTAAAACAATCTTCCCTTCTGCTCTGAAGTAAGTGATAATGGTTTTCCAAAGAAAAGTTTTGCATGTTCCCCCACTTCCGTAAACAAAGTAGAAACCACCTTTGTTACGTTCAAAAGAATTACGTACAGTGTTAAATATCTTTTGTTGTTCAAAATTTAACGACGACAAAAGCGGTTGTGACTCGGCTTTCAACATTTCAATATCATAATCATTTTCAGATGTTGGTAAGCTACAATGACCTGTGAAAACAGAAATAAAGTCCGATGGAGGGATCAAGTTAAATTCTGCTACAGATCTACCACTTTTACTCATTATCTTTTCAAACTCACGTACAGTTTCCAACTTAAGGTGACAGTCATCAACACAATTAGTTTGTTCTTTGTACGTATGAACGTTACGCCATTCAATATCCTCCGCCATCATTTTCCAATGTCTATTCCAAAGTTGTAGTGGGTTGGATACTTCGCAGAAAAGTAGCAACATAACAAAAAGGTCTCATAGAGACGCAGCAGTTGCCCAACGTGACGCCTCGGTTAAAGCAATGTTCCATTCATTATCGTCTTCAAGTAATCCACGTGCAATACACGCACTTTTAAAAGAGTCGTAAACAACGGAATTAACGGTTCTTATCTCTTTATAGCTGGTCGGTCCTTTGACAATGTTTAAAAGCAGACGTAAATAAAATCGTTCGCCACATGTAGGATGGGCAAAATAAACTCTACCAATTGTGTCCCCTTTTTTCCATATTGTCCACTTGCCAATTTTTTTGTTCCACACCCATTTTGTAGGAAAATCTACATATGTTAACTTTCGTGCCTCCGAACTAATTTTATTAGTTTCCATCCATTCAGTGAAAATAGTATTGTTAACAGCAGGTTGACATACTACCTCAGCCAAATTATCGTCATCATGAAAAACAACGTTTTGCTCTTCAGGTAAATGAAAGTGCAATCGTTCAACTGCGGGTTTTCAATAGTGAATATCAAATTTGAAAATTATCCAACTTGCTTCTGAAGCTGATATGTAATGACAGTCTAGATAAGTCTTTATTTCATCCACCTCTCGAACAAAATTCTGGTTTGTAACATTGTTTTCCTCAATTACAACAGCAGCCCTATCGTGGCCTTTGTGAATGTATTTGAACAAATATTTAACCGACTTTGCACGATTACATATTTCAACATTAATGTGTGCTTGATACTTCACAACTAAACTCAGATTATGCGGTATTACCCAACAATTATTTGGATTAACCCCATGTAATGTGGTGACAAAGTTATCATTGCCGCGTCTTCTGTAATTTGGAAAGCCATGTTTGTCGTACATCGTTTCGTAATTTATCCTTTTTGGGTAATGTTTTGAACATTTACCGTTTATCATACATGGGCAGTTAGGATTGTGAACGCCGCATGGTCCATGTACCATAAACTGAGTGACTGATTGGTATGCAACAGGATCTGCCTCACGGTCTAGTAATTCAGCACTGACCACCTTATCCACCTCGGCTGTCGTTTTTGGTCTGTCCTCCCCCCGTACAAACAGTAAGATATGTGCATGTGGCAAGCCACGCTTTTGAAATTCAATAGCGTACAAAGCTGTAAAAATATTAACCAAAATTAATCAATACTGGCACTGTATGTAACTATTTTGAACAGAAGTTTAGTGAATGATGTGACAGACCTGCATTTAGTTTTCCAAAATATTCTTTTTCCTTTATGTCATGCATTAATTGTTGTAACTTGATTTGAAAAACACGTGAAATTATATCCGGTCTATCTTCCACCCTTTGACCTGGAATTGTTTTTAAGCACTCCTTAATCTCTGGCCATTGAGAGTTGCATGTAAATGTGATGAAATAATCCGGAGAACCAGCCCATCGACAAATTGCCATTGCATCTTGGTAGTTTTGAATCATATACCTAGGCCCACCAGTGAAAGAAGAAGGAAAAACCATTCTCCTGCCAATAGACAAAGCCGATGTGTCACCCGCTGCAACCGCATCCTTCATCCCTTTGTACAGTTCAGACCTGATGTTATGTTGGTTATTTCTAATCCAATTCAATCTGTCCTCCTCAATGCAACAGTATGCATCAACTATTAGCTGTTGGAACAATCTCCCACCGTAAAGCAAGGTATTACCATCTCCCTCTCTGTATTGCAGTATGTAAGCATAATATTCACGCATGGTTACCATGTCGTCCTTATCGATATTTGATGGTTCGACAGACTGATAAGGTATGTTAAGTCTGTAACCATCATCTGCATAAGGAAATAAGACGGGATACTGCATGGCCATAAAACTGGGGTGTTTCTCGTTAATTCTCTTAAGCAGTCCACTTTTCTCCTCGATTATGATGTCCCTATAACCTTCACTTCGGCTACCATTCCCTGTAACTAACGCTGCAATCTCAGAAGTTGTTGGTATACTGTACTTCCTACCATCTCTATCCCTCCTTTCCAACAAATGAAGTGAAACATTGGTCAAACTACTACTCTCATACCTGTCTCTAGCCATACGGAACACCTTAGCCAACTCGTTACAGTCATTGAACATAGATATTAAATTTTTAATAATATGGGGGTTTGTAGACTGGCTAGCGGACAACCCAGGTGCATTAAATCTGTTAGTAACTTCATTGGTTGTTTCATAGATATATAGTTATGCAAATTTAGCGTGCCCCTGGGTAGGAAGCATAGAGCCTATTTTATGATAATTCTGCCCGCTAATTCTAAATACATAAGGACCCCGACCTATGTTCACTGAATTGTCATTACGCCCACCCATTGATGTAAATGCAAACATCCCGTTGTATACCCGTATGTTCTCTCTGAAATTAGAACTATCACGACCACCATTGTAATCAAGCAGACTATGTAAATAGTCAGGGCATTTTTTGTACCGTGGCAACTTAATTTTACCGCCTTTACAGCAAATAGAAAATTTCAGATTCACGGGTCTTCTAGACTTCCTGTTCCTTTCTTCGTACCAAACTGTTGCACTACAGCTTGAGCAAACATAGGAAGGACCACCAAAATTCCATGGTTGCACCGCAGCTCCTGTTTCAACAGTTTATGACTCAGTGTTCCTAACACGAATGTGTACTGTAAGCATACAAAAAGTAAACAAAGAGGTGGAGGAACAGTTTTAGGTTTAATTAACATGAAAGTGAAATTTACGGCGTACAGCGTACAATATCTGCAGTGGATATTAGAGAACGTAAATATGTAAAAAAGCAATATATAAATGGGTCATTCGAGGTTATATTATAGTTCGTAAGAGACAGTAAGAATAAGAGTATACCAGTAACTGTGCCTATTTTGGCAAAACCACGTATGCGTGAACTCGGCCAGGCAGTTTGTCCAATTTTTTTTTCCCTGTTTTTTTTACAGTGGAAAGAAGTAGTTGTACTGTGTTAATACGTAAATGAAATAAAAATATGTACAGCGACAGAACCTACCATTACGTCCACTCCGTCCTGAAGTTATCTTTGGCCTATAAGACACATCCTCACGGGAGTCGCTTGTACCTTCCATCACTGACCCCTCATGCTGTAAACCTGTAGTCCTTTTTCTTTTTCGCATGTTGATTGCACCTCTTCTTTCACCTCTATTTTTCTTAGCCACAGCTGTGGTTTCCATAATTTCTGCCTAAGCAACATACCAGCAAGGTGTTACAATTGTCTGGCACAGAGTATGTAGTTTGCACAACATGCAGCAGTGCCCAAAAATAGCATTGCGTCCAGATTGCAAATAAATATGGTAGTACTGCACATCAAATTTTTTAACGTGTGGCAGCAGTGAGGGACACAATGCAACATGGTTATTTACATACACACTGTGTGGTCCATCAGTCAATCATACAGTACGAAATAATCGAGTCTAGCTGACAGGCTTGTGTACGTAACTATGAGGAGAAGGACATGCAATGCAGAGAACAATATTTACTAGGAGGAATATTACTCAGTAATGGCGTACAAATTTTAAAAAGAAGACGATTTTAGAATACAGTCCGTATTTTCTGCATGGTATGTCCGACGGAAAACAACCAGTTTATATGGTTTGAACAAAACAGGGAACTTGCAAACTGCTGAAATAAAAATTGAAAAATATAGCTACCCTTTGATTTACTAAACATTCAGATTTCAATCTAACTTTCGGTGATAAAACAAGCACAGCTGTTAAGGGAATTATGTATGAAAAGGAATTCAAACATTTAACTGAGCAGGCAACGTAAAAACCTGACTGAAATCCAACGGCATTGTTCTTGACCTTACTACAGTAGTCAATTTAGATGCAAACTGTGCAGGCTGAGCACAACAGAGCTAACTACATTCTACGTCTGTATATTCATACTCCTAAAGTTGTTGTTGTTCATCATGATTAGTTCCGAGCTCCGTGACGAAATTAGCAAACTACCTTATTTTAACCTCTGAATACAGTGTACTAATCCAGATTTACACTGTTTAAGTACTCTCTGTACAGCATCATCGTACGGATATTTTTTGTTACATCCACAGATAAGATAGAATTTGTGTCGATACAAAACAAAATTAGAATTTAACAATGGTTTGCTAAAATCTAACCTACTCTATCCACTAACCATAAGCTGTGAAGGAAAGAAGAGTGCAAGTAGTTGTTCATATAATCATAGCTTCAGTATTTAGAATGGAGAGAAGAGAACAACTTAAAATTTAGTTTTTTTTTTAAAAAAACAGTCTTAATTTACTCAAGTACTGACATTAAGTACTTTTATATGTAATGTGTGGTCGCTTTTTAAACTGACAGGGCACATTCTTAAATCTACACTTTTGTCGTACGTTTTTTCCCCTCCTGGAACCTCTATGTCAGATTTAAAATTGTTACAAACACCCGAACCTCACAACATTTTGTTGCATTGCTATACTGTGTATCAGCAGTGTTAATTCAAATTAGAAACTTTAATATGTTCCGTAGATGTACCGATAGAACATCACTTAGCTTTGCTGTACATCTGCTTTACCTAATGAAAGAACGGATGAGTATGATCATCGATGACCGTACTGTGAACAGTAGGGTGTACAAAAATATAAGGTAAACAGTACATGCGTTTGGAAAAAAGAAAAAGTTTAACAACATTACCGTTTGAGTAACCACCAAATAATGAGTTCAAATATGATGGTAAATAAGCATGTAGCAGTAGAGGTTACGATAGAAAATGATATCAACTTATATCCTACCAAATTTGAGATAGGAATCAGCAAGTGTGTGTTTCTTTCCAAGCGATGCAGTTATGAAGGAACCACGATTTTACTGTCTGCCAGTGGATAGGAGGGACAGTTAAGATGGAGCTGTGTATATTGCAATGTAAAACCGTCAAAGTGGAGTACGCAGTTATTTGTAATTTGTATGGTACGATTACATAAGAAGAAAGGCTGCGTCTCACAACGTTATTTATACTTCAACGTCCGTCTGTCCGGCTAAATACTGCAATTTGAACCAGGAGTGCTTCTTCCGAAGGCAACTACACATTAAACGTTAGAAATCAAAGGAATACAACAACATTTTTTAACAACGTAGTCCGCGTTAGTAATTGTATATTTCATTTACTAAACAAAGTGTTAACTTTATGTAATTTGCAAATAAAAATTGACTGAAACTTATGTTTATGCATGTAACGAACAGTATAATCAATTTAGGTCCAAGTCTTATAAGTACAGTGCACAGTGATGTGTGTAAAAATGCTTGGAAATTTGGAACAAAATGTATTTAGTCATGTGCATAAAATTAAAACAGTGGTAAATTGAGTTGAGTTGAACCACCAGTTAGAAAATTAAATAACACATTCCCAGCAGAGAGGACAGACAGAGAGGGAACGCGTGTACTACACCCCTAAGTTAATAGTAGTATGATATGAGCAACATCATGCGATCAATGCGAACTCTTGTTAACCATGTGTGATATTTACTGCACAGTGCAAATAGTGAAAAATTTAAGTGGCACTTGTGCGTCTCTGTCCATATATGTATGAGGGGATGTGTGTGAATGTATAAATAAAAGTCTGACGCTGAGAGGACTTCATAATACGAAGAGGCAATGAGTAGTGAGAAAAAAAATTGTGTTCGAACTATAAAAATGATTAAGATTAGTAAGAAGTCAATATAACCCATTCATATGAATTTATGATGAAAAACTATGTTGAACAATAAGTACCGGAGGGGAAAAATGAGTAACAATACAATCAGAGGGAATGGGTGAGCAGATAAATACCTTTCCACGAATATTACCTATCTTTTATTCATCACACAGAACCATCCCATTTGCAGACCTGAAAAAGACAGGGGATAGCAGGTTACCGTGCTGTATGTGCTCCGTTCGAAAAGATATCATAGTATATATCATATTTTCCAAAATTGTAATGACACATGTAATCAGAAGAAATACAGGGAGACATAGGTGAAACATGAACAGGAGTGGAAGGCAGCATGGTCGTAGCACTATGTACAGTGTTTGCCAGACATATACAAACATTACTATCTATACTGCAAACGTACAGGTTGACCAAGTATAGATGTAATTCTTAGTTATTGGTTGTTGTTTACACTTCTAAATGTTATTTATATCTTATAATAGAATTTTATTTGATGTGGTAGTTTGTGATTAATCTAAAAGTTTGTCTATTACTATGTTGAATGTCTTAAAACAATGAATTTCTATCAATTTGGTACCTATGAAAAGTTTTACAACCATCGATGTGAATAATAGGGATTTTGGATGATTGTTTGATTTAGCCATCGACATATAAGTTGGGTTTGTCTTGTCAGCCTACTCAGCAACCCATAAAGAATTTTCACTATTCTAGGAGTAGTAGATATTAAGAACAAATGCAAATAAATAAAAAGAAAATGAAATTGTATGGTAATTGCTACCTTCTAATTTAAAGTAGCAGTTCCCGTTTTCCAGTCTAACATTCAGGCCTTGTTGTGATTAGCAAATATCTGATATGCACTAAGAACAACAATGTCTGTATAGTAAGAGTTAGGTTAACCGTCGAAGTATACCATGAAATTTATATATATAACTTATAGAATTTATTTGTACATCATATAGCAAAAATGTTGTTTGTTTCTTGCCCATTAATTGAGTTATTTTGTCAGTTCACAGACGTAGTATATCATCGGGAATAAAACCAAACTTGTATTTTAGAATATTACATTCGGTGTTGGCTAGCTTTTCTACTTATGTGCCTTGATGGAAAATTACCATCTAAGTCCTCATTGATAACACAGTCATTGGGTTGGACTGGTTAAACATTAAACCTGTTTACTTTAGATATTCATGTAAATATAAATGAGATTCCAATAAGCAAGTAAATATTAATATTGTTACAATATTAGAATTTATTGACTTATGTAGGAACCGTAAGTTGAAAATTTGTTAGAACTGAAAGTAATATATCAAAATCATGAGCTATAGACTGATGTATGAATAGTGATAAATATTACAGTGCTAATATAGTAGATTGTTTTTTGAGTAAAATTTACAGATTCATATGTCCATGGAAATTAAAATGGAATTCATTTAAGCAAGCATGTATGAATATTATTATAGTGCTAGCGTTCAATGATTTATTATTTATCATTAGTTTAAATTTTGTACGTACCAATCCAATATACTTAAACTGTGAACCAAAACATAATAATAGACGGTGAAAAATAGATTTATGTTAGTACAATGTAATGATTTTTGGAATGATATCCCTTTTGTATAGCCTGAGCTAGAAGTACATTGGAAAAAAGGAGTTCGTATAAGCAATGAAATAGAACATAATTTATTGATGAGAATATCTTCCCAGTGTGTACAGCTACTATGCTAAAACGGTATACTTTAAATTTATTAACCATTTAAGAAGTTTGTTTTGAATGTTCACATAACAGATTCCCAATTGTAAATTAAAGTTTCAAAATTAGCTTAAAGTTAAACTTGCAACTTTAAGAAATATATGAATATATATATATATATATATATATATATATATATATATATATGTATGTATGTATGTATGTATTCAGATTGAAGTTGAGTATCTGTACTGGGGTGATGCAGATGGTCAGAGGGGAAAAATAATATCCCTTAGTCGGTTTGATCATACTGTACGCACCGTAATGTATGACTACCCATCAAGTAATGAGCTTGAATACAGTGATAATTAAACACGTAATAGTAGGATGCAGGACAGAAACTGAGATGAACGTATACCTGAACGACCGTCTGTCCAAATAAATACTGCAGTTTCTACCGGGAGTGCGCTTCCGCAGGCAACTAAGAGAACATACAGTAAGTGTTAGAATTGAAAGTGAAATGACAACAGTTGGGTACAATGTACGCAGTGTAAGTACCAATTTTTTTTTGCTACATGTAAGTGAGGTCATGTGGATAAATTATTTCGTACATGATTCATAAACCCGCAACGTAGGTAATTTTGAAACGGTAGAACGTTGTGGTGGAAGTCGAATGCAAATGAAAGTTATGGCAAACATTTTGAACTGGGAACACATTGGGGGAAAATAACGGTGACCCTCTAACTGACTTGTAGAATGTTGCATTAGCACATATCGCGTCATGTACGCACCCCCCATCAGGTGGAAGTAAGAATGCGTTACAGTTTACACCCATTCTGTGGCATCTTCATATAATGTACGAAGGTATGACAGTGAAATGGATGACATATAGAAGCGGAGGTGTTCGCAGATCATAGCACAGGTAAACAATAACGTTAAGTCCAAGCGTGTGGAGTATGGTGTGGTGCGATTAAAGTGACGTTACAATGACATGATGATGCAGAAAAGCAGTTTGCGAATGTAGTGTTTGATCAAACTGTAAGGGGTTAAAGGTTCGCCAGAAGAATCCACGTCAACTCTCCGCCCTACAGAAATTAATGTAAACAGTTGCACACGGTGGACTGTCGGCAGTCGAAGAAGTGGAGCAAAAACAGAAGCACGTTGAAAGGAAAAGCGTTTGGCGATCGAAGCAGTGGATATGGGTAATTCGTTGGCAGATTTGCATGAAGCCGGAAAATGTGGAAATAAAAGTAAATAAGGTACTGACCTAATTCGGAGCGAAGGTGAAGGCAGCCACCCAAGTCCACGTAGCAGCCAATCTTAGCCGTTCGGCCACGGAGAGGAGGTAAGCAGGGATATGGGGAGTTAGGGGAGATGAAGTGGACGACTTATTCTGCGTGGTTGCAAATAGGGGCGGGTGAAGGGGACGTCGAACTGAACGCTCAGTGGCGATGTAGGGATGGAGAGGGGGAGGGAGGGCGGTGAGGGTGAGGGTAGAAGAGTAGGGAAGCAGAGATTTAAAATAGGCGGTTCGGTGGGTTGAGAAGTTAAGGAGAGGGGAGTAAGTTGGGAGGAGGAAGAGTACAACTGCAAGGACGTAAAATTGGAAGGAGAAAGGGAGCCGTTTGAAAATGTACACGTGTCAACATATGAATGCCCTGGTTTCTCCTTTCCTATTTAAGTAATAGACTAGATTTTTGGGAACTATAAATTAATTTTAGTATATGGGTTTCAAAAGAAAAGGATTGATTACTATTTTTTTGGAAATTTGTTCGAATAAAATATACGGTGAATCAAATCTATTAAACTGTTTCAATTAACTTATTTAATTTCTGGACTCAAATATATGTTTAAGGTGATTTTTGGTTTAAGAATTTAAGTCAATTTATAAGTTAAATTAAATAAGTGAATGATAATAAATTATTGATTTAAAATTCAAGTGTTATTTAATTTATATGATATTTATACAAGGTCTTAACTGAGAAGACAAAATCGAATTGGAATGGATTGCAAACAGCAAAATCAAAGGTGAGTAATCTCACGCCCTGGATTTTATTTAAATTTAAATGGTTAAAATTTAAATAATTGGATGAACGATTGAATTGTTTGGATGTGTACTGATGATCTAGTGATTTTAGATTTGGTTGTTGCTCGAGTTAATTGTGGTTTGACTCGAGGTATTTGGGTTTTAAATGGGTTTAAACTTAAAGCATAAATGAGAAAATGGTTCTGTTTAAAATCAAATAGGGTTTAATGATCGATGATTCATTAAATAGGTAGGATAATTTAAATAAAAAATTAATTAATTAAATTAATTAATGATTTGGGTTAATTAATTAAGTTTATATTAATTTGGAATGATCATTTGTTGGTTTAATAAGTAATTACTTAATGTAATTAATAAAACAAAATTACTGGTGTGATAAAACGAGAGATAAATTAAGATAATTAAATTAAGGAGAATTAATTCATTTAATGAAGTAAATGAAAGGGTAGATAATCACAGGTTGAGATAAATCAAGAAAAATTAATGTTTGCGGTTCAATTAATGATTAATTATTTGATATAATTAATTTAGCCGAGGATAAATCGAAATATAATTGGAAATCATAAGCTTATATAATTTATGTTGTAATTAAAGATTGATAAATTGGAATTGATTAATCCATAACAAGTGATGTATGAAGAATTAATTAATATAAGTACCTAAGAATTAATGCAATTAATATAGTTAATTAATTCATGAAGAAATTGAGACTACTTATTGATTTTGGTTAAGTATAATTAATATTGGGAAGTTAATTAAAGATGGATGCTTGAATGGAATTGAAGGATAATTAATTCAGGTTCATTAATTAAGATGAATATTGAAGGGATGATTGAATTATTTGATTTGAATTAAGTAATTTACAAGGTAAAGAATCCAAGTGATTGGAGGTTAGAAATTCAATTAGAATCAATTGAATTAATTTGGAAGTGATAAAATTTGCTTATGAATGATTGATTGGTATTGGACGCTTTGAATGAGTTGATATCTCTTATATGAAATGTTGTGTCTATCATTTGGATAACTTGGGATAGGATGGTATGAGACACGAAGAGGCCGGGATCGGATATTGGGAGATACCCGAAACCACTTCGAATTTTTATAAATTGATTTGAGAAATCAATAGGCAGGAATGAAATGATTTAAGTGAATTGGATTACTTTATCTAAGTTTGGTACTTAGAAATTTATATGTGAAATAAGTGTTGTCTATAGCAAATTGTGAATTGGTTAAATTGATATAAGTTACCCCGGGTTTTATATAAGTTGTATGCATATATTCCATATTGGATGGGTTTACTCACGCTGGTTTCCAGCCTGACCCGGGTGTTACTTTGGTAATGCTCGGGTCAGACCGAGTATTACAGATTTTCAGTTTGGGACGTTCTGGAGCCAGGAGGCGAGCTGGATGGCAAGAATGTATGGAGTGCTTCCACTATATTATATTATTGTATATCTATGACATAGTAATTGTGTATATTCCTGTGTCTGTAAAAAATGTGAAACTCTGATGTATTAAAATGTAATCGACGGATATAATATTATTTTGTAGAATGTTATTATTTATTATTATATTTTATCCGCTGCGAATGTGAGATGTTGTTGATTCTGTTCTTCTTCTTCTTTTATTTCTTTCTTTTTTTTCATAACTATCTGGAATTTTCGGCTTCGAAAATTTCGGGTCGTTACATTTGGTATCGGAGCTGAAGGTTAAGCGAGAACCTTGGCTATGGTGGGGATTACTCATTAAATAGAGTCCGTGGTACTCTGGAACGAGTTGTGTGTGTGTGTGTGTGTGTGTGTGTGTGTGAGAGCATACTTGTTATTTTCTTATATAAAGATTTTAAATGATTTTATATAAGATTATATTTAATATATAAAACAATATTTCTTTCTAATGAATATTAGGGTAATTGGTTGTTAAATTATTGGAATTAAACTAAATGTTAATAGAAATACAACCAAACTAAAATTAAATAGAGGTAAGTTTGAAATGGATTCGAACTAAAATTAAAGTCTTGAATCAGAATTAAATTAAGTAGAAATAGAAATACAACCAAATTAAAATCTAATTGATTGAAAATGAAATTCTAAATCTGGACCCAGTATTTGAAAATTTTGTTTCAAGGTAATGAAAAATAATAAATAAGTATTATTTGGATAACTGGGGCTTGTTGCAAACAATGGGTTGTTTGAAAATTTGATTTGAATTAAAGACCAAAAGTGGTCTAAAATTTAAGGAATATACATAAATCAAAAATAGTTTGAATAAACTCTAAATGTCGAGTTTGAAATTTGGAATGGGATATGATACCCAAAGTGATAAGTTTTTAAGTGGGAAGATTATTATTGTGAAGTTTAAGGATCGAGTGAGGTTGATTGGATTAAGTAAATTGGAATTTAACTTTGGGAAAGTTAAATAAGTGTAGAAAAAGCAACCTGAATTGGAAATTTCAAGATGAAATTGGAATTTAACTTGGAAATTAAATGGTTGATTTGAATTGGGAATTTGTGTGATCTCAAAACGGGTTTGAGATTTAAAAATTGAAAATAGATGGACGTTTTAAAATAAATTGGATGATATCATCCTATTGTTATTAAAAATCCGTATATTGCAAATAGGATTTGTTTAAATGAATGAGTAATGAAGTGTGGTAATATATCCATTATTGAGATAAAAGTGAAATCTAACTTTAATTTGAAATTAAGGAGATGGAATCACTTTAAACTGAAAATTTGAATAATTGAGTTTATAAATTAAAATTGTTTAAGAACTGGCTTCAAACAGGAAGATAAAATTTAGTAATAAATTAAAATTTTAAAATAAAATTGTATTGAACCCTGATTTGAACCTTGAAATACATAAGTAAAGATAATTTAAAATGGAATTTTGAGAATTGGACTCTGAAATTAAATTGACTAAAAACTTTAAATAAAAGTTAATTTGGTTTAAAGAGTTAAACCAACCTTTGAGAATTTAACTCGAATTTATATAATTCGAGATAGTTTAAATTCAAGATTTAAATTGAATTAGTTCAAATTTGAATTTGGTTTGAATTAATTAGAATTGAAGTTGAATTTGGAATAAATCAAGTCCAATGGAATTTGGAGTTATTTGAATTGGAATTGGATCAATTTAAATGGAAGTGTAAATTTAAATTGAATTGTTGGGGAAGTGAACAGTTTGACTCTTGACTATATTCAATATAAATTGTTTTAATATAAACTTATTTTACTAAGCCATCTAATATATACAACCTTTCTTTCTTTAAGCTAAATTATTTTATACTCGTTTTACGATTATTTGTGGAGCTATTTAACCATTTTTCAACTGTTTTCTAAACTAATTTCTATTTTACAACTATTTTGCAATTATCTAAAAAAAATTGAAACTATTTAACTATTTTCCAACTATTTTACAATTAGTTAACTATTTTACAGCTATTTTGTAAACTAATAATTATTTTTCGACTACTTATCTATTTTTACAATTTTCAAGCTATTTTCTAAATATAAACTGGTCGGAATTCAAACTGTTATTAATTAAATACCCAACCGAGATAAGAATTGAAGTGATAATTCAATGGAATTGAAGCGATTGTAAATAAGTGAATGGAAATTAAAGGAAATGTGAATAGGAAGAGAAATTGATTTGGCTAAACATCAATAAAATTAAATACGTAGGATGTACGTATATTATTTTATTCGCATAGTGATTTGATCCAGATTCGAGCACATAATTTCGAGATAGTTATATTGATCCGAGTTGGGATTTTTCACTCGATTTTCGACGGCGAACCTGGATATGGAATCGTTGATTGGTTCTGCATATTCTCGATCATAGTTATAGCTATGCAAGGAGAATGACGGTTTCTGATCAAGAAATCAGATATGTGTCCGCACTAGGAGGTCGGGTGGACGATACAGATCGGAAGTGGAATTGTGTGATCAAGTGAGCGATCAGATTGGTATAGCGTACGGATGATAAGTGTACATCGTATGGATTTGAATGAAATTGATATTGAAAAAAGTAATCAAATCTGAATATTTGATTTTGAATGAACAAAGTTATATATCTTTGTTATATAAGATAAATCTTCCCTTGTTGAATCTATTGCTGGAAGAAAAGGATTTTTGAAGGTGTTTGAAGTATAAAAGGAGTTTTATACAAGTTTGAAATGATCCAAAGTTTTAAAAATTATATATATCTGAATATATATATAAAGGATCTTATGAGGATTTTGGAAAAAGGTTTTGGGAAACTTTGGATTTGGAAAGGCTTTTGATTTTTGGGTAAAATCAATATTAAAAATTTGGAAAGCCTAGTTTGAGAATTTATCGATTTTGGAATAATCGATTTTGTGTAAAAGAGCTTTGTATGAGATCATACTAGGTGTATGATTTGAAAGATACTATATGTATAGTATAAAATGTTTTGATGATGGCTTTGGGGAAAAAGGCGCTCCCTTGAAATGAACTTCTCAGGAGTACCATCGGGTGGTGCTGCCTTGAGCCCCAAGGGGAGGTTCTAAAGTTGATCTTGTTAGGAGTCCGGACAAAACTAGTTTCTAGGGATTATGAGTAGTGTATACCATAGCGGAAGTCGTGTGTGCCGTTGAGAGCCGACAGTCTGCATTTGATTTTATATCGGTAGACTGCGACCTATGGTATAACATAGCGAAAGTCGTATGTGCCGCTGAGAACCAACAGTCTGCGTTTGATTTTATATCGGTAGACTGCAACCTATGTAGGAGTGGAGAAGTTTCATTCTGACAGCGAAAATCAGAGGCCGCAGAGAGCCT
Source organism: Allium cepa (assembly GCA_030765085.1). Lineage (NCBI taxonomy): Eukaryota > Viridiplantae > Streptophyta > Magnoliopsida > Asparagales > Amaryllidaceae > Allium > Allium cepa. Next base: position 138,002,236 of record CM060944.1, read on the forward strand.
GTAGTTACATGGACTTTTGCTGTGATGGCAACGTAATCCTGGAATGTAACTACAATATGTTGTGGGTTCCATTGCGTAATCGAGAGGCCATAGAGAGCCTGTAGTTACATGGACTTTTGCTGCGATGACAACGTAACCCTGGAATGTAACTGCGACCATGGATGGGAGTGATGATTTCCAGAGCATTCTCACCAAAGATATTCCCTCTATTTCAAAACGCTTTCAATATTTTCAATAAAATTATTTTCCAAATATTTTCACTAGATGTTGAAAATGGGTCTACTAAGTACTTATAGATTTTCAGTCCTACGCCTGATCAACGTATGACTGAATTTCTATGAGAACAAGGATGGACTGGTTGGGACATCGAGTTATAAGAAATATATTTTTTAAAGAGCAATTTTATTAGTATGATGTGGATTTAAAAGCATTTCTAAATTTTTAAATAAAGGTGTTGGAATTTTGAAAGATGAAAGAAAATCCAAACTGGAATTATAAATAAGATTTAACTCGGGAAAATTTAATGAAGTAATTTTTGTAATAAAAGTTGGAGGTAAGCTAATTAGCTAAATAATTATTTGATAGAATATGTTAATAAAATTTAACTCGGTTAAATAAAATGGATTGTAAGTTAATAATGGAGTTTGGGAATGAATTCGAATTTTAAATAGAATTCCACTTGGATTTGATAATGAATTAAATAAGAGGAGATGTTGTAAAATAAAAATAAAATAGAGTTGGATTGAAAAATGTGATGGTTTGAATTACAAATAAAATTCAAGGGTGATTTGAATAATATTTAATGAAATTTGCAAGTAAATTGGATATAAGAGAAGTGATTATAATAGAAATGTTTTGAGTTGCAAAACAAAACCCAAGTGAATAGAAATAAATTGAGAATGGCCTTGTATTAATAAAACAAATTCGATAACGAATTAAGTAAGTAAATTAACTTAAGTTTTAAAATTTATGGAAGCTTGGCTTCGAATAAGAGTGAAAGCCCATTAAATAAAAGCTTGGATTAAATTAATTTGGAAATGGTCATTAATTTATAAGTTTGAATGTGCCAAGCTTAATAAATTGTTTTGAATGAATCTAATGTGGAAATGAAATGAAATGCAATGAATGGTTGGTAAATAAATTGAAAATGAAATGGAATTAAATACAGAATGAGTAGAAAATTAATTTAAAGTAATTATAAACTGAAATGGATACCCTATTAAGTGAATATCGTCGAAATTGCATAAGATGAATTGACGTTAGGCGTAAACAAAAGTAATTAAATTTCTGTGAGTTGATAGAGATTAAATAAATTTATTTTAGAATTAAATGAAGTGAATATGAGCTTGTTGGGATTAAAAATCAATTGAATAGAAGAAATTGAGTTGAAAACCATTAAAATTTAATGAAATGGTAGATGAATTGGTTGAAAACAATGGAATTAGTTTTGAAAGCATATAAATTGTTTATGGGAAGTGTTTGGTGCTTGATGTTTAGTAATGCATGTGTTTAGCTATTGAAAGTAAGTGAAATGCTAATAAATTTTCTATGTATGGCACTTACATATTTAAATTAAGTAAGTACAGGTACCTGAAGGCCGTTTGGCTGGGTTTGGTTGCGCTATTTGCTAAAATAAATAAGCTGCTTGCTTAAAATGCTAAATAAGGTACGCCTACGAAATAAAAATAGGAAATATGAACTGTTTTTGCTTTTTCCGACCGTGTGGGTCGATGTATATATATTTATATCTCTTGCCAGATTGCAAAAGCTCCTCCGTATAAAGGAGACTCTGCCAAAATTTTCTAAAAATTTTGGGAGTTAGAAAATTTTTGAATTTTTTTTGAGAATTTTCATTAGCGACAAACAATTTCAAATTGGAAATTAAAGTAAATTAGTAGATGAAACTAATATGAATCAGTTATAAATGAAAGATAAAATTCAATATTCAAAATTGAATATAAATGGAATTCGTATGAAAACGGGGGAGACTAATTTGCATAGTAGTAGTTGTGAAAACTTACGTGAGGAAATGTATAAAATGATTTTAAAAGTTGCGATTGAATATTATTGCTAAGTAAGATATGCAGGTATTATAAAGGGAAAAGAAAATTAGATTTGATTCCAAAGGATAAATTTGAATTGCCCGACTAAAAGGTATGTATTTTAATTTCTGTATGAATTGGATTGGGTTTTTGATTTAGCCACTTGGCTTTCTGTTTTCTTTTTGGAATTTGGGAGCCGGTAGAGGCATTTTGTAGTTATACCGAGCTAGCCGCGCAAAGGAGACGCTGGCAAAAAATTTCGAAAATTTAGAGAGTTAGAAAAATTTTGAGAAAATTTTGAGAAATCAAAATTTGGTTTTAAATTGAAATTTGAATGATTGGACAGAAGGGTATTGTTTGAAAACTGTGGAAGAATTTGGGAAGCTGGTAAGATTGATAAGGGGTCTTTTATAAAAAAAAAATTGGTAGGATGTTGAACTGTTGGTTTTGGGGAAAGGTAAACGGGTTTTGAACCATTCTTCCTAACTAGTAATTTCGGAGACGAAATTCTTTTAAGGGGGGAGGAATGTGACGACCCGGAATTTCTAACAACTTAAATTGAAATTGTTAATTGATTTTAAATATTCAAAAGTTAATTTTAACTTGAATTCAAGATATCAATATTTACTTGATAATTAAATCATTGAATTATATAGTTTAAATATTGAATTTAATAATTGAAATTGGGTAAATTGTTGAATCTGAAACCTCTAAGCCTGTTTAAAAATAATTTGAAGGCTTATAAAATTTATAATGACGATACTGAAGATAATAGAATGGTTGAAATTTAATTTATATGTGATTTGTTCAATTTTAATAATATATCGTTTAAATCGATATTTGGAAATAGCCTTCCGAGGCACAGTCTCGGAATTTGACGAAACCAGTTCCATTGGATCTGTAATTGCTAGTTATTATCGGGTTTCAATTTCGTAGCAATCGGAGTTGTTGTGTGACCCTGGCAGTTCAAAACGCTTAGAGCTATTTTAATCAATTTAATCTAAAATTGATCGCTTTCTTCTGTAACTCGCGCATATGATTGAATTCGTTTCCGAAACACGTTCCATTGTGTTCGGAACGAGGGTAAAACCTTAAAATCGCCTAGCAGCATTCCTTAAGAGGAGTTCGAAATTTTAAATAGTAATCGACGAGGCATTTTGGAAGTTTTATATAAAATAATAAAAATTTAAAATAAATTAGTAAAGATATTTTTAACAACATGAGATATTTTTGAATATTTAATTCTATAATAATCAAAGCATACGCTAGAAGCTATTCGCAAGATATACATCTTCGTCCCTCTCTATTCTCAGTAGAAATCGAACTCTCTTATATATACAAAAAAAAAGAGGGGGGCAACCGAATCAAAGAAATCACAACCTCTTGATCTACTCGAAATCGAGCACGGCAAGGGAGAGCGGGGCGACTTTGAGTTTTAGGGAGGGGGAGTTCGATTTGATATTCGATGGATGTGGCAGTAGAAAGGGTTTGGAACTTGGTTTGTGGTGGCGATGTCGCGAAGGTCGCGAGGGGTGGCGATGTCGCGAAGCCTTCGATCGATAGCTGGTGAGTGCGCAGTGATAGGAAGCGACGGTGATGTCGTTCGTGACCGTGAAGGAGGTGAGCACGAATAGCTTGGGTGGTCGCACAGAGGGGTTGAGCTAGAGTTTCGGCTTGCGAGCGATCGAGGTAGAGAGGGGGGAACTGCAGTCATGAGGCAGCAAGGTATATGCATTTAAATTTATTTTATTTAATTAATGAATAAGTATATACATGTGAAATTTTATTTTTACAGTAAAGAAATTTTAAAATAACTATGTTGATTTTATTATAGTACATATATATAGAGGATAGAAAGATTTTTTTTTTTTAATGTTGACTATTTATATAAAATTAATTTTTGGGAAACTATAAATTAATTTTAGTATATGGGTTTCAAAAGAAAAGGAATGATTACTATTTTTTGGGAAATTTGTTCGAATAAAATATTTGGTGAATCAAATCTATTAAACTGTTTCAATTAACTTATTTAATTTCTGGACTAAAATATATGTTTAAGGTGATTTTTAGTTTAAGAATTTAAGTCAATTTATAAGTTAAATTAAATAAGTAAATGATAATAAATTATTGATTTAAAATTCAAGTGTTATTTAATTTATACGATATTTATACAAGGTCTTAGCTAAGAAGACAAAATCGAATTGGAATGGATTGCAAGCAGCAAAATCAAAGGTGAGTAATCTCACGCCCTGGATTTTATTTAAATTTAAATGGTTAAAATTTAAATAGTTGGATGAATGATTGAATTGTTTGGATGTGTACTGATGATCTAGTGATTTTAGATTTGGTTATTGCTCGAGTTAACTGTGGTTTGACTCGAGGAATTTGGGTTTCAAATGGGTTTAAACTTAAAGCATAAATGAGAAAATGGTTCTGTTTAAAATCAAATAGGGTTTAATGATCGATGATTCATTAAATAGGTAGAATAATTTAAATGAAAAATTAATTAATTAAATTAATTAATGATTTGGGTTAATTAATTAAGTTTATATTAATTTGGAATGATCATTTGTTGGTTTAATAAGTAATTACTTAATGTAATTAATAAAATAAAATTACTGGTGTGATAAAACGAGAGATAAATTAAGGTAATTAAATTAAGGAGAATTAATTCATTAAATGAAGTAAATGAAAGGGTAGATAATCACAGGTTGAGATAAATCAAGAAAAATTAATGTTTGTGGTTCAATTAATGATTAATTATTTGATATAATTAATTTAGCTGAGGATAAATCGAAATATAATTGGAAATCATAAGCTTATATAATATATGTTGTAATTAAAGATTGATAAATTGGAATTGATTAATCCATAACAAGTGATGTATGAAGAATTAATTAATATAAGTACTTAAGAATTAATGCAATTAATATAGTTAATTAATTCATGAAGAAATTGAGATTACTTATTAATTTTGGTTAAGTATAATTAATATTGGGAAGTTAATTAAAGATAGATGCTTGAATGGAATCGAAGGATAATTAATTCGGGTTGATTAATGAAGATAAATATTGAAGGGATGATTGAATTATTTGATTTGAATTAAGTAATTTACAAGGTAAAGAATCCAAGTGATTGGAGGTTAGAAATTCAATTAGAATCAATTGAATTAATTTGAAAGTGATAAAATTTGCTTATGAATGATTGATTGGTATTGGACGCTTTGAATGAGTTGATATCTCTGATATGAAATGTTGTGTTTATCATTTGGATAACTTGGGATAGGATGGTATGAGACACGAAGAGGCCGGGATCGGATATTGGGAGATACCCGAAACCACTTCGAATTTTTATAAATTGATTTGAGAAATCAATAGGCAGGAATGAAATGATTTAAGTGAATTGGATTACTTTATCTAAGTTTGGTACTTAGAAATTTATATGTGAAATAAGTGTTGTCTATAGCAAATTGTGAATTGGTTAAATTGATATAAGTTACCCCGGGTTTTATATAAGTTGTATGCATGTATTCCATATTGGATGAGTTTACTCACGCTGCTTTCCAGCCTGACCCGGGTGTTACTTTGGTGTAATGCTCGGGTCAGACCGAGTATTACAGATTTTCAGGTTAGGACATTCTGGAGCTCAGGAGGCGAGCTGGATGACAAGAACGTATGGAGTGCTTCCACTATATTATATTATTGTATATCTAAGACATAGTAATTGTGTATATTCCTGTGTCTGTAAAAAATGTGAAACTCTGATGTATTAAAATGTAATCGACAGATATAATATTATTTTGTAGACTGTTATTATTTATTATTATATTTTATCCGCTGCGAATGTGAGATGTTGTTGATTCTGTTCTTATTCTTCTTCTATCTCTTTCTTCTTTTTCATAACTATCTGGAATTTTCGGCTTCGAAAATTTCGGGTCGTTACATATGACGTCGATCTACCAAAATGCGACAAAGCTTATATATCTTTATAAAATAAGCTTATATATTTATAAAACCATCATAAATACCTTATTATCATTATGTAATAACTAAAGTGGATTATTCATCATTTAAAACAATTATCGTAATATTTAAAATTAATAAAAATTTCTAATTCAAAGTGATAAAATAGGATTGTTACATATGCAATCGTAGGTATGATAGTACCAAAACGGTTCCACATACTTCATTAAATTTACCAATGAATTATTGCAGACATGAACAGGTGTACTTGATACACATGTAGTATGTCTATGATAAGTTCACGGAATATAAAATGGAAATAAATAGCATGACACGCAAAAGATAATTAAACAATTTGATTTGATAAAAAAAGGTGAGCATATTGGAAACAGTTCCAAATATACCTAAAAGCGAATAAGATTCGATCCCAAAAATCACTCCTCCTTATGATATATAATTATGTATCAATACAAAGAAACCGAACTTTATTGGATAAAGTACGATTTATGATAAGTGAAGTTGAGTTAACTTCTTTCTATAAGGTCGTGAACTTATGAGTAAGTATATAAAGTTAAATTTAATTTCATCTAAACCAACGTCTATAAAATCATACAAGATAAGACTTGATGAGACAACCCAAATATGTCTTAGGTCAAGGAGCTGACAGGTTATGTGAGTCGAAGAACTGCTTATAATACATGTTCATGAGGGATCTTATATAGGCCACCCTAAATGAGTTTGGGATCGATCAATATTGATTGACCAATTTATGTTATGAAAGTTTTGTAAACTAAAAAAAATAGTTTTATACGTATATACAAGGAATTCATAAAATATTTATGAATACCTATTTCGTTACACTAAGAAACAATTGTTTCAAAAAACACCAACTTGATGACGAAGGAAATTCTTTTAGAAATTATTGGTAGTAAATGGATTTGGATATGATTCAAAGAATAAAATTGATTACAAAGGATGATATTAAATTGAGAAAACCTAAATAAACATAACTAATAGAATGTCTAATAAGAACTTTCGCACAATAAAGAGAAACTATGATTTTCTTATCTATGTCGAGAAATGAACTTCCTCAGTAGTTGCTAGCCATTAAGAGTACTGATTCTGCCATATGGCATGATGCACAAATCTGAAATCCACTCCAAGTACATTATCAAAATTTGATTTTTAAGGATGTACCCAAAGAGATATGATTCATCGACCGCAAAAGTGTCTACGAAAGGAAGACTAATACAGTTAATATGGTAAGCTGCATTGATATAATAACATCATAAATTTCAAACCGTTGAAAATGATGTAACAGTTTCATCATTCAACGTACTTAAGTTAATTTGAATTTTACACATAAATTTTTAACTCAATATGATTTTGAGTTTTGGTATATGCATGTTGAAACAAAAATTCTAAATAATGATATGGAATATGTTCTTTGTGCTTAATAACGTAAGTGTCTTGAAGTCAATGGGAGCGATTCTAAATTTATAGGTTGTTGGATATGATACAAGAAACGATACAAAAGCATTATTCGATAAACATCAGAGTAAATCAAGTATTTTGATAAAGGTGTCAAATTGTTTAATTTTCAATCAGAATGCAGAGGCAGCGTGTGTCTGTAATGAAGAATATTAATAGATGCTAAAATATTTCTAAAACCATAAGTAAATGAAAATTTTATGATTGTTAACGTGTACTCATGTAAAAATCATTTTAGTTTCGTTGTTTAATTCTCAATATAGGATTTGAAATTGATACCTTTTATAATTAGTATAAAAGGATGTAGGGAATGTCTTAAAGATATGAACATGTGCATTAAATTATTTACTATGGAGCATTTAAGATGGGTTCCTTATGTATTGGCAATAGGAATTATTGCATATGCTGTTCTTTGTACAATATCGCACTTTGTTTTGTACTTGATATATAGAGCAAGTATCAAATTCGAATTAAGATTACTATAAAAAAGTTGAGAGTGTTTTCGAGTATTTACAGAATACTCTTATTTACAGAAACAACGAAATGCTTATGAAGGAGTGCACAGACTCGAACTTCATAAGTGATGTCGAGTATAGCGTATCAATATTAATCCATGTTCAAACATAGTTAAGAAGTTTTAAGTTAGAGATGTTCTAAATGAAGAGGTTGTGGTTGATTGAACCGAAAGGCTAAGTTCATCACCTTGAATAGCACCACAATAAAAGCAATGCATATATATATACACACATAAAAATTTATAAGTGAGCTAGGAGTAATTCCAAATGTTGAAAATCTCATAACATTTTTATATGATAACAATGTTACGATACACTACAAAAGAAACTAGATCTCAATAGATGTCGAGAAACATACCCCAAAAGGTTCAAAACGATAAAGGAAGTTTATCAACAACGTAGAGAGTTGGTTGCCAAAGTAGATGATTAAAACAATATAGCATACCCGTTCACCAAGGACTAACCCAATCAGTTTTTGAGAAATCCAATCGAAGGATTTGGAAGAAAATTCCATAATTGATCTCAAGTGCAAATGAGAGATTGATAGAGTTAGGGTTATTCCTTGGGGGAAATTATGTAAATTGTTATATATATCTAACTTGATAACCAATCTTACTCAAAATAAAAGGTGCTTTGTTATCATTATATACTTGCTGTATCAAGAATAATTAATTAAGTATTTAATTTAAAGTATATTAGATGGAAAAATCCTTAAATGATATGTTATTTGATAGTAATTATAGTCTATTGTAATCATGATAAATTTATCACAATAAAAATAACATATTATTTTAAATATTCCTAGTCAACATATTTTGAGATGAAATATTGATACATCCATTGAGAATAGAGTGTGTAAAGATCTCAAAGTATTGGGCAGTATATTTCTGTAACGACTTGGAATTTCGAACAATTCATATGAATTACTTAAATATTTGAACCTTAGACTAAATGTTATTAAAATGATTTCATAAACTATTTAACCCCTTTAAATCATAACTAATGATGGAAAACTTGTTTTGAAAAAATGTTTACAAAAATATATTCTTTGAAGACAAATTGACAATGTAACCGAAACTCAATTTATTGATAAACAACCTTTCGATCGAGATAAATTGTTAGAACTATTTTGCACTTAACTAATGATCAAATGAACACATTAGCAACTAATTAATATACTCTTCTCTTCATGAAGCTTGGAATGTTCTAGGAAGTCCTAATAAGATAAGAGATATTATCATGGGAAGGGTAAAATGGTAAAATGAATAAAGGGGAAGTGACATAAAGTTATCATGATAAGAAGTAATTAATGTCATTAGGGTTTTGAGGGGTGTTTGATCATTTCCCATCATCATTCCTAAGCTTATATAAGGAGCGGTACACTCCTAGAAAATAATCACAAAATTACAAAGCATGAGTTGTAAAAATTATGGCTTCTCTTGTTCTTCCTCCCATATGTTCTAAAAAGAAAGAGTTGCAAATCAACTCCAAATCGCTTCAAACTTTGTCACAAGACTTAGTATTATATTAGAAACTCTTCCACCATGCCAAAACTTAAAGTAGAGCCACTCCAAAAGGAGCCATAGGCCGTGAGCACTCTATGAGGAATGGAAGAGGTTGAGCAACGTGAAAGTAAGGAGGAGGAGGAGGAAAGGTGGTTGCAAGGATGGGTCTTGGCTTGGATTTTTGGGCTTGATTGTTTGAGTGGTTAAAGGTGAGTTAACACCTCACTTTGAATGGAAAATATCACATATATATATATATATATATATTGATGTTTGATTGTATTAAATGTTGTTTGAATTGTTAAGTGACATGTGTTAAAACATTGATTTGGATTCTTGTTTTGAAAACAAGTAACACATAAGATCCATGTACATGGACTTAAACAAACTTGGAATTGATTTGAATGGACTTATATGACATGTGACTAGACCTTGAACAAAGCACATAGGTTTTATTTGAACATAGGTTGGAATATAACTTGGTTTTAGAAGTGCACTTATAGCGTTAGTCGCTATACAAGTAGTTTGGAATTGCCTTATTTTTTGCAATTGTTATGAAACTTTGTAAAGAGATCCTTAGAGATTTCTTGCCATATTTATATTGTTACATATGTATGTTTATTACTATTAAAAGTTTGAATTGCAAAAAGTTAATCAACATTTCGAAAACGACCAAAACATCACTAGTGCAAAACTGCCTCGTTTAGACTTGATTTTTGGACTTAAAAGGTTTGAAAAGATATTTAGATTTAAGTACTTTGCTTCATTCTTTTTATAAGTAATTACTAACTACATTTAGAGTATTTTAAAAGTATTTTGAGATATTTATGAATTTATAAGAACATGGTATTTTAAAAACATGGTATTTTAAAAGTGTTTTGTTAAAAACATGTCGTTTTCAAAGTTTCTTTTGATTTTCAAACTTGTTATTTTCAAGTGATATTTTAAAGGAATGTTTTAAAATATATCATAAGTATTTTGGAGTATAAATATCATGGAAATATCTTATATCTTGGAAAATATGTTATATAAATATCTTGTTTTAGATTATAAAATAAAAGGTTTAGAAAGGGGTTAGTAATTGCTTAATGGCCAAATGGTTAAATTGTTTAATTACTTATTAGGAAAGTAATTAACTATGTTTAACAGTAATAAACCGATGAAGTAATATTATTTATTTGTGAGAGTTAAGATTGATATAGAGTAGAAATGGAGCAATAGAGCTCTAACCCACTTGGCTTTCCTCTTAACCGAGGAATAGGTAAGTGGAAATGTCGAAAACGCGTGAATTTTTATATATGCAATTTGTTTTGAAATGGGTCTAAATTTGATGTATATTTTGAAAAGTTAGTAAAATGATCAAAAAAATCATTATTTGATTGATGGAATTACCTACATCCAGGTAAAAAAAAAACAACGGAGATGAATCACCTGGGACGAACAGCAATCAACCAATATCAATACAAGGGAGAGGAATCGGTCAAAATCATGTGAATGTCAAGAGGATTGAAAGGAAGAAATGTTGCAAGGATTGCTCGTATAAAGATAGCGCGGCATTGGGAAGAAGTGAGTGGATCTTTATTCAGAAGTAAGGGGAAACTGGGAATGATAAAAGGCTTCACATAAACAAGTTTGAATGGGGTGGTTAGTATATAAAGACCTTCCTTTAGTCTGGTTAATAGTAGAGACAAATACTGCACACATCTTTCTTTTATTTTTTTGGTCAAAATTATAATAAATAAATAAAAAAATATCAAATAGGCAATTTGCTTAAAGATTCCACCAAAACTGATCTTATTTGGGACATCACGTTCTCTACCCAGTCTTCCATTTTCCTTAAAACTAAATCTTTCAGGGAAAAAGTTATACCAACACAGCAAACTAAAAAGTGAAATAATTAACATGTCACAGAATACCACGTACCTTGTATACAAAATATCCTGCGTACCAGGCTTGCACGCTTGCATATCTTTTTCTACGATTAAACCATTTTTGTATAATTTTTTGCCTCAACAGTTCAAGTCAACTTGATCCAGCTCATGTTTTCCCAATAAAACTGTACATCACTTTTCCAAGCAACTCCAGTGACAATATTTCGTCTAATATAGGGCTGCCACATCAATGATTCATTTAATCGGCCAAATTCTGTTAGCAAACTAATTGTGGCAACATTTTATATAATAACATGTATAATGATTGATGAAGGCTAAACTGAATGCCAGTAAGTTTTTATTTTCAAGGTATGAAAATGAATTTTCTAAACAGCAGGCTGATTTTAATGTAGCATAGGATCACATTCTAATAGCATAAGTAAGAGTTCTTGTTTGATTAATTCAAATAAAAATAGGGTGTCCTTGCTAATTATACCAAGTTCATAGGAAGAGATAATATTTATCAGTGTGCATTGTTTGTAATCTTAGGCTAAGTGTGTTTTTATTAAGAAGATCTTAATATGACTTCTGATTTCTGAATCAAAACTAATTTTACAGAACTTATTTTGTTTGTTTTTTTAATTAGCCTTCTGATTAAAACCACCACCTATTCAGAACTTTTCCAGTTTTTTCCCTTTTCCTTTTTGAGTGCTGAACAATAGTTTGTTCATTTTACACCCTTATTAAAATCTACAAACATAATACAAATTCTAAATTTTAACATTAACATTTGAAATCTCAAATTTCAAAAAAATTCAAATTTCTAAAATCCAGTATATTTTTTTAAACCATAGCACTTTTGATGTCTCGAATATTCGAATTTCTGACCTCAAAGGTTCTCGGCCAATAGCGAGATACAACTTGCCACTTGAGCTAGTGGTACTTAACAATCTAATATACTTTTAAAATCTACATTTTGCATACTCTAAATAAATTTGAAAATTCAAGACTTTAAATTTTTAAAATTTTAAATTAAATATTTTGAAAACTAGCTGTTTTAATTAGAAATTCCAATAATTCTAAAATTAGAAGTCTACAAATTCATTACTTTTAGAAATTACAATTCTAAACCTTAAAAAATCTATAATTAATTTTGAAATTTTAATCTTCCAAAATTAACATATTACAATTTTTTCTAGTATCCAAATTCCTTTTAATTCAATTTTTTTTTAAATTAAAGCATTTAAAATGGCATATTCTTGCTTTTAATAATCTTTGTTTAAAAGCCAATTGATATGGATATGTTGTTGTCCAAAAAACATAATTATTAACTCTAATAAAAAGTTTTAGAATGCAAACAAACAAGTAAGTGATTATTCGAAATTCAGCATTCAGCATATAGAATTCAAAGTTCAGCAATCATAATTCAGAATTCAGAATTTTAGACAAATGAAACCTTAATACTAAATAGTTCACATGATGTAAAATGACTTCGATGTGAACAGGCTAACAAGACCATCACAATCCACGTATGAAAAAGAATAGAATTAAGGGGGGATTAACTAAAACTGAAAATATGTAAACAGATGTTTACATCGACTTAAGAGTATTATTATTTGACATTTAATACACAGTCATGGAGAAACTGAAAGGGCTAAACATCGTATACAGTCAATTTCTGAGAATATTAGCTACCATGTACAACGAAAAATGTGAAAACAGCAGTAGGAGAAATGATATTAAACTCACCACATAATCATTTGGTTATTCCAGCAGTGATGATCATAAATCATATATCAACCATGCAACACAGAAAACGATGAAGTATTAATATTTAATAGCTTGGAATTAAGATAAATAAGATGTACCTACCACGATTGTTAAACCAGTAATCACAAGATTAATAGAAAACATAAAACAGTCTAAAATTTGTTTATAGAAATAACATAAAGAGAAACAAACTCACACACGGAAATCGTATTGAAAGCGGGTCAACGGTTTGAATATATCAAATAATACTGGATGAAACATATGGTTGTGCAGCTTCTGTTTATCATCAATACTAACAAGTATGGCCAACATTAGCAAATGCTTAGGAACTAACGGATCAGCATGGATTGATATTTTAATTCCTTGTTTCAGCAATTTTGTTCTAATCAGAGTACACAAAAGATAAAAACGAATCGTTTAGCCAGTCAATTCAGATATGAATATTTTCTCATGTTGTGGCAATTTTGCAGGTGAAAACAATTTAAACTCGTTATAATAAAATTAGACATGAAAAATTTGTACTAACTAAAAACTGTACAGCATTGTGAATGCAAAAGCTATTATTAAACATATACCCAGTCAAATTTACAAGTGTATAATACAAAATTTGGTCAGGGAAAAACAATCATGCAATCTAAGAGATGTAAAGGCTAATCTTGTTCAAAAGAGAAACTCTATTTAAGATTAACTGCCTGAATAATGAATCCAAACTACTTTATAAATGATCAAGACTCTCCATCTGGGTTGGGTACTCAAGCATATTATCATGATCAAGAAAAGCCAGCCTTTTATTTTTTTGATATAAAGAACCATCCTTTTGCTTCTGCTTTGGGCATCGAGTAAAAAGAGAAGACATATTGAAGAAGAGAAGTTGAAACCTCCTTTAATTCTATGAACATTTTCCCAATTCTATATGTGCCTTCTTCGATGAACATACATAAGCTTTCATCAGCCTTTCTAACAGTTTATCATTTCTTCGGAAAGCCAAGCTATGATCTTGAGCCTCGTCCTTCACTAGAACCAAGTAATCGTGCACATTACGGCAAGAGTCCAAAAGTTTAATGGATGGATCAAGATCATGTTAAACAGCAACCCTACAAAGGTGTTACGAAACTGTTTGCAACGATTGTTAACAGCAACATTACAAAGGTGTAACGAAACTGTTAGAATTATATTGCAAAATTGCAGCAACAACAAACTATCACAAGTACGTCGCAAAAACTATTACGAATAGAACTGTGCAGTTAACAAATAAGGTAGTAAATATAATACCGATTAGATTACCTGAGTCCAGCGAAAATCTATTTCTTTAAAACAATATTGCTCCCTCTACGGCACTTAAGAATATCGAATAATTGTTTCTCAGAATGAAAAGGACCTTCTGTACGATGCTGCGCAACAATCGAAAAGTAACGACGAACTCAAGAGAGTATATTTAACAGCAGAGTGTTGTGGGCAAAAAGAATATGCAGAAAAACTGAATGCTACACCGTTTTCTTCCTGCCTATATATAGATGCGGTGAGGTGCACATATTCGGCAATAGGTGCATGTTTGAACGGATGCGACTATTAGAAAGGTTGCGAAGCTTTACCAGACGATGCGACCATTGAAATAAGTGTTAAGTGTCTCTAATATGCCTCAAACGTCCATTCGTCAGTACCACGGGTGCGGGTTTGGGTTCGGGCACGGACGCGCAGGGTGGTACGTTGCACTACCTGTCATGACTTGTGTCCTTCTTTGTTTATAGGAATTATAATAATGTTCACATTTTAGTATATAAACACTAATAGTTTATTTTATTCTAAGATGTGGAACTATTCATCTTCCAAGGCAATAATGCCTTCACATTCCTCAATGCTCGTTTATTTCTAACAATCCCCCATATGAATGAGTAATTGCTCAATTTGTTCTTAAAATTTTATGAAATATTTATTGTATCAGTTAAAGTAGCAGATTGGCCTTGAAGTTTCCTAGTGTTTATCGTTTTGACTTACTGGCGAATCAGTGGACTAAGATTTCTTTGAACTTTTGTGTAAATCTAAAATAGACAACACGCAATAAGTGTTTCTAATCTTTCTTGGTTCTCTGTTTGTGTTCGTTTTTGCCATGAATGTCAGCTTGATCTCATGAGTGCTTTGGAGAATTTGACCTTACAACTCTCCTTAAAGCAGGGTCTTTGTACTCGCATAGATGATTCTATAACGGGTATTTTCTCAATACTCGATTCTTTAATATTACCAAATATAGACATCATTAAAGGTATGAAAACTTATCATATTCTCCAGCGAGTAGTGCACTCATTTATCATAGAAATGGTTTGAATATTTACAGTGCTATTAAATTTATCTAAACTTAGTTGTCCCTTTGAACCTAGATCTTGGGATCTCCAGTTAGCTAGGTGGGGTTTCCGTTTAAAGAAACTTTTTAGTTTATGAGGTTTAATCTCATTCCCATGACCTTCTCTCTAAGTAAATCTTTTGTTAGTGGATCCGCAATATTATCATTTGATCTTACATAGTCAATTGTGATAACCTCATTGAAGAGAAGTTGTGTTTACGACGAATATGTCTAGATTTGCCATTATAAAGCTTACTATTGGCCCTTCCAATAGTTGATTGGCTGTCGCAATATATGCTTATTGAAGGTACAGTTTTTTTTAATTCGGAATACCTTCTAAGAAATCTCGAAGCCAATTCACTTCTTTTGTAGATTTGTCTAAAGCAATAAATTCTGATTCCATGGTCGATCTTGTTATACAAGTTTGTTTAGAGAATCTCCAAGATATTGCCCCACTAGCTAAGGTATACACATATCCAATAATGGATTTTGTATATGATAAACCATTTATCCAATTTGCATTACAATACCCCTCTATTACATATGGATACCTATCATAATGTAGTCCATGATTTTGTGTATACCTTAGGTATCTTAGTACTCGAATTATAGCTTTCTAGTGATTCTTTCCTGAGTTGCTAGTATATCTGCTGAGTTTACTTACAACATATGCTATATCGGGATTAGTGCAGTTCATTACATACATAATCTTGCCTGGTATACGAGAGTACTCAAGTTGATAAATACTATCGCCGCTATTTTTAACCCAGTTTTGGTTCAAATCTACAGGTGATTTTGTTGATACTATATTGTGTTGTTTAAACTTTTCAAGTATTTTTCAATGTAGTGTGATTGGAACAACACATATCCTTGATTGGTTTTGTGTATTTTTACACCAAGTACCACATCAACGATTCCCACATCTTTCATATCAAATCTGGTAGTAGATCATCTACATATAGACATACAATGACATATTCCATATTTGTATATTTAGAATAGACACATTTGTCACATTCATTTATATGAAATCCATTTAATATCTTATTTTCATCAATTTTTCATGTCATTGTTTAGACGCTTGTTTAAGCTCATATAGTGATTTTCTTAATCTACAAACCTTACTTTCATTTTCGGTTTTTAGAAAACTTTCAGGTTGTTTCATGTATATTTCTTTTTCTAATTCACCATTTAAAAATGTTGTCATTACATCCATTTGATGTATTTCTAAATCGAGTGCGGATGCGATTGCTATCAGCGTTCTTATTGATGTTATTCTACTTACTGGAGAGTATGTATCAAATAGTCCAGATCTTTTTTCCCCTGAAACCTTGAACCACAAATCGAGCTTTATACTCGTCAATTAAACCATCACGTTTAATTTCTTTTTAAATATCAATTTATTATCCAAGGTCTTGCATCCTTGAGGTAAATCAACTAACTCTCATCTATGGTTTGCCATAATGGATTTGATTTCATTGTTAATAGCCTCTTTCCAATAAATGGTATCAGAGGAGAACATAGATTGTTTGTATGTTAATGGATCGTCTTCTAACATGAATGTATAGAAATCTGGTCCAAAAGTTTTTGATGTACTTGATCTTTTGCTTCTCCTTGATTCCTCCTCTTGTTGATTAGCACTGTTTTGCTGATCATTATCAATATTATATTTGGTATTCTCAGAAGAATTGGAGATTTCAGTTTCCTTTGGTCTCTTTTGAGGATAATTTTCAGTACCTTGTTATAAAGGGTATATATGTTCGAAAATTCTAGCAAAACTTGACTCAATGATGGTATCTACGTCAATATCATCGGTTTCGGATTTGTGTACCAAAAACCGATAAGCGGCACTGTTTTCTGCATATCCAATGAATACACAATCAATTGTTTTTGGTCTAATTTTGATTTTCTTTGGTTTAGATACCTCTACTTTCGCAAGACACCCCACACTTTTAAGTATTTGTAGGATGGTGGTCTATTTTTTCAAAGTTCGTTGGAAGATTTAGATGTTTTTATTCGTGGTATCTTATTCAAAATATGATTTGCAAAAAGAATTGCTTCTCCTCAGAAGTTATCTAGCAAGCCGAAACTAATTAGTAAGACATTCATCATTTTTTAAGAGTTCTATTTTTTCGTCCGGCTATACCGTTGGATTGAGGTGAATATGGGGTTGTAGTTTGGTGTATAATATTCATCAAAGAGAAATTCATATTCTCCTTCTCTATCACTTCTTAAAGCTTTTATTTTCTTGTTGAGTTGATTTTCAACTTCTGCTTTATACTATTTAAACATGTCGAATGTTTCGTCCTTGCTTCTAAGGAGATATACGTAACAGTACCTTGTATAATCATCAATGAAGGTAATGAAATACATTTTTCACCTCTAGTTTAACACATTTTTAAGTCACACACATCTTTGTGTTTTAGGTCCAGAGATTCAGTTTCTCATTCAACATGGTGTAACGAGGTTATTGTCAATTTTGCTTCTGCACAAACTTGACATTTATAGTTTGAATGTATGTTGCATTTTGGTATAAAGTCTAGATTAATCAATTTTCGTAAGATATCGAAATTTACATGGCCTAATCTAGAATGTCATATGTTAGAGAAGTCAACAATATAAGCAGAAGATTCAATTTTATCCATATCATTGTTTGGTACAATAGTGGTTATATTTGCCTTAAATAAACCATCACAAACATATAATCTTCCTACATACATTCCATTTTTTGACAACACAAACTTATCAGACACAAAAGTGAGTTTGAAGCCATGCTTGCTAAGTAGCGATCCAGAAATCAGATTCTTGTGGATCTCTATAACATGAAGAACATCTGCCAAAGTTAGTTCTTTTCCAGAAATCATTTTCAGTACAATCTTTCCATTACCTTTGACTTTTGATGTGGATGAATTATCCATAAAAAGTTGTTCGTCCTTAGTAGTAGTTTTGTAGGTTATTAACATTCACTTATTTGCACATATGTGTCGTGTGGTTCCTATGTCTACAAACCATTCTTTTAAGTCACCAACAAGGTTGCATTCGGACATTACTGCACATAAATTCATATCAGGCATGACTTCTGATATGTCAGCCATGTTTGTTTTTGATTTTTTTTCTTGAGTGTGCGAAATTCGGGGGCTTTGTGTCCTTTCCACAATTATGGAATGAATCCTGAAATTTCTTTGATTTCTTAGAAGCATGCTCACGTTTCTTTTTGTTGGGTTTCTCTGACTCGGTTACATTTGCTTTGGCAGTCATGGTATGCAAAGTTTTCTTCTCAAATTTCATGTTATCTTCCTCAATCCTCAATCGGATTACAAGTTCCTCCATTTTCATCTCATTGCACTTGTGTTCAAGGTAGTTTTTGAAATCTTTTCATGATGGAGGAAGTTTTTCAATTGCAGGAGCAACCTGAAAGGATTCGCTTAGAGTTATTCCTTCATTGTGCAGTTGGTGAATGATGATTTGTGACTCTTGAATCTGGTTGATAACGGTCTTTGTATCAATCATTTTGAAGTCAAGAAATTTTCATGCTATAAATTTCTTCATGTCCGCAGGTTTTGTACCTTTTCTCTAATGTCGTCCAAAGTTCTTTTGAAGTTTGAACAATACATTATACATTGTGTAGACGGTTGTCGAGCCCATTTAACATGTAGTTCTTGCACATAAAGTCAGGACTCTTCCAAACATTCAAGACTTCAACTTTTGTTATATCGTGTTCCAATTTTTCGACTACGAGAGCATCTTCTGTAAGAAACTTTGTAAGGCCCAATGTAATCAAGTAAAACAGCATCTTTTGCTTTCAGCGTTTGAAGTCCAATCCTATGAACTTTTCCGGTCGTTCTCCATGAGACAGTGTCATTGTTAGAACCATAGTTGTAAACTGAGTAGTAAACACATTCCGTGTTAGCGCAGAAGTGTTACTTTCATGAGACATTGTCGTCTACAAAAAACAGCCAACAATAAATCAATATTATTTCAAGATTATTAACAGCAATGCTACAAAGGTGTTACGAAACCGTCTGCAAGGATTGTTAACAGTAACGTTATAAAGGTGTCATGAAATTGTTGCAATTATATTGCAAAATTACAACAACAACAAACTGTTACAAGAACGTCGCAAAAACTGTTACGAATAGAACTGTGCAGTGAACAGATAAGGTAGTAAATATAATACTTATTAGATTGTCTGAGTCTAGCAAAAAACTGTTTCCGTGAAACAATATTACTTCATCTGCAGCATTTAAGGATATCGAGCAATTATTTACCAAGATGAAACGGACCTTCTTTGCGATGTTGCGCAACATCGCAAAGCAACGAACTCAAGGAGTATATTTAAGAGCAGAGTATTGTAGGGAGGAAGAATTTGCAGAAAAACTGAATACTGTTCACTGTTTTCTTTCTACCTATATATAGACATGGGGAGGTGCACCTATTCGATAATAGGTGCCTATTCGAACGGATGCGACTGTTGAAAAGGTTGCGATACTTTACTAGGCGATGCGACCGTTTGAGTTTGAACGGACAAAAAATAAAAAACAATGGTCTGAACAGCCACGCCATGCCAACTGCAAAGTGCTAAGTGTCTCTAATACGCCTGAAACACTCATTCGTCTACACCGCGGATGCGGGCTCCGGCATGAGCGTATGCGTTGCACCATCCGTCATTGCTTGTGTCTCTCTTTGTCTATAGGAATTATAATAATGCCAATATCTTAATACATAAACACAAATAGATTATTTATTTTTAAGATGTGATACTATTTATTTCTCAAGGCAATAATGTCTTCACATTCCTCAATACTCATTCATTTCTAACAGCTTCTTCATCCTTTTTTTTGTTTTGATCAGTGCAGAGCGTTTATTGATTGTTTGGCAAATGGAGAAAAATCTCCATACTTCCGTAAATTTTAATGATTTCTTTCAAACTATCGTTCGACTTTTCGGGAGTTGCACATGAAGATGAGGCCTCGCTTGCTTTAAGTTCCTTTATATCTTCTTCAATTCTAAGAGGATCGGGTTGTAATTCGGAAGGTAAGTGTAACGATCCCAGATTTTGACTGTGTTTGAATTTATAATTAAATTAATTTTTGAAAAAAAATTGTGAAATTAATTGATAAATTGATCTGAGTTTCTCCAAATCAAATGAAATATGTGTTAAATCAATTGAATTTAAAGTTTAAGTAAATGGTTTAAATTGAATGATTTAAGCAGGAATCAATTTAAGAAGTAAAAATAAAATAGATTGAAAATAAGTTTGTATAAAGGAATACAAGACGATAAAATATTAAGTTAAATAACTAAATACAATGTAAATACAAGACGATGGATATTTGAGTTGAAAATAGAAATTTATTTATATTACAAAATACAAGAACAAAAGAAATAAAACATAAAATAAAATACATTAAACAAATTAATTAAAATTCAAACAATACATTAACAATAGGATGTTATTTCTATTACAAAACAAAGTATAAAAGAAGTGCAGTCAAGTTAAACAAAATATATATGATATGTATGAACACTTATAAAAGAAAAACAAAACAAATAAAAGAAGATGGTAGGATACATTCAAGCATGAACAAATACACAACACATTATCATATCAGCCGAAGTCAATACAAAGTAATGCAAGTCATGGTTGAAGACATAAAAGTACCAAGGCAATTAATGCCACATCTATCAGCCGAGTTAAAGAAGGCAAGAAGTAAGAACATAAGGTACATACGCATTACATGTTTCCATCTCTAGCAATTAATGTATACCATATCAGCCATGCCTATTGTACAATACCTAATCCCCTGTACACTTTTCCTAGATATCAACCTGTAGACTTGTTTTTATATATCATCTTCATTTCTGTTCGTTTATCCAAGCTAAGTAAGTTCCATTTCAAAACTGAGACAAACTTTAACTGAAACAAAATTCAATTTAAACCAACAACAATAGCAACAATCAAGCAAAAGATCAAGTGAAGTTCCCGTTGCATTTTCAAAGCTGTGTCAAATAATGAGTCTTTCATTTCTTCTGGAAATCGGTGAGCAAACATAATATAAAATGTTAAGTCAGCTATAATCAGTGAATGGTTTATGTTTAATATGTATATCTTCTTTGTTTCAACTCTGGGTGCATATATATTCAATTTCACAGCACTAATGTATTCAAAAGCCTCTTTGTTAATTCACAGGGTAGATGACAACCAAGAAATTCAATCTCTCATCATCTACTTAGTGTTAGGATTTGATGTCAAAAGTAAAGATGTGTATTCAAGTAAGAACTATGATAAAAAAAAAATTATGAAGTATAGATGTATAAAGGAGGAAAAATAAAATTTTTACAGATGAAACTTTAAAACTTAGAAATTTCGAATTTAACAAAACAGTGATTCACGAATATAACTTGAATCCTTACCTAAAGCTATGATTTTTAAAATGAATTTGGTGATTTTCAGTGAGGTGGTTTGAGAGTAGTTCGGAGATGATCGAATTGGGCATTTTGATCAAATTCCGACGACATGATGAACTGGAGGTGTCGGGGTCGCTAGTGGAGGTGGAGGAGCATATGGTGGTGATGGAAAAAATAGGTGGAGGTAGCGGTGGCGACGGCGGCGTACGATTTTAGTTGGTAAACCTAATTTTTATGAAGGTCGAAATTTTGATCGCCGCGGCCTCAATTCAGCGTCGAGTGGCGCATGGCTTTGGGGGACGATGGCTCGGGGGTTGACAAAGTCGAGGCTGGAGTCTCGAGTCGTCTAGTGGCCGGAGCTTGGAGCGTGTGGCGTTGACAGGTTGTGGGTTGTGATGGTTTGTTGGTTTCCAGGTTTCATTTTTAACTCGTTTTCGATTCGAGAAGAATGCATTCGATGGGAGTGTGGATGTGAGTTCGTATGCGCTCGAGAGATCGTCGAGCAATGTCACGACGTTCATCGGAGGACGGCGACGTTGGGCACGTGCACAGTGTGCACGTCGAATCTGGAGAAGATGGGTTGAGTTGGAAGCTCGGGTTTGTCTCGTGCAAATGGAGGTACGACTCGAAGTAGAGGAAGGTTGGACTCGAAGCATTGTAATGGTGTCTCGGGTCATATTGTTATTTACAGTTTTAAAAAAACCTGTAACTGTTTTAAGATTTTTAAAATGAAATTTAAAATTTAAACAAGATTTAAATCAGGTTTTAAATCCAGTTTGAATTATGGATTCAAATTCACTTTTGAATCCTAAATTGAAATAAAAATAAAGTTTAAATATTTAAATGTTTAGAACAAGATTTAAACTTAAAGTAAATTTTAAAAGAATGAAATTGGTTTTCAAACAAATGTTTAACTTGGATTTTTTTTTATAAAATCTAGTTTAAACTTTTTCTTATATAAGTTGTTATATAAGTGATAAATGTTCTTTACATTTATTTTAGAGGATTTTAAATTGAATTTAAATTTGATTTAAGGTTTAAATGGTTAATCATTTTGGGATCTTAACTTTAAAATGAAATTTAAATTTTAAGATTTAAAAGTGTAATGTTTTAAATATACACTTAAATGTTAATTAAATCATAAGTAAAGGAAATGAACTATATTAAGGGTAATTAAAGAAATGTTAGTAGTTAATGAAGATAATCAACTAGAGATTATTAAGTAATTAAGTTAATTAAAATGGATAATTTATTTAATTAATAAATTAATGATTTGGACTAATTGAATAAGTACTTTGAGGTTTAAATTAAGGTTTAAAGATTAATTGAGTTAATTTATTTGTAAATTAAGGATTATTAATTGGATAAGATTAGATAAGTTAAGAGAATTAATTTTTTATTAGAAATAAATCAATCAAGTAATTAAGAAAAAAATTAGTTATTGCTAGGTACTTAATTAACTAAATAATTAGAATAAATTAATGTGTTCTTAGTGGTTATTCAATTTATAATCAATAATGACCAATATGAGTGAATTTCTTTAGCAAAGCAATTAAAGAAATTTGTAATCGTTAATAAAGGTTATTAACTAAGATTAATTTAGAAGTTAAAGATCAATTGATTCATAAATTAAGGATGGTTAGTTAATGATTAAAGGGAAATTTATCTCAGATGATTTGAAATTAACTTATGTTAAGTAACCAGGATTAATGACAAGTAATACATCTGAACTAGATTTATCAGTTGATTAATAAATTTTACCTATGAATGTTTAGATCTTATTGAATGGTTGAATTGTTGATATTCCCGATGTCTGATGCTTTGTGATATATCATGATTTGCGTGGTGATCTAAAATGTGATTAATTATCTGTGGTGAAATTTATTATCTATGATATATATATCTGTGACCTTTGAGATAAACATTATAGTTTATACTGCTTATCAACTATATTTTTGTGTTTTAATCTGTGATGATTGAATGATGTTGCACTATTGTGTTAAACCCCTGGGCCACACTTATACACACACAAATATGGATTTCACGAGAAAATCGGTTAAGTCACAGATTTTTGAAATAGTTTTACATTTGAATTTTTTAAATTCAAATATTTTGGAAATGGATTGGGTTAAAAGTGAAAAGCTTTTGAAATGGAATTTTAAAGATGAAATTTATTTTGAATAACTTGATTAAGTTTTGGAATTTAAAATAATTTGATTTAAACTTAAATTCAAAATTTGGAATTGAACTCTATGACTTGAAACTAGGGATTAAAGATGTTATACTAGTTATATATGGGTTAAACCATTTTAAATGTATTGATTTGGGAATTTGAATTTAATTCATGGGCTTTAACTCGTGCAAATATAATTGGACTTTTCTGAAACGAAAACTATTTGTTTTCAAATAATAAAAGCTTTCACATAAGTAGTGAACTTCCGATTTGTGTTAAAGGGATTTTCTAAGTTATGGAAACTGGTTTGAAGGCTATAAGTTAAATCCTTAATTGAAGATTGGATAAGTTAACCCTAGTTAAAATGGAATTGTTTTGAAAGGCTATGAATAAATCTTTGGAAACGAGTTTTGAAAGCTATAAGTTAAATTTTGACTTAAAGATTTAACGAGTTAATCCAATTGAAATAGAAATTGTTTTGAAATCCACGAATGGAACTTTGTATACGGGGTGAACTTTGTGAATTAAATCTTTCGTTTAAAAAGATTAAAAGTGTGGTAATCATTTAAACCATTGAAGGTAGTTAAAATGAATCTTTTTGTTTAAAAGATTTGAAATGATGATTTGTTTTAACCATTCGAATGAAAGGTTTTGGGCTTTGAGCTGTGATTTAACTGAGACCCCAGTATCCATATGATTTTTAATATTGAGCTCGTTATTCGGTTTAACCGGGAGAGGACCTTTGTGTCGTATAACTCATTCTGAATAGTGCTACAACGTATATGGATAGCATTTGAAGATCGGTGCTGAAGACCGGGTATTTTCGAGAACGAAAGGATAACTCGTTGATTGTCTCTGCATCGAGTCGCGCCGGTATAGAGATTCCCTAAGTGATGGGAAGTCCGATCGGGATTATGAATACCCGAATTGCAAGGACTTCTTCGGAAGTGCCTTCGGTTCTTTTCGAACCCAGAACAGACTTGTATATATTGTATGTCTGATATTACATTTGAGATATAAAGCAGATTTCTTTCAAAAACATTTCTGTTGGTGGCGGAGAATTTATTCTCTTAGTTTAACACCCTTCTCTGAGACGTACGAGCTCAGAGGTTATGTAGTTGAAGATTATCAGTAATATATTCCCAACTTGGTAATGTGACATGCTGAGTGCTGATGATTATTTGTTGATCAAAGCGTGGCTTTCGTGAAAAGCGTAGTTTTGTGGACGAGACTTCGTCGAACCTCACAACCCGGTAATGGTCGAAACAAGAAAGATTCAGTAAGGTTATTGGGGGTAGCGCCCTTTAGGGTATGTACATTTCCTTCTGGATAGAAGTGGTATCATGGTATGGAGCCCAGATACTTAATTTATGTGGATATCGCAGATATATATATATATATATATATATATATATATATATTACTTTGTGATTGTTGTTGGGGCCTCGGATAAAGGTTGGTTACGACCGGGGGATGGCATACTCGTGTTAGTAGTTACCTAGTTAGAGGTAACCCGGCCTTGTGTTGGCAGAGATCCGGTTAGGTTCTCGGGGCGTCCTTCCAGAGGCGTACCCATGTGGCAATGGGAAGTTCCTTGGCCTGACCATTTGTTGGAAATCCAAAGAAACAATACGAGCCTTATACGGTTTTAGTTATAAAACCTGTCATTTACTTATGATGGCGCCCCACTGTTTAGATGGTAGCTATAGTAGGTATGCGATAATGGTCGTATGTTGGCTAAGATTTATATTATACTTTCGAAATGTTTTCTTGCACTTTGCACTTATAGTAATAATATCAAAGAAATTCGCGTATCAAGCATGTTTGACTATCATAAGGAGAAATCTCCTCCGATTCTGCGTTTGCATTGTGTGTGTGTGCGGGAGGCCTTATGGTAGTTACATTTTCTAAAAGCATTGCGGATCTATTTTAAAATATTTCTTTGTTTTTTTTTAAAAGATAAACTGTTTTTGTTGCTCATATCAGCCCCACGACTGACCTGGAGTTTATTATTCCTTTCCTAAACTCTGGGTGCTCAAAATTTTTCGACACGGACAGTCTAGAGTTGGGTTTTTCAGACAGTTAGGTTCAGTGGATTATCTGGAGCTAGTTCAGTCTTTGGATGCGGACGAGACTTGCTTATCTTTATGCATCGTTATTTGGAGTTCGAGCTATTTCTGGATTGGTGCTTTTGACTTCTCTTTTGAAGACTATCTTAGAGTTATTTGTTCCGCTGCTGGTGTTATCTATTTTTCTTTTCCGCTGCTATTTTATTGTATCATATCTCCAATGTATATTGATATCTATTGTATCATCGGTTGTATCAGATATTGTATATCAATGTATTATTCTTTTCCTTCCGCTGTGTTGTTGTACTTAATTGTGTTATAAGCTCCGGCGAACCAGATTCGACGTTTGGATCTGCGACATCTGAATATGAGTGTCGTATTCGGTGCCGATTTTCGAAAGTCGAGTCAGGATCGTTATAATTGGTATCAGAGCTAAGGTTGAACTTAGCCCACACGTTAAGTAGCTCATTAGAGATAGGGTGAAGTATATCCTAGAATGAGTAATCCCTAAGATATGCGTTAGTATGCCTCAGTAAATTCTCTTACTATCCACTGATAGTGAGTATGAGTGCAAGAAGAGAACAAGATAGGGGACAGGAGAGTACGACTATAAATGGTCAATACCCTACGACAGTGGAAACAAATTTTCTCTATCAATCTCTTTTATTCAGCGTCTCTTTTCTAAATTCTTCGATAGTTTCTGGTAGATCCAGGAAGAAGATTCGATATATTAATATGGGACATTAACTCCAAATAGGTCAGAATTGTTGTTTGAATATATTGATTGTTTTGATTGCTATGGTTAATAGGTATATTTTAGTTTATGAACTAGAAGTTTTGAAATTGTATCCATATATTTGTCTATTTTCTTTGGGATTCCAAATATGTTATACGAATGGTTAGTTATCCCTTTAAACTAACCAATATCACTCCATATTTCGTAGATCTGGATAACCCGAGTATCTGGTGAAGTGTTAAATAGATTCGTTCTTGTATCTATTATTGATAATCTGATTTGGTAAGATAAATGCAGAATAAATATCCAGTTTGATTTGAAAAGATGTTTCATCTATCTTTCATCTATCTATGTGCTATTTTCGTGCCTGTAAATTTTGGGGACGAAATTTCTTTAAGGGGGAAAATCTGTAACGATCCCAGATTTTGACTGTGCTTGAATTTATAATTAAATTAATTTTTGAAAAACATTGTGAAATTAATTGATAAATTGATCTGAGTTTCTCCAAATCAAATGAAATATGTGTTAAATCAATTGAATTTAAAGTTTAAGTAAATGGTTTAAATTGAATGATTTAAGTAGGAATCAATTTAAGAAGTAAAAATAAAATAGATTGAAAATAAGTTTGTATAAAGGAATACAAGACGATAAAATATTAAGTTAAATAAATAAATACAATGTAAATACAAGACGATGGATATTTGAGTTGAAAATAGAAATTTATTTATATTACAAAATACAAGAACAAAAGAAATAAAACATAAAATAAAACACACTAAACAAATTAGTTAAAATTCAAACAATACATTAACAATAGGATATCATTTCTATTACAAAACAAAGTATAAAAGAAGTGCAATCAAGTTAAACAAAATATATATGATAAGTATGAAAACTTATAAAAGAAAAACAAAACAAATAAAAGAAGATGGTAGGATATATTCAAGCATGAACAAATACACAACACGTCATCATATCAGCCGAAGTCAATACAAAGTAATGCAAGCCATGGCTGAAGACATAAAAGTACCAAGGCAATTAATGCCACATCTATCAGCCGAGTTAAAGAAGGCAAGAAGTAAGAACATAAGGTACATACGCATTACATGTTTCCATCTCTAGCAATTAATGTATACCATATCAGCCATGCCTATTGTACAATACCTAATCCCATGTACACTTTTCCTAGATATCAACCCGTAGACTTGTTTTTATATATCATCTTCATTTCTGTTCGTTTATCCAAGCTAAGTAAGTTCCATTTCAAAACTGAGACAAACTTTAACTGAAACAAAATTCAATTTAAACCAACAACAATAGCAACAATCAAGCAAAAGATCAAGTGAAGTTCCAGTTGCATTTTCAAAGCTGTGTCAAATAATGAGCTCTTTCATTTCTTCTGGAAATCGGTGAGTAACATAATATAAAATTTTAAGTCAGCTATAATCAGTGAATGGTTTATGTTTAATATGTATATCTTCTTTGTTTCAACTCTGGGTGCATACATATTCATTTTAACAGTACTACAGTATTCAAAAGCCTCTCTGTTAATTCACAGGGTAGATGACAACCAAGAAATTCAATCTCTCATCATCTACTTAGTGTTAGGATTTGATGTCAAAAGTAAAGATGTATATTCAAGTAAGAACTATGATACAAAAATAATTTTATGAAGTATAGATGTATACAGGAGGAAAAATAAATTTTTTACAGATGAAACTTTAAAACTTAGAAATTTCGAATTTAACAAAACAGTGATTCATGAATATAACTTGAATCCTTACCTAAAGCTATGATTTTTAAAATGAATTTGGTGATTTTTAGTGAGGTGGTGTGAGAGAAGTTCGAAGATGATCGAATTGGGCATTTTGATCAAATTCCGACGACACGTTGATCTAGAGGTGTCGGGGTCGCTAGTGGAGGTGGAGGAGCCTATGGTGGTGATGGAAAAAATAGGTGGAGGTAGCATCGGTGACGGTGGCGACGGCGGCATACGATTTTAGTTGGTAAACCTAATTTTTATGGGGGTCGAAATTTTGATCGTCGCGGCCTCAATTCAGCGTCGAGTGGCGCGTGGCTTTGGGGGACGATGGCTCGGGGGTTGACAAAGTCGAGGCCGGAGTCTCGAGTCGTCTGGTGGCCGGAGCTTGGAGCGCGTGGCGTTGACAGGTTGTGGGTTGTGATGGTTTGTTGGTTTCCAGGTTTCATTTTTAACTCGTTTCCGATTCGAGAAGAATGCGTTCGATGGGAGTGTGGATGTGAGTTCATATGGGCTCGAGAGATCGTCGAGCAATGTCGCGACGTTCATCGGAGGACGGCGACGTTGGGCACGTGCACAGTGTGCACGTCGAATCTGGAGAAGATGAGTTGAGTTGGAAGTTCGGGTTTCTCTCGTGCAAATGGAGGTACGACTCGAAGTAGAGGAAGGTTAGACTCGAAGCATTGTAATGGTGCCTCGGGTCATATTGTTATTTACAGTTTTTAAAAAAAACTGTAACTGTTTTAAGATTTTTAAAATGAAATTTAAAATTTAAACAAGATTTAAATCAGTTTTAAATCCAGTTTGAATTATGGATTCAAATTCACTTTTGAATCCTAAATTGAAATAAAAATAAAGTTTAAATATTTAAATGTTTAGAACAAGATTTAAACTTA
This sequence comes from Allium cepa, assembly GCA_030765085.1. Lineage (NCBI taxonomy): Eukaryota > Viridiplantae > Streptophyta > Magnoliopsida > Asparagales > Amaryllidaceae > Allium > Allium cepa. The sequence goes on from CM060944.1 coordinate 138,031,771, forward strand.
AAGTAAATTTTTAAAAGAATGAAATTGGTTTTCAAACAAATGTTTAACTTGGATTTTTTATAAAATCTAGTTTAAACTTTTTCTTATATAAATTGTTATATAAGTGATAAATATTCTTTACATTTATTTTAAAGGAATTTAAATTGAATTTAAATTTGATTTAATGTTTAAATGGTTAATCATTTTGTGATCTTAACTTCAAAATGGAATTTAAATTTTAAAATTTAAAAGGGTAATGTTTTAAATATACACTTAAATGTTAATTAAATCATAAGTAAAGGAAATGAACTATATTAAGGGTAATTAAGGAAATGTTAGTAGTTAATGAAGATAATCAACAAGAGATTATTAAGTAATTAAGTTAATTAAAATGGATAATTTATTTAATTAATAAATTAATGATTTGGACTAATTGAATAAGTAAATTAAGGTTTAAATTAAGGTTTAAAGATTAATTAAGTCAATTTATTTGTAAATTAAGGATTATTAATTGGATAAGATTATATAAGTTAAGAGAATTAATTTTTGATTAGAAATAAATCAATCAAGCAATTAAAAAATAAATTAGTTATTGCTAGGTACTTAATTAACTAAATAATTAGAATAAATTAATGTGTTCTTAATGGTTATTCAATTTATAATCAATAATGACCAATATGAGTGAATTTCTTTAGCAAAGCAATTAAAGAAATTTGTAATCGTTAATAAAGGTTATTAACTAAGATTAATTTAGAAGTTAAAGATCAGTTGATTCATAAATGACGGATGGTAGTTAATGGTTAAAGGGAAATTTATCTCAAATGATTTGAAATTAACTTATGTTAAGTAACCAGGATTAATGACAAGTAATACATCTGATCTAGATTTATCAGTTGATTAATAAATTTTACCTATGAATGTTTAGATCTTATTGAATGGTTGAATTGTTGATATTCCCGATGTCTGATGTTTTGTGATATATCCTGATTTGCGTGGTGATCTACAATGTGATTAATTATCTGTGGTGAAATTTATTATTTGTGATATATATCTGTGATCTGTGAGATAAGTATTATAGTTTATACTGCTTATCAACTATATTTTGTATTTTAATCTGTGATGATTGAATGATGTTGCACTATTGTGTTAAACCCCTGGGCCACACTTATACACACACAAATATGGATTTCATGAGAAAATTTGTTAAGTCACAGATTTTTGAAATAGTTTTACATTTGAATTTTTTAAATTCAAATGTTTTGGAAATGGATTGGGTTAAAAGTGAAAAGCTTTTGAAATGGAATTTTAAAGATGAAATTTATTTTGAATAACTTGATTAAGTTTTAGAATTTAAAATAATTTGATTTAAACTTAAATTCAAAATTTGGAATTGAACTCTATGATTTGAAACTAGGGATTAAAGATGTTATACTAGTTATATATGGGTTAAACCATTTTAAATGTATTCATATGGGAATTTAAATTTAATTCATGGGCTTTAACTCGTGCAAATATAATTGAATTTTTCTGAAACGAAAACTGTTTGTTTTCAAATAATAAAAGCTTTCACATAAGTAATGAACTTCCGATCTGTGTTAAAGGGATTTTCTAAGTTATGGAAACTGGTTTGAAGGCTATAAGTTAAATCCTTAACTTGAAGATTGGATAAGTTAACCCTAATTAAAATGGAATTGTTTTGAAAGGCTATGAATAAATCTTTGGAAACGAGTTTTGAAAGCTATAAGTTAAATTTTGACTTAAAGATTTAACGAGTTAATCCAATTGAAATAGAAATTGTTTTGAAATCCACGAATGGAACTTTGTGTACGGGGTGAACTTTGTGAATTAAATCTTTCGTTTAAAAAGATTAAAAGTGTGGAAATCGTTTAAACCATTGAAGGTAGTTAAAATGAATCTTTTTGTTTAAAAGATTTGAAATGGTGATTTGTTTTAACCATTCGAATGAAAGGTTTTGGGCTTTAAGCTGTGATTTAACTGAGACCCCATATCCATATAATTTTTAATATTGCGCTCGTTATTCGGTTTAACCGGGAGAGGACATTTGTGTCGTATAACCCATTCCGAATAGTGCTACAACGTATATGGATAGCATTTGAAGATCGGTGGTGAAGACTGGGTATTTTTTAGAACGAAAGGATAACTCGTTGATTGTCTCTGCACCGAGTCGCGCCGGTATAGAGATTCCCTAAGTGATGGTAAGTCCGATCGGGATTATGAATACCCAGATTGCAAGGACTTCTTCGGAAGTGCCTTCGGTTCTGTTCAAATCCAGAACAGACTTGTATGGATTGTATGTCTGACATTACATTTGAGATATAAAGCAGATTTCTTTCAAAAACATTTATGTTGGTGGCTGAGAATTTATTCTCTTAGCTTAACACCCTTCTCTGAGTCGTACGAGCTCAGAGGTTATGTAGTTGAAGGTTATCAGTAATATATTCCCAACTTGGTAATGTGGCATGTTGAGTGCTGTTGATTATTTGTTGATCAAAACGTGGCTTTCGTGAAAAGCGTAGCTTTGTGGACGAGACTTCGTCGAACCTCACAACCCGGTAATGGTCGAAACATGAAAGATGCAGCAAAGTTATTGGGGGTAGCACCCTTTAGGGTATGTACATTTCCTTCTGGATAGAAGTGGTATCATGGTATGAAGCTCAGATACTTAACTTATTTGGATATCGCAGATATATATATATATATATATATATATATATATATATATATATATATATATATTACTTTGTGATTGTTTTTGGGGCCCCGGATAAAGGTTGGTTACGACCGGGGATGACATACTCGTGTCAGTAGTTACCTAGTTAGAGGTAACTCGGCCTTGTGTTGGCAGAGATCCGGTTAGGTTCTCGGGGCGTCCTTCCAGAGGCGTACCTATGTGACAATGGAAAGTTTATTGGTCTGACCATTTGTTGAAAATCCAAAGAAATAATATGAGCCTTGTACGGTTTTAGTTATAGAACCTGTCATTTACTTATGGTGGCGCCACACTGTTTATATGGTAGCTATAGTAGGCATATGATAATGGTCGTATGTTGGCTAAGATTTATATTATACTTTCGAAATGTTTTCCTGCACTTTGCACTTATAGTAATAATATCAAAGAAATTCGCGTATCAAGCATGTTTGACTATCATAAGGAGAAATTTCCTCCGATTCTGCGTTTGCATTGTGTGTGCGCGTGCGGGAGGCCTTATGGTAGTTACATTTTCTAAAAGCATTGCGGAAGTATTTTAAAATATTTCTTTGTTTGTTTTTAAAAGATAAACTGTTTTTGTTACTCATACCAGTCCCACGACTGACCTGAAGTTTATCGTTCATTTTCTAAACTCTGGGTGCTCAAAATTTTTCGACACGGATGGTCTAGAGTTGGGTTTTTCAGACAGTTAGGTTCAGTGGATTATCTGGAGCTAGTTCAGTCTTTGGATACGGACGAGACTTGCTTATCTTTATGCATCGTTATTTGTAGTTCGAGCTATTTCTGGATTGGTGTTTTGGACTTCTCTTTTGAAGACTATCTTAGAGTTATTTGTTCCGCTGCTGGTGTTATCTATTTTTCTTTTCCGCTGCTATTTTATTGTATCATATCTCTGATGTATATTGATATCTATTGTATCATCGGTTGTATCAGATATTGTATATCAATGTATTATTCTTTTCCTTCCGCTGTGTTGTTGTACTTAATTGTGTTATAAGCTCTGGCGAACCAGATTCGACGTTTGGATCTGCGGCATCTGAATATGAGTGTCGTATTCGGTGCCGATTTTCGAAGGTCGAGTCAGGATCGTTATAGTAAGCTTATGGATGTAGTACGAAATCTTTGAGCATCCATCAGCGTGAGAATGAATGAGAGAAAGATCAACTGACATGCCTTTTAAGCAAAAAGCTAACGATTTATATAGCATGAACAAAAGAGAAGAGATGGAGACATAACGGATATTGGCAGCTAAGCATGTCATATGATATTAATGTGTATGTGTGAGCTTAAATTATGGTTGTAAAGGAACCAGTCAGACTCTAAATATTATATTTATAGCAGTCAATGATGGCTTGTCTCCTCAGCAACTATATGAACAGATATCTGACAGAATAGGTTAGATGTTCATATGGTTGGAGTAATGATAAACTTTTCCCAATATCATATAAATTAGCACACATGATCTCTGTAGATTAATCTGCACCAATAAGCATGATGACTGCATATAATATACAGAGACACGTTGTATGCAAAATACGTTATGTAATAGTAACAAGATTTTAGGTGCTGTAATAGTAACAAGATTTTAGGAAAGCCCATCAGAGCTTTTGATGTCCAACACAATCGATTTCAATTTTTTTTTATTTTTTTATTTTTATTTTATTTTATTAATGACGCAAGCATATAAGAACATGCATAAGAAAATCATTCTAATATATACGTATACTAACTGTAGAGCCATATGTTATGATTACAATATGAATCATATCAATCTACCTATATTACAGTTAGACCTATAAAATTGGTTGAAGGAAAAGCCAAAAGGCAATCCACGATATCTAAAGACTAATTATGTTCAAAAGAGATACTCTATTCAAGATTAAATGTCTGTATAAGCAATCCAATCCTTCTTCTAGGTCCACAAGACTCTCCATCTCTTTTGGGTATTGAAGCTTATCATCAACACAAGCCACCTACTTCTTTATTGACATAAATGACCATCCTTTAGATTTTGTCCCGGGCATTGAGAAAGAAAAGAAGGCAGATTCAAGAAGAGTGGTGGTGACATCTCTTAGTTCTATCCATAGCATAATCACCGTATCCAAATGGACAAATTTTCAAATTAGGGCTGAGAAAATAACCTATTTCAATTTTAGGCCTCGTCCAAAACTTATTACAAAAATATGCCTCGTTTTGCTTCATGCAACATTTTATACTTGCGCATTTCAAAAATGCACAAGAACAATTTTTTTTTCTTTTCAAAAATAACACTTGCACGTTCCAAAATTGCTTAAGTACAATTTTTTTTTTTAAATAACGTTTGTGCATTCCAAAATTTGCTCGAGTACGAATTTGGTTTTAAAAAAAAATACACTTATGCAATTTATATTTACGTAAAACTAGACCTATTTCTGCAATAAGTTGTAAAAGAGGTCTAAAGTTGGAATAAGTTGTTTTTTGTGACATAATTTGAAAACTTGTCCTATCCAAATCTGAATCTTTACCCTGGGTTTTCTTTAAAGATTTGAATTAGTTATTGATATCCTTTTGTGCATTCTTCAATGATCACACATAATCTTTCACTCTGCTTTCTAGCAATTTATCTTTTCTACTGAGCGCCAAGCTAAGTTCTTGAGCATGATCCTTTACTAGAACCAAGTAACCACGAATATTGGTGCAAAGGTCCAAAATTTTAATGGATTCAGCAAGCTCTTTCTCCATCCATTTCTTGTTTAAGTTATTGAAACTTACTCCTTGGTTACTTGGCAACTGGAGGGTCACCTTGATTCTCTCATAAATATTTCCAATTTCTCTTAAACTATTTTTCAGTCCTTCAATTGCTGCCCCTGAGGGTGAAGCACGATTGATTTGAGTGCCTTTATCTCTTCTTCAATTCTAATTGCCTCTTGTTGTGATTTAGAAGGTAAGCTTATGGGTCTAGCATGGAATGTTTGAGAAGTCATCACAAATACTAAGTATGAGAATGAAGAAAGAATAGACAGCCTTCTGCTTATATAGCAAGAAAAAACGAGAAGAGATGGGGAGATAACAAATATTGGCAGCAAAGAAAATCATGTGAGTTCAGTGTGTGTGGTTTTAGCTTGAATCACGGTCATGAAGCCAGCTTTAAAATACTAAATATTACATTAATAGAGTCGTGGATCCTAAATTAAAGATAGGTAATTCTGCACAAGTGATATTTTTCTACTATAGAAAAGCCACCAAGATCTGTTGTTGCTTGTCTCTTCGGAAAATATGAGTTATCAAGAGATGTTAATTAATTAAACATGAACAAATATCTGACAAGTTGGGTGAAAGATTCACATGATTGGAGTAATGATCAACTCCTAGCCATATCATATAAAATACAACATGTGATTCTTACTAAAACAAGATCAATTCCCAATTTTATTCAGCATGCATGAAGAACTGATTATGTTGGTCTATCTAACCGTATTTGTAGAGTATAGGTTAAACTTTTTTTGCGAATTATCATATTTTAATCCCCTATACTTGCATAAATGTATATTTGAGAGTGGGGAGATAATCATAAGAGAAAGAGGAAAATGATCTTTTCGCAGTTCAAGTTCTTAAATAAACACATGTACAGCTCACTTATAATATGCATCTTGCATATCAATCTCAGTAGATTGAATCACATTTTATGAAGTGAGGTGCCAAGTCCTACCAGTGTTTCCTATTTCTTACACCAGATTTGTCGGGAACTAAATAAGTGAGGTTCTTCCTAATCCTTAGTCATGAACAGGGCCGGTTTTAGGGGTAGACGGGCTAAGCGTATGAATAGGGCAACCCCCTATGGAGAGACAACAGTTGTAGAAGAAGAAGAAGTAGCAATGATAAAAGAGTGAAATTAAAAAGTTGTGAAGTAACTGAAGAAGTCTGTTGTGTAGTGGTTAAAGGGAGCTTGCTAGTACTTTCTTGACGGATACAGTGTTCTATTTTAAAAAAATAGCTCCGATGTATCAATGTTTCATTTAGTCTACCAAAGTCTGTTAACAAACTATCTGTGGCAACATTGTATATGAGAGCATATACAACGATTGATAAATATGAATTTAAAGGTTTATGAATGCTAAACTAAATGCTGGTAGGTTATTTTCAAGGTGTACGAATCAAGGTTTGAAGTTCCGCTTTTCGGTTCCGTTCTGGTGAATTCTAATTTTTAAACTTCGGTTCCGTTTCGAAAATTACGGATATTGCGGTTTATTTTCGATTTCAGATTTCGCTGTTTTTTATATATTTTCTATATAAATGTATTAGTACATATCACAAATTTATATTCTTATATAATAAAAGGAGGACTGCATTTCAATATAAAAAATAACATAAATTATTGATATGGTCTGGGTGTCCAAAATCTTGTTCCACAATCAAAATCCGCACTTTAAAATATAAAACAAATGGCTATCAATGGACCTGATCTGAAGCCCAGTTGTCAATTCCACTCACCAAATCCAAGTTCGTTACTATGCATCTCTCCTCATCTCGTTTTGGCTAATTACTTGCAAACCTACGGTATCATTCCACTTTACGTGCTGCTTAGAAACCAAAGAAATAAAATAATACGCTCAAATCAGCTTGAGTTTCGGTGGATCTTCTTGAAATACGTTTTCTTTTCTCCTTCAATGCTTCTTTACTAATTTTTTCTTCTCCTTCTTCTTGCTCAAAAATTAATTTTTGCTGCCATAATTTTCGATTTCAAGTTTTTATGCAAAAAATCAATTTATTACCCTTTTCGATCTGGAACCGGATTTATTCGTGAATTCCGTCTTGGTCCACGCCAGATCTGGAACGGAATGGACGGTATTCCGTCGTGCCGGACGGAATCTCGAACCTTGGTGTGAATGCTCTTTCTAAACAGCAAGCTGATCTTAAAGGATTCGAGGATCGCATTATAATACTTGAGCATAGACAAGAGTTCTTGTTTGATTACTTCAGATACCAATATGGCGTCCTTGCTAATTATACCGAGTTCATAGAAAGAGATATTATTTATCAGTGTACATTGTTTATAATCTTTATATGAAATAACTGTATAAACACCGAATACATGACAGAATGTAAAATGACTCTGATTTGAAAAGGCTAACAAGACTATCATAGTTCACTTAAGGGTGGATTAATTAGTATTATAAATATGTAGACAGAAGATCGTTGTTTAAATTGACTTAAGGGTATTATCAACAGTTTGAATATATTAAAGAATATTGCATGAATCGTATGGTTGTGCTGTTTCTGTTTATCATCTATGCTTATGATGTACATAAATATCAGTATGACCATCATTAACAAAATGCTTGGGAACTATCAGATCAGCAAGGATCAATTAAGTTACTTATTTCAGCACTTTTGTTCTAATTTTAGTACTCCAAAGATAAAAATGAATTGTTAAGCCAATCAATTCAGATATGAATATTTTCTCAAGGTTGTAGCATTCTTGCAGTTGAAAACAGTTTAAACCAATTCTAACAAAATTGGACATGAATAATTAGTACTAGTTAAAAACTGTATAGCATTATGAATAAAAAAAAAGTAATATTAACATACATACAGTTGGATTTACAAAATTTGGTCAGGGAAAAAAAATCATGTTATCCAAGAGATTTAAAAACTAATCTTGCTCAAAAGAGAAACTCTATTCAAGATTAATTGTCTGAATAATGAATCCAATCCATTTTGTAACCGATCAAGGCTCTCCATCTGGATTGGGTACTCAAGCATGTTATCACCAAGACAAGCCACCCTTTTATTTTTTGATATAAAGAACCATCCTTTTGCTTCTGTTTTGGGCATCGAGCAAAAAGAGAAGACAGATTGAAGAAGAGAAGCTGAAACCTCTCTTAATTCTATAAACATTCTCACAACAATGTATAAATCAGAATGTTTTTCTTGGGATTTCCTAAAAGATTTGAAAGAGTTTCTAATATTCTTTTGTGCCTTCTTCAATGAACATGCATAAGCTTTCAGTATATTTTCTAGTGATTTATCTTTTCTTCGAAAAGCCAAGCAATGTTCTCGAGCCTGATCCTTCACTAGAACCAAGTAATCGCGAATGTTACTGCAAATGTCAAAAGTTTAATGGATTGATCAAGCTCCTTCTCCAACCATTTTTTGTTTTGACCAGTGCACAGTAGTTAAGATTTTGAGTTTGATGAAGCAGAAAGTTTATAGTTGAAAGAATGAAAAAACTGAATTGTATATCGGTTCGTACATTGTCATATAGCTTTTATCCTATAAACCATTTGACTCAATCTTGTACATATGACAATTTTACAAAAATACCCTCAAAACCCTTTGTATATATATCTGAGTACAATCAGAGAATACGCTATTCTATTTGGCTGCTTCATTTCTCCCCTTTGCTTCGAGCTAGGGTTTTCTTATCATCCCCAAAAACTTGCGTCGCTCCTCTTGCTTTGAAAAATACAGTCTTTTAGCTATCGGGAAGTTGTTTTCTTCCTTGATTGTGGGTTAAAGGTTCCTTCTTGTCCTCGATTTTGTTGCAGTTGCTTCTAATTTTCAACTTTTCTCTCAAGCGAGAAATTTTTTGGCCGATAAAGCTTTTGTAAGTATATCAACCCTCTAATATGAGGCAGGTACGTGATTTACACTTAATTTTTCAGTATTTACACGCTCACGAACGAAGTATAAATCAAATTCTATATGTTTCGTTCGCGAGTGTAATATTGAATTTGCTGACAAATAGACGGTACTGAGGTTGTTACACCATATTACTGGTTTTTTGCCTGGTTGATCTGTAGCTCTTGTAGTAAGGATTCTAACCATATAAGTTCTTATGTTGTGCTGGCAAGGATTCGATATTCTAATTCGGTACTTGAGCGCGATATCATGGGTTGCTTCTTTGAACACCAGAATACTGGATTTTCTCCAAGGAAAATGCAGTATCCTGTTGTTGACCTACGATCATCGTGATCTGATGCCCAGTCCGCATCTGAGAAGCCAATGATTGATAGAACTTTGTTTGATTTTAGAATCAGACCGTGATTTAAAGTGCCATTTAAATACCTGAGTATTCTCTTTACTGCCTTCCAATGTTCACTTAATGGTTGATGCATGAATTGGCACACCTTATTTACACTGTATGCTAGCTCTGGTCTTGTGATTGTTACATATTGTAGAGCTCCAACAACACTTCTGTATTCCTTTTCATTGGTTATAGCTTCACCTCTATATTTTGATAAGTGAAGATTGTTTGTCATGGGTGTTGCTAATGGTTTAGCTTCATTCATCCCCGTCTTGGTAAGTAATTCTTTGATGTATTTTATTTGACATAAATGCAATTCCGGGTTTGACATTCGAATGACCTCTATTCCAAGAAAGTAGCTTAGCTGTCCCAAGTTTTTAACTGAAAATTGTTTATCTAGAAATTGAATAACATGATTTATCTCTTCCTTGCAACTGCCGGTAATCAAAAAATCATCAACATAGACCAATATATATGTTGTGTTGTCTTTTTTTTCCTTAATGTAAAAGTGAAGTATCTGATTTTGGTGAGTTGTATCCCAAGTGAATAAGAGTACTCTTTAATTTGTCAAACCATACTCTTGGAGCTTGTTTTAAGCCACAAATTGCTTTATAAAATTTGCACACTATGTTATTTTTGTCTGCATGCTTGAAACATGGTGGCTGTTCCATATAGACTTCTTATAGCTCACCATTTAGGAATACATTGTTTACATCCAATTGCCTGATATTTCATCCCTTGTGTAGAGCAATGGTTAATATAACTCTCATTGTTGTTGGTTTGACTACTTGTGAAAATGTTTCGTAGAAGTCAAAACCATACTATGATGGAAAATTAGATTCAACTATGCATGTAACCAAACACATCAGACATATGAAAGTGCTGGGGTATCTGAAGAGGTGATGGCAAGATGTTTCCCTTTATACTTGATGGATTTGGCTGCGCTTTGGCTCAGACAGCTGAAGAATGGATCAATCAGGACATGGGGCGAGCTAGTGGAATGCTTCATGAGACAATTCAGGGTCCACGTGGCGCGACCCAAGAATGTAATGACTCTGGAATCGATGAAGCAGAGGACAGGAGAGTTTGTGAGAGGTTTTCTAATGCGATTTATTGTGGTTGTGGCCTTAGTAGATCGCCCAGATCCATCTGTGATTTTGATGGCGGCGGTAGCAGGGATTGCAGAAGGCACAGAACTAAAGGATTCATTTGCACGGGATCCACCACATGATCTTAGAGAGTTCTATCATGAGGCAGAAAGATTTATTCGGTCAGAGGATTAAAGGCAAGAGATAAACGCCGTGCAAGGAAAAAGAACGTTTGATGAAGGATGAAGACTGGATAAAGGAAAGCATAAGCTGGACGACGGACCTGGTGTTTCGGACAAACGAAGGAGTGATCGCGACCCAAATTCGCGAGGTATGCGGATTCAATAGATAATTCGGAACAGATTTACTTAGACACTCGGGGGCAGCTCCCCTATTGGAAACCACCCAGGATTGATCCCACTGAACGGGAACGCAGGAGCGGGAAGTACTGCCTATTCCAGGAGCTGGAAGGGCACTCCATGGACAAATGCCGCCACTTGAAGGATGTGGTGGAGGAACATATTAGAAGTGGCAGGTTGCTATAATATGTGAGGAATTGGACGAAAGCAGTAGAACACGAGCAGATACCGCTTGGATCAAACAGGGTCGTGACTCGTCATCCACTAATCGTGATGGCAAGGACCGAGTTAAGGATTTGGACTCTGGTCATCGAATAACCTTTTCTGATTTTGTTTTTTAAAAACTAAACAGAAACTATGCCACTTACACATGCAAGGGAAACAAAGTGATTCCCATGCATGCTATGAGATGGTAATCGGCTGCTTTGCCCGGAGAGGCAGCCCTTAGCTTTTTCTGTTTTTCTTGTTGGACATTTGGACCTTGGATTTGATAAATGGATTTTGTTTTATGCAATAAATACCTAACCGGAGAGTTATGGGACGTATATCGAAGTCAGTTGAAAATTAATCGTTTTGTGTTCAGGGACACTGAACCGGAGTGCAGGAAGTGACGCCGCTTCGTCGGAGAGTGACAGGATCAGCTTGCTCATTGTTGTTTCCCCTTCACCGGAGAGTGATAGGATGGGATCCAACAAGATCCCAAAGAGACTACAATTGGTCTAGGACTTAGACTATGACATCGCTTAATGTTCAAGGATATTGAACCGGAGTGCAGGGAGTAACGCTGCTTCGCCGGAGAGCGACAGGATCGACTCACTCAACACTGTTTCCCCTTCACAAAGAGTGACATGATGGGATCCAGTAAGAGCCCGGAGACGGTGATATCGGTCCAGGAGGATCAGGGCTTCGCTTAATGTTCAGGGACACTGAACCAGAGTGCAAGGGATAGGTTGTGGCGTCGAAGCACGACATGATCTGCATATTCAATCATTAAGTTTGGATCGAGCATAGCAAGAGTTCGGAGAGGCCGTCAACGATCTGGAGAGATCGTAGGATTCAATTACTGACTTCTAAGGGATGAATTCAGAATTGGATAACGACTTGGAACGTTCATGGAATAGATGATCAGATATGGATGGAATTTCTTGATGATGAATGTAATATGGACTTTGGATATCGGGTTTGAGACTATTCAAAACACACCTGTGAGAAATGCGGATTACGGATCTTAAGGCTAGAATAACACTAGAGGGGGGTGAATAGTGCTTTGTGGATTTTCTAAATCTTTCTGAAACTTATGTAATTTATTCACCAACAAATGCAATACACAAACACAGATATAATCACAAAATTAGACATAAATGCAAATAATAAATAAAAGCAGTAAAGGAAAGAACACACCAGGATTTTATACTGGTTCAGAGTTATCCTACATCCAGTCCTGCAAAATTGTACGAATTTATTTTCAAAATAATCTCCCAAATTACACCCTCGATTTCAAGGCCACGAAGTACACCCTTCTGTATTCGAGTCCGGGGCAAACTCTCTTGATTTACTAGGCCACGGGATCACCTAATCGATTTCTAGGGCAACAATCACACCCAATTGATTTCAAGGCTCAACCGCACCTTTTACTCAACGGTTTGATTTATGGATAATCCTATAACTCTGAATAGCACTGAGATCTTATGGAGAGAGTGGCAGAGAATCAAACAAGAGAAAATCAAGTTTGATTCACTTGGTATTTCAACGGAGTATAGTTTGGGGTTCTTTAGAATAAATATGGAAGATGAAGAGGAGAGAAAACAAGTGAAATATTATTAAAAATTCGTTTAGAACTACTGGTATTTATAGAAGATCAACAACCATATCTATTCGTGAAAGGATACGACGAACAGACACTTCTTTTGAAAATTTGAATTTTGAATTTTAATGGGCACCATGTCGACGTGGGGGTAGGAGTATGTTGACATGCTCTAGGCAAAAATGGTGATTTTGATTTTCTTACTAAAATTGGTTTCTATAATTTTATAAAAAAAATTCTAAACTTTTATAAATATATTTGAATATAGTATAAACATATAAAAGAGTTTAGAATGTAATTTTTAATACATAATCTTCATCTATTAAGTGATTTGAAATCTGAGCATAAATATTTTAAAGCTAAGTATTTAAAACAAGAGATATTTTAAAATCAAGGACAATTTTGAAATCAAAATATTAAAAATGATAAAGATAATTTTAAGGATAAATATTTCAAACAAGAGAGATGCCTTTTCGAAACGAAGGTTTTGAAAACATTTAAAATAAGATATATATTTTTCAAAAGCATTTTCATAAAATTAGTGGATATCAAAATAGGACCACTGTATGTTCCACTAGATATTGTCGTGGTTTCCATCCCACTAGGATTCCATCCCTTTAACAGGCTCGAAGTGGATTCCATTCCAAGATTAAATTTCAAATAAAGATGTAAGTGCTTTCAAGAAGTTTTAACATAATTCTAGACTCAATACTTATCTTGTACTTTGAAATCTTAAACTCTTGATATCTTGATACTCATGAGTCTTCAATCTTGATATCTTCGGTCTTGAATCTCTGTATTGTACATTCTTCATTCTTGGTATCTTATGGTTAAACCCTGCATATCATATATATCTAAACTATAATGTTAGTATTTATATTTTATAACAAGTCTTAAGGTTGTTGTCATCAAAACCATCATCTCAAGGACTAACAATCCCCCCCTTTTTGATGATGACAACCTATGTTTATAAAATATATTTCACCCTCACAATAACTCCTCCTAAAACTAATAACATTAGGCTTAGACTAAGGGGGACTTATTAGTTTTAGGGGGAGTTATTGTGAGGGTGAAGTATATTTTATAAACATAGATTGTCATAATAAAAAAGAGGAGATTGTTAGTCCTTGTAATGATGCTTTTGATGACAACAACCTTAGGACTTGTTATAAAATATAAATACTAACATTATAGTTTAGATATCTATGTATATCCAAGATTTAACCATACACATACCAAGAATGAAGACTGTACAGTATAGAGATTCAAGATTGAAGATATCAAGATTGAAGATTCATGAGTATCAAGATATCAAGAGTTCAAGATTTCAAAGTACAAGATAAGTATTGTGTCTAGAATTATGTTAAAACTTCTTGAAAGCACTTACATCTTTATTCGAAATTTAATCGTGGAATGGAATCCACTTCGAGTCTGTTAAAGGGATGGAACCCTAGTGGGATGAAACCCATGACAATATATAATGGAACATATAGTGGTCCTATTTTGATATCCACTAATTTTATGAAAATGCTTTTCGAAAATATATCTCTTATTTTAAATGTTTCCAAAACCTTCTTTTCAAAAAGGCATCTCTCTTGTTTGAAATATTTTAGCCTCAAATTTATCTTTATCATTTTAATATTTTGATTTCAAAATTGTCCTTGATTTTAAACTATCTCTCGTTTTAAATACTTAGCTTTAAAATATTTATACTCGGATTTTAAATCACTTTATAGATTAAGATTATATATTAAAAATTACTTTCTAAACTCTTTTATATGTTTAAACTATATTCAAATATATTTATAAAAGTTTAGAAATTGTTTTGAAAAATTATAGAAACCAATTTTAATAAGAAAATCAAAATTACCATTTTTGCCTAGAGCATGTCGACATACCCCCAACCCCCATGTCGACATGGCGCCCGTTAAAACTCAAATTTCAAATTTTCAAAAGAAGTATCTATTCATCACATCCTTTAACGAATAGATATGGCTATTGATCTTCTATAAATACCAATAGTTCTAAACGAATTTTTAATCAGACTTCACTTGTTTTCTCTCCTCTTCATCTTCCGCATTTGTTCTAAAGATCAAACTATACTCTACCGAAATACCAAGTGAATCAAACTTGATTATCTCTTGTTTGATTCTCTGCCACTCTCTCCATAAGATATCAGTGCTATTTAGAGTTATAGGATTATTTATAAATCAAACTGTTGAGTAAAAGGTGCGGTTGAGCCTTGAAATCAATTGGGTGTGATTGTTGCCCCAGAAATCGATTAGGTGATCTTGTGGCCTGGTAAATCAAGAGAGTTTGCCCCTGACTCGAATACAGGAGGGTGTAGCTCGTGGCCTTGAAATCGAGGGTGTAACCGGGGAGATTATTTTGGAAAGAAATCCGTACAATTGTGCGGGACTGGATGGGGTAACTCCGAACGAGTATAAAATCCTGATGTGTTCTTTCCTTTACTACTTTTATTTTGTTATTTGCTTCTGTGTCTGATTCTGTGATTATATCTATGTTTGTGTATTGCATTTGTTGGTGAATAAATTACATAAGTTTCAAAAAGATTTAGAAAATCCACAAAATAATATTCACCCCTCTCTAGTGTTATTCTAGCCTTAAGATACGTAATCCGCATTTCTCACAACTTCAAGCTATGGAACAAACTACTTCGAGTCAAGCATAGGGCTACTTCAGGTCGCACCTAAGGAAGCTTCGGATCGATAGGAAGAATACTCCGGGTTGGCTATGTTGAGAGAATATAAGTGGTTTGGCATGTCTGTGTGGGTCGGTGGTTGCCGTTCGGCTTGCCTAGTTCGATCGCTTGGATTAACACCTATGGGCCGAGTTAACTTGGCCATGGGCCTGCACGGGGGAACTAACCTACCTTCGTCTATAAATACAACATGTGGGGCTTCAGAAAAGGGTATCTTCATTCTATTTTCCTTCATCTTCTATACTAAGGCTGCTCTGCCATTGTCATTCCAAAAACTCTGGATTGTAATTGTAATTGATTCTAACATCAATAAAAAGTAAATTTCTAAAGTAGACGTAGGCCGGAGTCAGCCGAACCACTATAAATCCTCTGTTCTTACTGCTTTCTTTTTTATTTTTACCGTTCTTCATATTTATACTCTCTATATACATTCTATCTGTATTTTGTGACTAAGATTTGGTGCTTTCATCTAGATTTGGGTGTTAGTGACCAATTTTAGCGCTAACATTACTTAACATTTTAATTTTATTTAGTTAAGAAAATTTCTTTTAAACAATTTCGATTCCAACATTTCAAAGCTTGAATTAGAAATAATTCAATTCATATATATCCGCAATTTATTTTCTTTAAAACAAAGTTCTTTAACTAAAATCCAAATTCAAGATTATAAAATCATTTAATTTTACCAATCCGATGTCTGTATGTAATTTTCTATCCTATGGTCAAGTGAATAGTCATTTAAATTTTTAGTTTCAAGGATGGATATATATTATTTCAATCCAAATCAAACTGTCATAGGTATATATCATTTCAATTTATTCCTTAATTTGTTCGAAATATTTCAAATAACAATTTGTATGTTGTCACTTAATATACAGAGTGATAACAAGGATATATAGAAACAAATAAACATCCAATCATCCAAAATGTCAACAAATGGACATCCATCATATTCAACATCCAAACTAGCCAATAAATCACAACAATTAACTGGTTATCAATATCAGGTATTTTACTAGAAATTCAATTTCAGTATTAATTTAAATGCCAATTTAATTCAATAAAATTCAATTTCAATTAAAATGTCAACTTAAACTATCTAACAACAACTAATAACATTCTTATCACTTCATAATTTTAATTCAACTAACATAAGAAGATTTAGTATTGCATGAGTGGGTTAAATCACCAACCTTTGATTTAAAACCCATTTAAAATCCAACAAAAGCCCAAAATTCAACAGTCTTCAAATTCAACCAAACAAGTTTTTTATTGACCCTAATTTCGATACGCACCCAATGGAAGAAACCACACGCCAATCGGAGTTCATTTGCAAAAGTTATTTATGTTAGAATGTATAAATTTGATAATTTGACCATATTGAAATATATTAAATAATCTAACTTACATGAACTATTCATGCATGTCACTCCTCCAGCACGCACTTTATTTAGCAAAGAAGCAGAGCTCCAGAACCCATAGATCCCTATTAAATGCACCTTTGATCGTCGACCGCACCGACTACGAGCCAGTACGATCAGATCTGAGGGCACCACCACGACCATCATGCCGCCAACAACCCACGCCTCCATCCCCAGGTCGTGCCACCACTTAGGTCAGGGCCACCACCTTGATAAAAAACGACCAAAGATCATCAATTTTTGATGAACTCAAGCATGCTTACGACGATCCGAGCCGATAGATGAACTCCATTAATCATACTCTACCGTGCAGCACCTTCCGATCTTGATTGGATGAAGATCCACCGTTGATTTGCAAAAACCTACAACAGACGGCTAAGAAAGATCACCAATTTCTGACCAAATCGAGACTCAATTGCAAAAACGAATTGCATACACCGATTCCATTCATCGAAAGCTTCACGACGATATATTATATGATAGGATTGGAGCAGTTTGAATTTTTGGATTTGATTTGAAACTGTAGTTAGGTTTTGGCTAATCTCCATTGAGAAGGAGCAAATAGAATAGAAATTGTACGTATAGAAAATAGGATAAAAGACAGCTAGAGTTTATAACAACCTATATATAGATAAAGAAAAAGGTTTTAAATTTGCATACAAATGTTAAAACCAACTTCAATCAAATAACATCTGATTTCACCATTTTATACATCATTTATTTTATACATTATTAACCTTCACAATTATAATTGATTAAAATTATGTTAAAGCAGTTGTCAATTATATTCAATCAATATTATTAAATTATATTCTAATAATTTTTTTCCATTAATAAATCATAAATTTAAAATTTGCACAATATTAACTTCCAAACTCTTATTAAATTGGATATTTTTAGTTATCAAAAATACGGGTCGTTACATGAGAGGACTCGCTATCCTGTATAAGTCCATCCACTTGATCTTTGATGATCGGACTTGCTTTTCATAGTCCATTGCCCTATCCTTTGGTCAAGGAAAGTGTTATCTGTCAAACACAAGGGGTAACTATGCTTTAATAGCATCCAACAATAATATCAAAATCAAATATCACTTAACATCTATTATCGGATCTTTCCAATATCCTTATTCAGATCGAACTGCGACAATCAAAAATCAAAATATCCAATCTAGTCAAGGGTTAATCGTAGACCTTGACCCAAAGCAATTAATTAAATTATTTATATCAAACTATGTTGAATACTTCGACTACCACCTCATTTAATTAAGTAATAATTGTTATAAATTAATTATTCAATATTATAATATTCAGATTTGACTTAAAAATTACCTCTTGGTATGACTTTGTGTTTTGGTATATATGTATTGAAACAAAAATCCTAAATAATGAGTTAGAATAGACTGTTTGCACATAACAACTAAAGTGTTTTGAAATCAGTGGAAGCGGTATTGAGTTTGTGGGTTTTTCGGATATGTTCCAAGAACAGATATGAAAGTATCATTCAATAAGCATAAGAGTTGAAATAAGTATTTTGATAGAAATATCAAATAGTTTGATTTTTAGTCAAAATGCAGAGGAAGACGTGTCTATAAAAAGAACATTAAAATATACATAGATATTTCTAAACTATAAGTAAGCAATATACTATTGATCGTTAACGATGTACATATATTAAAATCAGTTCTAGTTTAGTGCTGTAAATTCTCAATATTGGATTTGAAACCCATTTTTTATAGTCTGTATAAAATGATGTTAGAAATGTCCAAGATGATATGCACATAAACCATATTAAAATATTTAACATAGAGCATGTAAGACGGACTCTTTATGCATTGGCAATATGAATTATCATCTGCAATGTCATATTTAGCTAATGGATTTGATACATGAAGCAAATATCAAATCCAAATTAAGATAACTGAATGGTGGTTAAGAGTATTCTCGAGTATTTGTGATACACTTGAGAATTGTTTATAGAAAACAATGAGCTTCTTATGAAGAAGTATTTGGACTCCAACTTCACAAGAAATATCAAGTACAATATGTCAATATTAATATCTTGTTTAAACCTCACTTAAGGTGTTTTAAGTTGGAAAAGTTCCAAATAAAAAGGATGTGGCGGATTCAACTAAAAAGCTAAGTACATCGCCTTGAATAACGCTACAATAAAGCCATTATACTTACAAATATAAATGCACAAATCTATAATTGGGTTAGTGATGATTCCAAGTATTGAGAATACTATATTATTATTATATGATCACAATATCGTGATACAAATGACAAAAGAACCTTATGCTCACTCCAAATTGAGAAACATACTTTGAATAGTTCCACATGATAAAAGTAGTTTATTAGCATCAAAAAGAGTTGATTGATATAGTAGATAATTAAAACAACGTAGCAGATCCATTAACGAAGGAATTGTCTCGATCAACTCTCATCAAAATGATCAAAGGGATGGGATGGAGATTCTGTAATTGACCCTAGGGGAAATTCCATAATTAACGATACATCCACGCAAACTAGAGTACGTAATGCTCTCCAACTGTTGTGCAACATATTACACATGGCAGTTGGGGCATCAAGGTTTTACGTACTGATAGTTATTGGGTAACTAAGGAATGATTCACTTGATAGCTTTTGTTGGTTAATTTAACTAAGGTCATATAGAAAATATCAAAATGAACACATCACACAGTTCTCTCGACTTGAGAATATTATTGAACCTGAATGCGTACACTCCACTTGATTATAGTTAAATCGTGTCACGACGTCCATCGGACATCTATAGTTGGGTCTTCATTGACGCATTGGAATTGAAACATTATTTAATTGAGATTTCATCTCCTCAATTATATAAGGTTAGCATCATTGTCAATTTAAAGTCAAAGTCTCTAACTAGAGATATTTGGTAAATAATTATTATTATTGAACCAAGAACTTTATATTTGAATTATATAAGTTGAATATGGACACATTGAAATTTTGACCAACACCAAATTCCATAAGTTCTAATATGATATAGTTTTGATAAACATAATTGATGTAAATAATTATCACTATCGAGGACCGCTTAAAATAGTAAATTGAATTTTACTGGAACCATGTAAGCGAAAATTCGGCCAAATTATCACACTGCTAACTATGATGACATGTTAATGTTAATATTCAAATTGTTCGATATTGATCGCTAACTGAATTTATACTTACGAGTCACACAACTATAATGTTAAATAATATAAATATCATCCAATCTAATTAAATAATAATTATTATAAATTAATTAATGTTTATTTGATTTATTTAAATCAGCATCGAAAATAGTGCATATATATAAGTTATATATGTACATAACAATACACTACATCAATATTTATTTGAATTAGATTTAAAATGTGTAAATATTGATCCTATTTGAAAGTGCATATAGGCCCATTATCCTAAAGTAGTGACCGACCATGTAGGGGGTTAGGAGGGGTGTGATATTTTGAGATGTGGGTTTAAACTGATGGAGAAAGAAAAAGAAAAAGATCAGATTTAAATCCCTTTTTTTCTCACCCTTTATTTATTATATAAACCCACTACGCTCTCTGTTTGAATTTTTTTTTTTACTTTTCTCTTGCGTTCATACCCCCTTAGGCCGAAACCTCTGGCCTTTCCCTTCTCTATTTTTAAATCAAATTCAAGTTAAATTAAATAAAAGGTTTGTAGATCTTCTCGATTACTAGCATGAAAGAGATTGAATCGGATTCTAAGAGTTCTTTCGATTCAACGTTCAAGGTGTTACATCATGGTTAAGCCGATCGACGGGCCAGGTTCGATCCGAGTATCTTAAAACCTGGACCCCGATTATAAAATTCAAAACCCTACTTGAACTCATAGGGTATTTCAAAACTAGTACCTGAGCGAGGCCCATCTGGCTTTTCTAGCCCGATTGGTAATACTAGTATGTCGAATCTATAATATTTATGTCAAATCATGCTTTAAACTTGCAATTTTTGTCAAATTTAAACACAAACAATGTTAACGTACAAACTTGATGGTGATGTTGCCAAGTTTCCAAAAAAGTAAGCAAAAACATCTACATGTAAACAAACAAAACGGTAAACAAATCACATAAACACTCATGATTTGATACAGTGGAAAACTATTAATCGGATTGGACCCAAATCATGTTGGGTTTTAATAAAACCATAACCCACCCTAATAGTAACCGGATTGGGCCTCAGTAGTAATGGAAAAACTCGTACCCATATTAATAGGGCGGGTTCAGACTGGCTCAGCCCAAAACTCATACTATTGGCAGGCTTAATCATGGCTACAACTAAGGTAACATTTAATTTATATCAATTTATATGTATAATCAATTGTGCTTTTGATATAAATAAACTAGAATTATATCACAAATTCATATATGTATTTGTTGTCATCCTACATATTAATGTGTTATAAAATAAAATAAAAGTTATGTTGGATCTAGAGTTTTGATTTATGACATGACACAATAATTCATGACTACTACAACAACCGGACTCAACATCTCAAAGTATGATTCGTATAGTATATATTTTTAACTAAAGATATAATTATATACATAGAGTCTAGTATAGTTGCTTCGTTAAGATCTTTCCTCAAAAAATCATCTCTTTGATTCATATATTCACAAACACTTGCATTCGATTTAAAACAACCATTTTCAAATTCAAGTGCACACAGGTTTCACTAATATACATAGTTCAGTCAACTGAACTATACCCCTCAATCGAATGAACTTGTTTTTAAACTTTTTTTTAAAATACAAGGATCAGTCGACTGGCCTTGATAGTTCAGTCGACTGAATTTGTGCATTTCTTATATACGTGCATGTTTTTGAATTCTGTCGACTGAACACCCAAAGTCAGTCGATTGAATCATGTAACTGTCGTTTTTAAAATGAAAAGACACTTCCTTTTTAATGGTTATCTCCTTCCCTAAGTTTTGCAACCATTAACTTTTCGTAGACAACTTTTTACCCAAGGTTGCAACTTATGATTCTCTATAAATTCACACATGTTTCATCGATCAAACAGTCTAATTCCCTTACCTCTCTTGATCTAATGTGCATAACACTCTTGAATCTATTACTTACATAGTTCATACATTCATTGCTTGCAATCTCACTTCCATATCTTATAAGCAATTCTAATCTTTCTATCTTCATACACGCAAAATCATACACATCATTCTTGAGGAGAAAATCATAGGAAGAGTGTACATTATTGACTTATCTATGCTATTCAAAGAGCACACTCAGTCAGAAACAACTTTTACAATTTGTATTGAAAAGTCCTATCTGTTTGCTCAGGCGGTAGAAGTCCTATTCGGTTGGCTAGGAGGTAGAAGTCATGTTCGGTTGCTCAGATGGTGTAATAATTGTTCCTTGGGTTAAGTGAGGGTTGCTAGTTTTAATTTCATAATAAGTCTAGAAATGGACGTAGAATGGGAGTTCGAACCAGAATAAAAATTCATGGTGTCATTTTTACTTTATTACTATTTTACTTTCTGCACTAGTTATTCAGTGTGTGTGTGTATTCCATATTGCACGATCCTATAACACAGTCAATTTCATTTGGTATCGGAGCAAGGACATCTTTTAATCGCAACATAGTTATTTGATATTTTAATATGGAAAACAACACAAACATCGGCACTAACACTAGCTTTCTTGAAGGTCAATCTACTGCACGACTACCACTATTTAATGGAATGAACTATAACTATTGGGCTACCTGGATGAGAATTTACATACAAGCAAATAGTTATGAAACTTAGCATATTATGTAAAATGAATATACTATACCTACTACTGAATATTCACAATGGTCCAACGCACAAAAAATATTGCTACTGCAAATGCTAAAGCCATGAATGTTATATTGTGCATAAGACAAGAAAGAGTTTAATAGAGTAAGTATGTGTAAAACGGCTTATGAAATTTGGCGTACACTTAAAATTACACACGAAGCCATAAAAAAGTAATACAAAGTAAAATCTCTATGCTCAAAAATCAGTTTCAGAATTTCAAGATGAAGCAAGATGAAACTATTAATGAAATTCACTCTAGATTCTAGGATATATATATATCATTCTCTATTAGCATTAGGAGAAACTTATGTAGACTTCGATATTGTTTCAAATATCCTAAACTCTCTAATGGACGAGAGGGAACGAAAAGTCTAGCGATCGAAGAAGCTAACGAAAATTCAACCATTAAACTAGAAGAGTTGATAGGAAATCTAATGTCTTATGAAGTTAATCTTCGGGAAAAACGATTATAGGCTCAAGATAAGAAGAATATAGCATTCCAAGCAGAAAAAGATGAATCAGACTCAGATGAAGAAGATATTGCATTCATTGCTAAAAATTTCAAAAAGTTTTTGAAATTTAGAAAGAGCAACAAATTTAAAAACAACTAGAACAACTCCAACAACAATAACAACAACAAGACATCAATGTTATGAATGTCACAAGAAATGCCTCATGAAGAAAGACTTCCTGATCGAAAAAAGACAAATTTAAATACAAGAAAGACATATTCAAGAAGAAAGCTTTCTCTATCACTTAGGACGATTCAGAATCATCATCAGATGGTGACTCAAACGGTGATACAGAACAAGCTAACATATATTTTATGGCCATAAATGATGAGGTGAGAGATCTCAATTTTGATGATTTATTGGAAATAAACTTAGAATTACTTGACAAACTAAAGACATCAAAAGAAAGAACAAAGAATCTCTTGAAAAATTAAACAGAACTGAAATTGATGTTGATATGTTAAGAGATGAGAAACAAATCACAGAAGAAGAACTTAAAGCCACTCAACAATCTTGTTCTAATATGACATCTCAACTCTCTATGTTAAGTCAGGAGATAGAAACTTAGAAAGAAAAGAATGATGCTATATTAAGTGAAAATCATGAGCTTGGAGCTAGCATTAAAATTTTAGAATTAGATAATTCTGATCTTAAAACAAAATTAGATGATATTATTAAAAATGCCTCCAATTTTAACAAAGGTAGAGAAAATCTTTCTAAAATTATAGAAAATTATCAGACTGTTTCAAATAAAAGAGGTATAGGATATAAGCAAGTTTCAAAAGTTATTCCAAAGAAAAAGGATTCATTATATAGCAATTTTAAAAAGAAAAAAAATTGAAAACCAATTACAGAAGCTAAAAATTATTCTAAATCAATTAAGATTTGGGTTAGAAATAAATATATAAAAACTATTCATAAAAATAAAGGTTTTGTTTTTAAAAGGAATTCTGAACCCTCTTGGGTTTGGCTTCCTAAGACCTAACTCCTAGGATCCAAATAAAACGGTTGGTACCAATGTTAATTATATATAGTGCATGTACCACCTAAAAAGAGAGGAAATGTATATTACACAGTGATTGCTCAAACAAAGAGATGCTAACGAATATTACCTACTCAGATGTTGTCACTTTTGTAGACAATTCCAAAGGATATCATTGGCAAAGGCGATGTGAGCAATGACGGTATTATTTCTATTTTGATTATGTAATATTTGTCTGACAATGGTAATGTGGCTATAGCTTGTACTTTGATTTTTTGTGATTTCTGAATACCCATGTCATAGTCCATGTTAACTATATGTTCATAGATTATAAATATTATCGATTTGGAAACTCTCCTTTTTGTCGATGACAAAGGGGGAGAAAAGATATTGCTCTTAATTACTATTTACTGAGAAATATAAGCATAGATTCAGGAGGAGAAAAATAAGCGTTGCAGTAAGTATATATTCGGGGGGAGATATAGATCTACAAAGGTTGTTGAGATTCATTCATAGCAAATGGAGTTGTCATCATCGAAAAGGGGAAGAATGTTGGATCTTGAATTTTGATTGCTAACATGACTCGATGATTCATGAATCTGCGACTACTGCAACAACTGGACTCAATGACTCGAAATATGGTTTGTATAATATGTATTTTTAACTAGAGTCATGAATTATGTATATAGAGTCTAGTATAGTTGTTTTGTTAAGATCTTTCCTCAAAAATCATCACTTTGATTCATATATTCACAAACACTTTCATTCGATGTAAAACAACCACTTCCAAATTCAAATGCATACATGTTCCACTAATATACACAGTTCAGTCGCCTGAACTATACCCCTCAGTCGATTAAACCTATTTTTAAACTTTTTTAATACAAGGATCAGTCGACTAACCTTGATAGTTCAGTTGACTAAATCTGTGCATTTGTTATATACGTGCATGTTTTTGAACTCAGTCAACTGAATCCAGTAACTGTCATTTTTAAAATTAAAAGACACTCCCTTTTGAATGGTTATCTCCTTCCCCAAGTGCTGCAGCCATTAAATTTTTGCAGAGAACATTTTACCAAAGGTTGAAACTTTTGATTCTCTATAAATTAACTCATGTTTCATTGATCAAATAATCTAATTCTCTTATCTCTCTTGATCTAACGTGCATAAGACTCTCGAATCTATTTCTTACATAAATTCATACATTCATTGCTTACAATCTCACTTCCATATCTTATAAGCAATTCTAATCTTCCTATTCTTCATACATGCACAATCATACACATCATTCTTGAGGAGAAGATCATAGGAAGGGTGTACATTATTGACTTATTTGTGTCATTCAAAGAGCACACTCGGTCAGAAACAGCTTTTACATTTTGTATTGAAAAGTCATATTCGGTGCTCAGGTGGTAGAAGTCCTATTCGGTTGTCTAGGAAGTAGAAGTCATGTTCGGTTGCTCAGGAAGTGTAATACCTATTCCTCCATGTTAAGTGATGATTGCTAGTTTTAATTTCAGAAGGAGACTGAGACTGGGCATAGATCGAGAGTTCGAACCAGTATAAGAATTCCTAGTGTCATTTTTACTTCATTACTATTTTACATTCCGCACTAGTTATTCAGTGTGTGTGTGTGTGTGTGTGTGTGTGTGTGTGTGTATTCCATATTGCACGATCCTATAGCACAGTACGTTCAAATTATATATATATATATATATATTATTTTCAATTATAACCTTTAAAACCATTTTCTTTAATTTAAAAATTATGTTAAAACTTTATTACATAATATTTAGGTTTTAAAACCTTTTTTATGTATGTGTATTCTTACAAATTTTAATATATGTATTTTTGCATGGATATTATGAAAAATCATATATATATATATATATATATATATATATATTATTTCAAAATACATTAATAATGTTAATTATTTTAAAAAGGATTCAAATTATAATTTGTATATAAACTATAACAGCCCGGACTTCTACACTGTATACACTAATAATTTTTTTTAAAGTAGAAGTGTTTGAATTCGATTATTGTGATGAGTAATTTCAAAGAAAAATAGTTAATTAACTTCTATTTAATAAAGAAATTGATTTAATAAATTGAATTAAATTAATGTATATTTTTAAATAATTTGTTAAAATCTAATAAAAAAATTAATCAATATAAACTATTTAGAAGTGTAAATAATTTTTATATGGATGAAATAGTTGAAAAATAAATTTATCTTGTAATAATACGATGAGTTATTGAATATAAATAAGCGAGTATCGAGTCGAGCAAAATTGTTCAATTATGGTGATGTATTTAGTACAATGGAATGTAAAGCAACTTAAATTAGATTCGAAGTTTATTTACAAATAAATTAAATGAGTTTTAAAAGAAAAATAGGAAGTGTAAATGTTTGGGCGAAGTAAATTAATTAAAATCCTGCCCCTAACAAGACAAAACTCAAACTCGTTTAAATTCAGAGCCTTCTCTATTTTCTCTCGAAGCCTCTCCTATTTTCTAATTCAAGCCCAAGCCCCCTTCTATTTTAAAAATCCCTAACTCTCCATAATACGCATGAGATTGAAATCCAAAAATCATGTTCGCATAAATAAAATGAAAAAAGAAGAAGAAAATGAAATTCGCCTAAGTGCGAATTAGGTATAAGCGAAGGACAGCAACAGCATGAAGGCGACCTAGATGCGAGCGACGCTTGCGATTGGAGATAGTAGGTCACACACTTTTTTGGCGATGTCGACGACCAAGGTAGAGGAGGCATGTGATGACGTGTTACTTGGAGTCGCGACTTGCATAGGAATATGGAGCGGGTTTGCTGACGAGGTCGAACACGGTTCTAGTGCTGGCGTTGGCTAGAGGCTGATGGAAAGGTCGAGCGGTGGAGAAGGAGGCTTTTTGTCATGATTTGGATAGTGATGAAGAGTAGGTCGGTTGGGAGGTGGTGGAGGAGGCGAGGGTTGCTATGTTGGGGGCTTATGTGCTGCTAACGGTAATGGAAGTGAAGGATGGCGATTAGATGATGATATGGTTGAATGAGCATCGTTTTGGTGTGTTAGGGCATCTCCAGTGGATTACGGGCTGAATATTCAGCCCGCTGAATATTCAGCCCGTGATCTGGGTTGGGGCCCCAGTGGCCAGGCGCCCATTAAATGGGCGCCTGGCCTCAGGCGCCCATTTAATGGGCGCCTAACAATCAGGCGCCCATTTTATGGGCGCCTGAACTTGGGCGCCCATAAAATGGGCACCTCCGCCCCTCCCCCTCACTTCACTCTCATTTTTTTCCATTTATTTTTTTTAAAAATTAAACGAAATGCCGTCGCGTCCAACCAAAATCGCCCGAAGAACGGTTCACAGACATCCAACGGAGCAAGCTGGACCATTACATGTTCCGCCACCACCTGGAGTTTCACCAGACGATCTACGTGTTCTACATGAGCTGCCAGATGGTTATCGGCATAGAGACGAAACCGCTTTGATGACCATACAGGTATAAATTGCAAATTACTATAACTTGTTATTTTAATATGTACATTACATACTCATATTAAATAACCCTTACTGTATCAAAAATTGTTAATTCATAAATTATCTATAGGACCATTACATTCACTGTCGGCGTAGTTGGGCTAAGTGCATTACCCAGTTTTATGATCATCTTCCCGGTCCTATTATTGAGAGGCTATAGGCTAGTCCTTTTGGTCTATTTTTGTCGATTAGGCATGTTCAGTCCTTTGATCGACGTCTCATTCAGGCATTAGCTGAGAGATGGTGGCCCACCACGCATACGTTTCATTTTTCAGATTTTGAGCTAGGTATCACCCCAGTTGATTTCTACATCTTTACTGGGATTGAGATTGGACGACATGGTCTTCGACCTTTTCCATTTGATGATTTATACGAGTCTCCCAATTTGTTTGCTGTTTTTTTACCACTGATAGATGTTACCTGCATAACCAGTTGTTCTGTTAAGTTGACTTACTTGCAGCAGTACATCACTAGCTATATGCTAGAGCTGATATGATGGATGCAGTTACTAGAGCATTTCTGTTGTACCTGTTTGGTTCGACCTTTTTTTCGAACCAAAAAGGTACGGTTAGACTAGGCTATTTAGAATCTCTTGCCAGATTAGACCAGCTACATACTTTTGACTCGGTCACAGCAATATTAGGCACCCTATATACCGCTCTAGATTCATTTGCACTTGGCGATGTCAGGCAGATGTATGTTTTTTGGTATATGTTGTCGTTATGGTACTACGAGTACACGGTAAACATGCATCCCCGCATCCAGGACATGGCTAGTCAGGCTGCTGAGCATTACTTCCCTAGGATGAGACGATGGGAGACTATGCAGTACGTACATCATGTCCCCTTAGGTGTACGACATGACTTGATGGAGGCTAGGTCACAGCTTGATATGCGTAGTCGAGGTAACATCATTCGAACTCCTTGGGCCTCACATTGGACTCATCTAGCAGATGCAGGTCTTCTGGTGGACTACCATCCCTTGATGGATGCGTATTCACTATCTAAACGTAGGGTTGCTTTGCATACACCTGCATTTATGCCTATGTGGTATTTGGGAGAGAGATGTGCTTATCAGATTACGGGTGATCGTCGTATACCATATGATCCTTTATCTTGTGAGGACATGTTTAGTAGACATAGGGTGATCGGCGATCAGTACTTAGATGCTCTACGACAGGTTGGATGGGTGGATAGTAGTACTTTCTTCATCGATGGGGATTACGATGCTTATTGGGCTAGAGTAGCACCCCGTGGATTCATCATACCAGATTATGTTCGTGGGGTCAACTCTGATCATATAGGACCTCATCTGGCAGCCAGTAGAGTTCAGGTACCGCAGGTTTCATTTGACCCGATTCCGTCACAGTTCTCCCAGACTTCCATGCAGTTGGAGCCTGATACTACTTTTAGAGCATATGATGTGACAGGTACTTTGATTGAGCAGCCTTTAGTCTTTCCAGATCACCCTGACTATCCTGATGTGCCTTCAGTCGGGTTATATCCTCCGTATGAGGTACGTTTGTTGTTTATTGTCATTTTTCCTTTATTTTCTGCTTGGTTTCTTACTATGTCAAATATCATCTTTATGTAGTATGCTGCTAGATTGGACCAGGCCAGAGTTTCACTTGGTGTATTTCGCGATATGACTCTTGCACATACACACACCATGCGTGATATGTACATGCAGCATACACAGATGCTAGAGGCCCAGATTGATCAGCTATCAGCTAGACTTGCTGTATATGAGCCTTTCGGATCACAAGGCGGAGGTGATGCTGGTCCCAGTGGGTATGATGCTGGTGGTTTAGATGAGGACGAAGGGGATGATGGTGATGGGGATGACGATGATGACGATGGAGATGATGATGATGGTGATAGCGATGATGATGGTGATGGAGATGATGACGATGACGATGATGGAGATGATGATGATGGTGATGATGCTGACGACGACGACGTTGCATCCCTTTAGCTGTATACCTTTTAGTTATGCGTAGTATATGTTTTATTATATGTTGCAGTTCATATAGCTTATGTACTTATGTCATTGTTTGAGTATACTGTGTATTCATTATATTTATATACTTTCACTTTCTTGGATTTTGGGTTATAATGCTCGAGTATACTGTGAATTCTATATGTCTGTGTATACTGTGAATTATACATGTTGGTGTATAATGTGAATTGTATATGTTTGTTTAACTATGAATTATATATGTTGGTGTACAATGTGAATTCTATATGTTTGTGTATACTTATAAGCACTAACTAGCCACATATAAACATACAAAAAAACCAATAGTGACAGTAGATAGAAAACTTATAAAAACCTACCAGTGACATAAAAAAACTACCAGTGACATATACGAACATAGAACACTGATAAAAAATGACACAGTAATAATAGACCACAAATATGAAGAAACTAGACGTGACGATTAAACTGCAACTCCTGTATAGAAAGTCTAAGACGTCGTATCTCCTGTTCTAGTTCGTTTGCATAGGTTATGCCCCTTGGACATAAAGAATCATCCAACCATTCCATGTAATTGCAACCATTTGGCCAGAATTGACATAGTTGGATTTGACGACCAATATTTTCTCCATCCGCACGTACTACAACTTCAACTTCATACCCGCACTGACAACAAACTAGGTGTGATTCAACTTCTTGCTCGGTGGGAGGTTGAACTACTTGATCCTGGTTCTCAGGTTGCTCATATGCCATATGAACCACATGTTGTTCGTATGGCGGTTCAACCACTTCCTGAAGTCTCAGTTGCTCAAGGTTTTGAAACTGACCGCGGACATCTTCATAGTGTTGTTCTTGATAATCGATAAGCCAATCCTCATCAGTATGTGGACTTTCCGTAGGCACGTAACCTGCATCTGAACTGATAGAAGAAGGCCAAGAAGACATTGCGTTGAAGAATTTATTGTTGTGAGTGAGGAAGAAGCTGATTATGATTGATGAATAAGTAAGCCAGAAAAAGAATATATAAAAAAACATTACACTTGTGCTACCACTACTTTTTGATCTGACAACATACAATACACAAGGGCATATATAAACAAACATTACACATAGGCATTAGCTTTGACAACAACAACAGACATTATCATTTGAAAAGACAATTCAGAAAGCTCTCGAACATTAACGAAAGTTACATAACCAACTAGCAATACTGTTATCTTAAGGCCATCCAAATCTTTTAGCCAGTTTTGACATATGAAATACGCATCATGACCTTTTTAGCTGTTGGAATTCAAATGCAGGGGCAGGTTATAGCCGTTGGAAGACGGTGGGCTGTGTGGGAAAGGAGGGGCTTGGGCGCCTATTTAATGGGCGCCCAAGCCCAGTTCAGGATTCTGAATTGAATCCTGAACATTCAGCTTAATATTCGCCCTTAATCCAACGACTGGAGAGTTTTTTTTGCCCAATTCAGCGTTGAATTGAACGACTGGAGATGCCCTTAACCACACTCATACTATGTCTATTTATTTTTAATGATGCATAATCCCACCATTTATTTGATTTGCTTGGTTGATTTGATTGACGACTGATGTTGTCGGAACTGGATGGTATTGTGTTGTAGGTTATAATTTACTTAATGTTGTGAAAATTGTTGCTAGATTGTTGATTTGTGATTATTGAGTAATAATTATATGTTCACAAATAATTGAATGCAATTTGAAATTGTTTGGGATGAATAAATTAAAAGATGTAAATTTAAAATAAATAGATTCCTTTGAGAATATTAAGAGTAAATAAATTATTTTGAGAATGATTAATGAATTTTGGGAATGATGTTTAATTTAATATTGAGATTATTTCGAATTAATGGAAAATTTGAATGAGGAATGATTCAAAAAAAATATAAGTGGAATAATTCTGGAGAATAACGCAAACAGAAGTATTTCGGAAAATAATGATTTTGAAATTACATAATTGAATTTGAAAAATAAAGACGAATTGAGAATATTCTTTTAATTTGAAATTTTTAGAGATACTTGAAACTATAAACTATGTAACATTTTATAATATATTATTATTGAAGTAGAGGTTTGAGACGAAATGATCTTGGATTTTTAAATTTATTTATGGGTTTTAAATGAATTCTCTTTGGAATAAATTCATGATCTTAAATACAAAATTTTAGGAATTTATATTTATATTAAAAAGAAAGGGGAATAAATTAAAGTGGTATTTATCTAATTAATTGAGAATTTGAAAATAAATAAGGATTTTAAATGATGATTTCAAAATGATATATTTGGGTTTCAAATATTTTAAATCGATAATATTTCAGTGAGATTTTAAAGATGATTGAAAAATATAAATTCCTTTGAAGTATTCCTATATTATTAAAAAGGAAATTTGAAGTGAAAGTAATTTTGAGGTTTTAAAATTTATTTATAGGTATAAATAAAAGGTTTCTTTGAAACTAAATAAATTATTTTGAAATATGGATTTTTGAATTCAGATGTGATAACTAATTATTTTAAGAAGAGGGAAATAAATAAAAGAGAATTTTTATGTTAAATTAAATCTAAGTATTTTTATAAAAGAAAGAGAATGAAGTGAAATATATTTAAATAAATCCTTCATCTCGTTAAATATTGATTAAGCAATATATTGATAGGTAAATGGATGATTGTTGATTGCTTGTTACGAATGAGATAAAGTTATAATTGCTCGTTGTGTTGAATTATAAAGTAATAAAAATGAAGAATAATGAATTAGGAAGCGATCTAAGCAAGAACGACTTAATAAACAAAGCAGAAATTTGTTTAGTGTTGATTA
Organism: Allium cepa; assembly: GCA_030765085.1. Classification (NCBI taxonomy): domain Eukaryota; kingdom Viridiplantae; phylum Streptophyta; class Magnoliopsida; order Asparagales; family Amaryllidaceae; genus Allium; species Allium cepa. Next base: position 138,064,573 of record CM060944.1, read on the forward strand.
ATTGTTGGAGTTGTGTATATAATTATATTTCACCGGATACTATGGGACGTCTGTCTGGGGTGTATTTATTCATTCAACACTAGTATAATGTCGAATAATTCTTTGAGGATCGAGCATTTGATATTTGGATGTCGGTGGATTATTCTATATTATATACCCATATTGATCGATATTATTTGGATTGACTTGACGTGTGAGGTAAATTATATTATTACTTATTTTAATTTAAAAATGAGAATATGATTATCTCCACTTTTGAGTTGAATGGGGAGTACAAAGTCCCAACAAGGACGTGATGGGTGGAAGTATTTTGCTAGCCCCATCCTGGCTTGACCGACCATGGACTCGCTCTACAATGGTCGGCTATATGGCCCCTTTGTCGCATGGTCATAGTCTACTACACGGGCCAACATGATGAATTCAGAATGAGCATTGAGGTTAACGATGGGAGCGAGGAGTAAGGAAGCGAGAAAGCGAGGAAGCGACATGTGATGTATCGTGCAGCTAAAGACTGGTGAGGACGCTCATAAAAAATATTATGAGTTAGGTTTCCCTTTGCACCTGAGAAGCATCAAGGCTCATGATTAGAATCGGCTTCTGGTAGTAGCAATAAAAATAGCACAAATAAAATGAAGTAGTAGTAATGAAATTAAAAATAAAGAATAATATGAATAGATCTAATACTGTTAATTAAATATAAATGAATTGATATTTGAGTTGTGTTGTATATGATGTATGTTGTGTGATGTGTGTGATGAATGTTCCGATGTTTGATGGATGTTTGATGTTTATTGTGTTGTAGATGTTGTATGATGTGTTGTGGATGTTTGATCATTCCTTTGATGATTGGATTCTTATTATGTTGAGTATATTATTCCTTGCGATATCGTTTATATTCTCACATTTGAATATAGACATGGTCAACCCATTATTATTTATATAATAACCGAGTCAGTCCGAGACATTTCAGGTTTAAAGATGATGAGACCAAGTTTGCTTATTGGGATTAGTTGGAGGCTATATTAATAGAGGCATTGTACATTGTGTATTTAGCTCGTGTATGTATATGAAGTCGAATTTGATGTATCGAATTAACCTTGTATATAATTAGTATTTAATGGGAATTTGACTTTTTATATCCCACTAGGACTTATGTAATGTATTATATTTTTACTGCTGCATTGATAACTCTGTGTTCTCTAAGATTTATTTTATATTGTGTATTGTTCTATCATCGAGCACCACACATGTTTATTGCTTTGTACCGAGACTATTACGTCGAGGTGAGTGATTTTTATATTATGAGACGTATTCAATATTGGTCCAAGGGAATATTCATGTGTGCTTCCCTCACATCGTCTGCTCGACAGTATTATTCAGTAATACACTTTAGTAATATGGGTATAAAGATGGAGTGTTGCATAGATATAAACAAACATATAAGTATTTAACAAATAAATTTTGTATGGAATTCAAAACTTTAAAAAAACATTTTTTCATATAGAAATTTAAGTAAAAATAAAAATAATAAAAAATATCCACAAGAATTAACTAAAAAAATTATTTCTATCATAATTAATTTATGAGAAAAAACAAAATATGTATATATACATATATATATATATTATTTTTAATTATACAATATTATTTAGAAATATAAATGAATTTAAATATATGTAATATAATTATGGGTACATAGTAATTTATGTACTTTAAAAAAATTATGTTTTTATATATACTATATAGAAATATAATTTATAGGTTAATTTTAAAATATTTTAATTTTAATTTGATTATAAATGGGTATTTTAAATCTATATCTAATTTCAAATTTGATTTTTCCCCTAAAGATTTAAATTTTGAATTATTCTATATTTAAATTTATATATAATTGTTTTACATATATATGTGTGTGTGTGTGTGTGTGTATACATATATATATATAGTTATATTATATTATATGTATGCACATTGCTTTCAAAAATCTTATAATTTAAATTCCATTTCGAATCGGATATCTCCCATTTCGATTCGATTTACATTCCGTTTCAAATTCAATTAAAACCAAAATTGAGAAAAAATCATATAAGCCATACTTATGTATTCAATATTCTTATTTGAGTCGACAAGTTTAATTTTTAAAGAAAATAAAAAGGAATACGATTGATAACTGAGTTTATGTTTAGATGTAGAAATTCAAACGTCATAATTAATTTAAAAGTGTATACAATTATCGAAATACAAACTTCTAGAATTTATGGTTTATGATCTAAATCTCATTTCGATTTAAAATTTGAACTTTATGATTTACGATTTAAATCCCATTTTGAAAACCTTATATATATGTATAAAGAGGCTAATGTTTCTATTGCAGTGTAAAACCCAACGTCTTGATACAAGCATGCTAAACCATGTACACATCATATATTTAACCCATTACATAAGCCCAATAACATCCAAAATGGATTTTTTTGTTGAAATTCACTTATTTGACCCATTACATGCTAGCCTGTTTCCAACAATCATATCAGAGCCCAATAGCCTATTCGGTCAAAATTTGCAGTATCAAGGTCAACTGATTAAATTTACCCATTTATTAGGATGTTTAGAAAAGTAGTGTCAGGGTTGAGTTTCGGTAATTAAGTACCTCGCCCTACCTAGCTACCGGTCTTGCCCAAAATGTGAAGTTAGCCTAAAAGGTGAAATAAGCCCAAAAGGTTATCCCCAAAATAAAGGCCCAAATTGATTTAGACATTGTGCTAATTTTTCAAAATACTTTATAAAGTCATAAATTAATTTTTAAAATAATTTTAAATTTTATTAATTAAATTTTGAAAATCATATGTAATTGAATGATTCAATTAATTGAATAATTAATTATATAGTTAATTAATTGAATTACAAAACATATATATTCATATATATTACATTATCTTAAAATGTTTAAAATAATATATATATATATATATATATATATTATTTTTGAAATAAATTATAATTAGATAAAATTGTTTGATTGAAAAAATTAAATGTTAATTAATAATCAATACAATACACACACGTACATATATAAAGATATATGCATATAATTATAAATGTTATAGTATACATATTTAATTTAAAATGTTTAATTGAATAAAATAAATTACCTAAATAAGATTTAATTAATAAAATTAATATAAGATTCTTATATAAGTTAAATAATTATAAAATGTTATATAATAATTGAACTTATATAATATGAATGCATAATAAGAAAGGGAACAATAAGAAACCCTAATTAGATTTACAAAATATGTATGTATGTATGTATGTATGTATGTATGTATATAGTACGTATATCATGATTTCATATGTGTCTGACACTTGAATCACGAGAGTTTTTCATAAGAAATACATTATTCCATAAGTCTCTATCACTCAATTAAATATATTAAAGATTATGAATATTTAATATAAAAGTCATTATCTACCATTTATAAATTAATAAACTACTTACTTACTCCTTAGTTATTGATATTCCTCAAGCTAAGGGAATTACGTGTAGTACTATCAATGTATTAAATAGACGAGGTAAGATATATGTATGTATTTATTGATATTCCTTAAGGTATGAACATTCATACATAGTCCATCACAAAATAATATGTATGAGTGAATAATCTCTTTCGATTTATTGCTATTCCACAAGGTCGAAATGAGATTAGGACAAAGATTATGGATTAGAAGATGTATATTATACAATAGATAAAGTGTTATCCATCGCTTGCAAGTCTATTATTTTTTGATATTCCTCAAGGTAGAACCCCAAGAAAAGCGAGTCCTATCATCCACTAGAGAAATCGAAAGATTTCTATGTTTCTTCTTGAGGTTTTGATGAAAATAAAATTCTAATGAGAGCCTTATTGGAAAATGAAATGGTAACATTTAACATTTCTAACACTGTAAGAACATCTACTATGTATAAATCAAACTAATATACTTCGATAAATTTGTGCAATTAATGTAATTAATAAAAAAATATCAGTTAAAATATACAAATAAACTGAATTTAGATTGACAAATAGAAATATAAAATATACTTACCAGTAAAAAAAATTATGTTGACCTATGTAGTCCATAATTATACAAATAATAAATATGTTCATAACTTGGTCACTTACTTGCTTATTTGCCTCAGGCTATGAATTACTTTCAATGAGTTTCGAACTCTAAAGCAATATAAAGGATATGAATATTTAATCCATATACTGTGATGACCCGGGATTTTTGACAATCATATTTTAATAACTATTTAATCCAATTTAAAGAAAAGTAAACTTATCATTTTAAAATGAATAAATCTTTTTGGATATTTGCCATTTGTTTGTATAGATTTGGAAAGAAGATCTGTTTTTTTTAAAAAAAAATTTAAAATAAAATCTTTCTTATCCAATCGAATTAAAAGTTCTATATTAATGACATTTGATATAATACATATATGAATAATAAATGAAGTCTTTAGAATAATGTTTAAAGTAAAGCAATCCTATCAATATTAAATATGAATATAAGATATAAATATGAATATAAAATATACAAATACATGTATATGTTATAAATAAATACATAAGCCAAAACCATATCTAGAACAACTTTACATAAGCATATCAGAAGGATTAAGGAGAATAACCTATATAAATATGTATGAACAATGCAAAGAAAGCAAAATAAATATGTTTAACATACATATTGCTGTAACATACATATGTAAGACACAGGGATGACAAATTTATTAACATATTCAACAAAATGTCTTTGTACCAAAATGTAAATAGCAGTAAACTATGATTATATGTAAACAAAAATGAAGACAAACTATTTAGATTATAATATATGCCTGACCAATGCAAGGAGATAAGCTACTGACATATGCAAATATTTTTGTACAGACATAAACAAATCTCAGGGACCATAAATAGATGTAAACTAAAATGAAAGCTTATGCATTAACTAGCACAACTTTGTGTCCAAGAAAAATCCTACAGCCGAAATGCATGACCATTTCACATTTGCAGTGTATTAAATACAAGCAAATCAAAAGCCTGAGAGACTTGTACTTGTATAACCTACAGGTGTTCAAAGTTATGCTCATATTTATATACATCATACTCTTGTGTTGTTTACAAAAAAAAAAAAACTTAACAGCAAAAACAAAGAAAGTTTTCAGGAATTCAACTGCAGCCTTTCTTCATCAAATTTGCTTTCTGTTCAAAGATTTATAGGTGAGTAAACCTAAAATTTAAAGCTTTAAGATTAATTTTTAAACACTTCAGGATTTATTGATAACATGGTGATATATACATTGAACTTGAAGATGAATCCTGTGTTGCTATATACTTCTCTGTTGATTGTACAGGGTGATATATACTTCTCTGTTCAAAGTTTGAATGCAAACTCAATCTAATTTCTGTTAATCATTGCTAAGTATTAATTTTTCAATCAAATAAGATTTTAAAACTAGATTATGATTTGTTTTAAGAAAGTTAACTAAACCATCTTTATATAGTATATCACTGTAATACTGTTTACAGGAAAACAAATGATTTATTGATAAATTCGATTGTTACCAAAAGCTAATTCAAGATTATATCTTGAAACCTTACTGAAATTGATGATTTTTAAAACCAAAAGAAAGATTTTTAGTTTAGAAATTCAAGTGCAGTTCGTATGTGAATAAAAATGGCATTTCTACCAATTTCTCATGATTGAATTAATAATAAATATCGAAACTTGGGTTGAGACAAGTGTGAACATTGTCGATTTTGTGAAAATTATCAAAAAAATATTCTATTGAGTAGGTTTAAGATACTGGATCATTTAGGGTCTTGTTTAAGGATTTGGGGATGACTGTAAACATGGCGAGCTCGTCACCTATGCGTGATCGGGCTTCACGAAATTTAAGGGGGGAAATGCTTGTCGTGTTGTTGAGGCATGGATGGAATACGAGCTTCTCTGGTGATCGGAGGAACGATGGCGAGGTGTTTTCGTCGATGGTCGTTTGCAGTTTCTTTTGAAGCCACTGCTTCTTTTTAATTTAGAGTGTTAGGTGATGATTTGAGTTTGGTTTTCTGATATGAGAGTGATTTGTGACGTGCCTGAGGCATTGGTGTTCGCCGGAGCAGGGTGGCGCCGCCGTGCACGTGAACGGCGGCGAGACGTGTCAATATGGCTGATGAGAGAACGGTCTCGAGTTACTACTCGAGGAATGGAATCAATCACTTCGGGTTTTACTCGAGTTCGAACGAGTTGCCAGACTTTAACTTTAGAAGAAAAGGGAAAAGAAGAAGAAGAAGATAGCACGGGTGGGAGTCTCGGGGCAAGCGGGTTAGAACTCGAAGATCACTCGAGTTAGTAATGGGAAGTGCTCGGGTATTTTTGTTTTCCCAACTACAGAAGACTGTAGAGTGAAAAAAAAAACATAGTTACGCTAATTGTTTCAACTAGTTTGAACACTGTAAACTAAATAAAGATTTAACCGTTTAAATTGAAAATTTAACTCAAGTTTTAGTTTTAGTTAACGTTTGGCAATGCGTCTAAACTCTTAATTAATTATTCTAATTAAGTAATTAACGTAAATATAAAATTGAGTGAACATTTAAGTTGTGTAGTTAACAATAAATTGATTTTTCAAAATTTAAGAAAAACTTCAAATAAATTAAGATGACTAATTAATATCAATTAATTCGTTTAGGAGGCAATTAAGAATGATGACCTTTAAACAATGATTATAATCAATGATCAATTGATAAATAGATTCGTAATTAACTACTAATGAAAGATTAAGTAATTTAAATAAATTAAGGACTCATGATTAATTATCTTGTAAGTAAGGGATGGATTACCCGATCGAACTTAATTTGTTGACTAATTAAAGGTAATTAAAGGTAAATCTCTTACAGATTAATTAAATATAAATACTTGATGAGACTTAGCGAAGTCATAAGTACAGGATGTAATAAATTAAATAGAATTAATTGTGAGAAGTAATTAAAGGGGCAATTACTTAGTAGACATAATTAAGGATAAATTGCTTTGTGTAATTAATCAAAAAGGATTAATAATTAAGTAAAAGGGGGGGTTAATTTCTTAAGTAAGTATTACAGAGGGATAATTACTGATTATGAGAATTGGGTTTGATTAAGGGATGAAATTAATTAGGTTAATTGATTAATTGAGGATAATCATTCATGGAGTTTGGTGAAGTATAATTACCTAATAGAAGTAATTAGAAAATAAGAATTTTTCTTTAATGTAATTGAAGAAAAATTTATCAAGGAGGATTAATTAAGATGGATGTTCACGGGATGGTGAATCAATTGGGCTGTAATTAATTAATAAGCAGGATTTAAAGGTGATTGATTTAATTCAATTATGGTTAATTAGATTTATTCGAGATGGTGTATTGATTATCTTGTTCATGCATGATTAAGTGATTGTTTAAATGCCCTGAATTGACTGATACCTCTGATCTGAAATGGTCCGTGATATGATATCTTTGGATGGTCAATTGATAATGGGGCTATTTATCAATGACGAATTGCTGTGCAAAGGGTGACATCTTTTATTTAAAATTGAATTGCATTTCACTTGAATGACATATGTTAAGATGAACTGAATTCGAAGAGACCGGAGTTGGGTATTAGTTAATACCCGAAACCACTTCGATTCTTTATAGATTGATATGTGAAATCAATAGGCTAGAATGAGATGATTTAAGTAAATTGGGTCATTTAATCTAAGTTCTGGTATTTAGAAATTGATGTGAAAAATAAGCAATGTCTATAACAAATCTTGAATTTGTAAATTGAGACGAGTTACCCCGGGTTTTAAGTAAGCCTTTTTTTTCTAGTATTTTGTGTTGGATGGGTTTACTCACGCTGGTTTCCAGCCTGACCCGGGTGTTACTTTGATGTAATGCTCGGGTCAGACCGAGTATTACAGATTTTCAGGTTAGGACGTTCAGGAGCTCAGGAGGCGAGCTGGTGGCAGTATCGTATAGGGTATATTCGCTGTACTTATATTACTATTTATGTGAGTCATGATAATTGTAAATATTCAGTGACTGTATATTATGTGAAACTCTGATGTATATTAAATGTAATCGATAGATATAATAATCTTTGTAGACTGTTATTGTTATTATTTATTATTATATTTTATCCGCTGCGAATGTGAGTTGTTGATATTTCTGTTCTTCTTCTATCTCTATCTTCTTTTTCATAACTATCTGGAATTTTCGGGTGTGAAAATTTCGGGTCGTTACATATACGATCAGATATAAATGTTGTACAGCAAACGGCCATAGTTCATAATATATAATATATGAAACTTTGATGAAATTAGTTCATTTGAAATAAGTGAGCAAACCTTAGTGTTAGATTGTGTATTCAATATAATTGAGTATAGTAAGGATCCTGTTATGTTAGACATAACAATAGGCCAAGAGCTACAGAATGGATCTAAGAATTCGTCACTTAAAAGTCAGTTTGATCAATATTCGATATCAGTAAATGGTAAAGATGATCAAATGCATTTTTGTAAAGAGCTCAATATGATCTTGTAGTAGGAGTTCTTTTCGAATTTACATTTTGAAAGGAAAGCAAACATATGAAAGTGAATGTTACTAAAGGCATAGTTGGGATGAAAATGATCATTTCTGCTTGATGAAGAGACATTGAAACCAAGAATTGTATAAATAATAATAGATACTTAACAAGGAATAAGAAATATATTTTCTATTCTAGAATGTATTTTCATATAGAAATATATTTTTCTATGACATTTATTTCTTTGTGTATAAGATATTTGATCTGAAACTCTTGGTTGTAAACAAGCTACAGTGTACGAAATAAAGTTCCATAATAAGTGGTGAATGTAGCTTCGTATTTCATAAACTATTATAATAAATGGTCGAATGCAGCTTCATATTTCATATACTATTATAATAATGGTGGAAATAGTGATAGCATATTATATAACACTTTTTGATGAATGCATCAAGTTATGAAAATTTGTTTTTGTAAATATGCCAAATATTATTTATGAAATAACAATAGTTATAAGATAAAACTATAATGATGTTATTTGTTTTATAACAAAAGAATGATGCATTAGAAAACACAAAAGTATTTGAAATTTTACAACTATTTTTTATTATAGACTAAGCCACGATTTTGAGAAATGATTCTATAATCATATGATTATGAATCATATGGTACTGGTAAATTGTATCTCAAACAATCGAAGACAAAGCATCCGTTTAGTGGGAGTGCAAAAGAGTTGGTGAACTCTTCGCATTGATACATGCAGATATATGCAATTACAAATTTAATGATACCAAAACAGTTCCTCATATTTCATTAAATTCATCGATAAATTATCACAAACATGAATATGTGTATTTGATACATATGTAGTATGTTTATGATAAGTTTATAGAATATAAAACGAAAGTAAATAACATAACGCACAAAAGAAAATAAAATGATTCGATTTTATCAAATATGTGAGTGTATTGAAAAAAGTTCCAAAATTATCCTAAAATGAATAAAGATTCAATCTCAAAAGCCACTCTTCCCTATGATATGTAATGATGTATTTATGAGTCAGTGGACTTTGTTGAATAAAATATTATTGATAATGGGTGAAGTTGAGTTAACTTCTTTCTGTAGGATTGTGTACTTAAGAGAATTGTTGGAACTAGGCTAGCTCACAGCGGAAGTTATGGGCAAGTTTCATTTTTTTTATCCTATTGAATTTTTATTGGGCCTATTAAGTCTTACTTTATTTAGAACATTTCTAAATTTCATTCAAATAAAATCATTTATTTTATTTAAATTCAAATATTTTATAATATGAAGTTAATTTTATTTGATCTAGTTTATACATACATGTATCATATATATATATATGTGTGTGTGTGTGCGTGTGCGCGCACGTGCATATATAACACAATAATCCGTGAAGGGTATAATATGCCTGTATATAGATGCTAAGATTTACATTGCGACAGACATATTAGCTTATTTTGTATGTAATTTATGTTGTCCAAATATATGCATGTATATGTGTTATAATATATATATATATATATATATATATATATATCTGTGTGTGTGTATGTATATGTATGTATGTATATGTATATGTATGTATGTATGTATAATATAATTTATAAACAATAACTTAAATTATTATATATATGTAGATAATACATATATATAATAATTTTAAAAATAATTTCGAGTTATAAAATTAACTTATTTTTACAGATAAAATAACTTTAATATTTGAATTTATATATTTTCGGTCATAAATAATTAATATAAAATAATTGAGTGATAAATATTTAAATTAAAAAAAAACGAAGTTTAAAACAAGAGTTTATTTAAAAACAAAAACAAACAATATTTTAAGGCTAAAACATCTTGAAAAGCAGTTTTGAAAAACCATTTTGAAGTAGTTTTGCAAACTTCTTCCTGCAGAATATCTCGTCACATTAGGACTCGAGAACTTGTACAAAACCAAGATGTTCGTGGGTTTGTAAGCCACTTGTCGTAGGTTTGTAAGCTAGTTATCATAAGTTTGTAAGCCACTAAGAAGGTAGAAATGGGTTCCATCTCAAATGAAATTTGGAATGAAGATTTCCATGCTATTATGAAGTTTTAACAAAACTAGACACTTACTTTGAAATCTTGATCTTGATACTCATGAGTCTTCAAACTTGATTTCTTTATTCTTGGTCTTTATACCGTACAATCTTCAATATTCAGTACCTGCCTTATATATATCCTGCATGATAACATTTATATATATATCTGGACAATAGTGTTACTATATAAGTTATAATAAAATAAGTTACAAATGTTGTTGTCATCAAAAACACTATCTCTAGTTCCTAACAAAAACTGAGTATTAAAACAACTAATACTAATTTAACAGAAGTACATCATTAAGATCAACAATGCATTATTTACTTATAGTTTAGAAATATCAATGTACCTTTTTTTGCTCTTTCTTGTGAACACATGCTTCCTCTGCACTTTAATTGAAAATCAAACTATTTAATATTTCTATCAGTAACTTATTCAACTTTAATGCTTATAAAATGATACTTTCGTATCATTCTTGAATCATATACAAAAATTCACAACCTCTATATCGTCTCATTGACTTCGGGACACTTTGGTTGTTATGTGCAAATAATTTACTCTAGATCATTATTTATAATTTTCCATTTCAGCACATATGTACCAAAACACGAAGTCTTATCAAGCAATAACCTTATGAGTAAACCCACAATAACTTGAGTACATTGAATAACAAATCTATTATGCTACTTTCAATAATTGAAATTTACAAGGTTATCCATATCAACTTTGCTCGTTAAATTCCAACTGCATTTGTCTCTTAAAGACACAATCGCGACAGATGGATCACAACTACCAAAATCAAGTTTTCATAATGTACTTAGAATTCTTTCAGATTTGCGCAACATACAATATCATAGAGTTAATACTCTTTATGGCTTAAATGACAACTGAGGATTATCTATTCTTGACATTGATAAGAAACTCATAGTTTCCATTCAGCATGCAAGAACAGTTTTAGACACTTTGATGCGATGTGTTCATCTAGATTAGTTAATTTCATTTCATCTTATCTAATTGGTTCTATCCATGGATCATATCCAATTCTATTTCATTACCAATAATTCCTCAAAGAAATTCCTTTATAACGAAGTAGGTTTTTCTTGAAACAATAATTGTTTCTTAATGCACTGGAACGGGCATTCATAAACATTTTATGAATTCCCTTATATAAAGAAGATTCGGTTTTAGTTTATAGAACATATGTTCAATACATAAATATGTCATCCAACGACAGTCCTTTCCAAACTTCTTTTGTGGAGATTCAAACAAGATCTCTCATGAACAGATACATGCAGACTTTCTACTTGCACAGCCAGCCAATTCCTAAGCCTAGGATATGTTGGGGTTTCTTATAAACTGATATCTTATATGATTTTGTAAATTGTTATTTAGATAGAATAATATTAACCTTATGTACCACTCTTAAGTACATAACCTTATAGAAGGAAACTAACTCAGCTTCACTCACAATTAATCGTACAGTATCCAACAAAGTTTAATTAATTACTATCGATAAATCATTATGTATCATATCGAGGAGCGACTTTTGAGATTGAATCTTTATTCATTTTTTAGGTGCATTCAGAACTCTTTCCAACATACTCACTTATTCGATCAAATCAAATCAGTTTATTCTATTGCATGTTAGTTTATTTATTTTCCTTTTATATTCTATGAATCTATCTTAGACATACTACTTATGTATCATAACACATGTTCATGTCAGTGATAACTCATCGGTAAATAAAGTATGTAGAATCATTTGGTATTAATAGACTTACGATTGCATACATTAATATATATCAATCCAAAGAGTTCATCAACTCTTATGATGCTCCCATTAAGTGGGCGCATTACCCTTAATTTTTGTGAGATATAATTAACCAATATCATATGATTCATAATCATATAATAAAATTATTTCTCAAAACAAAGGCTTGGTCTATAATTCCAAAGTAACTGTAAAAAATATTAGATACTTCTTTCTTTCCAACGCATCACTTTTGTTACGAAAAAAACACATTATAGTTTTATTTCATAGTGAATATTCATATTGAAATATAGTTATGTCTATCATTATGTCGATATGGAAAAATAGTCATTATTTCACAAATAATGTTCAGCATGTTCTATGAAAACAATTTTCGTAATTTGATGCAATCAATAAGTGGTATATGGCATGCTTCCACTATTACTGCCATTACCGTAATAACATACTAATTTTGGAGGTCCATTATTCACTTAATATAGTTTATTTATTTCATATACTACAAGTAGTTTACAGTGGAGAGTTTTTGATCAAATATCTCGAACTCAAAAATAAATCTCATAGAAAACAATTTTTTATATGAAAATACATTTTAGAACAGAAATCATATTTCTTATTCCAATATCAAGTATCATTCATTATTATTACAATTCTCGTTTGCGATGTTTCTTCATGAAGCGGAAACGACTATTCACTCTCTTCATCCCAACTATGACTTAAAGCACATCTATTCTTGTACATTTATTTTTCTTTCTAAATGGTCAAACATTCAAAAGAAAACTCATCGTACAATATTATAAGGAACTCTTTACAAAAGTGCATTCGATTATCCTCAACATTTAGGAACATCAAATATGTTGCACTTTATGTAAACTGATCAAACTGACATCTCTGCAATGATGTTCTTATATTTACATTGTAGTTTTGGTTTTATGTTACATTTAATATTATAAATCCTTTTGTAATTAATCAAATTGAATAATCGATCTCATAGTATGATTTATTTAATTTTTAGATGAACTAATTTCACTGAAGTATAGTATATTACAAACTGTGACCATTCCATGTTAAAAATTTATACATGATATTATATGGATCAAATATCCATAGTCTTGTATTGCTTTTGAGTTCAAAATTCATGGGGTGCAATACATGGTCTTGACCAAATAAACACGTAGCTGACCAAAATATGAATGTATTTCATAGTTGTAAAATCAGGTGTTGGCATGGGAGTTGAAACGTTAACATGCGATAAACATTTATTAGTAAGCATATTTTATATTTTTATCTATCAACCTTTGATTCAAATCATTTGTATATCTTCATTTATAAACATTTTTTCAATCGTATTAAATGCACAAATTTATAATATTATATATAGCATATGTTCTTACAATTTTAAAAAGGTTAAATGTTATCATATCATTTTTCTTATAAAATTCCCACTAGTCCTTTATGTTTCACCTAACCCTAAGTGAAAAAAGAAGCCTTTCGACTTCACTAGTGGGTGTTTGGACTCATTTGTCATAGGATTCTAACGTTGAGTCTGCTCAACAAATCATATCCCCATAAACGATGGAAAAATCCTTATCGGTTTTATCATATACAACTCCTAATCCTTTGGTACCTTGTCCTAATTCTGTTTTGACCTTGAGTCTACACAACAATCGAAACAAAATTATTCACTCATGCCTACCATATCGCATTGGCCTAAGTATAGTATATGTACCTTGAGTCTGCTCAACAAATAAATATAGGTATCTCACCTCATCTATTCAATATATTAATAATACTACACATAACATTCCTAGCTTGAGTCTGCTCAACAACGAAGGAGTATGTAAGTAATTTATTAATATATATGGTAGAATACAACTTTATATTGAAGATTCGTAATCTTCAGTATATAATATCGAATGATATTGACTTATAAAATAATGTAATACGCATGAAATAAAATACCCTCGTGATTCAACTGTCAGACACATCTGGAATTACGTATACATACAATACGTATGTATTTATCCCTTAAGTCTATTTATGGCTTTTTATAATGTTCTAGCTTTAATTATACATTCATATTATATAAGTATATAACTTTTATATTTCTATTTACTTATATAATAGTCTTACATATAATATTACATTAAATAAATCTTATTTATTTAATTTTAATTAATTTTATGTTATCTTAATATATCATTTATATTAAATATTTATTACATATTATAACTATTATAGTATAACACATATATCATGTATATATATGTTTAGTATTTAATTAATTAACCTTTTAATTAATTTAAATTAATTAAATAATTTTAAATTAATTATATTAAATTAGAAATTAATTTTATATACACTCATGTATATTTATGTTATTTTAACATTTTTAAAATAACATAACATATATCATAATATATAATAAATGTAAATATTTATTAATTAATTAACTTATTTTATTAATATATTTCATTAATCTCATTAATAAATTTTATAAATTTCAAAATCAATTTTCAAATGTGTTGAAAATTTCATTATATTATAACAATTATAATATATATACTATTTTAAATTTTTAACTTTCAAATCAGTTTGAAACTTTAATATTATAACATTTATAATATTAATTTTATATTTTAAATCTAACCTTTTAAATTTAAATTTTATATTTAATACTTAAGCAGTTTTGAAAATTAGCCCAAGGCTCAATTCAAATTGGGCCTTTTTTATTAAGGGCAACCTTTGGACTCATGTCACGTTTTAGACCAAGCTGGTAACCATGTAGGATAAAGTACTTACCCTATTCTAATCCTAAATATTACCTTTATAGGCACCGTACTAAGTTGGCAAGCTTAATTAGTTAGTCCTAATATGACTAATTCAGACGCATAGGCTATTGTGCTCCTATAACATTGTTAGAACTGTGTCAGTCCGTAGCGGAAGTTATGAGTGAATTTTTTTTTAACCTACTGGATCTTTATTGTGTAACTTAGTTTAGATCATTTCCAAATTTCATTTAAATAAAATCATTTGTTTTATCTAAATTCAAATATTTTATAATATGAATTTAATTTTGTTTGATTTAGTTTATACATATATGTATCATATATATATATATATATATATATATTTGTGTGTGTGTTCATGTGTAACATAATAATCTGTGAAGGGTATAATATGCCCGTATATAGATGTTTGAATTTAGACATATTAGCTTATTTTGTATGTAATGTATGTTGTCCAAATATGTGCATGTATCTATGTTACAAAATATATGTATATATATAAATATATATTTATATGTATACATATGAATGTGTGTGTGTGTGTGTATAATATGTATAATACATAAGCAATAACTTAAATCATTTTATATATGTATATGTAGATAATATGTATGTGTGTATATTTTTATATAGAGTAAATTTTAAAAATATTTCTAGTTCGAAAATTAACTTAATTTTATAGCTATGATAATTTTAATACTTTAATTTATATATTATGAATGAAATTATATTTTCGGCCTAAAGTAATTAATGTAAAATAAATGAGTGATAAAAATTCAGATTTTAAAATTTCATAAAATCTAGGATCATAGTATAGAGCTTGAGAAAAAAAATTAATATTTTTCTAAGTTGAAGTATTATTTTTTTTAAAATTAAAAACCATTGGTTTCCGCAATAATTAGTTAATATAAAATAATAATTTCATAAAAAATAAAATTTGAAATTTACTAAAAACTAAGATCATAATGTAGATCTTAAAAAAATTTAGTATTATTACTGAAATGAAATATTATTTTTAGTTAAATAATATAACTTCGGTCAAAAATTAAATTAATTATTAAAAATATAAAATAATGTTATAAAAATTTGGAAAATTTTCGAAAAGGTTCGTATATGATGTAGTAATTTAAAAAAAAAATATATAATTGAATTTCCAAAACATTACTTATTTTACTTGAATTTATCGAATCAAATAATCATTAAATATTAATTATAAATATATTATAACAGAATAAATTAACTTTTCGATATTGATAATTCACGATAATTACATTCAAGTATAAAAAAATGAACCAATATTACATGACATATAATCATATATACATTTATGTTAATAACTTATACGCATTTATACATATATTAATACATACATGTATGTATGTATGTATGTATGTATGTATGTATGTATGTATGTATGTATGTATGTATAAGTATTAGTTAAAATAAAACATACCTTTTTAACATATAATAATTGGTTATATGATTAAATTATGTATGAACATCATATGTTATGCATAGAACTAATTTGATTATGACAACCACATTTGCATATAAAAGTCTCACCTAACTAATTACATAACAATAATATGCACATATTAATTCAAGAGTGCATAATTATCAAATCATAAACATGATATTAAATCTTTATTATGAATAAAATTACCTCTATAGATGCCTTTGAGTCCACGTTCTAGTGATGAATCCCTTTCTCTGAATATCTCTCGATCCATCAGGTTGCTAGTTCTGAATCGTCGACTTTTCACTATCGAATAGCTTTGAGTATAACTTGAATTTGATTTGAGATTTTAGGAGCTGATTTGGGACTAAATTTTAACCAATAGATCTAGTGATAATAGTAGTAAAAAGCCGTGTAATGATTTGGGTTTAGAGATCCATATATATAGCCTTGCTTAAGAGAGATATTAGGATAATTTTATTACCTATTCTCTCGTAATCTCCGCCATCTATCTCTAAGTCTAATCCTAAGTTTTAGCCGCCTCTATTGACTTTCCAAAACTGAAATTTGCATCCCTAATGATGGGCTTTCAACTCATTTGAGCCCAAGCCAAAAACTATGTGATTAAATCTAATTTAATCGCTTATCGATATAGTATATCGATCGATATATTTATAACGATTATAACTATATATATAACATTATTTATTTCTCAAATCATATTCAAATTTTATAATTAATATTTCATATATATTGATTCATTCAATTAATTTATAACAACTATAAACTAATTAAATTGTCCGGTCTTAAGAGAATTCATCATTTCGGTTGTCTGACTCTTGGGTGTAAATTTAGTCCGCGAGTAATATCAAACTATTCGAATGTTAACATTAACACGTCATTTAGCAAGTAATGTGACATTATGGCCAAATTTATTGCTTATTCAATTTTGGTAAAATCCAATTTTAGTTTTGTAAGCGTTGCACAGTTGAGACATTTATTTACACCAATTCTCTTAGTTAAAACTATATCACTTTAGACTTATGAAATTTGGTAATGGTCAAAATTCTAACATCGTCCACATTCAACTCAATAGTCCAAATACAAAGCACTTGTTTCAATAATAAAAATTATTATTAACCAAAATGTTGCGACGAGAGCCTTTGACTTTGAGTTGACTTGAGTTGACTGTATAGTAACTCCATATAACCGAGGAGACAAATCCTTTCTTGAATAATGCTCCACTTCCAATACTTCCACTCGACCAAACTTTAGTCACTCGATGACGTCATGCTGATGTGCCTATAATCAAAGCAAATCTTTTATATTGAAGATCCACAGTATTCTCAAGCCAAGGGAACTATGTAAATCAGTATAATCGATATTTTCTGTTTGACCTTAGTTATATTAACCAACATAAAACGATCGAGTGAGTGTTCCATAGTTATCCAATAACTATTAGTACATATCCCCTAGGTGCCACCAGCAGTCATGAGTAATACACCATCCAACGGTTGGAAAGCGCTACGTACTCTAGTCTCAACGGATACATCGATATGCAGTCTCGATGCATCTTGACTAGGAACATTTAAATTGATATATTTATTTTATTGTGATAAATTACTCATAGTTACAACACTTGTAACTGCTATCACAAAACATACCATTTATGGATTTTCTATTAAATATACTTTTAATCAATTAATTAATTAATATAACTACATTATATCAAGTATATAATATAAATGATTTCAAACAAGATTGGTCAACTAGTTAGATATATTTAACAAATTACATAATTTTCCATAGGGCACATCTCTAACTCTATCAAGTTTTACATATGGTCAAAATTAATTTCATCTAATGCATAGTTTACGAAATCATACAAGGTAAGCCTTTATAAGAAACTCCAACATATCCTACATCAACGAGTTGATAGTTTATGCAAGTCAAATGATTGCACGTGATAATCATTTGCGAGGGATTTATGTGAACCACCCTAAAGAGTTTGGGACCAATCAATATTGTTTGACCAACTTCTGTTTTGAACTTAAGTTTCATAAACTAAAACAAATCAATGTAATATATATTGGAGACAATTCATAAAAGGTTTATGAATACTTATTTGTTGCATTACTAAACAATTGTCGTTTCAAGAAACACCAACTTCATGACAAAGGAATTTCTTTAGAAATTATTGGTGGTAGAATGGATTAGGATATGATCCAAAGATAAAACTGATTACGAGGAATAAAATAAAACTAACCTAATTTAAATAGACACATCATATTAGAATGCCTAATAAGTATTTTTATCCTGCTTTTGAATCAAGTCATATCTCGATGGTCAGAACAATTGAATGGTCATAAAGTAGACGAAGAAGTCCAAAATGCAAGTCTAATGTCAGAATTAAAGTGAAGTCCAAGGAATTGATGTTGAACCTTACTTTTACTACAACAAAATACTCATTTCACAATTGACAATGCCAATTGGAATAAGCCTATTACAACTGTCAGCCACCAGTAGGGCCGATCCTTGGAGTTTTGGTACCTAAAAGCAAAAGCGAAAACAATGCCCTTATACATAAACTAATGCTGTTACCGTTAATTAAATTATCAAAGTAATTTATATTGTTTATAAATAACGAGAAGAGGAAAAACAAAAATAATTTTATCCATAATAATAATTCAAGTTATACAACAAAATTAATATTAATTACTTATGAACATTTTTCTAGCCTTTTGACTTGCAAAATAACAAACAATATTTTATTATACAAATCACAAACATTGTTTGATATCATCAAAGATTCACAGAGACCAAAATTGGTATAAATAAAAAAAAGTTTAATTCAATATGCATTGTATTTGGACGTGACAGATTAAAATTGAATTTGTGTACAACATTCAACATAGATAGTTAGATGTCGCTGTTCATGGAATATTTTACATATTACTAAATTAGTTTTAGTGAATAGTAAATAATGTAAATTATAATACAACTAAAATATTAAATTGAATTTGCATTGTAAATTTGTACTGGTACCTTCAAGATCAAGCTTCAATTGAGAATTTGGGATGGAGGGCGAGCACCAGCCTACTGCTATGTCATATAATTCAGCAACTCAATTTGCGCCCTAGTTGTGAAGTGCCCACTGGCGACTGTTAAGAATCGAGATGGAGGAGCGGAAGCCTGCCGCCATGCGACTGCCAGTGCCCTAGCAGCCGAGATGAAACTGGACTGAAGAGAAGATGGAGCCGCCTAGATAGATCGTCGGTGCCGCCTCTCTCCTGTTTGTGAAACCCGAATTCCGATTTGCGATTTTTTTCCATATGGATGTGTCACGAATAATTTGACGCCCTGGCTGTTTTGGTACCCTAAACGGTTGATTCTCCCACTTTGGGGAAGGGTCGGGCATGGCCGTCAGTCTTAATATGCGAAGCTGTAATAGAGTTGGTTCATATTGCAATCGTTTTTGCTCATTGCAATAGTCTTTTACAACTGTTTTTGTCGGTCGCAATAGAGTCTTCTACAGCTGTTTTTGACGGTTGCTATTGGGTGTTTTAAAAATATTTTACAATTTCAATTATTATAAAATCATAATTTTCATAAATTCCAATATAATCGATTCAATCATAACACCATTCCAAATATTCTATTAAATATTCCCAAACATTCAAATACTGCCACGATGTTTATAATTCAAGCACAAATAATACTTTCACAAGTATTATCATTGACTACCAACGTAACCATATCAACAACTTAAACCCATCAGCCCAACCATATCAACAACTACCTCTACGTATCATACCAGACTCCATAAACCACTGCATCAAATACCAGACAGAAGCCACCACTTGTGGTCCCTACTACCATTAGCCACATCAGCCAACATAAAAACCACTGAACCCAACTCCGTCAGCCCCAACTCATAACACCAGATCATCCGCTTCATCCACAACCTATTGCCTAAACCTATTCACAACTTCCTCCACCGGCGCAACTTCACCAAATCCACACCACTCCATCCAAACTGCAATCTTTGTTCTAGACTAAACCTTCACCTCCACTGTCTTATACTCCCCACCTCTTCATGCACCTGCCCTTCTTTGTTGTACAAAAACCACCCCCCCTAGCATGATCTCTACATACACAATCACCACATCCCAAACTAAAGTACAAATCACTTCCTATATCCATGCCAACATAATTACATGCCTCCAATATCAATGGGAAATAAGCATGGTATCCATATATATCATACAAGCGATGAAACATTCTAACAACCATAATCCCTACATACACTACTTCAGCTACCGCTTTCCTTTTACACTTCGAAAACAAATTGAACATAACCTGCAACATCAAGAATTCATCCCCTACCAACCTTAAATAAGACTACATCCACTTATTCACAAACCAAGCAATGAAGCCTCCGATAGCATAAACTAATGCACGACCTGTAAATGCTTTCATCTCTGCTTTCAAAAACCTATTATCAGTAGCATTGAACTTAGAGAACATTGTCTTCTTCAGAAGCAATAACAACAGTGCAAAGCGATGATAGTGAACAACCTTATGATCACTTCATCCGCTTCGATCTATCTTTGTATAAGAACGCTTCGATCAAACTCAAGTATCAAGGAAACTTCATAACTCAACAACATCTCCATCCTGAACTAATCATTGCATCAAATCTCTACAACATCAATGCTAGACCACTGCAGATCAACATCGAGCATTTCAGATAATTTCAGCTTCTTTAATTTCAGGCGGTTATTACATTTATCACGACAAACATCAAGAAGCAAACTTTAGCCAACAACCAAACCATGCAATCGTCGCTCCAGTTCCAGCAGCCGACCCATATGAAGCAACAAATCTCTAATTTATCCAGAAAAAAGCACGGCCCCAGCTCCAGTTTGGGCAACTCCGTTCAAATCAACATCAGGTAATATGTTAAGCAATGCTAGGTATGGTAGTACTAGTCTCGACATCAGTCAATGGGTGAAGCTTAAGATCCAGGTGGTGTTAGGTACAATATCTAAGCACGTCACTGTCTTTAGATTTGATACCAACGAAGGCTCGAGCATCTCTAGATCGACGGCCGTGGGCAAGCATCAAATCTGAAGAGAGGCATTGAAGACATTATTTTGGGAAACAAATTTTTATTCAGTTTAGATTTTAATTCGATTTGGATCTGGAGGCATGGTAAAGGTAGATGTTACGATGGGATATATTTGGACCTCGATGTGGAAGTTTTGGATTTGTTAGAGATAGTTAAAAGGATATGATTTAAGGATATAATATAAAACATGTGTGTACGGAGGGAAATAATTTCACTATTGGAGCCAAAACGTTTTGGATTGGAAGGAAAATATTCTAATTGGAGCTAAAATATCGAATTAAAGGGAAAACATTCGGTTTGGAGGAGAATATTACTTAGCTATCACTGACTTATTATTATCAAATGTTAATTGTAAACATATTTTAATTACTAACAATTATACATTTAATAGTACTTATTAGTAGTTAATATTTTAGCATGTAATGTCCAATTTGTTACTTGTAAAATGGATAATATTTTATGTTTCCCTGATATCATGTATGATATCATGTGTAAACGAATGATTTTTGAGAAAAATGTGTGATCCTATAATAAAAGAGGAGAGCACACATGTAGCACTATATAAAACAAAAAATAAGGAGCTGTCAACATGCCTGACAGGTGACACATCTAAAAAACTAGAAACAGAAAAGAAATAGAAACCCCTCAAATGAGCTCCGGCAAAGCCACCGTCCATTTCATCCTAATACCGAGCTCCGGCAAGGCCACCGCCCAATACTAGGGTGTTAGAGACTTAAAGGTATTTAACATCCGAAATGCTAAGTACAAAACTCAAAAAAAAAGCCTCAGAAGGTCAAAATAGAGGAACTCCAAAAGATAGACCAAAATGAAAAACTCCACATAGAAGACCTGGAGAAATCAAGAAGAAATGCCAGATGTAATCCGAATCCCTGCGAAAAGCTTCCCTGCCAACCTGAATAAAGCTGCAAGCTATCTTGCAAACCAATCAAGAGAAAAACCAGCAACCAACCTAATCCAAACCTGAAACATAACTAGGAAATCAAGTTAGAAAGAATCACATATATGTATATAAATAGAATTTATATACATATATGTGAGAATAAAAACCAAAGAGAAAAATAAAACAAGGAAAAGCTAGAACAAAAAACAAACAGTTCTAAAAAACTAGAAATAAATTTATGGACCTAATATTGAAAGAGAATTATGGCGCATCAAGTGATCATTATTATAATCAGCAAAGGGATAAATATAAGAATTATTGGAAACAAAATTATTGATGTTAAATTTGTAAATGTTAATATTATTTCTAACCTTGTTAAGGTAATCCTTAAAGCATTAATTTTGGCTAATTTATATTTGGGATTAGAAATCCAATTTAAGCAGTAATTAGAAATTAAAATAATCAAATTATTATAATGTTGATTTTTATTATTAAAAATCCTTTGATTTCTTTCAAACCAAATGAACCAACAAGAAATAATGAATAGAGTATCAAGCAAGAATCTAAAATCCTTATTAAACAAAAATCTAAAAGAGTCCCAATAGAAAAAACAATCAAAAATTCTAGAACTAATATTAAACTCAAAAATATTAAGGGTCTTAATAAGAATATAATGAGTATCCAAGCATTCATAATAAATATGATTAATATCTTCAGAGCGTGTGTTGCAAAAATAACATTTATTATCAATGATAATATTTTTCCTTTTAAAAAATTCAATAGTATTTACTTTACCATGAATGATGAGCCACATATGGATCTTTGATTCAGGAGGAGCATTAGACTTCCAAATAAATTTAAAACAATTGACAGAAGTCCCCGAAAAGTTAATAAATTTGTAAAAGGAGTTAGAAGAATATTTCTTACTCTTATCCCACACCCAACTAATATAGTCATTATCATTGTCAATGTTATAAAGATTAAGCTTGGCATAAAGCAAATAAAGTTATCTAAGGGTAGGACCAACTAAAATACTATTAAAGTTGAAAATCCAAGGAGGGTCACTATCAGAGTTAAAAACATCGGAAATAAGCGCAAATTTAAAGTTACAAATATCATATAAATCTTTGAACTCATTCTTAAGAGGAATAGAGGAAATCCAACTATCATGCCAAAAAGATATATTATTACCAGAATGAACAATAATATTAATACCTAGGTTAAAAATATCACAACATTTTAAAATAGATTTCCAAAAATAAGAAAGCTTATTATACATCGAAGGACTGATATGATAGAGGTTATAACTACCATTGTAGTAATATTTAGAAATAATCTTCTTCCAAATGGCATTATCACTAGAATCTCTAAATTTCCATAACCATTTACCAAGAAGAGACATGTTCATATTATGTAAATTAATGACTCCCAAACCACCCTCTTTTTTAGACTTACAGACAGTATCCCAATTAACTAAACATTTAATGCTACTGTTAGAATTATCACCATGAATGATTTCATATCCACAATTTTAAATTAAATTTTTTTATTGTATTTTTCAAGTTTCACCAAATAACGACATTATTCATTTATAATTTAATAATAATTTAAATATTGAATTTAATATTTAATATTAATTAATAATTTTATATCAATTTAAATATAAATTTAAAAATACTTAAAACAAAATAAAAAATAATATCAACAATTATTGATAAAAAATAATTAATTAATTCATACAAATACCTCTTTCAAATACAAATTATTAATTAATTTATATTAATTTAATATTATTTATTAATAATTATTAATTACTATTTAATAGTAATTATTAATTAATTATCATTTATTTATTGATTATTATTATTAATTATTAATTACTGTTTGTATGAATTATTTCATATTTCAAATTAACTATTAATCATTATATATTAATTTTTTATTATTACTTAATTATTATTTATTATTACCTAATTATTATTTATTGAATATTATTATTATTTTTGGTATTTAGTGTTAATTAATATTATTAATTAATAATTATTAATAGGAATTATTTCATATTTCAAATTAATTATTAATTATTATTATTCAATATTTTTTTACTAGTAATTATATATTAATTTGTAATTACTATTATTTAAGAATTACTTATTTAATTATTAATTTTTTAATCAATCATTAATTATTATTACTTAATTGTAATTATTAATTATAATTATTTATTGCAACTGGTAAACTAAAAAGTTTGTAATAGTTATTCGCTATAACTAGCATAAAAAAATTGTTGAAAATTGGCATGTATTACAACTGGCAAAAGAAGAAGTTGTAATAGACATCTATTAGGAAAAGGTTGTAATAGCATTTGTTACAATTGGTAAAAGAAATTGGTTGTAATAGGTTGTTATTAAAACTAGCACAAAAAGTGTTGTTGAAAATTGGCATCAATTACAATTGGCAAAAGAAAAAAGTTGTAATAGATATTTATTACAACGGGCATTTGGTGATGGCTGTAAAAACATAGTTTTAATAGGGTCTTTTTGATGTAGATATTAAATATTAATTATTAATTAAATACTAAACATTAATTATTAAATATCAATTATTAAAACTTAGTAATTAATTATTTAATAGTAATTATTAATTATTTAGTAGTAATTATTTAATATAAATTCTTAATCATTGATTATTAAATGTAATTAATGTATATTAACTGCAATTTACTAATTATTAATAATTAAATATAAAAAATAATTATTAATTATTGATAATAATTAGTAATTATAAATTACTTATTGATAATCCTTAATTAGAATAAATTATAAACAATGACATATATAAGCTATCATTTACAATTATTAATTATAAGCTAATATTTACAAGTTATTAAGTAAGTTGTTATAAATAAATATTTGTAACGGTCAAAATTAATTAGTTGTTATAGATTTATATTACAACTGGCTACAACAAACAGTTGTTAAAAACATGTTAATTGCAACTGGTAGGAAAATGCAGTTGTTAAAAATTTATTTATTGCAACTAGCTGGAAAACGGACTGTTAAAAATACTTTTATTGCAACTGTCAGGAAATGCCAGTTGTTAATAACCATTTCTTGCAACTGTCAGGAAATGCCAGTTTACAAAGATCATTTATTGCAATTATCGTATGGCGCCAGTTGTAAATAACTAGTTGCAATAGGGTAATCTTCTTGGAGTGTTTCTACTAGAAGGTACTTAGCCACTCTTCAGACAAATCAACTGGTGAAAAGGAAAAAATGGTAGATTACAAGTTGAAGTCACAACTTGGTACTAAGTCAAGCCCCTCAACTCGATACCAAGTCACGAATGATGAGTTAATATACCGTGTTCGAGAAATTAAAGACAAACAAAAAAAAGTTTATGAAGTCAAGAGTGATGGAAATGAGTTGTCTATACCACAACACAGAATGAATCTTACGGCTATTTACACATTAAACGGGGTCGAGTGTGTATTTCAACTATTTAAAAATTATTTATGAATTTGAAACTATATCTACTCAAATTGCAAACAGAAACAAATAATCGAAGAGTAAGTAAGTAACAAAGTAAAAAGTAATAAAGTAAATAAAAATATATCCAATCCTATACTTGACCGTATAGAATTTCACTATCACCACTTGCTTTCCATAGGTGCTAAGAACACCTTTATAATCTTGATTTCATGGGCTACAATATGCAGCCTCTTGATTTACCAGGCTATAAGATCACCTTCCTGATTTTATAGGCTATAAGAACACATTCTTCTCTTTACAATCAACAGTAGAGTATAGAGAATAGTCGTATCTTCAATACATATTCTCATAGATTCAGTACAAATATCTTATAGACCTCCAATAGCAATATATCTTTGAATTCTTCATTGAATAGGATGAAATCAGAGAGATAATGATATAAATTCAAGTAAAAATTCTCTAATATTGTGTGTTTGCAAAACTTTGAAGAACTGGGGTGAAAAAATATGGATTTGCAAAGAGAGTGGAAGAATATGCGGTAGATCTTTCTCACAAATATATGGATATGAAGGAATATGAAAATGAAGAGAAAGTTATTGTAAAATTTCATTTTCCAAAGCCGTTTAAATAAAGGTTGAAGAGACATGTCTATTGGTGAGAGGTGGTGAGAAAATCACCTTATTTTAATTTTAAAAAATGAAACACCAATTAGTAT
Organism: Allium cepa; assembly: GCA_030765085.1. Classification (NCBI taxonomy): domain Eukaryota; kingdom Viridiplantae; phylum Streptophyta; class Magnoliopsida; order Asparagales; family Amaryllidaceae; genus Allium; species Allium cepa. Next base: position 138,091,518 of record CM060944.1, read on the forward strand.
ACCGACATAGGTCACCAAACCCAAATCATATAATGTGCAACAGAATAATATCCAACAAAGGTGTCGTGGACCGGTGGCGTGACCCCATGTTCAGGCTGCCAGTGTGGATTCTCGCCAATCTGGTTCACTCCCAAACCATAAAGGGAGATGGACACAATATGGATGGTCATATACTACTCATCCTATTGCTATACATGCCTCTAATCGTAGGCCGACACATGACGCTTATAAATCACAATGTGACCATGGAATACCATGGAGTATCACACCAACCCATGAGTGTAATCCTCGTTTGAGTGACATTTACTTATAATGAAAAATCAATAAAATAATATAACAACGTCCTAAACCACCACATGTTATTTGAATAATTATTCAAAGTTCATAACTTCACTCGATCCACACTATATATCTCAATGTGACAGATCCAATGAACAATTAGAAAAATGATACTGAAAGTCCCATACTAGACGGTATCACTAATCTGTGTATTCAATTTCCTCATCACGCAGAAATAGAAAACAATTAAATGCTATAAAAAGAAAAAAAGTAACCTTTACACAAAAATATAATTATATAAAAGTTTACTATAACAAAAATAAAATAATATAATCTTAGTTGGTATTCAATAACTTTCAATTATATATATATATATATATTAACTTCCTTTACCTGTTTATAAATCTTTATATATAGCATATTCATTTATATATATATATATATATATAGTTTATAACTCTGTATATATAAATATTTACTTAGTTTATTATATGTATGTATATAATTACTGGATGTTTTCTCTCTAGAATAAGCGTTCGCCTTCACTTTCCCTGATTTGGCAATCACACACAAATATACTTAATCACGTATTATATAATCCCTTATATTATTATATTTGCATTTAGTAAGCTGTCCTTTAATATAGATCTAGTTTCAGTTTAAATATATGGATAAAGTTCCAACTGCTTGCTTTCTCTCGCATAAAGGTTCACCTTTATCTTCTATTTCTGACAATCATTCTCATACATACTCAGACAGTGTGTTATATATGCACACTTCCACACCTTCATCATCAATTATTCACGTACAAGAAGATGCATGAGACATGGACAAGCATGCACCAATTCGATTCCTCTTTCCGCCTCAATCATGAACACATGCATGGAGGAAGTCACATATTAAATCATGCACACACAAAACACAATGCAACGAGGGATGTCAATCGAACACCATCACTGCTTGACAGGTATAGGTCGACTAGAGGTCGATCTGTCGGTACCTATCTCCACTATTCGATCGCTTGTAATAGGAATTCATTACTCTTATGTGGATTGCTTCATTCCAGCACATTATACACATATGATTCACTCATTTATCCAATGATTCGAACATTGTAGGAGTCGGTTCTAGTGTCCAAGTTTGATTGTTTTTATATTTAGGAATTGCATCGTTTTTTTCTTCGAATCAGATTTCATTAAAATGCACAGAAAACTCATCGCATTGGCATTGAGTTGGAAAGATATACTGATATAACAGCGAGTTGGAATTACTCACATGAATGAAGAAGTGTTTAAATCCACTTATAGCTCCTTCCTTTCTTCACTATAGACACTTTCGTTTTCAATTGATATTTTACTCTTTGCTTATTTGATTGTGACATAGAGATGTTGAGAAGCTAGGGTTCAAAGATAATTTAATTTGTAAATTTTGTTTTGATTCTTTGCTTGAATTTAGTGAAGTGGTAGGAATTGGGGTTGGTGTGAATTTTCCAAAGCCTGTAAACGTTTTCATTTAGGGTTTATTTATAGAAAGAGATGAAGAGTCCAGAGAATGAATAGTCTGGTATTTATTTATTTTTATTTTTTTTGAAAATCCAGGAGAATCCGGTAGGCCGGTAAACTCTTGAGGAGGATACAGTAAAGCCGTCCACTGCTCCAAGCCCCCCTACTCCCGGGTAAATTTATATAGCATGGGGAAGCGCAATAGTCTGGTATTTAGAAACATCGGGGGAATCATATTTTGTGGTTTGATTCAGTTGTTGGGCTTGGGTTTCACTTCATTTCCTTTTTCTTACTTTCTTCATTTATTTATTTAATGAAGTAAACAATAAATTCAAGCCCAATAAAATTTAATTATTTTACCAGATCATTTCCTTTACAAAATCACTTTCTAAATATATTACAACTTTATTTATTTTGAAAACATTATAAGATTTTCCATAATTTATTAAATGCAAATATTCAAAATCTTATATTTTGTACCTGATGTTAAATCTTTCATGTTAATTAGTAATTATAATCCTTAGAGAAATAATTATTCTCAAATCATTTATTTCCATTACTAATTGCTTTATATTAAATTCCAATATTCACAAATAAATTCAAACTATTTATTTTAAACTTTTAAAACTCATGTTTTTAATTAATTTATTAATTGTTATCGTTTACCTACGGATTGTTACAGAAATCCTAGCCGATGCTTATGCATTAAGGTTCAATCTAAAACTGAACGACGTTCGATTTTAGCTTAAAATTCCACTTGCTTCAAACTTGATGAAATCAACTGCAATGCATTACTAACGCTCATACGAGCGCAGTGCAAAAGACCGCATCTCGATTGGACCGCGTATGGAGAAGATTTAATTTTATAAGATTTTGAATTAATATAAATTAACTTAATTAAACTTAATTAAATTTTAATCACCTATTTCCCCAATAAATCACTTGCTCATGTACGTTCACAAGCGTGCACGAACCCATGCATATACACACAATCCCATCGATTTCTCCTCCCTCACTTGATGATTTGATGAACGGATTTCGCCGATGAAACCCTCTTCGTGCCCTCATCGCATCCCACCCCTCTATGTCACGATTGACCCCCTCCTTCACTCTCTAATGTAATGAACCCATATTCGACTTTACATGTTGCATTTTTCATCTTGGGTCAGACTTGTTGAAAATCTAAGGAAAGGTGCTCCCCAATAAGAGAAACATGACGGTGATATTCAATTCACCTAACTCCATCTGAATCACCGCCAAAGCCTAACCCTAGTCACGACCACCACAAGTCAAGTTCAACCAAGCACGACCGCATGCAATTTCGAACACATACATTTTTATCCCTCGCCAATATAAGCTCGATGAATTAAACGACAAGCTCCATTTTTGCTTCAAGTTTTATGAAAAATTTGATGAAGGTGGCGACTCACTTATTTTGCACAAGAAAAAGAAAAGGGAAGAAAGAGGAAAAGAGTAGACTTATGAGAGAGTAAAGTGAAAGGGGAGTTTTATGTATAATAAAAATTATATTTTAATTTAATTATCTAATTAATCATTTGAGGTTTCGAGATCGCACGATCACACAGCACGTCCGATCGCCACAAAACTTATCGGCGTGCATCACTTTATTATTTTGGTTCCAATGGCACTAATTTCATCAAAAATCTAAGATAGTGCCCCGGAATGGTAATTTCATGTGTTTCGATATCGTTCGTCGATAGAACGATTTTCAGTCTCATCATCGATATTTATTCGAACTATTTATTTTTGTAAATAAATTTCTATAACAAGTTCACTATTATTACTATTTAAAAGGAGTTATTAAGCTTTTGAAATCAATTATTTAAATATTTAAAATTAATTAAATATTCACAATTAAAATGATAAAATTTTGGGTCATTACACGGTGCCTCCTCAAGGTCCCTAATATCTCCCTCAAGTGATTATCATGCTCTCATTCACTCTTGGAGAATACTAAGATATCATTAACAAATACTACGACGAACTATTGAGTTGTCCCTTAAATATTCTACTCATAAAATCCAAAAAGTATATGGGGGAATTCGTCAATCTAAAAGGCATTACTTCCCACTCATAGAGTCCATCTGGTGTGTGGAATGCGATCTTCGACTTGCTATCCTATGTGATCCTCAACCGCAGAAATCCAGTTGCCAAGTTCAATTGGGAGAAAACTTTGGCTCCCACGAGTTGATTGGACAAGTCATCTATCCAAGGTAAGATACCTATTCTTCCTTGTCAACTTGTGAAGTTCCCTATAGTCGACGCATAGTCTCAATTAGCCGTTTGCCTTAATGGCAAAAACAACAAGGGCTCTACATTTCGAAGTACTCCGTTAGATTAATCCTTTGTACAACAATTTTGATATTTGCTTGTCCAACTCACGTCTTTCTTTGGGGCCTTGTGTCTTAATAGTAGAGTGAATGGTCTAGCATCCTTCTTCAAATCAATTCTAAACTCGATCTCCTTTTGGGGTGGGAGACCCGAGACTTCCTCAAAGACGTTGGAAAATTCTCGGACTACATGTATGAATGAAAGCTCAATACAAGATTAGCCAAGCAAGTATAAATAACTTGACTCGACTAAGTCTTAGGGTGTATAATGAACCTCTAAGTTTTTCCCTATACAACTCTTTAATTGTACAACCCTCCTATCGCAATCTAAAATCACCCCTACTAAGATAGCCAATCCATTCCAAGATAAGTCCATACCCCTCAAAATTTAGAACGTACGTATTACATATGAAATCAACGTCACATACGTCCACAGCGAGGTCTTTGCAAATTAAAGAGAGATGTATCAAATCCCCGGTCGGATTAGAGAATATTGTTGACCTGGTGACATATTGGTTTGAAGATTTAAGGAATTAACTAAATTCATAGCTATAAAGGAATGCGACGCATGGAAATCAAATAGGGTACAAATTGTAGCCCCAAAAATTCGAGTTATACCTTTTAATGCTAACTTCCCTTGGCCTCTAAAGGGTAGTCTATTCAAAATAGGAGCGACCTTAATGGCGAAAGCTTGTCCACTCAGCCCTTCCTTTACCGACTTTGGACATTGGTTCTTAAGGTGCCCTTCCTTGTAGCAGTGATAACACTTTACCTTAAAAGCTTCCTTTATTAGCTCACCCTACAATCTTTGGATATATGACCCTTCTTTTAGCATCTCTTACATACCTTACTCCGTTTCTTGAACTTTCTTTTTGACTTCCTATTTGCCCAAGAGTTCCCCTTCCTAGTTTGATTTTAATTAGGTCCTACCTTTTACTTCACCGCATCTTTTTCTTCCTCACTAGTTTTTTACAGCAAAGCCATCTCAACCATCTCGTATGTTGCCCCAGCAGGCACTTAGGTTAACAACAATTCTCAAAGCGAGAAGTTCAGGTCCTTTAAAAATTTCATAGCCTTTTTCACAAGTGTATCAATCAATTTCATCCCAAACTTAGCCAAATTTGTAAACTTACAAATGTACTTCTTTAATGTGGAGTAACCCTACTTAAGCTGTATAAATTTCTCCATTTGTACACTTACTTTTGTCTTCGACATAATCCTTAACTCGAATCTGTACTTGAATCCATCTGTAACGACCCGTAAATTTTCAATAATTAATTTGGTTATTTAATAAAAAAATTGTGATTAACTTTAGAAGAAAAAAAGAAAAAAATAATAATTTATATTGAAATAAATGTTAAGTATGGAATGTAGCAATAGTTATAAAAAATAAATTTAACTATTGAAGTGAAATCACATTTTAAATGAAATAGGGAAAATTGTGCACCTGGGTATAAAATTTGAAAATAGATTAAGGTAAGTGTTGTATAAATAAAAGAAGTTTGAAACTTGTTATTAAATTTATAACGGGAATAAATTATAAAAAATGTCGATGTATACTAATTCAATGCCATCCAAATTAATTAAACAGATTTGTAAAGCTTCATTTGATTGTAATTTGTAAGTAGGAAAATAGATTCAAAGTTATATAAATTGTTGGAATGATAAGTAATAAAGTGCAAATTAGATATAATCAATGTTAGTATAAATTTAAGGAATACTTGTTAATAAATTTAATATAGGAAAACGAACTTAAATATTGATTTATGAATTAATATATATTGAATAGCAATTGAACGTGAATTTATGGAATAAGGATGATGCAGGTTGATAAGTATTCATAATGTTTGAGTTGATGATAAACGTTACTTCAATGAAAATAAATGTAGTAACGGAAGTGGGAATGAAAATATAATAGAAACGTAATTTATTTTTAGGTAGAAATTTGTGAATTGGGAAATAAGTTCAAATGAGGTAATTGATGGAATTCTTTAATAAATAAGAAATTGTTGTTCTAGCATTATAAACTTAGGTATAATTGAAATTGCTTCTAATAGAATATAATAGAAAGGGAAGTATTATAAATAAATGGTTAGAAACTTAAGTGAACAGTTGGGAGGCTAAGAAATGTGATTAAGCATAAATACTATAGATAAATGAATGATAATAAATGAGGTTATGCAATAATGAAGGAATGAATAAATATAATGCAATAAAAGAAGAATCTGACATGACATTTATAAATGACAACGAATATTTGTGAGTAATAAATGAAAATATTTGAAATAAACATTGAATCAATGAATAAAAGTATAAGTGGTAAAAAGTAAATATAAACTTTATGGATGAATCCTTATATGAATAGAAAGGGAAATGAAATAATAAAAGTTAATGGTATCTATTATTATGTGTTACATATTTGTTTAGTTTATTAAATAAAAATTGGAAATCTATTTGCGATCAAAGGAAATTAAGTAGTACGTTAATTTGAAAATTAAGTTAAAATAGGAGTTAATACAAAGGAAAGATGGATATTTGGATATAGTAGTGTAATGAAAGACAAACAAATCATTCCATTAAAATCTAGCATATATTAACTGTAATTATTGCAGTAATTGGAATTAAATGTTATGCAAATAAAAAAAATGAAAACAGAATGGAATAAATTAGTGAATATTTGAAATTTATGTTAATTCTGTTCATAATATGACAATTGGTTGAAGTATGAGAAACTTACGTGTAACAACAGGCTTGTAAACAAATATTAAGTTACCTGTTTAAATAGGAATTAGGATTGGAAATAAATTTTAATAAATGTTACATTAATGTGAAATGTACTACAATGTTTGGAGTTGTCAAATTAGAGTATAGTAAAGTAATGAAAGGTTGAACAAAGGTTAACCAGATTTTAGAGTAGTAATGAACATAATAAAAAGAAGGATATACGTTTCTTTACTAAATAAAAAAAATCATATGTTTATTTATTTGAAATGTTGGTAGCTGAAAAATTTATTATAGAAATAAGAAATTAATAACATTTGGTTTGTATACAATATTTCCGTAAATACGTTAAATTACTATAAAAAGGAATTGAATAGCCTCATTCATTTTTACCTTAGAAATCAATGACAATTAATATGATTGGAATCTTTTTAAAGTGAGAAGACGTTAATCGTAAACATATATTGAAATAAATTAATTCATTTCATGTTTCATAATTTAATGCTAGTTTACTACATATATGTTTATACCTAAATTCAAACTTATGTTTTAGATCAAAATTTAATGCTAGTTTATATTGAAATCTCATACGTTGTTAAATTAAATGTTAATAGGAGATGATAAAGGGGGTAAAATAGATTTACACTTGACTATTTCCTTTCCAATTAGACTTTATTAGATTTTTATTGCAACATAACTTACCTTTCCATCTTCACTTTTCTAATTTACTCTTACATTCATTGCCTCTTTATGTGGATTATTTCCATACCTTTTATTTATGAATGTAAACTATAAGTGGCGATAAAGATGTACATATATATTATACACCTGTTTATATTACCTTGTTTATGCTATTATATTTTTGAATGTATGTTAATGCATTCCTTGTAAAACATTCAATCGAAATGTTAACATGTTGTTTAATTTCCGAAATGTCATTTCATTTATTTCTAATTAATAGCAGCCTCTCTTTTCAAATCTCTTTGTCCCTAAACCTAACTCTAACCTTATAAATACGATATGATGCAAATGAAACCCTAGCCTCCATTCTAATCTTCTTCTTTTTTTTTTCTTTTTTTCAAATCTCCTTATTATATCTCATTTTAATTTTTCCTTCCTCTTCAAATATTCTTCTTCTCAAATTTTATTCTATTTCAAACTTTCTTCTTTCTTTTCAAATCTTGATATTCTCTACAATTTTCAGTTCTTCTTATTTCAATCCTTTTCTTTTTCAATTCTTCTTTTTCAATTTTTCCAAACCTTTAAAAAATTACACACATAAATACATATATATATATATATATATATGTATATGTATATTAATATAATAAGGAGGGAAATTAAAGTAATTCAAAATAAAAGAAAAATTACGGAACAAAGCTAGCAATCAAGAAGAAGACTAAGGAAACGTTGAGCGAAGCTATTGATTAGAAGTCTATTATTTTCAGATTCGTATAAAGGTGAGTGTTTAACCCACTCACAACTTCTAAGATTTCATATATTTGTTAAATTGATTTATGATGTGTTTAGAAATTTATTTATAGCTGTTATGCATATATTTCATCATTATATCAGTTAATTTGCATTCATTTAATTTACTTGTTATTTAATTTATTATTGCATATAAACTGCCAGTTAAATTTTTAGTTAAATTTATTATTGCATATAAACTGATAGTTAAATTTCTAGTTAATTTTTTTGTGCATATAAACTGCCAGTTAAATTATCAATTAATTTATTTTGCATAATAAACTGTCAGTAAATACCTATTATTTATTTCGTGTTATATATTGATGTATTGTTTGAATTGGATGATGATTGTGATAAATGGATGTATGATTTTATGATGGATGAATGGATGTTTATTTATATCATCATAAATTGCAAGTGTTATGTATTTTATTGAATTCGGGATTGCGGTTTGAAATGATATACAACCGCATTTTTATTTTTAAATTGCGGTTTGAAATGATAAATATCTATATCACTTGACCATAGGATAGAAAACTATATACAGGCACCGCGGTCGATATATAGAAATATTTTGAAGTGATTTTCTATAGTTTTTGGAAATAAATATATGATTTATTAAATACAAATTTTGATGTTATATAAATATTATTTACACATATATATAGTTAAATTCTTGAATTCAAGCTATGTATAAAATTGTTTAATAGAATGAGTTTAATAATGGAGTTTGATGGTTTATATTATAAGGGTAAGAACCTATTTAAGATATTAATATATAGAATTTATAATGATTTAAACTAAATTTAAGTTGGAAGATAAATATTGAATTTGGATTGAATTGAATTATTTAAGAATTGTTCTTGAATAAATTGGATTTGGAATGTAAATAAATTTAGATTTGAAAGGGTATGAGTTTATAACTTGATTTTTATTTAGAGGTTTTAAATGACTATCAAATTTATTAAATTGAATATTATCAATTTAATTTAATTGGAAGAGTATCCAGTTATTTGAAGTCTAAAGGTGTTCCTAAAACGATATTTGATTTATTTAGTAACGTTTCCAAAATCTAATTAATAGTAGTTGGAATTGATGTATATGAGATTTTCAAAGAATAAGTTTTAAAATGGTGGGAAATTTAAGCTTTGAAATATATGGAAATTTAAATGGTTTACTTGGGAAATTAAACCTACATTTGGAATTTATTTGTGAAATTTAAAAGCTATTTTATTATATAAGCGGCTAACATTTAAACCATTTAAGTATTAGAAAATTTTGTTTCGAAGCTATGGGTTTAAGGTATATGTTTTTGAAAATACTATGATATTTTTTTGAAAAAGATATATTTGAAATAAAAAATGATATCCTATTGATTTGGGTGTTAAAATGGAAATGATATCGTAATTATATGGTTTTGAAATGGATATTATATTCTGGTTTAAAGTATAAACTATTTTGAAAAGACCGTGGTGTTATAATACGATTGGTTGTTAAAGAGACCGGGATCAAAAGTTGTCATGCTCTCTGCCAACTCCGAAAACCACTTTAACAACCGTGTACACGGTGGAGATTCCAGAATGAAGTAGAATGGTGGCGGTATTTCCTTTAAGGTAAATACGTGGACCCAACTCCCGTGAGTTGGCATAAGGTGGCTAAAACATGAGCGATTGACGGGTTAATTGAGGTAGCACCTTTGATCGGATACATCCCTTCGATATTATACTCTGACTTTTGGAATGATTCGGTGGCCACTTTTGATTTTTTTTATTTGGGGGTGTGGCTCGAGGTGGGCGGTAGCTGCGGCTATGCATTACCACCGACCGGAAGCGTAATTGGTATATCTACCCTGGCATTGCCTAGTTGTGCCGTGTCACCTACCCTATCGCGCCTTGTATGAGTTTGGATTTCTCCCGTAGCCCGTGTGGTATCCTCTGGTGTCTTCCTGATCAGGAAGGACTATGATATTGGATGGACTACTGGGACTATTATGTGTTAAGGGGAATATTAGGTCACTCCTTAATGCTAAAAAAAAGTAAGTTTATTTTACAATTAGACACTATTATAATAGCGCAATATACTACATAGTAAATAGTTTAACGGATCCTTAGGAGATGTAAATCCTAAGCATCTCTTGAGCTATTGCACTCATATTTATTCCTGTTGATTTAACTTACATAAGATATTTTAGTTCTGACTCGAGTGTTTTGTCTTTTCAATTCGCTCGGGTCAGTCCGAGCGTTTCAGGATTTCGAAGACCTTAGCTCTAGAGGATGAAGTCGGAGACTTATATTATTATTATTATTATTAGTCCACTATACTCATACTATTCCGCTGCATTGTTATTGGTATGTGTAACTCTGATAAATGTGTAAGTATAATCAAATATTTTGTAAAACAGCTTTATAAACTATATATTTGATTATTATATTTTATCCTTCCGCTGTGAGATTCTATTTTTTTTATTTTTTTTCTTGTTTTTGTTATTTACCCCATAACAATCCGCCCTTCCGAACGGTTTGAATTGGCACGTGTGTCGATTTAAAGCGTGCGAAAGGGAGGGACTTTACATTTGGTATCAGACCTTTGGTTTAGCGATAAACCTTAGCTTTATGGGGTTTGACTCTTTATTAATAGGGTAGCATTACCCTATGGGAGTCGCTGAGCGTATATATGAGAGGGCGTATTTGTTAGTGTTATAAAAAGGTTTTAATATTGTGTTAGTCTGTTCCGTTTTGTATTTATAAATTCTGTTTGGTGCATGGGACGCTGTGACATCAATAGAGATTTCTAAACACCTAATTGGACAGACCGACATAATATTTGTTTTAATATAGGTAAATAGAATAAATTTGCCTTTTATATTTTCTATATATAAAGTAAATTTTTATAAAAAGATTATATTTGGTTGTTAGGTAATGAATTTTATGAATAACAGCGAAAATAAGATTGAAAATAAAATAAATAAAATTGGAAATTTAGAACTTAAGTTCCGGGGTTTGAAAATTTCTTTCAAATGATTTTGGAATATAGTAATAACATTGTTATAAGTATTTTCTGATATAAATATTTCAATGTAAATTGGAAGAATGGTTTTAAAGAAAATTTTGGAAAAGATATAAGTTATGTACTTCCCTCTCTGTTGCTGGAAAATAATTTCGGTGATGAGTGCACGCACCATCGACATTCATTTTCGACTTTCGAAGTGGGAAGGCCACTGTAGTAATTTACTGCTGATTTGTTTTGATAAACAAATATAAATTTTTAAATTGTTTTATATATAATTAGATGTATAACTGTAAGTATATACATTTATCTATTATTTTAAAACGATTTTTGAATAAAACCCAGTATTTAAATTCTTAGGTTTCCGATTAATTAATAGTTTCAATTAGTGTAGTGAATTGGAATGTAGTAATTAATAAATTGAAACCTCTAAAGGAAATAAGAGATTTAATGCTAGGTTATAAATGGTATTAAATGAAATTTGAAATTGTAACCTATAAAATAAAGGATATAATTATTGAACATTAAATTAATTAGAAGAAATAGAATAAATTTGTATAACTTTCAAATTACATCCTTAAAAACATATATATAACTTACCGAATATTAAAAGTTGAAATGTTTAATAATAAAATGTAATGGAAGTGGTACAAGTAAAAGTATGTAATGAAGTGTTCAATAAAATTTCTTTTATTCTTAAGAATTGATGTTGTAATTGTTATAAACCTAAGTTAAAATGGAAATCTTACTATAATGAAATGATAGAAGATAAATATTGTAAGTAAGTAATTATAGACTTAAGTAAAGGTTGAAGTTAATTATTTTAATAAACAGAAAGATAAATACCGTAAATAAATGAAATTAAGTAGTAAATAAATGAAGTAATATGCAAAGGAACCAAATTAAAAATGAAAATTTGCAAGAAATAATGTAAAATTAAAAGATAAATCAGAATATGGATAAAAAGGAAATCAAAAAACAGTAGTTTGAAATGAAATTAACAAAAAATTAACTTGATTTATTATTTGGAATTTGTTGTTGTTTGGTCTATGGTTGTTTGGATAAGGATACTTTAAAATTGTTTGGATGAATGAATAATCTATTTAGGTTCACCTAAGACTGTTGAGTGAAGGGTACACTTAGTAGTTATTTTTCATTCCGTACAATTTAAAGTTTGAACCCGAACAACTATTTGCTTTGTTTGATATGAATGAATGATTGATGTGTGTTGATTTATGTGATGGTTGTTTGATTGTTGCAAGTGATGGTTGGTATGTTGATTATTGTTTGTTATTGATTGAAACAAGTTAAACATTTCATTTTATATAATTATTTACTCTTTTGGAGTATTTAAGCGAAATACAGGTTATGGAAGCAATTGCTACTGCTTTTGGTTTCATAATTAAGCGTAAATTACCCGACAAATAGGTACGTTTCGGATTACGGTTTATAGCGTTATTATATTTTCCCATGTTGGGATTTATATTATTTTGAAAAATATACGTTGTGTATTATTATAATTGATATTACATTTTCTCTCGAGCCTCCCTGTACAAAGGAGACTCTGTCGAAATTTTCCGTAAATTTTGGACTTAGAAAAATTTGAAAATGTTTTCCAAACTTTATTATTTAAGGATAAAAAGATCTATTGGTTATAAATTTGTATGTTTTATTTAAATTAATTAATTTTGAAAAGTGTATTTGTCTATATATTAAATGTTCTAAGTAAGATATATGGATTTCCTAATTCTTCTTTTCCCTTCTTTTCCTTTTCGGGGACGAAAAGTTCTGAGTGGGGAAGGGTGTAACGACCCGTAAATTTTCAATAATTAATTTGGTTATTTAATAAAAAAATTGTGATTAACTTTAGAATAAAAAAAGTTTTTTTTTAATTTATATCGAAATAAATGTTAAGAATGGAATGTAGCAATAGTTATAAAAAAAAATTGACTATTGAAGTGAAATCACATTTTAAATGAAATAGGGAAAATTGTGCACCTGGGTATAAAATTTGAAAATAGATTAAGGTAAGTGTTGTATAAATAAAAGAAGTTTGAAACTTGTTATTAAATGTATAACAGGAACAAATTATAAAAAATGTCGATGTAAAATAATAAATATACTAATTCAATGCCATCCAAATTAATTGAAACAGATTTGTAAAGCTTCATTTGATTGTAATTTGTAAGTAGGGAAATAGATTCAAAGTTATATAAATTGTTGGAATGATAAGTAATAAAGTGCAAATTAGATATAATCAATGTTAGTATAAATTTAAGGAATACTTGTTAATAAATTTAATATAGGAAAACGAACATAAATATTGATTTATGAATAATATATATTGAATAGCAATTGAACGTAAATTTATGGAATAAGGATGATGCAGGTTGATAAGTATTCATAATGTTTGGGTTGATGATAAACGTTACTTCAATGAAAATAAATGTAGTAACAGAAGTGGGAATGAAAATATAATAGAAACATAATTTATTTTTAGGTAGAAATTTGTGAATTGGGAAATAAGTTCAAATGAGGTAATTGATGGAATTCTTTAATAAATAAGAAATTGTTGTTCTAGCATTATAAACTTAGGTATAATTGAAATTGCTTCTAATAGAATATAATAGAAAAGGAAGTATTATAAATAAATGGTTAGAAACTTAAGTGAACAATTGGGAGGCTAAGAAATGTGATTAAGCATAAATACTATAGGTAAATGAATGATAATAAATGAGGTTATGTGATAATGAAGGAATGAATAAATATAATGCAATAAAAGAAGAAACTGACATGACATTTATAAATGACAACGAATATTTATGAGAAATAAATAAAAATATTTGAAATAAACATTGAATCAATGAATAAAAGTAAAAGTGGTAAAAAGTAAATGTAAACTTTATGGATGAATCCTTATATGAATAGAAAGGGAAATGAAACAATAAAATTTAATGGTATCTATTATTTTGTGTTACATATTTCTTTAGTTTATTAAATAAAAATTGGAAATCTATTTGCGATCAAAGGAAATTAAGTAGTGCGTTAATTTGAAAATTAAGTTAAAATAGGAGTTAATACAAAGGAAAGATGGATATTTGGACATAGTAGTGTAATGAAAGACAAACAAATCATTCCATTAAAATCTAGCATATATTAACTGTAATTATTGCAGTAATTGGAATTAAATGTTATGCAAATAAAAAAAATGAAAACAGAATGGAATAAATTAGTGAATATTTGAAATTTATGTTAATTCTGTTCATAATATGACAATTGGTTGAAGTATGAGAAACTTACGTGTAACAATAGGCTTGTAAACAAATATTAAGTTACCTGTTTAAATAGGAATTAGGATTGGAAATAAATTTTTAATAAATGTTACATTAATGTGAAATGTACTACAATGTTTGGAGTTGTCAAATTAGAGTATAGTAAAGTAATGAAAGGTTGAACAAAGGTTAACCAGATTTTAGAGTAGTAATGAACATAATAAAAAGAAGGATATACGTTTCTTTACTAAATAAAAAAAATCATATGTTTATTTATTTGAAATGTTGGTAGTTGAAAAATTTATTACAGAAATAAGAAATTAATAACATTTGGTTTGTATACAATATTTCCGTAAATACGTTAAATTACTATAAAAAAGAATTGAATTGCTTCATTCATTTTTACCTTAGAAATCAATGACAATTAATATGATTGGAATCTTTTTAAAGTGAGAAGACGTTAATTGTAAACATATATTGAAATAAATTAATTCATTTCATGTTTCAAAATTTAATGTTAGTTTACTACATATATGTTTATACCTAAATTCAAACTTATGTTTTAGATCAAAATTTAATGCTAGTTTATATTGAAATCTCATATGTTGTTAAATTAAATGTTAATAGGAGATGATAAATAGGGTAAAATAGATTTACACTTGACTATTTCCTTTCCAATTAGACTTTATTAGATTTTTATTGCAACATAACTTACCTTTCCATCTTCACTTTTCTAATTTACTCTTACATTCATTGCCTCTTTATGTGGATTATTTTCATACCTTTTATTTATGAATTTAAACTATAAGTGGCGATAAAGATGTACATATATATTATACACCTGTTTATATTACCTTGTTTATGCTATTATATTTTTCATACCTTTATGTTAATGCATTCCTTGTAAAACATTCAATCGAAATGTTAACATGTTTAATTTCTGAAACGTCATTTCATTTATTTCTAATTAATAGCAGCCTCTCTTTTCAAATCTCTTTGTCCCTAAACCTAACTCTAACCTTATAAATACGATATGATGCAAATGAAACCCTAGCCTCCATTCTAATCTTCTTCTTCTTATTTTTTTCTTTTTTTCAAATCTCCTTGTTATATCTCATTTTAATTTTTCCTTCCTCTTCAAATATTTTTCTTCCCAAATTTTATTCTATTTCAAACTTTCTTCTTTCTTTTCAAATCTTGATATTCTCTACAATTTTCAGTTCTTCTTATTTCAATCCTTTTCTTTTTCAATTCTTCTTTTTCAAATCTTTTCCAAACCTTTTACAAATTACATACATAAATACATATATATATATATATATATATATATATATATATATTAATATAATAAGGAGGGAATTAAAGTAAATCAAAATAAAAGAAAAATTACGGAACAAAGCTAGCAATCAAGAAGAAGACTAAGGAAACGTAGAGCGAAGCTATTGATTATAAGTCTATTATTTTCAGATTCGTATAAAGGTGAGTGTTTAACCCACTCACAACTTCTAAGATTTCATATGTTTGTTAAATTGATTTATGATATGTTTAGAAATTTATTTATAGCTGTTTGTAATATATTTCATCATTATCTCAGTTAATTTGCATTCATTTAATTTACTTGTTATTTAACTTATTATTGCATATAAACTGCCAGTTAAATTTTTAGTTAAATTTATTATTGCATATAAACTGATAGTTAAATTTCTAGTTAATTTTTTTGTGCATATAAACTGCCAGTTAAATTATCAGTTAATTTATTTTGCATAATAAACTGTCAGTAAATACCTGTTATTTATTTCTTGTTATATATTGATGTATTGTTTGAATTGGATGATGATTGTGATAAATGAATGTATGATTTTATGATGGACGAATGGATGTTTATTTATATCATCATAAATTGCAAGTGTTATGTTTTTTATTGAATTCGGGATTGCAGTTTGAAATGATATACAACCACATTTTTATTTTTAAATTGCGGATTGAAATGATAAATATCCGTATCATTTGACCATAGGATAGAAAATTATATACAGGCACCGCGGTCTATATATAGAAATATTTTGAAGTGATTTTCTATAGTTTTTGGAAATAAATATATGATTTATTAAATACAAATTTTGATGTTATATAAATATTATTTACATATATATAGTTAAATTCTTGAATTCAAGCTATGTATAAAATTGTTTAATAAATTTAGTTTAATAATGGAGTTTGATGGTTTATATTATATGGGTAAGAACCTATTTAAGATATTATATATATAGAATTTATAATGACTCAAATTAAATTTAAGTTGGAAGATAGATATTGAATTTGGGTTGAATTGAATTATTTAAGAATTATTCTTGAATAAATTGGATTTGGAATGTAAATAAATTTAGATTTAGAAGGGTATGAGTTTATAACTTGATTTTTATTTAGAGGTTTTAAATGACTATCAAATTTATTAAATTGAATATTATCAAGTTAATTTAATTGGAAGAGTATCCAGTTATTTGAAGACTAAAGGTGTTGCTAAAACGATATTTGATTTATTTAGTAACGTTTCCAAAATCTAATTAATAGTAGTTGGAATTGATGTATATGAGATTTTCAAAGAATAAGTTTTAAAATGGTGGGAAATTTAAGCTTTGAATATATGGAAATTTAAATGGTTTACTTGGGAAATTAAACCTATATTTGGAATTTATTTGTGAAATTTAAAAGCTATTTTATTATATAAGCGGCTAACATTTAAACCATTTAAGTATTAGAAAATTTTGTTTCGAAGCTATGGGTTTAAGGTATATATTTTTGAAAATACTACGATTTTTTTTGAAAAGGATATATTTGAAATAAAAAATGATATCCTATTGAATTGGGTGTTAAAATGGAAATGATATCGTAATTATATAGTTTGATATTATATTCTGGTTTAAAGTATAAACTATTTTGAAAAGACCGTGGTGTTATAATAACGATTGGTTGTTAAAGAGACCGGGATCGGAAGTTGTCATACTCTCTACCAACTCCGAAAACCAGTTTAACAACCGTGTACGCAGTTGAGATTCCAGAATGAAGTAGGATGGTGGCGGCGTTTCCTTTAAGGTAAATAGGTGGATCTAACTCCCATGAGTTGGCATAAGGTGGCTAAAACAGGAGCGATTGACGGGTTAATTGATGTAGCACCTTTGATCGAACACATCCATTCGATATTATACTCTGACTTTTGGAGTGATTCGGTGGCCACTTTTGATTTTTTATTTATTTGGGGGTGTGGCTCGAGGTGGGCGGTAGCTGCGGCTATGCGTTACCACCGACCCGGAAGCGTAATTGGTATATCCACCCTGGCATTGCCTAGTTGTGCCGTGTTACCTACCCTATCGCGCCTTCTACGAATTTGGATTTCTCCCGTAGCCCGTTTGGTATCCTCTGGTGGCTTCCCGATCAGGAGGGACTATGATATTGGATGGACTACTGGGACTATTACGTGTTAAGGGGAATATTGGGTCACTCCTTAATGCTAAGAAAAAAGTAAGTTTATTTTACAATTAGACACTATTATAATAGCACAATATACTACATAGTAAATAGTTTAACGGATCCTTAGGAGATGTAAATCCCGAGCATCTCTTGAGTTATTGCACTCATATTTATTCCTGTTTGTTTAACTTACATAAGATATTTTAGTTCTGACTCGAGTGTTTTGTCTTTTCAATTCGCTCGGGTCAGTCCGAGCGTTTCAGGATTTTGAAGACCTTAGCTCTGGAGGATGAAGACGGAGATTTATATTATTATTATTATTATTAGTCCACTATACTCATACTGTTCCGCTGCATTGTTATTGGTATGTGTAACTTTGATAAATGTGTAAGTATAATCGAATATTTTGTAAGACAGCTTTATAAACTGTATATTTGATTATTATATTTTATCCTTCCGCTGTGAGATTCTATTTTGTTTTATTTCTTTCTTGTTTTTCTTATTTACCCCATAACAATCCGCCCTTCCGAACGGTTTGAATTGGCACGTGTGTCGATTTAAAGCGTGCGAAAGGGCGGGACATTACACCGTCCCAAGTGAAAATCCTACCAACATTCTCCTCAGCCACAATACTCCACTAATCTCGGGCTTCTTCCTTGAGGTGCTAAGCTGCTATTTTACTCTTTAGCCGATCCTTCTAATCGAGCTCTTGAAACATCCCCCCGCTGTTATTTATCCAAGTCATTAACTCTACAGAACCCTCTGTTCTAGATATATTCTTTCTTTTATATTGTGAAAGTCCTTACACATCTTTGGAAAGCCGATGGGATGGGTGGGCTTGGTCGGCAGGTAGAGCAGTGGGTACCGCCAGTACAGCTTGATGAATAGGGACTTCACCTACTTGCTCGAGGTATTGTTTAAACCATTCAGGCATCCCTTGAATAATGGCTATACTTTGGGCAGGTTTCCTAGCCTCAAAAGAAGAAGAATATACGCTATATCAATTTTCTGTAGGTTGAGCTTTTAGTTATAACTTCCTAAGATAGTATTATATGCTGAAAGAAAGATTTCCTAGTGTGTGTCCATATGTTCAAAAATAGTATATATATAGCAGGGGGATTTGGAAAATATTATCAAATGACAAATAGCCACTCATACATATGCTTTCTTCTGTTAATTGAGTAACCTAGCCTCTGATACCAAATGTAACAATCAACCCCAAAATAAGCCTAAATCTCGACCTAGAAAAGGCCCATCGAAAATTAGACCCATTTCAAAGCTGCCTGTTAGTTGGTAAAAGGAACAATACACAGCTATTTACCTATTCATTCAGAACTCACAATACAAGGATAAAATATAATAAAATAAAAAATAATTGTTTTATTTCAAATTTCAAATGTCACAAAACAAAACCAAAACATAATGTCAACAATAACCATTACATCAGCTTGTTCAAAGATACATTTTTAACTTCAAATGGGTACAAAAGAAAATAGCATAAATAGATAAATAAACTACTACCATAAGCTCCTCTCATCTTCATTTCCATGTTGATCATCGTCTCACTCCCTAACCTGTATTATAATGAAGAGGGAGTCAGAACAACATTGTCTAGTGAATAGAAAATCTCGAGACTTTATATATCAATACTTATATAGTATAATTTAAATAAGGATATGTATTTCTCATTTCAAACTATATCCAAAACCATTTAATACTTCGTATAAGGAAAGAGGCGGGCCCTCAAACAACCACTTAATACCTTCAATCCATGAAGTAGATTTTCCTATAATCACTAACCCATAACTCTGGTTATTAATGTCTACTAATGCAAGAGATAAAACCCAAGCCACTAAATATCTTATAACGGAAAATAGGCAAACTTTGACCATTTAAGACCTAAATTGAGGTAAGCCTCCATCATTTAATACCTATTCCCAAGGCAGACTCCAAACAGGTCTCTGTTTGGCTGACATTGCATGGAAATCTCTTCGGACACTTAATACTTCCTATCAAAGCGGACCTTTCTGAGATATTGCTCCACCATCACTAAACCCAATCCTGACCATTTAATACTTCATATAAGAGAAAGAGGGGGACCCTTAAACAACCCCTTAATACCTTCAATTTGCCGAAGAGGTCCTTCATATTATGACTCGTACTCCACGAAAACTCCTTAAATTAGTCTAATTATTCGTATGAACTGGTAGATAGATTATCTGGACAGATTTATCCTACAAAATTGGGACTAACCGCACATCATCCGTGATTACTTGTTATAGGTGATGTCTCATATCAGCCCCAAAGTTACACTATTGATAGCCAGGTTAGTTGGGAACTTCTGTATTCTTTTACTGACCTCGCATCCTTATAACTTAGTCATATTTCATAACATTTTCTAAGTGTATAATCACACATCTCACCGAATTCATTACTTTGCCCTTATAAGAAATCCTTCTTATTTCGCCTAACTAATTATTGTCCTAAAAGGGATTTAAGTGATAATTATTAACCTACTTAACTACGCAATTAATACGTTATAATATATGTTATTTATGCTAGTTTATATACATATAAGTATATATTAATTAGGGGTGTGAAGATTACACACTAAACTAACATTTAAATGTCAAATCTTCCAATATCATACAAGTCTAATTTTTATAGCAGCATTACTAGCATGTTTACTATAAATCCAATATTCTAAAATTGAATCAATAGACTTGTACCTAGAATCCAATTCCAACTTATTTTATATTAAAACAATGGAATTAAACCATAATAATGGAAACTTATAAATCAATAAGTTTTATGCTCTATTTAACTCCTTTTTACATAAAATTAGATAAGGGAATTTTTATTTAATTTACAGAAATAAGCAGTGTAAATTACGAGTAAAAATTCGTATCTTATACACCATTTCTAAATTAAGTCCCTTAATCAAATCTAAAGAAAAGGAATAAGAAATGGAACAGAAGGCAAACATATATTGTAAAACCCATAAAAAAGTCCATTATTTTAATACAAAACAACTAAGATTCCAACCTAAAAATTGATATTTCGCCTTGGGGAATTTTAGGAATTTTTATTATGATTTCTTCATAATATAAAACTCCCCAAAGCATATATCAAATCCAAACTACACTACTCAATAATTAAAATAGAAAAACTAAGATTTCAACCCACAGAGGTCCTTAGCTTTGCTTACTCTTGGATTTGACATGCTTTCAATGAACCCTTTCAGATCTCTTCTTTTTGATATATAATGAAAGGGATTTTTAGATACGGCAGATTAAGAAAAATAGAGGTTTGAAGGAGAAGAGATTGAGAAAATAAACATTAAAATATATATATATATATATATATATATATATATATATGATTTCTTGCCTGAAACCTTAATGGAGTTTTTTGAATCTACAAAGAGATGAACTGATAGAGCATTGCCAATGTTACCAAAATATCGAATGAATAAAAGTGAGAGGCGAAGCTCTTATTTATAATAGTCGGAATGCATTTGAACCGTTAGATGAAGGTCATTTAAAAATAATAAAATTTGGTACGTTAAAATAGCCAAACCTGTTGCCGCCATCAACAGGCAGCGGTCGACCGCAGCCTTCCTACTGGACGACCACTAGCGGTCGAACGGTCATGGGTAAGGGTCAACCACTCCCATATTCTTGGAATATTTTTTATTACCGTTAATTTATTTTTGTCTAATTCCTTAATTATAATTTAATGTTAACGTTAATATTAATTTACTTAACCCCCAATTATTATTACCATTAACTTTTGAATTTCAAATTCGCGAATCAAATATTTATTTCAATTTGAAATTGTTTTGCTATATTATATTCATATTTGAAATACTGCATCAAAGGGTTATCTTGCCTTGCCTCCTATCAAAAAAATAACCAAACAACTATGAGGTGGTGCATGTCCTAAACGGAATCTATCTAGTAGGAGGCACAGTTCGTTTAGGCGTAACCAACCGTCTTTTCGTTGATCACACATGACCGATGATGTTCATTTGGTGCCAATCACACTGTCATAGCGCCGAGCTTTGCTAAACGTCCCATTTAAATTGCTTAACACAATCTAAGATATACCCTTTGTTGTTTAATACTCCTTGAAATGTTGAAGCATACTGTCCTTTGACACTTCGACCGAGGTGGGCATCTTACTTTGTATTCCCTTTACTTGTACACGAATGTACAATCCCATATGTCTTACAGTTGGATATATCTCACATCAGTATAATACATACATAATTGCTGGTAGTCCCTTGTGGTGGGCAGACTTTGTTATCTATTACTGCTGATCTTGCTTACTTTTTATTTCATGTTGAACTGTTAATAATACTCCTTTTCTTTTTCATGTGTATACTACATATTTCATAAATGTTAATTTAGTGACATTTACCGCTTACTTTAACTTAAAAGATATAAATATCTTTTATTACTTAACTTTTATTACTTATTTCCTTTTTTATATTATGAAATCTATTTTATTGTTCCTTTTTAACTCTTATCATCTTCCTTCGGCGATTAAAGTTTCTTTCTTATTCATTTCCTTACTTTATCTACATTTCATCGCTTATTATTTAATTTATAACTTGTTTTTATCGCATATTTTAGTTTTATAATTAGATAATTATTTTTTATCACTACTATAGATCTTTAATTCATACTTAGGAATCTTCAGCATTTTAATGCATTGGAATTACGTCTCTCCCAAAAAAAAGGCTAACATCGTAAATTTCTATAACTTTTCTAAAAAGAAAATTAAAAATGCTAACCTTTTTTGGGAGAGAGGCAAAAATTTATAGGGGTTCTTCTTTAACCTTTTTAGGGTTTTTCCCAAAAAAGGCCGATGGTGTCATCGATCAATTTACAATGTTCTTCTATAACTTTTGTAACAACGAGGAGTT
Source organism: Allium cepa (assembly GCA_030765085.1). Classification (NCBI taxonomy): domain Eukaryota; kingdom Viridiplantae; phylum Streptophyta; class Magnoliopsida; order Asparagales; family Amaryllidaceae; genus Allium; species Allium cepa. The sequence goes on from CM060944.1 coordinate 138,114,517, forward strand.
AGGTTCGAGCTTATAGGGGTTCCAATCAATGCCATCCATTAGATTATATTATATTAAATCTGAATTGTTTAACCTAGGTTAAAATCATAGCCGACACCATCAACCAATTGGCCATCGTTTCCTCACTGTTCTGCCGCTAGCAATCGAATGGCCCAAGTTAGGAGTCGATCGATCATTCAATTTTGTTAATTATTGGTTCATTTCCCTAATTACTATATTTTATCTATATTTGACAGATTTGTTTAACGTTTATTTTTCTTAACCCTTAAGAAACTGTTAACATTTTACGAACGTTATTTAATGTTTATTTATTTCATTAATTATATTTATTTTCTTAATTACATATATAATTATTTCTAATTCGAAAACTTCAAACCTTAATAACCTTTTCGTTTGAACTCCGATTGGAAAACCTTATATGTGAAATTGATCAGAAAATCATCCTGAACACAGTGGTGCAAGTTTCGTAGCCAAATTTCGATGTTTGTAGAAGTTATATTTTCGGTATTATTGATTATTATTTCCTTTTTAATTAATTATTGTTAAAATTATGGGGTGTTACATTCTTCCTTTAAAAGAATTTCATCTCGGATTTCCTCAAGGGTTGAGTCATGTATCATAACATGCATCTAATCTAAGCTATCCAACCAATTAGTGTGAAACCAATTTTTGCAATCAATAATGTTTAAGTGCACGATGTATCAAAATACATATGATATATATACTGAAAACCAAATCGACCCCTCCTATATGAATGCAACTTCATAGCCAATTTTGAAAATATGATGCAAACAACCTATATACCGGTAGTTCTATATGTATGAAAATTTTGAAAACCAAAATCTTGTTTTCACATCCAAATTTTCCCACACTTCTACCAATAGAAGTATAGTTTAACCAATTTTACATTCAAATCCTACCATCCATAATCCTAATGCACCAATTCTAACATCCAAAATTTTAAAAAATTCCATTTCCTAAACCTATATCCTTTATGTCGGAAAAGGATTTATATGGAGAATTCCATATTTTCATCTATCGCTTATGTACTCATTCCTGTATCTTTGAACCTTCTCTTTTTTCCATCAAATTCTTTTGCAAGTACAGTCCGTATAAAGAAATTTACTTTTAGATTTTTATTTTTTTCAAAATCTTTAAATTGTTAAAACAGAATTATTGTAAAACCAGTTTTAGTTCATCCACCTAAAAGGTATGAGAAAGGAAACCATAGAGCTAAAATAGCCTTTTCTCTTACCACTACAACCTTTACTTTACTATCGCTCCTGCTTAATAGTAAAATTCATACTTGCTAACCTATCAAAAATTTTCCTGTGCTAAACATGCGACATTTCAAAAGTCTGAAATTACCTCCTTTTCATCCAAAAAACTTTTTCAATCAAATTTTTTTACAAATGTCCGGAAAATTTAAAGATGAAAATGACTTACTAAAAATCAAAATTTTTTGAATTTTTTTCAGAAGTATTTGTGTTTATCTTTTCAAAACAAACTAAGACATATCCTCCATGGTCGGAATTTAGGCAATGAGTTAACATCCATGATTGTCACTTTTCTACTACATGATAAATTTTCAAATTTATAAAATCTTTTCTTTTATTTTAGAACACAATTAACACTTAAGTTCATTATAAATTTCAATTTTTAAGGCACAGGGATAATGACTAGTCATAATAACCTTTTCCTATCCTTTGCTTGCTAAAATTTATCTTCCTAAAATTTTATTCCTTTATGGACTTAACATTATTTTACTTTTAGTAGCGAATAAATTTAATAATTTATTTTATAAACTTCCAGTCCTACTTTACATTAGTTAAGTGTCTACATGGGATTTCTTTATTTATTCCGCTTTCCAATATACAGCGGTCCCTTTGGAAAATCCTCATAGAAATAAAAGGGAATTTTACCAAATATCGTACGCATTTCATGCAAATAGAGAAACTAATGCTTACAACCCAACTAACCTAAGGAAACAATTGGTGGAAGCTACCCTTCATCATCAACCGTGTTAACGCCATTTCCCACTCCAACCTTGTTGAAACCAAGACGAATAGAAGAGAAGGAAGAACATGAGATAATAACACCAATGAGGCCTTTCGAAGGAGTCGAAGGGATGCTAAAGTTAAGGGATAAGTGTGTTACAAGCTTTTGAAAGGGTTAAGAGGGTCGAAAGCACCTTACGTTTTAGTTTCTTCCTTTCAAAAGAGATGCTTTCGCATGTAAAAGGTGTTTCGAATGGGTTGAGCAATACCTTTCGAAGGCAGTTGGTGACAACCAAACACATGCACACCAAATGTTTTGAAACCAAAGGTTTCGCCTTCATTCAGGTCACTTAGAAAAATATTTCATTGGAACAACCCCTTCGAAAACATAACTAAGCCTTTCAAACTGGTCAAAACCTTTCACAACTAAGAGGGGTTCCGCATCTATCCGCAAGCTTGTCTTCGAAAGCCACCTTCTATGTCAAAACCCAGAGTATTTCAATACCTTCGAAACCCCAAGGATGCATATGCAAACAAATTCGAAAGCTCATGCTACTTCCCACTAGCAACAACAAAGCGACAAAAGGGAAAAAGGCACATCCATCCCTTTTGATGAAGATGGAGGCATTCAAATCCATCCAAATGTAATGCAAAGGGATGCGCAAGTGTCAAAGATGACGAAAGGTCTATAAAGCCACCTTTCGACCAAGTTGAAAGGTGTCAACCCACGCCGATAAATAAGAACATATGGGTCTGATTTTAGGGATTCGAATTCATTCACTCTTTTCTTATGCTTTTTTACTTTGTAAATTTATAACCCTAATTTGGAAATTAGATTGGGAAAGTTGATCTGTTTGTACACCATTAGATTAATGAAGATAAGATTTTAATGCTTTTGGTTATGCATCTATTTTAAGATTTTATTGAATTCGATTGTGTTCTGCTTGTGTCGACTGAATCGAAAGAATACCCTCTAAGTGAGTTGAAACCTCTCATTTTACCAACACACTTAGGTTCTTGGCTCCAAACCATTACTTATTAAAAGATCTCATTTCGTCAACACATTTAGGTTCTTGGATCCAAACTATTACTCATCAAAAGCTTACCTTTTTAGTAAGTTGAAACCTCAACCTCAACCAATATTCCTACATTTAAAAGTCCAAACCGAAGCCACCAAAAAGAGGCAAGCTTTCGATGAAGTTGAAACCCATCATTTAGTCAATACCCAACAACTTTAGAGCCAACCAATAGGTTACCACCAATATTTCAATATGAAGTTCCGAATCAATTAATAAGCCAATAAGGCTGGTTTGAAAGACTTAAAAAGAAAAAAATATAAGTGTTTCGACTGGATCGGAAGGGTGGACAAGGAAGTGTTTACACAACAAATACTTATTCGAAGGTGAATCGAAGGAAGTGATAAGATCCTAGATTTTACTAATTAAACAAAAGAGGTTTAGAAGGGCATACCTGCACTTTTGATTCTACCTTGGTGTGTTGACAAGTTTTCTTGTTAACATTTTGGCGCTAGAAGGAGGGCTCGAACCTCTGCCCTTGTTAAACTTCCAACTTCACTTTCCTCTAACCCAATTTTATTCGAGCCTAAATATTTTAGAATTTCCATCATCATGTTTGACAAGATCAAAAGGTCTGAACAAGGGTGCTCAGAACCACATTTAATTAGATTCTCTCCAAGAACAACTAATGATTCAAACTATATAAAGAGCAAATGCTAAGACTAAAAGCTCTAAGGATTATGAAGAAGAAAAGAATATAATCATGTGACCCTAAAAAATGGATTTTAAATCCATTCCACATTGGTCCCACACCATCTTTTCCTTAGGGAAAACAAAGCATACAAGTGATAATTTGTTCAACCAAATAAGGAAAACAATTCAATTCTACACCAAAGGAACAATCTTTGAAGAAGGAATGATGGCTGATTACAACGCCTTTGCACATATATGGCATCAAGCAACAAGTGGGACATTGCCAATCCATGAAATTCAAAGGGGTTTGAAAAGAAAGTTGGTCATTGAGGGTGGAGCTTCAGAACCAAGTAATAAAAAATTAAGAAACCAACCTTAAAAGACAAGCTTCAAGACTCCTAAAGTAATGCAATTTGACAACATCAATCGAGAATGTTTACCTGCTAACTAAAGAAGAGCTTAACTATTTGTCGTCATAAAAGAAAAAAAATCTAAATATGAAAGGAATCTGGGAAAATCCGCCACTGTCACATGATGAATGGACATGGGACGAATCAATGTCGAGCACTCATAGGAATAATAATCAACTTTTTTAGATAAAGAAAAATTAATAGGTTTGTAAAGAGATCCTAGATGAAGTCAATAAAGAACCACTTTATTAAAGAAATTCTATATGGTTAGGAGAGAAATACTCATTGCACTTGGACATTACCCTAAACGGTCAAAGCCTTTGTCTGCACCAAGTTGAACAAGTCAAAGCGCCTCCTAGACGGAGGTTAGAGTAAGCCTTTATCCGTGCCATGCTATGGCTAGGATAAAGCATCGACAAGCCCTGGGTTATGCCATGCTATGGCCAGGTCAAGGCACCTCTTGGAGGGAGGTTAGAATAAGCCTTCATCCGTGCCACACTATGGCTAGGTTAAAGCATCGTTAAGCCCTTAGTCGCACCACGCTATGGCTAGGTCAAGGCGCCTCTTGGAGGGAGGTTAGAGTAAGCCTTTATCCACCTCACGCTACGGCCAGGTTAAAGCATCGACAAGCCCTTGGTCGTGCCACGTTATTTCTAGGTCAAGGCGCCTCCTGGAGGGAGGTGGGGTAAGTCCTTATGTCCTGCTTATGGATAAGCTAACCAAGCGCACCAGACAACAATGGACTAAGACGTTCAAGCCCAAGAAGCAGCATATCAAATAATGGAGTAAGATGTCAGAGCCCAAGAAGTAGCATTTCAAATGATGGACTGAGATGTCCGAGCTCGAGAAGCAGCAAGTCAGACAGTAACTACATACAAGGCTTAAAAGGTTGACACATGTCGAGAGAGACAAAGCCCAAAGAACGGAACAAAACAGAAGGCTTAAATAAGAATCTACATCCTCTAACTAACCATCAAAGAAGAATTCTTGAACTTCATTTATTAACACCGGAATCTGATTTTCGGATCTTTACCAATATTGATGGTCTTCACCATACTCGAATCTGGGTTTTGGGACTATTACTAATTACTGGCCTTCACTTATTAGTGCCCTAATCTAGGCTTAATATTTCTATTATGAGGATAATTATTATGGGTTTTTGATTATCCACCACTAATACCCGAATTTGGGTTTGAGAGTTGTATTATGGAGACCATTCTTGATTATCAGTTACTAAAACCTGAATTTGGGATCCAGATATCTTACTATTGATTTTGGAACTTCACTTATTAATGCCTGAATATGGGCCACTGGACTTCTATTACACGAACATTGTCGACTTTATATTAGCTATCTCCGGAAGATAAATTTCTAAATTTCTATTATTAGATGTTCGGTATTCTATCAATACGGTAGAAGTCAGATTCTTGGTTTTCTCTCATCATTACCAAAGATAGGTCTCAAAACATTTAATCATATTCAATTATAGGATTACATTTCACTCTTTATCGTATGTTAACATAATTATCCGTTAACCTTCGTAAGTAAAATGGATGAACTTCTATATAGACTTCAAGTTAACGATAAGGGATTTTTTTTAATCCATGCTTTTCAAGGAAAGGAGATCGGTAAAAAGGATGGGAAGATCCAGCAAATACAGGAATCATGATACAAGTTATCAAAAAGCTGATACAAAAACAACATTACATGAAAGGATTACAAACCATGTAATATTTACAAAATTTTCTTAATTTGCATAATTTATGAAATTATTTACAAGTATACGGAATGAATTTATACATAAATATAAATTGTTCATGAATCTTGAGATTCTCGGCAATTAAAGGATCCGATCTATAATGTGATGAATTGCAATACGAAAAACTTCTTTGAGTTCTTCTCTTTTTTCCTCATCTTATCTTCGTCATTAATAGATTCAACGATGGTCTTTAAAGCACAATTAAAAGGTTTGTTTGTGCCTTTAAGAGTTTTATTTTCCCTTTCCAAATTAGCGATACGCTTCTGAAGAAGACACTTCTAATGTTCAAGTTTTTGAATCTTAGCAGCATACTCATTTATGCGCTGTGAGTACCCCATTTTCTATTGTACATCGAAATACTTAATCATCTCAAATTTGACTTTTCTGCACCATTCTCCTACTTCTTTTTCATCTAAACTTGGAGGAGGATTATTCATAGTAGGGAAATTTTGGATGGCAAAGGAAGTAGATCTTGTTAATTTTTCAACAGATGGAACAATGGAAGAAGCCAGTGAATCAATGTTTGAAATATTACTTCCGATAATGAATTCAAGCGATTCATACTGAGCTTGAATATCTTTTAATTTAATTTCTAAATCATTTACTTGTTGAAGAAGTACTAACATCTTACGGTCAAAGTCAATTGAAGGATTTGACTTAATTTTGCACTTCAATATGAAGATCGTTTCATTCTTACTCTTAACATCCATCTTAAGGTTGGCAATCAGATCATTGAGGTTTCTAACGATTGTCTTTTACCATTCAAGAGCAACAGTATTGTTTTGAAAGCGAGAAGATAAAGGATCGTTAGCGAGTTTCTCTTTTCAATGTCTGCTAATAGCCGATCTTTGATGTTGATAAAACAAGATGAAGAATCTAACAAGGATGGCGTTATTGATAATTGTAACTCCTATTAAAAAAGAAAAAGAAAACAAAGTTAAGACTAGAATAATCAATCTCTTTATCATATCAATAAAGGGCTACAACTCAAGTATGAAACGAAAAAGTAAAATTACACATTTGTTTCATATTTAAAGTTGGGAAACTGCATTTCTAACTTTACTCAAGGAATTCGCAGAAAGAATAACTGTTGAGTCAAAAAGAACAATAAGTCCTTCCGGGGTAATAACCAGAGGATATTTGCTATAGTCCCACTCCCTGGCAAGAGGATTATCATGACCACATATTAATTTGGTATGATATGTCTGGATTTCCTTAAGAAGCTTTTCTTTTTCTTCACCAAGAAAATCAAAACAAAGATGAGGATGTTCCATATAAAGTTTTTGCAAATCTCTAAGAAAACAATATCTGGCTAATTTTGAAGATTTCAAAATTGATGCCTTTTTCTAGATAATCTCTTCTTAGTTTAACATACTTGCTTAGATAATCTATAGAGACAAAGTTACTGGAGGGACATTCATTCTGTGATAGCATAGTAAAATAAAACTAAGTATAAAAGAAAAATAAAGCAAAAGTTTACAAATCAATATTATTACACAATTACTAACGTTCATCTGGTTCAGACAAAATCGAATTTATAAATAATTCTGAAATAAATTCGTCCTTATAGTATTTAAGTTTCTCAGGAGGCAGTCCTTAGGGAATTGATCCGACTCTTGGTAAGTTCCAACATGCTTTAAGATGTGGATCAGATCCATATTCATCCACATATCTCTTGTGTAAACACCTAAGAGGCCCCCACTAAAGTCATCTAAGTACGAGAAATCTACAGTTGGGTGTCTATAATAGGCTTTGTATAAAAAAAATATCAGGATATTCCTCTCTTCAATCAACATCCAAAAAAGCGTAATTAATACCCGATTCTCTTTCAAAAGACTATCATATCTTTAACAACCCGATATTTTCAGCCATTCGCATCCGCACATGTCGGACTTGAATTGCTCAAAATACCGCGTTGTAAATAAATTTGGAGCAAATGAAATACAATCACAGAATCACAGACACAGAAATATCAGAATAACTCGCAGCGGAAATTAAAATACCATAGTAGTTCATGAAGCTACTATAACAAACTCTCAAAACATAATACATAATATCAGTATGAAAAACATATACAATAGAAATCTTAATTACATAGCAGTTTATCAATACCAAAGCTGAAATAGAACAACTGAAACTGAAGGGATATATAACTAGACTAGCAGAATCTCTAGCAATTCCTAGCTTCAGAAAGAAATCCAAAGCTAAGCTGTAAATACTCAGGCCGACCCGAGTGTAAAGTAAAACACAAAACACTCGAGTCAGGACAATATATACTTATATAATGTAAACCAACTCAAGTGAACTGTAGTAGAAATGCACAATAACTTAAAGGATGCTTGGGATCGCCTATCCTTTAAGAATCAGTTAAACTATAAATTAAATACATCCCGTAGTTAAAATTTGAAAATGGTAATTTATACTTTGAAAACAAATATCATTTCAAATTCAATATCATTCAAAAATCCATTTCAAGTTATCAAAATATCATATCTTTCAAACCACATTCATTTTTATTTAATTTAAATACCATGACAAAACACATTTCAAAATAGTTTATATTTCGAAACAAATTACTTCATTTTAAATCATAAAATGAAATTATTATATTTAATAATTAAATTATAAAATTTTCAAAATTTTAGTCTTTCAAAATTCATTTATTCACTTAATTTACCAAAATAGTGAAAATTCACTTTTCGTAGCATTTAGAAAATGCTACGGAAAGTCACATTCAAAATAGTTCAATTTACAAAAGACGACATTTTAAAATGCTGTACTAGGGTTATATTAGTTTCAAATAATTTAGTTAAATTCAACAATTATAACATTTACAAATTGCTATAATAGACTTAATTAAATTTAGTCATTTAGTTCATTATTATCAACTACAGCATTTACAAATGCTATATTATCATTTATATTAGAGTTAATAGCATTTCAGAAATGTAGTTAATTAACTTCAAATATTCAGTATGTTTTCATAAACAATTATATTTTTATTTAAATAAATTTTAACTTATAAAATCAAATAATTTCACTTTTATAATCATCATTTAAATACCCTTATATTCATGATTTTATAAAGTTAAATTTTCATTCAAAAATCAAGATTTAATAAAAATTCATTTATTAAATCCCAACATTAAATTTAAACTCATTAAATTAAATTTAACTTAACACTTAATTTTAAATTTCAAATATAACTTAATTTCATTTTTTATTCACTTAACTTAAAATTCACTTTTAAGCCAAATTCATAGATTTCCAATTTTAGTTATATTTCAAAATTTCAACTTAAATATTCATTCATTTCACATTTTAACTTTATTCAAAAATCATTAATATATTATAAAAATCATTTTAAATTCATTTTAAATTCCAAATATCATAAATTTATCACATTTCATATTTAATTTAAATTCCATTTATCACCAAATTAAATTTCCAAAATAACTTACATTTCAGATTTCTAACTTTACCCTTTATTTATTTCACTTATAAAATTTTAGAAAATCAATAATACTTTACAAAAATCATTTTTAATCAAATCTAATCAAAATATTATAATATTTACATTTCTAAAATATTTTAAATTTTTTTAGAAAAACATATTTTAACAACGGGTCTGTATTTCATTTTCTAGCCTAGGTAAAGTGATACGGGTAATATATCATTTCAATCCGTAATTTATAAAGAAAACCCGGGTTTGATCATTTCAAACCCGCAATCCCAAGTAAAAGAAAATAATTGAAAATCATTCAGGCCTATCATTTCAGCCCATAATGATTTTCTCCTATTCTAAAGTCCGTTCGGGTATGTATCATTTCAACCCATAGTGATTCTAATCTAAAGGGAACTTGCAGTGTGATAAACTGATAAAAATAACAGAACAACAAAATATAACAGTAACAGATGTTATAACAGGTGTAAATATAGGTGTGAACATCACATGAATATACTATAGCAGTTATAACAGGATGATATGCATTTACAGATTCAGGTGATGTCAGTTTATCCTACATAAGTACATACTAGTCTGGTGAGATTTACTCACTGTTTTGAGCTAGAGACACAACAACGAATGCACGAATGAGATCCAAACAAGCACGATAACACGACACAAAGATGAATGGAAGAGCCAAAGATTAATTCTCCTTGGATACATGAGACAAAACAATAAATATAACATAAGTTTTCAACCCAAATTCAATTAAACAAAGCTAGAAATGAATACACAAAACATCACCGAAGTGTTTGCACTTTCTTTCTACCACCTATGCTTCAACTCCAGATCTGAAATGGCATGGCTAAAGGCATAGTTTGGATCTGGTTTGGGTTCTTAAAGGTCGGCCATTGCATGGATATAAAGGAGTAGAGAGATATGTGCAAAGGTATGAGCATGACACTACACTCCAAGGCAACAAAAAAATGGTTTCAAGGCAAAACAAGCCATGGCCAAAGGAAAGTGGTCACGGCCAGGTCTGGTGTGGTTAGTAGGAGGACATGGAAGTGGTGTCAGGTCAGGAATTTTCTGGAGATGGTGGTGCAAGTGGCGGCCAAGGTGATGGTTTGAGTGGTGGAACAAGATTGGCGCTCGGCTAGGTTGAACAAGTGGAGTGTTTGCATAAACTTTGGTGGATCTAGTCATAGATGATCACGGCATGGCTTGGTCAATGGGCTGGAGGAGATGGTGACCTGATGTGGTGATGGTGGAGGCGGCTATGGTGGTGGAGGAGCGAGGGCCGAACCATGGAAGGTAGAAGGCATGCTCAAAAATCAAACAACAAGTAGAAAAAATGGAAAAAGAAGATGAAAGTTTACCAAATTTTCTTTGTTCAGATGGAGGCCGAAAATTTTGAGGTGAGAAGTGTTTCTATACGTGAAAAATGAATAGAAATGCAGCTGAAAGAATGAGATATGGTCAGCCCCAAAATGAATGCAAGTGTTATTGAATTTGAAAAGACAAAAGGAGGTGAAAAGACAATGGTATGTTAAAGGTCAAAACTCTTCATATTTCTCTAATTTCTTTTGCAAATTTTAATAAATGGAAAATTACTTATAATTACAGATAAAAACACGAAAATATAGTAAATAAACAAAAATAAATAAATAAATATTAATTATATATAATTTAATTAATAAAAACAGCAAAAATTGCAAACTAGTCATGAAAATATGAAAATAAACGCAATGAAGTTTGGAAAATTTTTATGTACTTGAAAAATATTTATAAATAAAGATAAGAACACAAAATAAAAATGAATTCACAAAATAAATAAATAAATATTAATCAAGTATAATTTAATGAAGAAAATAGCAGAAAAATGGAAACTAGCCTTTAAAAATAGAAAATAAATGCAATAGACTTTGGGAAAATTTAAACACCACTTTAATAAAATTTAAAAGACAAAATATATATAACATGACATATTGACACATTTTAAAATAAAATATGACAATAAAAATATAGTTTATGTTATTTAAAATAAACAGAATTGCTAAATAAAGCAGTTTACACTCAATATTGGAATATACATAACTTTCACAATTTAAAGCTGTTTTCAACGAAACGAAAAGCAGTATTCAAGTTATTAAGTCTATTTTCATAATAAAAGATAAAATTTAAGAATCTAATATTTAAATTTGAAATTTAAAAATCAAAGTTTGACCCAAATTTACCGAAATCAACATTTCAGGAAAATATTCAATTTATACCATTTTGGAATTGTAAATCACATAATAATCAAAGTTTATATTTAAAAATGAAAAGTTTGAAATGGAACCAGTTAAAAAAACTGAAAAATGAAATAAAGTCAAAATTAAAATGTACATAAAAATCTAGGGTTGTTACACTCTCCCCCACTTAAATCTTTTCGTCCTCGAAAAGGAAGGAAGTGGAGGAACAACTAGAAAGAGAAATAGGTTAGAAGACGTTCGAAAGAAGGTAGGGAGAAAGTAGCTAGGAAGGAAAGCAGGTTGAAAGACAAGGATGAACCATTATTTAAACCATTATACATTTCAATTAAAATTTCATAATATTTTAAACATTTTATAATATGATGAATAGTCATTTGATTCAAATCTGATGGTTCAAAGTAAACAATATCTAAACATTTTAAATTTTTAGAAGGGAAAATAACTGATCAAAATATTCTTTGTACAGTACTTTATCAAGATACTTTTATCAAATACTTTTATAACTCGATGTCTTAACAAGTTTACTTTCGTTCCTGCAGACTCTGGCTATGCGTTGATCAGGCGCAAAGCTAGAATTCTCCAAGTACTTAGTAGACTTGTTTCAACACCCAGTGAAAATATTGAAAACACTTTTAAAAACAGATATGGAAAGTACAATCCAAACAAATCAACCAAACCGAAACAGTTGTCTAACCATGGATCGTAGATACACAATGGTTACGCCTGGATCCCCCAGGAAACAATCCGTATCCGTAAGCTTTCTCTGCCCCGCGAGTTACGCTATGATGACGAGTAGAATGCAGGATACACAATGGTTACGCCTGGATGCCCCAGGAAACAATCCGTACCCCCAGGCCAGCTCAGCCAGGCATTTGCGCTACTAATGCGACCTACATAGAGTGCAGGATACACAATGGTTACGCCTGGATCCCCCAGGAAACAATCCGTACCCCCCAGGTCAACTCAGCCAGGCAGTTGCGCTATGCAGTCGCGATCATAAGACCATGGAGATCGCCATGGAATTCGATGGACACTCGAGTATCATATCCGAAAAACCCAAATCAAAGAGAGAGAATAATATCGATAGAATGAATCCACAGTGTGGCCACAAAGCGGATATCAAGCAGAAGGCACTTTCCATATCTTTACTTCGAAAATATGTATCATATAGTACCTTTCAAATCATTTTCAAATATCATACTTATATAAAGTCCATTATATATAAGATTTCATTTCAAATCAAATACTTTCCAAAATAATAGTATATCAAATCACACTTATATAAATTTCGATTATATAAGATTTCATTTTTCAAAATTGAGTACCTTTTCAAATCAACAGTTCTCAAATCAATAGTTTACTTATACAAATCATTTTTATATAAGTTCGATAGCTCCCAAATCAAGTATTTAATAAAACAAGGTTCTAAATTTCAAACCATTTCGATATCAATTAAATTTTAAAATCATATATGATTTCACCAAATCATTTCTTCCAAATTACATAAATTTAGTTTCAAAGTTTCTTAAACAATAGATTTAGAAAATAATCCAAATTTCCAAATCAACAAAATTTAGGTCAAATAAATTCATTTCCATTTCAAACATGTATTCACTTCAAAAATCATAATACTTTCAAAGTTATAAATCTTTCGAAACCAAATACTTGAAATCATTTTACTTTGAAAATCATAACATTTTGAAATCATACATTTGAAATCATACATTTGAAATCATAAAACATGCCCTTAATTCTTTACATTTCAAAATTTTATTCAATTAAACCAAAATCTAAAATTTCCAATTTTAATTCAATTCAAACCATCAGTTTCAATTTAGTTTTCCAACAAAACCATTTCAAATATTATCAATTTCAAATACAGATTTGATTTACAAAATAAACTATTAAATCTTAAATATGTTTCAAGGCTTAAATATACCATATTTCAAAACTAAATTTCATAATTTCATATATCTCAAATTTTACTTCATTATTACTTAGTGTTGAAATATTTATTTCATAAATCCATTATTTTTAAATAAACTCAAATTACAGGTAAACCAAATATCCTTTCATACAAATACAAGCTTCAATTATTGATTTATCAAAATCAATGGTTTTCAAAAATCATTTTATACTTACATAAAGTTTATCTTATACAAGGATCAAAATTTTCAAAAAAAAAATAAACTTTGCTGCATGAAAAGCCATATGGGATTGAACATCTTTGCTTACTAATAGATTTTTAATTAAGAATAGTTTTGTATATAAATAGTTTGTATGAAAAATAGAATAAAACAGTTAATTTAAGAAGAATAAAAGAAAAATAATTTTGAAAAATGGTTTTAAATTTGATAGTAGTTTTTCATGAAAGAAAAAATTCCAATTAAATTACAAAGATATCCAACCCAACAACTTTCAATTTCAGCGTCAAGTATACCAATGATATTAGGATATAAGATGTACATATGTCATCATTTCGCAACATTACATTCGATCGCTCGCTCGATCACACAAGTTCGCTTTCGAACTAGTATTGTCCATTCGACTTCCCTAATGCGGACTTCGATATGGTTTCTCGACTAGAAGCCATCAGTCTCCTTGCATAGATATATACTATGATAGAGAATTCGAGAATTCTAAAATCAAGCCCAAAATCCATATCAAATATTCGCCATCAAGAATCAAATGAAAAATCCTAACACGAAATGGTGTAATTCACCTCGAACTTGTGTACTCAAACTTGGATCAGATTAATTATGCGAACAAAACAACATACATACAACTTATGTATCTATTCCAACTTGTTAAATAAATTCATAAAGATGTTACTAAGTTAAAACATTTAAAATCAAATTTTTCTCAAACATTTGAAGACTAATTTTTATCCAAAACATTTCAAAACTAAATTTCATATTAGTATAATTCAAAATAGTCTTATTTATTTACTTAACAAAACAGTTTCAACTTATAAAAATCATATTATTTCATACTTGAAACATACAAACTAAACTTATATTCTTTGTCAAATACATTATACCTTTCAAAAAAATTTATCTTTGAAAAATTAACCTTGATTTGGAAGCGCTCGAATCTTAAAATAGTCGAAGAAATCATATTTTCAATCCAAGAGTTGGAAATCAACACTAAATTAGTAAATTAATTTCAAAAGTTAGGTTTCAAAATCTGAAACTCGAGGACTGAACACCGGCTTAGTTTAAATCTTTTCAAATATATATATACAGATCTATCTTTCGAATATCAAACCATACTTCGAAATCTGAAACCAAAATTGGTTTCACAAAATCACTCGCATAGCAAAGCTACTAGAGTGGCCTCTCCCTCACTCAGAAACTCGAAAATCAATGTCGATGATGCATGCATTCATCACCGAAATTATTTTCCAGCGACATAAGTGAGTTCTGGACTTCGATTAACTTTGAAAAACTTCTTTGAAATTCCTTCGAAATCATTGAAATTCATTCGAATACATTTGAAACATTTCTTATTTGAAAAAAAAGATCTTTAAATCATATTATTATTATTATATATTTTTCAAAATCATAAAATCGATTTCAAAACATCGGCATTCGATTCCTCGAAATTCAAATTCAAAACCCTTCAGTTATAAATCATTTTTGTATAAATCACGTTTCTTATAAATTTCAAAATTTCAAATCCTTTCAAAGCTTCCAATTTTCATTTTAAAAGGTATATAATCCTTATCGGAAACATTTCACTTTTTATATACAAAATATGGTCATCCTTAATAATTTTGATGTATGCACAATTTCAAAATACAACCAAACACAAATTTCCAAAGGATGATTCAAGGAAGGATTTCAAACAAACAAAGATTCAAAATTAGAGGAACTCTAATCAAATAGAATTCTAGTTCGAAGATAAACTCAATGAAGATGAGATAATTTAATTACCAAATAGAGGAGGAGATAGATAGCATCAACATCCAAGGATACATAAATCTCCGGTGAATCAATGCCAATTATAAAGGAATTTCATCCCTTTATAAACCATTCAAAGATTTACGGAATCACCGCTCTGTAGAGAGGTCATTCCAAAGTGGGGTTACGGAATGCCAAAATCAAAAGGGTAAAATAGGGAAGACAAGACTGGATTTCAGAACAAGTGGGAGTGTTCCAAAGTTCAAGGAATCTTAATCAATAAGAATCCTGACCAAGAGATTTCTAGCAAGGTGGATACAGAAGTAATGAAGTTCAAAAAAAAAATTCTTGATTCCAAAATAAGAAATTTTTTATACCGAAATAATCTTTGAAAATCCTTTAAAAATCATTTGAAAATCATTTTATACTTCGAAAATACGTTCTCTCACAAGGAAAGAATTTTGAGATTGATTTCACTCGTTCTAGGGTATTTCTACCCTATCTCTAATGAGTTTTGCTCCGCAGGCTAAGGTTTGCCTAGAAACCAAAGCTCCGAGACCAACTGTAACAACCCAATATTTTCAGCCATTCGCATCCGCACATGTCGGACTTGAATTGCTCAAAATACCGCGTTGTAAATAAATTTGGAGCAAATGAAATACAATCACAGAATCACAGACACAGAAATATCAGAATAACTCGCAGCAGAAATTAAAATACCATAGTAGTTCATGAAGCTACTATAACAAACTCTCAAAACATAATACATAATATCAGTATGAAAAACATATACAATAGAAATCTCAATTACATAGCAGTTTATCAATACCAAAGCTGAAATAGAACAACTGAAACTGAAGGGATAGATAACTAGACAAGCAGAATCTCCAGCAATTCCTAGCTCCAGAAAGAAATCCAAAGCTAAGTGTAAATACTCAGGCTGACCCGAGCGTAAAGTAAAACACAAAACACTCGAGTCAGGACAATATATACTTATATAATGTAAACCAACTCAAGTGAACTGTAGTAGAAATGCACAATAACTTAAAGGATGCTTGGGATCGCCCATCCTTTAAGAATCAGTTAAACTATAAATTAAATACATCCTGTAGTTAAAATTTCAAAATGGTAATTTATACTTTGAAAACAAATATCATTTCAAATTCAATATCATTCAAAAATCCATTTCAAGTTATCAAAATATCATATCTTTCAAACCACATTCATTTTTATTTAATTTAAATACCATTACAAAACACATTTCAAAATAGTTTATATTTCGAAACAAATTACTTCATTTTAAATCATAAAATGAAATTATTATATTTAATAATTAAATTGTTAAATTTTCAAAATTTTAGTCTTCCAAAATTCATTTATTCACTTAATTTACCAAAATAGTGAAAATTCACTTTTCGTAGCATTTAGAAAATGCTACGGAAAGTCACATTCAAAATAGTTCAATTTACAAAAGACGACATTTTAAAATGCTGTAATAGGGTTATATTAGTTTCAAATAACTTAGTTAAATTCAACAATTATAACATTTACAAATTGCTATAATAGACTTAATTAAATTTAGTCATTTAGTTCATTATTATCAACTACAGCATTTACAAATGTTATATTATCATTTATATTAGAATTAATAGCATTTCAGAAATGTAGTTAATTAACTTCAAATATTCAGTATGTTTTCATAAACAATTATATTTTTATTTAAATAAATTTTAACTTATAAAATCAAATAATTTCACTTTTATAATCATCATTTAAATACCCTTATATTCATGATTTTATAAAGTTAAATTTTCATTCAAAAATCAAGATTTAATAAAAATTCATTTATTAAATCCCAACATTAAATTTAAATTCATTAAATTAAATTTAACTTAACACTTAATTTTAAATTTCAAATATAACTTAATTTCATTTTTTATTTACTTAACTTAAAATTCACTTTTAAGCCAAATTCATAGATTTCCAATTTTAGTTATATTTCAAAATTTCAGCTTAAATATTCATTCATTTCACATTTTAACTTTATTCAAAAATCATTAATATATTATAAAAATCATTTTAAATTCATTTTAAATTCCAAATATCATAAATTTATCACATTTCATATTTAATTTAAATTCCATTTATCACCAAATTAAATTTCCAAAATAACTTACATTTCAGATTTCTAACTTTACCCTTTATTTATTTCACTTATAAATTTTTAGAAAATCAACAGTGCTTTACAAAAATCATTTTTAATCAAATCTAATCAAAATATTATAATATTTACATTTCTAAAATATTTTAAATTTTTTTAGAAAAACATATTTTAACAACGGGTCTGTATTTCATTTTCTAGCCTAGGTAAAATGATATGGGTAATATATCATTTCAACCCGTAATTTATAAAGAAAACCCGGGTTTGATCATTTCAAACCCGCAATCCCAAGTAAAAGAAAATAATTGAAAAGTATTCAGGCCTATCATTTCAGCCCATAATGATTTTCTCCTATTCTAAAGTCCGTTCGGGTATGTATCATTTCAACCCATAGTGATTCTAATCTAAAGGGAACTTGCAGTGTGATAAACTGATAAAAATAACAGAACAACATAATATAACTGTAACAGATGTTATAACAGGTGTAAATATAGGTGTGAACATCATATGAATATACTATAGCAGTTATAACATGATGATATGCATTTACAGATTCAGGTGACGTCAGTTTATCACTACATAAGTACATATTAGTCTGGTGAGATTTACTCACTGTTTTGAGCTGGAGACACGACAACGAATGCACGAATGAGATCCAAACAAGCATGATAACACGACACAAATATGAGTGGAAGAGCCAAAGATTAATTCTTCTTGGATACATGAGACAAAACAATAAATATAACATAAGTTTTCAATCCAAATTCAATTAAACAAAGCTAGAAATGAATACACAAAACATCACCGAAGTGTTTGCACTTGCTTTCTACCACCTATGCTTCAACTCCAGATCTGAAATGGCACGGATAAAGGCATGGTTTGGATCTGGTTTGGGTTCTTAAAGGTTGGCTATTGCATGGATATAAAGGAGTAGAGAGATATGTGCAAAGGTATGAGCATGACACTACACTCCAAGGCAACAAAAAAATGGTTTCAAGGCAAAACAAGCCACGGCCAAAGGAAAGTGATCACGGCCAGGTCTGGTGTGGTTAGTAGGAGGACATGGCAGTGGTGTCAGGTCAGGAATTTGCTGGAGATGCTGGTGCAAGTGGCGGCCAAGGTGATGGTTTGAGTGGTGGAACAAGATTGGCGCTCGGCTAGGTTGAACAAGTGGAGTGTTTGCATAAACTTTGGTGGATCTAGTCATAGATGATCACGGCATGGCTTGGTCAGTGGGATGGAGGAGATGGTGACCTGATGTGGTGACGGTGGAGGCAGCTATGGTGGTGGAGGAGCGAGGGCCGATCCATGGAAGGTAGAAGGCATGCTCAAAAATCAAACAACAAGTAGAAAAAATGGAAAAAGAAGATGAAAGTTTACCAAATTTTCTTTGTTCAGATGGAGGCCGAAAATTTTGAGGTGAGAAGTGTTTCTATACGTGAAAAATGAATAGAAATGCAGCTGAAAGAATGAGATATGGTCAGCCCCAAAATGAATGCAAGTGTTATTGAATTTGAAAAGACAAAAGGAGGTGAAAAGGCAATGGTATGTTAAAGGTCAAAACTCTTCATATTTCTCTAATTTCTTTTGCAAATTTTAATAAATGGAAAATTTCCTATAATTACAGATAAAAACACGAAAATATAGTAAATAAACAAAAATAAATAAATAAATATTAATTATATATAATTTAATTAATAAAAACAGCAAAAATTGCAAACTAGTCATGAAAATATGAAAATAAACGCAATGAAGTTTGGAAAATTTTTATGTACTTGAAAAATATTTATAAATAAAGATAAGAACACAAAATAAAAATGAATTCACAAAATACATAAATAAATATTAATTAATATAATTTAATGAAGAAAATAGCATAAAAATGGAAACTAGCCTTTAAAAATAGAAAATAAATGCAATAGACTTTGGGAAAATTTAAACACCACTTTAATAAAATTTAAAAGACAAAATATATGTAACATGACATATTGACACATTTTAAAATAAAATATGACAATAAAAATATAGTTTATATTATTTAAAATAAACAGAATTGCTAAATAAAGCAGATTACACTCAATATTGGAATATACATAACTTTCACAATTTAAAGCTGTTTTCAACGAAACGAAAAGCAGTATTCAAGTTATTAAGTCTATTTTCATAATAAAAGATAAAATTTAAGAATCTAATATTTAAATTTGAAATTTAAAAATCAAAGTTTGACCCAAATTTACCGAAATCAACATTTCAGGAAAATATTCAATTTATACCATTTTGGAATTGTAAATCACATAATAGTCAAAGTTTATATTTAAAAATGAAAAGTTTGAAATGGAACCAGTTAAAAAAAATTAAAAATGAAATAAAGTCAAAATTAAAATATACATAAAAATCTAGGGTTGTTACAATATCGAAGGCGCGCCCTCCTCAGTCGTGGGGCAGCTTCTTGAATTTTGAAAATGCTAATACTGCCGCACTTCTGTTAATTCTATGATACTTATCTAGAAGAATATTGTGTTCTTTCAATTGTTTATCTAACTCTCTAGACAAGCTATTTATTTCCTCTTGTTTTCTTTCAGGCTTGGTTTTATAAGGGTGAATGGGTTTCCTCCTTATCTAAAATAATGGATTTAAACTATTATCATCTTAGAAGTGCAAGCCGTTTAAACAAAGAGTCCTATACCTAAGAAACGGGAACTGATGGTTGAGGGACCTGCGTCTTCTTTCTTAGTTCTTCCACGTTAATGTAGCAGGCTCCTCTTGAGGGTTAGAAGGCGCAAGGGTTTTAAGCGAGCTTGCATCACGAAGAGATGAATCAAGATTGACATCATCATCTTTTTCAGAAGCATCAGTGTAACTACCCTAATCGCCACCTGAACCACGACCTCCATCTACATTATCATCATTATTGTCATCATCATCATCATTATCATAATCATCACATCATTACTGCCCTCTTTCTCGGCGACTTCATCTTTATCACCCTTATATACAGAGTCAGAGTTTACTTCAAAGGAAAGAATTTTAGAGGCACCAATCTCCTCTCTTTTGGAAACTTCAACCCATTACTGCATTCTTTTAATTTTGTCCATAACTTTGCTGACAAGAGCAGGGTTAAGTGAAGGAAAGCTTAAGTTTGGTCATTTATCTATATTTCCGACGTAAGCAAGCATCATGGTGTCTTCAAAAGAATTAACAACGATGTTCTCAAACGAAGTATTAAGGAATTGAGGCACCCGTTGCTTTGCTTCAAAAATAACATTGATAGAAAATTTTAGAGAATTTTTATTTTTCTTCAAATTTTTCATGAGAGATGATTGTTTTGCTGCCATTCAAGCTGTTTCGTCCTTGGATTCTTTCAAGGCTATTTTCAAGGCCAAATTTTTGTCAGCAAGAAGTTGATGTGCTTTCTTTCCTTGGAAACAATAGACTCTGATTGAGCAAGAGAAGCTCTCATTCTCTCTAATTCCACCATAGCTTTGTTTTTACCAACAGACAGGGAGTAGACTTGGTTGTTTAAGTTGGAAATTTCTTCTTAAAGCCTTAATGTCTCTGTGGAAGATCTTAATACACCTTCTTGCAGGGAGAGCCAACTCTTGGAAATCTGAAAGAAAATGTACAACATAAGTCAAAAAATTATAGAGAAACAATAACAACAAGGTTAAGTGATATAAAGCATACCAGAAGTTGTTGTTCTACCAGGGATCAACAGTGATCCATTGGGTTAGAAATAGAAGAAGGCGGGCGAATAGAATAAAAGATGGAGAATTCAGGATAGACCGAACCATTTTATTAAAATCGCTCGAAGGCACAGGTGATGTAGATCTGGAAAGTACAAATTCTGGGAGGGATTCGAAGTCCCTAAGGCTTTTTGAATTTGTTCAATCACACAAGGAGAGCTGAAAATGACAATGCGTGATAAGGGATCAACCTTTGAGGGAGTTTTCTTAGGTTAATCAGGAGAAGCTTCGACAGATGGACTTTTCAAAGTTTTGTCAATATCAATAGTCATCCTCCTTTGCTAGTGGCGGAGAATCGAGAACTTCAATGATCTTGGCCTTCTTAACGGATGGTCACGCCCCAACTACTTTACCTAATTTTCTTTTAGTAGCCATCTTCGACCTAGTAATAGCCTGAGACAAAGATGAAGTAAGAGATGTAGAAGTGGGGAGAGTTGAATCACTTATAATTGGTTCAACATGAGAAGCAAATGTTGAAAATTCAAAAATTACAAGTCAGAAAAGCAATTTAAAAGGTAACACAACAACAAACTAAAAGTACTACATTTAAATTTACAAGAGTGATCAGGACAAATTGGTGACATTAGGAAGAAATTCTTTGGATCACCCAAAGAAAGGATGCGCTTGCTATGAGATGTGTGCTGAACTAAAAGAGGTTGACCAAGTACCCTTTGACCTACTGGTAGGAGAGAATGCTTTTGTAGATTTGAAGGATTCAACAGATTTAATCTATTCTCAATCCTACTTGAAGCGGCAATCAGCGACTCGACAGTTTGCTTATCTTCTTCATCCAGCTCTTAACCCCACTGATGTTGGGAAAGCATTTAACAAAGAAGAACTACATTTCCCAATCTTTGATTTGTTTACTTCCTTGGATATTAGCTTTTTGGGGAGACTAGCTCTAAATATTTGGTTATTCAGGTTGCTGAGCTTAACAATCGAACATGATAGTTCAAAACTTCAACATTAAGTGATGGAATTCCAGACTCCAGTGCCATGAGTTCCAAAGATAGAAGATATGTATATACATTTGGTGATAATTAAATGGGAGCAATGTCCAAGTGAGTCAGGAGCTTGGCCATGAAGTCCGAAAAAGGCAGGAAACCATCGTGCGAAATGTGGATAGCAATGCAGGCAAAATGCCTTTTGGGTGGGTATTGGATAATATCGCTATCATTTGAGGGAATAGCTTCCACCCTAGTGATGCCAAAGTCACTAAGAATTGCGTATACCACATCGTGAGTAGACATCATGGAATGATTAGAAGTTGGTTCAATCTTCTTAGGAGAAGATTCCATCACCGATGTTGTCTTTTTTTGGTTTTTAGGAAGTCTTTTTCATGCCCATGATCGTGTTAGGTGAAATCATTTCAGTTAGAAGTTATGATTTGTTAATGAAATGAATATTTTTTTGAGGGCATCAAAAACCTATTACAACAATTCAAACATTAATTAGTACATGAAATTTGATATCCTAGAAAGAATGTTAGACTTAGTTTAGAAAAATAAAATTTGTTGAGCTTTCGACAGAGTCGAAAGGGGGGATGGAAGAAGGTGTCCAACAAACACACTTCAACAATGTCGAAAGCTCAATGAAAACTTTGTTATTAAAGGGAGTGGGTGAGTCCTATACAACCAATTTAAATATAAATATACACTAACAACATTCAATAAAAAAGACAAATAAACCTTTCGGCGCCGTCAAATCCCTTGAATTTTGTTTAACAAAAAGAACATGGATGTCGCCGAAACCCTATATGACAATCAAGTCAAAAGGTTTAAGTCTGAATTATGTTAATAAAAATAGGAAGGACTTAGGACGTCTCAACAATATTAGTATATAATGATGATCGAATCCCAATTTGTTACAAAAGGTGTCGAGAAAGTCGAAAGGGGTATATGGTTTTGAAAGCATACGAACAACTAAATTTGAGTCGGTACAGTCGGTTTCGACAGAGTCAAAAGGTATTATTTGATTTACAATTTAAACAAAGTATGTTATTCTCAACCCAATTTATATATTAAAAAATGAATGATGAATATTTAGCTCCACACATCCCCTAAAATAAATTGGGAGTAAGTATGTACTAAAGGTTTCAAAAATTTATAAAATAAAGATTATGCTTTCGAAAGTATGTAGTAGATAATTATTTAGTAAGACATATTAGGCAACCTCTTCGAAAGGTATCAGAATACAATAAATTAGAACTATGCTTTCATAGAATTCCACTTCATGTTAATAACCTCAACCTTTCGATGAGATCAATTAAGAGAGGCACTGGATTACCTTTCGACCCTATCGAAAGAGGTTGAAGAAGCAAAACCAAAGTTGCCGTCTTAACCCCTTTTGAAAGGGTAGAAAGATAAAATTGTAGCACCAAAATATTTTTCATACTACACAAGGTTTTCTATGGAGTAACTGGAAATCCCCTTCTTTCCCAAATTCAATTTTAACCCAAAAATAAAAAAAATAAGTTAATTTATTCGCGGATTTACAATCAATAATCGTAAAATCCCTGAAATTTATTTTCGAACTTTTTAAGAAAAAATAATAACTAAAAATTACCTTTCAGATGAATTCATAGAATAAATTGAAGTAAGAAATGAACCAAGAGAAGCCATAGAAACAAATCAAAGGACATTTTCATGTACGAAAAACTTAAAATTATATCTACGATATTCGAACAACATTTCGAATTCAAATTGAGCAAATGTTGAAATCGAAATTTAATATGGAAAGTTAGTGTGAATGCAGAAATAATGAAAACTTACTTTGGATTCGAGTCTCTATTTGTTGGAAATAGGAATTATTTAGGATATTGAAAGCTTTGATTCTTGCTGGGAATTTTTTTATAATAGATAAATGAAAGAGCAGAAAAAAGAACGTGATTTATAAGAAAAGTCAGCATAGGGGTAACCGTATGATCAAATTTAAATGAACGACTAAGATTTGTGCAAGAATATGAAAAGGCGAGAAACGTTATAGGTGTCGAAAGTGTTGACTTAGATAGTCAAGAACATCCCTTCGCGGGAGGAAGGAAAATGTTACAGCCAGTTCCCACTTCACCTTGTCGAAACCAAGTTGAATAAAAGAGAAGGAAGAACAAGAGATAATAGCACCAATGAGGCCTTAGGAAGAAGTCAAAGGGATGCTAAAGTCAAGGTTAGATGTGTTACAAGTTTTCGGAAGTTTCAAAAGCAACCTTGCGCTTCAATTGATTCCTTTCGAAAGAAATGCTTTCGCATGCATGAAGGTGATTCAAATGGGTTGAAGAATATGTTTCGAAGGCAGCTAGTGACAACGACACACATGCAAACCAAACCTTTCAAGGCTAAAGGTTTTGCCTTCATTTAGGTTACTCAGAAAAATATTTCGTTGGAACAAACCCTTCGAAAGCATAACTAAGCCTTTCGAACTGGTTGAAACCTTTCATAACTAAGAGGGGTTCCGCATGTATCTACAAGCATATCTTCGAAAGCTGCCTTCTACATCTAAATCCAGAGTATTTCAATACCTTCGAAACCCCAAGAATGTAGCTGCAGACAAAGTCGAAAGCTCATGCTACTTCCCACTAGCAACAACAAATCAACATAAGGGGAGAAGGCGCATCACCCCTTTCAACGAAGACAGAGGCATTCAAATCCATCCAAATGAAATGCAAAGGGATGCATAAGTTTCAAATATGATGAAAGGTCTATAAATCCACCTTTGACGAGGTCGAAAGCTCCGAGTCGAAAGGTGCCAGCCCGCACCTATAAATAAGACCTAAGGGTCTGGTTTTTGGGATCCGAATTCATTCACTCTTTTTATACTTTCTTAAATTTGTAACCCTAATTTGGCAATTAGATTGGGGAAATTGATTAGTTTGTACATTATTAGTTTAACAAAAATGAGGTTTTGACGCTTTTGGTTATGCAACTGTTTTGAGATTTTATTGAATTCGATTATGTCGACTTTCCGAGTGAGTCGAAACCTCTCATTTTACCAACATACTTAGTTATTAGCTCCAAACCATTACTCGTCAAAAGCTTACCTTTTTAGTAAGTTTAAACCTCAAACTTAACCAATATTCCTTGACTTAAAAGTCTAAACCAAAACTAGTAAAGAGGCAAGCTTTCGACGAAGTTGAAACCCATCATTTAGGCAATACCCAACAACTTTAGAGCCAACCAATATGTTACCACCATTTTTTTCAATAGGATGTATTGAATCGGTTAATAAGCCAATAAGGCTGGTTTGAAAGACTTTAAAAGAAAATGATATAAGTGTTTCGACTGGATCGAAAAGGTGGACAAGGAAGTGTTTACACAACAAAGACTTATTCAAAAGGTGAATCAAAGGAAGTAATAAGATCCTAGCTTTTACTACTTAAACGAAAGAGGTTTAGAAGGGCATACCTACACTTTTGACTCTACTTTGAGATGTTGATAACTTTTCTTGTTAACAAATTGATATTAATAATGTCATGACCTTGTCACTTCTCAATTAAATTAAATGAACCTTTTTAACATGTCTATAACGACCCCAGTTAACAGTCATATTCAAGTTTAAACTATTTGACCTATCAAATTTAACTTTTCAACGTTTAAAAATCAATTAAATATTCTAAATTCTAATGGATAAATTTTTAGGTTGTTATGTTTCCCCCTCCTCAAAGAATTTCGTCCCTAAAATTATCAGGATAGGAAAATATGGAAAGAGCCAAATTCCTTTCGTATGATGTGTATAAAACATCCATACGCAATACATGATGCGATCTAATACCCGAATTCACAACTATCCCTTTAGAACTAGCACCAATCCCGTGATCCTCTAGTGCGGAACAATGATCAGACTTCTTATTTTAGAGTCCTTTGCTTTCCATACATAGCGCTTAACTATGATAGAAAACTCAAGCATCCTACTCCAATACTCTTCTCAACGTTTGCTGTCAAGAATCAAGTTATCCATACTCTTTCAAACTAGTGTAAATACCTCAAGCTTTGTACTCGAATTTTCAAATGACCAAAATGCAATGAAGTGATTCATGTATATTTGTTTATCTTTTATAATACTTATAAGTTATCCCAAAATGGTATAGATCAAGAATTTCCAAAACAACTATGATCTGGGTATTACCAATAGTATCTTTATATTCCTTTAACTATGAAGGATATACTCAAGAGAAGTGCTTACCATCCGTACACAATCTTCTACCCATTTTTAGCTACTTTTGAGACACTCAAACTAATTATCATTAAACCTTTTCTTCTTTTTCCAATTTCTACTTTGAAATTATTGTACCTTTTTATAACTCTAATAAATTATTTCTTATCTTTAGGATTGGTCCGTACTGAACCTGTTTTCAGTTTCCCACTGACAAAGAGGATATTCCACTATGTATACGATCCCGATTGCTGAAACGAACATCATACCAATATTCAGAAGATTATTCTGATCATCACCGAACAAATTGAGACTTGCTCACTGAACTTTCCATATTTTTTCAAAACTTTGGAAATAATATTGTTATGATTTCATTTCCTCAAATTCTTTAAGAATTCTATATTTAAAACTTATTCTCCGTAAAGTATGACTTTAAAAAATGCTTTTATCAATTTATTATCTTAATAAATTTTATTGAACTTTCATATCACAATTGTTATCAAACATCTTTTTGTCAAATTGTGAAATTGAATTCATAAGGTGGTTTTTATTCAAACTCTTTTTCTTTGTACAAGTGAGGGTTAGTCATTTTATTAACTAAGGATGTTGTTATCTTTTACCAATTTTAGATTTCTTAATCTTTGAAAAACTCTTATCCGTAATTCCTTACGTTTTTATGAGAAAACTCTTTATCTTCCCAAACAAGTGGATATAGATACAAAGAGAACTGTTTTACTTTCGCAACTGGTTACACAATTTCTTCTGCTACATTGCCTTAACAAAAAGAACATCCAACACAAAAGGTCCTACTACATAATACTACTATAGCCTATTGGCTAAACATAATAATAATATATGACTCTGCTTGTATATCCTACTCAAACTACATTTCCGAACTCATCAACCTCGAACTCCTTCTCTACCCCCGACTCTGACTCTGATTCAGTATCAGATCCTTCTTCCAGATCTTTGATGTCAGTTGGATTGCTGGTGTCTTCCTCTTTCAATTCTTCTTCTTCCACGTACGCTACATCGTTTTTCTCGGTCTGGGAATATGCATCCATGTACTGCTGCTGCCACTGGGCAACTGCATCCTTTGAAAAAATGATCGCCACTCCGCTATTTAACTATGCCTCCTCATAAGGTTCCTTCATGTATCCTAGGCCTCTACTGTGGTCGAAGTCTATATCGAAAACCAATGTCTCGGAGTCGTCTACCCACGACTCAACCCACTTATAACCTACCATTAGTTCGAGTGGAAATCCTGGCCAATCCTCATAGCGAAATCTTGAATAGTCCTCTACGTCAGAACCTAGTTGGATCGGAGATCCACATATCACTCCCTTCCTTAGAACAAAGCATGTCGGCAAAGGGTATATCATAGACTTCATCGCTAACCAAGTCTACTGCTTCTATTTCGGTCCAAGTGTCCTAACTTATCTACGAACATCTTCCAGTCAAATTGTGAGGTTCTAGTCACAAGCTGTCCAAATTTCGGTTTTATATTTAATAACAAACATCATACATCAATCAATTCCTGATAATACAAAGCTAAACGTATCAAAATAATTTGATTACCTATAATCCCGGTCGGAGATACAGTATATAATTCTATCCATGACTATCAACCTAATCTTAGTTTAATGTGTGATCCTAACCAACTTAGTGTCATTTACCGAATAACTTATAGTCGAACTGTGAAGTTCTAATTAGAAGCTGTCTAAACTCAGATTGAATGTCTAACTTCAGTCCGCTCTTTTAAATTCAAACCATCACTAATCATAACAATAATAAATGATATTGCTATCATTCCTTTTAAAAGACGTAATATAATTTTAAGGTAAAATTATTTCATTTACCATGAAAAAAATCATTTTATATATCAAAATAACAAATATGCGCTCATTATATATATATATATATATATATATATATATATATATATATATATATATATATATTGGACTCGTTCTAGGGCATTACTGTCCCTATGTCTAATGTGCAACTCATCCTAGGATATTACTAATCCTATCTCTGATGAGACATTCACCCAATCAAGCTTCGGTTGCCGCTTAACCAATGCTCTAATACCAGTTGTAATGACTCGATTTTTTGTACCTTGAAAACCTGCACCGATACTCCTCGGTCACGAATTCCCAAGACACGAAAAATCGACTCATTAAGGATGAAATAAAAGAAACAAGAACTGAACAGAATAACATAGTAGAATAGAACAAAATATCACAACACATGGAGGAAATATAATATTGAATAATATATTTATAGCGGAAAACATTTAAAAACATATCAATCAGAGTCTAACGTATGATCAGCCTAGACATTTATAAACTTTGTCTTTACAGTTGCTGAAATAGATGAACACAACAAACATATCATGCGTAAGTAATAAGACTACGCCCATACATAGATGCAGATCTCCAGCACTCCTTTGGAAAGCTCAAACCTCCTATCATGTTTCACTATGCCAAAGCAAACGCGATCCCATATGATATCTATCAAAAAAACTCCCCAAGTCTGGCCTTCTCACTTCCCGGCCTACACAACTAATCCTAAAACCACTCGGTACTGACCCGAGTGTTGAAAACACCCAAATCAGGCTTGGAAAAACCAGCGTAAGAACATAATACCAAATGTGACAGTGTCATAAATGGATGCTAAATCATAAATCCTTATTCTGATGCTAAACCATAAATCCGTATATTGAAAACAAAGGGTATCTGATAAGACCACGTAGATAAAAACACTAGACGCGTTTTTTACTTATGATAACCATAAAATGATTACGCTAAAAATAAGGGATATTATTTTTAATGACATTATTTTGAAATTTCTTTTCAAGTAAACTTACGAATCTTAGCTGAAATTGTAACACTGATTAAATTCCAACATTTGGTCTACAATCAAAATCGTACAAGGCTCTTGATGGATTATTGGATTCCATACTAGCAACCATGGTAAGGGACTACCTTACGTACAGTACACCTCTAGAGGGATGCACCTGGGTGTGAGTTCCCACCTAATGCCTAAACAAGACTGTCTACCCAAGCAATAAACTAAACATGCCATTTCCCCGATCATTTTCGACCTTCCGAGAGCGCTCTCATCACAACCTTCAGAATCGAAATATAGTGGGAGATCAATTATATCCAAGAAGGAAAATGCGGGCATTCTCATGGGTGCTAAAACATGACTCATCTCACCGCATACCCCTATTTCAGTCACTCCTCATTTGATGAGGTTCAAGGTAATGCATTACTTTTTCATTTCAGCTCCATCACTTTGAATGCCACATTGCCAGATATCCATCCATACAAGTCACCCAGGTAAAGGATGAACCAAAGGCACCACCCTACTACATCCCTAATCGCAGTAGCCGCATAGATCCTATAATAAGGGATTGCTGCTATTCATTTTCCTAGGGCGCAACACCAAAGTTATCTAGAAGAAATCCACTTACCATGAAAGATCTTTGGTCTTTAATACACTGGAGATTTCTCAACAAAGAAAGGACTACCGCTACTTTGTAGTTATCTTTTCGGGATATCCAAATTTCATCTTAAGGGCCTACTCAACGAGTAGCCTTTTCCCTGCCGAGAAAATTTCCCACTCTTCAACCTTTCAATTTCATGTCCATTTCTGGAATATCGCAAATTGATTCGAAGTGGTCTTCGAATCTGGGGTACCCAAATCCAACCACGGTTCCTTCGATATCAACCATCGAAATAAAATGTGTATATGTATACATAGAATCATTAAGCCTTATTTAAGTAATTATTTAATCCCATTTTTCCCATTAGAATCGGTTCTCGATTGTAAAACATTAAGAGAATAATTTCCTAAGCGCAAACCCCGAAGGTCTAAACCAACATCAGATCGACACCCAAAAGATTACCCGACTTAACATCACAACAATTAAGTTTCAACTCCTTTTTACCCAATTTCCTTCTTGTCAAAACTTGTATACTATATTTGAAAGATATGCAGGTCGATCTTTCGATCCGTTCCAACCCCCATCTAACAAATAAACAAGGTCAGATGGTTTCCCATCATGTTGACTACCTTATCTATTTTTTCAGATTTCACAGGCGGGACAAGATGTACTCTTATGTATTACTGCATACCCTTTCTGTTATTTACTTTAATTCTCATTCAGAGATAATACCTCATTCATAACTTAAGTCTTCTATTTCAAACTCGGTTAATTATCAACAAACAGAGGCCTTCCAAGTTAGGGAACTGTTTCCTCTCAGACCTTGGTTTGATCACATTCTTTATCCTTTAAATAATAGTCGTTTGCATACCTCGAAGTCTAATCTCACTTTCGAGCTTATTTTCAAATATTGTTTGTTATTTAAACAATTCATTCGACTCTAGAATTTGACCATTTTACTAAGACCTTAGAAAATTCCTGAATTAATCTTAAAAATCATAATTAATTATTATGAAAACATTCATAAATGATTTAGGGTTAGAAACTCCTTTCGATTCCTTAATTTTAAAATCCAATTCCTTAATCGCAAGTGAATAATGATTAACTAGGCCACTTTCTATAATTATACATTTTATTAAGTCTAAACTCATTTTTATCATTCAAAACATCATTATCATATTAATGATGCATTGAGAAATTTATTTCATAATTTTTGGAGCTATAAAACTCCACTTACCAATATCTTGGATTTTACTACTTCCACAGCAACTTTTTTGAAAAATGTTTTGCTCATAACTTGAAAATTTCAAATCGTAAACTTAACTTTTCAGATTCATTTGAACACCTATTAACTTTACTGACAAACATTTTTGGTTTCAAGTCATTCCGACCGGAAACGGATTCTACACTTCCGTTCAAAATTACAAGTCGTATCACCGCAAACCGTCACTTCGGAAAGTGCCCAATTCTGACCGTTTGGTGAACTGTTCCGGAACTTGCCCGGGACACTTCCAAAACACTTATAAATGATTATAACCATTTATTTATACCTTTTCAACTTATAAAAATATTATTTTCCAATATTTTATCTTTTATAATATTATATTATTATAATATTATATTCAAACTTTTCTATGATTTAAAACCCATTTAAAATCCTTTCTCTTTTATTTTAAAGTGGCTTAACCCTTTTCGTTTGTACACATATTATTGTCAATGCAACATGAGTTGGAAGTCCATTTTAAACCATGATATAAATATGATCATACAAATATAAATGTAATATCATATCCACACAATTCATCCAAACATCCACATAACATCCATTGTTACCATCCAATATTAATAAATCAGCACAACCAAGTTTACTAATCATTTCTAAGTTGTTTACTAGCTTTTTATAACTTGTTAATTAAACATGTTTTACTAACCAAACATGTATTATCCAATTAGCTTATAATCTAACATATATGACTTTTAATCATAGCAAATTAAGGCGAAGTGTAGTATATTAACTTGCATCCATATTAATTAAATATTAATATCACTTTATAATCATAAAGCTAAAATTTAAGCGATGAAGTGTTCTTACTATCAAGCTTCCTCCTTCCTAAGCTTTCTCCGGATGAATTCGCCATCGCTTTCGCTCCTTAACAAGCTTCCAAAATCCTCACTAGCTCAACATGGTTCGGCCTCACCATGTACAAAGCAAAACTCCGACCTTTTGCAATTCCATTTGCTTCCAAACTCCTTTGGTGCTTCACACATTCACTTCGGCATAACCTACTTCTTTTTTCTCCTGCCGGAGCACCCAAACTCACCCCTTTCTTTCATGTTTCTCACGGCCTAGAGGTGTTCTAGGAGTTGGTGAACTTCGATGACGACGAAACCAAGCTAGTTGGCTTTGGAATGCTTCAAGAAGCTTAGATCCATAGTCAAATCTATGTTTTAAATATGTTTTAAACTATTTTCTTTTAAAATTCTCTTTGAAAGTTATTGATGCCATTAGAGAAACTTAAGAGAGAAAGAGAGCTTGCCAAAGAAATGAAGAAGAATGTAGAAAATGAGAAGAGAAAGAAGTAGCAAGATTTTTATAGGAAAATCCTTAGGTTATTTTATGCATAACTTGGCATATTAAACATCACTTCAACCTATACCCCATCACATCACCTACCTACTCATCTCACACACCCCCCATACCCTAAATCATGCAAGTCCAATTAAGAAGTTTCTACACACTTTACATAACCATACACTTCATTTTGATGCACATACACACCCTACACGCATACACACCCTCACATACGCATGCATGGACCCCACACCCTTCATCCTCACGTTGCCTGGGGTGTGCCCCCTTTATTTCATTTCAAGACCATACCCTTCATTAAATGCTCCACACCCTCCATTAATGCACCATACCCTCCATCTCATCAAGTACATATACCCACACACCCCTACATGATCGACACCCTTCTACACACGTTGGCACCCAATAGGGACCTATCAAGATGCTTTATTAACTCGTATGCAGGTTATACGACATTCTAGTGACGTTCGACGACTTCTACGCGACGTTTTATGCAACGTTTTAGAACGTATTTTTATTCTCTTTATCCATTACATATTTTATCATATTCTCATATTTATACAAGTGTAAACAAAGTTACAAATTATTTCAGTAATTGTATATCACTTAAACTCTCTGCATTAATTATAAAATCTTTCATATGAATATACTAAAAGTGCTGCGGATTTACGCTGTCAAGAGTGAATAGTGTGCTAATGATGATGTCGTCAATATTTTCACGGCCTAAAACATGAAAATATTTTTATTTCTTATTCTTGTTTAGTGGACATAATAATGTATGCATCCAGACCCGTGCATGATTCTTTTGGTTAAAAATTAGTTTTATCAACAAAACGGTTTTCAGTTACTTCATTTAATTCTCGTGCTTTTCAGCTTCACATGATAAAACGATAAGCCCGATTGCTATTAAATTTGGAATCCTATAATAACATACCATTACGGATCCAATGAAATTTATTTCGTCTCGTTTCGAAATAGTGTCCCGAATGGCTATTTTCACTCGTTAGACTCTAGATTCAATTATTTAACCAACTCTAGTTATTCAATTAACAGCCATATTCAAGTTTGAATTGTTTGACCTACGAAATTAACTTTTCAACATTTAAAAATCAATTGAATATTCTAAATTATAATAGCTAAATTTATGGGTCGTTATAATGTCATTCTACTAATAAATAAGTTTTATGTTTCCTTTTTGCCTACTAATAAATAGGTTTCATCCGTCGCTTCCATTACCAAAACCAGTTATACTACTATCTTTTTTTCAATACAAATCTCTTGATTATGTTCTCCAATATTCGTATGAGTTCTTCTTTATAGTATTCACATATGTTTAATGAAACATTCTAAGCTCAAATTAATATTCGTTATATCCAACTGGTTCTACTATTGCTACTGTACGAGCATTCATTGCTATTTTACTCATAGCCTTAACTTTTACAACATCTTATCCAGACAATCATCCATATCTACTCCATAATAAAATTTTGGTTTGGTCTTCATCACTTTTTCAAAAATTAAAACTTCACAATTATAAAGTACTTGGTCCCAAAACTTTTATCATTAAAAATATAAACTTGGTAACTTTTTATTTAAATCCTTCAACAGTTTGGTATCAAAAAGGGCTAAGAGAAACTTCTCGTTTTATGCAACTTTAATTGTAGGTATCTTAACTTTTAAAAATATAATTTAGAATTTATCAATTAAGTTTATTTATTAAGTCTAAAAAGGAAATGTTTGGAATTAAGTTTTTAAAAGATTATTTCTTTCTTTTTTGATAAGAGTCGAATTTATTACATAAACGACCGTTCAAATCAATTTTTCCTTTAAATCCTTTTAACAATAAAGATTTTATTGATTAAAATTGAAATTTTTAACTGAAACCGTTGCTTTAAAAATACACTTTTACAATGTTAAGAAAATACGCTTTTACAATGTTTCTAAAACATCATTTATAACTTTTAACAACAAAACTGGATTAGGTAGTGACACATCCATCATATTATTTTCGCATACTCATTTTATCTTCACTTCCAACCTTGGTGGTCTCTAATAGCATGTGAGGGAAATTTTAAAACATATGTGCAACTATTGCACACAATTATGAAAAATATCTGTTTTCCTTTGTTTTGCCTTTACTTTCCTATGTTGCTTCTAATTAGATTGCTGGAATTATTTTTTAATATAAATTTCTAACATTATTTTTAGATACTAACGTTGTTTTATAAAAATTGCTAATATCATTTCTGTTTATACCTCATAATGTTACTACTATACTTATATAATACTACTATTTAGATATTTTCTACCTAAACTACTCTTATGTAGATTGCTTTTATTTATATAGTTTTCCTCTCAATTGAATGTCTTCTTTATATAATCATTGCAATGTGTTTGACTACTGCTTTATTTTTGGGTTCTAAACTTCTTTTTTCCATTATATTTACCCTATTATAAACTTGTACCATTTCTTATTGTCCAACGCAGCAAAGGGTCTTATAACTTAAAAAATTTCACCATAAAAAAATCAATGTGATACATACGCTCTAATTTTTTTCCAAAAGAATTAACCTTTTATAAAACCCTATTTTCTGAAATTTTCGGTTAACTAATTTTAATTTCTTTTAAAACTTTTATTATAATTTAAATATAACATAGATATATTATTTATATTTTTTTCGAAAATTCAATATTTACTTACTTTTTAGAATAGAGTTTCTCTACATTCAAGTAAATCCTTTGAAAATTATTTCAAAAACCATTTCTTTTTTAAACTTTTAAATAAGTCCCATGAATATATTTTCTGTAACTTTTATATTAAATTCTTTCGTATAGGGTTAGAGTTGGAGTGGATTTTTATTTGTCCATTCTATTAGACTTCTCCTTTTTTACTTACTTACTGACTTATCTTCTTCCATAATATTAAAAACCTGGCTGTCGTCTTGGCATGATTACTACACACCTTCTTTCAAGAACTTATTTATTTCTTACTTTTGGATACCGATAACGTATAAATTTTTACTTTTCGATTTGTCTGAACCTACTATACATAATCAATCGGCACCTGCCTGGGTCTACTACAATAGACTATGCTCCAAAAGGGAGTCAAGTACTATCCATTTTCTGAGGACCCTTTCATATGTTGCCTCAGGCTCTTCTTAAGACAATGCCTTCCAATACAACCTATTTCCCATAGGGTAATAAGGATAGGTGTATATCTTTAACTTTTTCTATTGTTCCAACTCATAGTTGCATTGTCCATATTTTAATAATATGGTTGCAACTACTTCTATAGTCAGAATATGTAAAGTTTTGTTTATAATATGTAATAATACTAAAAGTACAATTATTCCCTCAACATATCCTAATTTTTAAGATCGACTAACCCGAGCTTTGATACCAAATGTGCCAAGCCCCTCTTAATGAACCTGAATTTTCGCTAAATCGAAAACCCAAGTCTACTAAAGTACGAATTGTTAATTTTGGTATCCTGCAAATAAATAAATGCATGTCAAAGCACTACCAATATAAACTCACAGCGGAATTATAAGGTATAATAAAATAAATAGGTACCGACCAGGGTTGACACTTCTGGTATTTAGTGTTCTTGCCAGCATCGAGCGTGCATAAAGAAATTTATCTTTCCACCATTCCTGCCTTACACCAGTACATGTCCCTTTAAAGCTATCATGTAGGTTGTAATGAGGTGGTCAGAGCAACGTTCTTTTGATTTGTAAATTACACATTTTATACATAACATTATTATGTTTATTTTCTTTTGTTACATGTTATGTCCTTTTGTTTTACTTAGTCATTTCGACTCACTTATTCTATTCGTATTTGAAACACTCCATCAAAGTCTCATCCAACCTTTCTTCTATCATAAACAAACTAGCAAACAACTGTGAGGTGATGCACGTCATAAATAGAACCTAGACTAGTAGGAGGCATAGTCCGTCTAGGCTTAACCCTCCATCTTTCTGTCGACCGTACAGGACGGATGACGTTCTTAACCTATGAAATAGCTCCTACTCTCATATTTGGTACCAATCACACTTTCATTCCGCTGAGTCTTGCCCAACTTCCCATTTTAGATTGCCTGGCACAGTCTAGGAAATAACCCTTGTTATTTAATATATCCTAAAACGTTGAAGCGGATTTTACTTATCCTTTCACACTTCGATGCAGACGAACATCCTACTTAGTATTCCTTTCACCTATACATGGATGAACATCCTACTTGGTATTCCCTTCACCTATACGCGAATGTACAATCCTACAGGTTGTAGGTCCCACAGTTGGATATGTCTTACAACAATATAATATATACATAACTGCCGGTAGCCCCTTGCAGTGGGTAGACTTCTACTGTGTAATACTATTGACCTCGCATTCCAAACCATTTTAATTATTACATCATATTTATTAAATCTAAGCTATTAGCTAACTTTAATAGTTCACATCCATCATAAATGCATGCTTGAGGAAACATATATTGGTATTTATATAGATATTCATACATATTAAATTACTATACCTCCAATGTTCAACTATATTAATATTCTTTTACTTTTTAGTGCGTTTACTACTTATTTCATAAAGGTTAACTTTCATTTACCGCTTGCTTTCAACTTAAAAGATTTCATTATCTTTTAGTACTTATTTTCCTTTTTATATTATTAAATCTACTTTATTGTTCCTTTTTAACTTCTATTATATTTCTTTAGTGACTAACTTTCTTTCTTACTCATTCCATTACTTTACCTACTCATCACTTATTATTTAATTTCTAACTAGTCTTTGTTGCATATTTTGGTCTTATAGTTAGACCGTTATTGTTATCACTATTATAATTGTTTAATTCATACTTAGGGATTTTCAGAATTTTAATGCATTGGAATTGCATCTTCCCCAAAAGGGTGTTAACACTACAAATTTCTATAACTTGTCTAAAGAGGAAATTTGCATTGCGTTTGGAATTACAATAAATTATCTTTTTGTAGTTATTGAAATATACAGTACAAAATAAGGTAAATATACCTATTTTATACATCTCTTTATTTTAGGCATATTTCTTATTATTCAAACGATAAACATTTATTTATAGATCTAAACTTAATAATTTATAGAAACTTACACTGCATCATCCTATATTCTGATGAATTAAAATACTGCTCAAACCCCAATAATTTATTATGATAATTTCTGATTTACATTTACTTGCATAAATCATGTAAACAAAAAATATGAAACTACTATATGATTATCAAATTCAAGGCCTACTACCAACACCCAATACTTACCAGATTCGACTACATGCAATATTAAATCTAATTTATCAATCTTACAATATGTAGGCAGGGTTTATAAATTCATTATGTGTATATAAATAGGCCTACATCTCCTAAATTACATTTAGGAATACACAAACAAATTATGGAGATATGAATCCAGTATTGTATAAAAATACATAATTTCCCATTCATTTCTAGCTTTTCAAATTCAAGATCTAATC
The DNA here is from genome assembly GCA_030765085.1 of Allium cepa. Classification (NCBI taxonomy): domain Eukaryota; kingdom Viridiplantae; phylum Streptophyta; class Magnoliopsida; order Asparagales; family Amaryllidaceae; genus Allium; species Allium cepa. The sequence continues at coordinate 138,152,599 of CM060944.1, forward strand.
TTTGTTATTCTAATTTGACTCCCCTTTCTCTTTCTATCGGAATACATACACTACAAGCATACATTTGTTTATTAGAAATCTAAATCTAAGAAGAGATTTAGATTTAATTTAGATTCGGATTTGAATTTATAATTTATTTTGGCTTTAATGATTCGATTCGACCCTACTTTTCACCTCTGTTTTTTTTTTTTGAAACTGGGTACTTTTCACCTCTGTTATCATCTGCTATTCTCATTTATATACACGTATATAAATTATAGATTTATTTAGATTCAAGAATTTATGGAGAAGAGAAAATGATAGAGCTTTGCAATTGCTTCAGAAATTATGAGAAAAAAAGTGAGGGGTTGGTCCGTATTTATAGGGGTTCGAATCAACGCTAATCGTTAGATTATATTATATTAAATCCAGTTTGTTCGGCCTAGGTTAAAATCACAGCTAATACCATCAACTGGTCGACTGTTGTTCCTTATTAGTCGATCGCTAGCGGTCGGCCTACCCAAGTTAGGGGTCGATCGGTCATTTAATTTTGTTAATTATTGGTTCGTTTCCCTAATTATGATATTTTATCTCTATTTAATAGATTTGTTTAACGTTCGTTTTTCTTAAACGTTAAGCAACATTAACATTTAATGAACGTTAATTAACATTTATTTATTTCATTAATTACGTTTATTTTCTTTATTAGATATATATATATATAAAAACTATCTCTGATTCACAAACTTTAAACATCGACAATTTTTTTGTTTGAACTCCAATCAGAAAACTTTATATATGAAAATGGATCAGATAATCGCCGACATAGTGGTGCAAGTTTCATAGTCAAGTTCTGATGTTTGTAAAAAATTATGTTTTTGGTGTTATTGATTATAAATTAATTTCCTTTTTAGTCAATTATCGTTAAAATTATAGGGTGTTATAAGCAATTTGCAGTATAACTCAACTTGTTATGCTTGAATTCATATAATATTCTATCACATAGTAGAAAAATGCATCTCACAGTCTTCTAATGCCTGTTGGTGCACAATAAACCAAGATCATAGCAAACAATCTTCTCAAAGATAATGGCATTCGTGTGGTTTATGCTTCCTGCAAACATGCTATAATGCTTTGATCTTCCTCTAACGGTCCCATCTTCTCCAGTATTTTCTATGGATATTTAACACAATTTACTATAAGAAGATAGTCAAATGATGTCGATACATTTACATAATTCAAAAGGATTCTCAAGTAGTAATGTTCTCCTTCTGAAGGAGAAGCATTACAAATCCGTCTTATAAATTTTTTGATGATGTCCTATGTCTTCAATTTTTTATATCTGTTACCCACATGTATTTATCTAGAAATTCATGATATAACTATTGCCTTGCATCGGGATCTTACGAGTTTGTATTTAAGAACTCAATTAACATTGATGTAGAGAGGCTCTCGTCTAAAACAATATCTGACACTATTTGATTAGAATGATACGTGCCCTATTGGCTACTTGGTAAGTGCGTTTGTAATAAGTGAACCGAAGGGTGAATTATGTGTAATGAAAATTCAAAAATTCTCCAAAAGGCCTCTTAAGGACATATCCACCTTGCATTAACAAACTTTTGAATTTCACTCTGCTTCCTGGATGAACTTCAACTGCCACTGCCACATGATTTGGATCTTTGTAGACAGATTTTTATAAGTGTTTGACAGATTTGATACTACAACATACTTCAACGTTAATATGACAACCAATTTTTTTAACAACCGTTGATTACATGGGATAACCGAACGATTGTAGACAATAAAATCATTGTCATTATCTAATGCAATGCTTCTACCATATCTCACCTCCAATAGATGGGATATGAATCACTGCCCTGAAGAGTTGTTAAAAAAATTGTTTTGGGTAATCCCTTTTACATTTTCCATCTTTCGTACATAATTAATTTGGTCGATATCTTCCACACAGTCCATGAAGCATCCACTTAATACCATATGATTCCACTTGTTCATCACGGTCTAGGATTTATGCTTTAACAACTGCATCATAATATCTGGGCTATGAAGTTTATCTTCATTATCTAATATGAATATGAGAAAGCCCCCTTTTCTAATATTCTATAACATGCACATGTGCTATAACTAAACCGAGAACTTCTTTGCTATAAATATCATTCTTTAGTTGTTCATATTTTGCACAAAATTTTCTTGTCATAAGATCTTGACAATTTTGAGCTAATTTTCCATATAATATTTCAAAAATGATTTTATCCCATAAAGGATTGCAAGTCATCGTAATGAAAAGATCTAGCTTTACAAATTTATACACCAAAGCCAATACATCTTGGTTGCGTTTGTACATGTTGTATGGGCTTATATTGAATGAAGCGGGCAATGTTATTCATGTTTTGATGTTTCCTATATTTAATTTTCAAGTAATTCTTAAGATGTTGATGATATATATATATATATATATATATATATATAATTACAACATATTGTACATATAATGCGATTGAGAGAAATGTAAATAAGATCTCATATACCTGCATTATTCTCTCCAGCATTCAACCCATCTTGTAGATTTACATACAATTCTAATATAACGTTATGAAACTATCTCATATATTACTTTCAGTTTTTACGTATTTATCTATAATATATTATTGCAATAAATGTCCATCGAGTAGTAAAAGAGATGCATTTATAGTGTCAAATCTATAATTAGAAAAATGTTATTTTTAGAACCTTCCAAAAATAGGAAAAGAGCAAAATTTTAGATCCATTAATTATAGAAGTATTTTAAGAAGATAAATAAAAGTTAAACAATCTATTTGGTTAGTTCTAAAATTATAAAGATACATAAATTAATTAGTGATCTATGTTCGTACATATAAGATATATGTACAATACTCTCGACATGTAACAGGAGTACCATTCTCATTATGACTATTTAGGTCCTAACCATTAGTTCCCAAAGGGAGTAGAAGAATATACTATAGAGGATCATAACAACCATGTGTCTCTGGTACTATCATAAGTTGCCTTGATATTATTTGTACAACAATATCCCTAACATTTATGATACTTTTCTCATTACCTATCACTATTCCTGCAACTCGTAAAGCTCTATAAAGTGCATATTATTAACGTAATGGTTGTTTCTTGAGTATAAATATACAATCATGAATTTTAGGAAGCCGTGAAACTCGACGAAAGATTGAGAAAAATCATTATTTTCATCTACTGTATGTTGTATCATTCTAATATTATTCTATCCAACTCTTCATCTTTTGCCATATAATTATCAATTTCATAATCAGTGTCATATATATAAAATTGCAAAATTTTTGGTATATAACCATTTTAAGGTAGTAAGCTGCCAATATTTTGATATCTATATCCTTAAGAAAAAAAACGTAGACTTCAGTTTTTCCATTTGCCAAATTTTTTTCAATATGAGCTCGTATTGAAGTAAAGAAAAATACATGATAATATGACCTAATATTTCTTCTAAAGTGTAGATCATCATTACCTGTATTAGGGTAAAGCTCGAAAAGCTCAGTTGGTGACTGCAATGGGGTTAATATAGCTCATGCCTTCTCACAACATCGAGAACTTGTTTCATATCCAAATAATATTACTAAGTAACGTGGAAAAATTTTGGTTGTTGTAATGAATGTCGTCGAAATTCGTCATAGTCTTTGAACATATTTGCAACGTTATGAGTCTTATATGTATCATGATCTGTTTACGTCTTTGTATTTCGTTATCATTATAACACCCCGAAAATTAAATGGTATTAAATAAGAATATTATACTAGTAAAAAAAGGACTTAAAATAAAATTTTCATAGACGTTCAAATTTGGACATGAAACTTACAACATTGTATCGGCAGTGATTAAGAGCTTAAGCTTAATGGTCAGTGGGCATAAATTAACAATTAGATTAGTGTAATTGTCTTTAAATTATTTTTAAATGATTAGAATTGTAAAAATATTACAATTAACTTGTTAGATTAAAACTGAATTTGCTAAACCCTAAACCCTAGAATTTAATTAGGAATTGAATTATGAAACTAGGTAATTTAGCACTTGCTAATGCTAGATTGAGAACTCTAAACTAAAAAACCTAATTGAATTGAAATTGAAATCTAATAATGAAATTAGATAATCTGACACTTGCTAATACTAGATTGATAACTCTAAATTAAAAAAACCTAATTGAATTGAAATTGGCCACTAAGATGACATTAGAAAAATTAGGGTTATTAGTTGGAAATTTGGGCTAATTGGAATCATTAATCGAGTGGAACTAACAACAATTACATAAAATTAATCAATAATTAAAAACAAACTGGAATGCAAAATTTAAACTTGAATGGTCGACCGTGGAATTTTCTAGGCCGACCAATAGTAGTCGACCTGAGGGTTGTCTGGGTTGACCGTTCGAATGAAAAATGTGAAATTTTGACTTTGCCAAAGGTAAAAATTAAGTGAATAAAAATTATATAATTCAGTAAGAAATTATTTAATTAGTAAACCGGTTGTTAAGCTAATTTGGGCTAAGTATTTCGCAATGTTTGATATTGGTATGGGTGAATACATATTTTGCAGTTGTTGTTTTGGTATAAGTAATGCATATCGCATCAACGGAGTGTATTAAAGCGATTTATTTCGCATAGGCCCAGCGGTATACCACACGGGCAAGCGCAGCATTTTCAAAGATGCTTTTTGAGAGAGTCCATGCTATCGGAAGATCCAGGTATGTAGGTTTTCTAATGTAACATAGTACAAATGAACGTCAGTGATATACAATAAGTGGCTATAGATATTGATTAAATTGGAGCTCGGTACTAACGAGAGTTCCTATGGAATGAATCTCGATGCAGTACAATAGGAGGCATGTTGGTATAGTTATGATAGGAAATTATTTCCTATTTTAGCCGATCATTGGTGTGAGATTCGATCAGTAGGTTCGACCCATTGTATTAGATAGGAGTCCCAAGGTTTTGAGCTTAGGAGTTCGCAGATACTTCTTACACATCCTTTATCACTTATAGTAGGTTTAAAGTTAATTGCACTTAATCATCACTCATTAATCTTATTCTCATTCACCAAACTTTTATTTAACCCATTCATTTTCCACTTTTTCCTCCACCATAGATGGATAGGGTAGTATATGATTTGCTCGTTTCAAATACTTAAAGAGAGTCGTGCTTTTCTTGGAGTCTGCATTTACAACATCTTCTCCTCATGTACCATTTGATCATACCAATATAGTTATTTTCTTATATCAGACCATGAGGGATATTTTATTATGTACTCTGATTTAGATAATGGGATGATATTTTTTTAGATTATGATTTGATATTTTCCAAGACTAATATTTCCTGTGATATTTACAGATCTTATTTCTTCCACTATAATATGTATTTGATAATTAGTTTATCTTTTTGCTATGATACATATTAAATAGTTAGGTTATCTTATATTATATTTGTTTATCTTTATCTTTGAGTTGTTGAAGTTTTAAAACATAGACGGTCCGTATTTCTTGGCGCGACACATTTTGAACATGTCGGGAGGTGCGGGTTATCATAGTTAGTATCAGAGCATAGGTTCAATGTTCCTTAGGATTAGGACTGTATTAACAAAGTATTTTGAAAAGTTTTTGAAAAAATGGATTTCAAAAGGTTTTTCAAAATATATTTAGAGATGGTCTTTTTAAAATTGTGTGTATGTGTGTGTATGTACATACATGTATATATAAAGTATTTCAAAAAGCTTTCTAAATTTTTCATATCCGAAAATCCCTCATATTCGTGCCTATGATTCTTTTATCTCTAAATCATATTTATGCTATCCGTGGAAGTTACTAATAAAGTCCTTAACATCCACAGATAGAAGATGTCTGATCCCGTAGGTTCTGGCTCCGACGATCCAGCAAAAATCCCATGCATGAACCTTCCTATATGGTTCCATCGATTCCTTCATGCTAAGGGATAGGTCAAGCTCAATCCCACTAGAGAGCCCACAAAGAGAGCGGTGGGTTTCCTACCCACCTAACTATCGCTCTAGATTTTTCTAAGTTGGGCAAGGATTTTTCTAGACTTGGAGGCAAGCCACATATGGGTACGGAGTCTTATATAGATTCGAGAGCATGGATCTGTGCGTGTGAGAGGATATTTGGTCTTAAGGTTTTGACTGATATTGTGAGGAGGCAGTAGATACGTGGAAACTGCAAGGTGAGGCGTTGAGCTGGTGGAGGTTATTGGGGTTAAGGATGATGGGTTGAGATTACTTGGGATGAGTTTTGTCGAAGGTTTGGGACAAAGTTTCTTTTTAGGAAAGAAGAAGGCATTCGACTAGAGAAGTTTATTCATCTCAAGCAGGGAGATATGATAGTCCAGGAGCATCTGAAAAATTTTAATGAGCTAGCTAGGTTTGGTATGGAGTTGATTTGCACACCTTATGAAAAAGCTCTTAAATTTGCTAAAGGATTAAATCAACCACTTTAAGATTTAATTGTGAGTCATATTCCAATGGGTGCTACCCATGAGGGACTTATAGAGATGGCTTTACCCATTACTGTTACTAATAAAGAAAAGAGGGCGGAGGCTTCGAAGGTTATGAAGAAGAGGCAACAAAATGGTAAGAAGATGAAAGGATTCGGACCGAAGGGGAAGATTCTGAAGAAGGGATTGAAATTCCTGGTGTAGCAAGCAAGGACATTTGGCTAAAGATTGTATGGTAGATCTCTCCAAGACAAAGTGTTATAACTGTGATTAGTACGGGCATGTGAAGCGAGCTTGCACAACACCACCAAAAGCTTCTACTCAAGCTTCAGCTCAGATGGTTCCTTCTTATGCACTAAATGATGTCAATAGCTCAAGTGCTTAACTAGTGATGGATAAGGGTAAGAAAGTGGTGATCAAAGGTGTATTAATTCTTTCCGGTTTATCTATTCATGCATTATTTGAAACTGCAGATTCACATTCTTTTATCTCTATTATACTTGATGGTGATTTACACTTAGACACTAGTATTGTCATAGACCCTATAGTTGTGTCAAACCCTGTAGGAGGATCGGCCTATTTATCCATGTTGTGTAGGGGTTTGAAATCATTTATCTTTGGGGTCGAGTTTGATTATGATCCCTTTGTATTAGGATTATCCAGGTTTGGGTTGATATTTGGCATGGATTTAATGACTATGTATGGCGTTATTTTAGATTATGATAGGTTGTCAGGTTAAACACGTGTAGTGGGTGTAGCTTGGAGGTTTATTGTGACTCCCGAGGATTGGTCATGTTGAGCTACTTATAATCGTTTGATCTGTCATCTAATGAGCTTAGTACAGTGCATGTGGTTAGGGATTTCCCTAATGTTTTGTTGAGGTTACCGGTCTCCTGCCCCAGGAAGAGATCAAGTTTAAGATCTATTTGGTTTAAAATGCTAGACATATTTCCTTACAAATAGGCATATGGCTCCAAAAGAAAGATACGGGTTGAACAAGCTGGTTAATGAGTGGTTGGAGAAAGGTTTTATCGGGAGTAGTATTTCTGAATGGGGAGCACCAGTCATATTTACCACCAAGGAAAATGGTTCTCATAGATTCTACATTGATTATAGGAAGCTAAATAAATTGACAAAGAAGGATCGTACCCACCGCCCTGCATAGACGTTCTCTTTGATCAATCTGTTGGAGCTAGAGTATTCTCTTATCTGATTTAGCTACAAAACTCCAACAGTTACTCATAGCTGAGGATAGTATTCAGAAGATAGCATTTTGTACACCCAATGAATTATATGAGTGGTTAGTCATACCTTTCAGACTAACCAATGCACCAACCTACTTTGTGGATCTGATGAACCGAGTATTTTGGGGGTTGGTTAATAAGATTATGGTGATATTCGTGAATGATATTCTTGTAATACTTAAGAAGTAAGGAGGAACATGCATTGCAATTAGAGGAGGTACTCAAGACACTCCATGCACATAAGCTTTAGGTAAAATTTTCGAAATGCCACTTTTGGAGAGAGGAGTTACACTTGTTAGGACACATTATCTCAGAAAGTGGCTTAGTAGTTGACCCTTATTATACATAAAATATTCTCAGGAATAAAAGTATGAAAGAATGATCACAAGAGCATTGGGGAAGATCAGAAAGCATCAAGATAGTCTGGATAATCATAACTTCCAACAAGGAGCTTTCGACGAGGTCAAAGGCTATCTTTCAAAGTCCATATGCAGGATGTTACTCCAATAATCCACCTTTCGACTAAATCAAAAGACCTATCAACAAAGATAAATGAGAAGAAACTCAAACCAAACCTTGAGTCAAAGGGATGCAGTCATCATAATTTAATAGCTTTAGACCTTTTGAAGGATTCAAAAGGTTCTATTCAGGGAGTTCTTACCTTTCCAGAAGATGGAGAAGTCAAAGCAAATGGGAGAAACACTATGGTGACCTTTATGATAGCATAATAAGCATTTCAAACCGGTTGGAACACATCCAAAATACCTTTCAACAAGGTCGAAAGGTTTTATGAAGAAAGAAACACCCATAAGTCGACAAAGAATGGAAGACAACCTTTCGACAACATTGAAGGGGCGACAACAAATAAGTGAAGAGCAACCTTCTGACAAGGTCGAAAGGTTCACAATAATCAAGCGAAGAGAAACTTTTCGACAAGGTTGAAAGGTTCATGAAGGCATAAGGAAAAACAAATATTTCGATAATGATGAAAGGTCCAAAATATCATATGAAAGGCTAACCTTTCGACAATGTTGAAAGGTTCATAATGGCATATAAGGCGCAACCTTTCAACGAAGTCAAAAGGTTCATAGTTGCATATAAAAGGGGAACATTTCGACCCAGTTTAGAGCATGGAGTCGAAAGAGGGGCAACCTACATCTATAAATAAGACCCAAGGGGTCAAGTTTTGGATATCTGAAGTTCTCATTTTAACCTCGTATCTTCTTAATCAATACATTGTATCCCTAATTGGGTGCTGATTTGGGAAAATTAATAAAAATAGAGTTTTTCATTGATAAAGAGGGAAGTCTTATGCTCTTTTAATTGCTTTACCATTTGACTATATTTTTGTTGGATTAACTCCTAATTTTAGGATCAGTATCACTGAATGGTTCTTGTCGACAAGATCGACAACACTTCTACTACAATTAGCTACTACAACCTTTTGAAGCCCTTAATCCTAAAATTTAAACCTTTCGACGAGGTTGATAATACACTTGGTCTAAACATCATTGGCAACCTTCTGAGTGATAAACTTTGAGGCCTAAACCTACCAACTGGGTCAAAAGTGCTTATACTATAAAAATATCAGCAACCATTTAGAGCCGTAATCCAAGTGGATTAACCTTTCGATTAGGTTGAAATCTCCTCTTTAAGTATAGATATCTGGATTCACAAGGTTTAATCCAAAAGAGACAGTTCCCATATCTTTCGACAAGGATTAATATACTTCATATAAGTGATTTAACCTTTCGGCAAAGTAAAAACTAACCTTAAAAGGATAAAATCAAGGAACTCCAATCTAACCAAAGAGGAAAGCTTTTGCAAGAGACCTCATACAAGTTCAACTAAGATAAAAGGTTACATAATCCAAAGATCAAACCTTTCGATGATGTCGAAAGGTCTGACTTAAGAATCAACAAAAAATAAAGCAAAATTGGAACACAATTTCTTAAGTGTCTCATACACATTGTTCAAGCAAGTCTCTCCATCTCGCTTAGCATTACTTCGGGCTGTTGACAAGAATTCTTGTTAACATTTTTGGTTCTTGAATGAGGGCTCGAACCTCCGACCCTAACAATTTTCGTTTTAGGTTAATTGTGTAAGGTCAATCATTTGAAAGAAGAAAAATGGTAAGAGCAAGGAGTAGTAACAACATTCTAAGCTAAGAGCCCACTTCACAGTCAGCTTTGAAAGATCATGTGGTTTGAAACTCTAAATTGGGGAATACGAGAGTTGGGCAACTCTCATCCCTAACAAAATTGGAAAGCTATATGATCAAGGTCCAGAATCAATGGCTACAAATGGCCATGATACAAGAATATCCTGAAAGAGCTCCATCTCAGGAATTAATAAGAATTATGGAAATAGAGGATGGAGACTTCCAAATGAAATAGAGGATCAAGAATTAAACTGAGACAGTCAAACAAAAGGGTCCCTAGAGCGATCAAATAGCCCAATCTAAGGGAACATCATGGATAGTCATAGAAATGAAACTGACCAAGAGAATGCCTAACACCAAATAATGATGAATATACTTAGAGAAAAGGAAATTTTTGATCCCAAAAAGGCTCCCTAGTCCTAAAAAATAATGGCGACAAATCTCTCCCCCGCACATCCAAATTCCTTCACCAAAATACCATGGAACAACTGATCTAGATGACGATCTTATTATCTTTGAAAATTGGATGAACTTATACAATGCTCTAGAGACAGTTCGCTGCAAACTTTTTCCCACTACTTTCCAAATAGTAGCTATTAAATGGTATAGGAGTTACCGAATGGAAACCATCTATTCTTAGGAATAATTTACTTATGACTTCGTGGCTTAATTTTCTATATTCAAAGATACAACTATGGACTTTAGATTGCTAGCAATCATTGGACAAAAATAAGGGGAGCTACTTGGCGAATATTTGAACAGATTTAGCATAGAAGCATGAAGAGAAGAAAGTACAACTTATAGAGAAAAGCTTATGGCAGTTCGATCAGGGTTAATTGAAAAAACTCCTTTTTGGAAAGACCTTTATATCAATGGTTGTAAATATCTGCAATATTTCTTTCCTCGGGCTGAGAAGTTTATTCAGTTGGATGAGATGCACCATGTTAAGAAAGAATTCCACCGAGAATCCAAGGAAGAGAAATCTGATCCTAAGTGCTTTGACAAGAGGTCAAGGGAAAGTGAAAACCTAAAGGGAGTCGAAGAAAGTGTTCTATAATAAATCATGCGGTCCTGAACAAACTCCTCTCTTACATATTCGCTAAGATGAAAAAAAGAGAATTTTGCTACACCTCAAAAAGTTCGGAGTACCTCGGAGCCTAATAAAGGAGGAAGTTATTGCGAATACATAAAGCAAATGGTCATAAAACCAATGAATGTCGTGTCCTATCAGAGAAAATACAAGGCATGATCAGGGCAGGGTTCTTTCTTGAATTTTTCAAAGGAATCTGAAGGACATCTTATTCGAGCTGAGAGGAAAGCAACTCAGCAAATTCTAAATGAAAATGTCTCTCAAGTCATGAGGACTCATGGCCAGCTTAACTTTGAACTTTCTCTTTCTCTTTTCATATCTTTTTAAGCCAATTCGTACTTTAATTTATATTGTGTATTGATCATGTAATGATTAAAATTTGAGTGCTATTACAGGAAAAAACAAAATCAAATCGAAGCACTCAACGAACTCTGAGAGCACAACAAGCTCCAGAATACATAAAAGAGGACAATTAAGATGCCTGACACGAGATAATTATCAACATTTTGGTCAACACTAAGGCTTCCCTGTAAGAAATGTTAAATCACTGCCAAAATCAATACTAATTTAAGCAAAAATCCATATATGCCAAATCTATTTTTTAGCAAAAATGATTTCAAAAAGAAATTTCTCAGATTGTGTACTTTTAAGAAAACTATTTTCAATCACCCCATGGACCTGGGAAACAAATATTTATATATCCAAAAGTTGATTCATGCAACTAAGTTGAATTATTATGTAGCATTAATAAATGCACACAAAAAGACTGTAAGCTGAGCAATTTCAACGTTTCAAAGTTTACTAAAATCATGGGTCGAGGTAAGCCTATTCATTTTTTTTTCAAGAAAGACATTGAAAGCGCAAAATTTTTATTGGAACTCAAACTAGAGAACCCTATTCTCAACTAAAAGGCTGTTGATTCATGAATCATGACCTCCTAGTCTCCTATTTGAGACTCGTGTCTCCATTATGAGAACAATAAGAAAATTCTTGCAAAATACTGTATTGAGAAAAAACTCTTTTATAAAAAGGATTCATGAGTCTAAACTATTTTTCAAAAGAAACTCTTCAATATAATAGAAGGGTCTAATTACAAAACTCTTTCTTTAAAAGGAGACTCCATTTTAATTGGACAAATAAATTATTTTCATATAGAAATATTCAAGCCTATAGTGCTATTTCGTAGCACCTCCTAGAGGGAGGGACATAAGCCCACGACGCTATTCCTTGGCACCTCTTAGAGGGAGGGACATAAGCCTACGATGTTATTCTGTAGCATCTCTTAGAGGGAGAGATAGAACCCTTAACGTCAAAAAAACCTCTTAGGGGATGGGTCAGGAGAGCACCCGTCGGCGTCTTTCTGGAGGAAGGTCAGCTTAGTATACATCCCTTTAAGAAACGGGAAGACCAAATAGAGGCTTACCAAACGATAGACTAAGATGTCCATGCCCAAAGGGAGGCTCATCAAATAATGGGTTGAGATGTCCAGGCCCAAAGGAGGCTTCAAACAAAAGAGCATTGACAAAGGTGTCTACAGTCAAGGCAAAGTTAAAACTGAAGAGAGTAAATTGTTAAAGAGGAAAATCAATCTATCAACTGGGACAAAGTTGAAATCCTAAAAAGGAATGCACACAGAGGCAATAAGACAAAGACATCCATTCTACAAAGAATCGAGAATTATATCCAATAGAAACAAGATATGGATTATTTATCCCAGAACATCTATCACTTGAGCAATAGTTACCATATCAAAGGACCAAGAAATCTACATCCTCAAAGATGACGGGGGACAAGAAAAGGGATAAAAGAAATCCCCGGCATGGAATCAAAGGCCAAAATATATACGAAAGTCAAAAGAATGAAATAAACAACAACTTACCACTAAAGATAATTGAGACCACACCCTAAGAATGGATTGATTAAACCGCAACAGAGTCCTTGGAAATATGGTGATCCCTTAGAACAAAGGAAACTCGGTAGGTACATAAGGAACTAATATCCCAATTTGTCACTAGGCTTTGCAGATGTGACCAAACTCCAATATATCGACAACTTTACTAACTCATAGGTCTAGGAGAGTGTTGTTTGGCCACATAGATTTCTAATTTAATATTGGATGAATTTATAATAATCTATTTGTCAGTTTGGATCCTGATAAGATTTTGTTTAGGTTCCTAATTTATGGACTTTCAATTCCTTTTCATGAAGATTTTATCTATGCTGATTTATTGATTTCATTGACTTTATGAAGACTTATCAATCTCATTGGAGAATTTCTATAAAGGCTTCATATTGAATTCCTAGTTTCAAGGTTTCCCAATTCCTTCATTAACCGTCGAAATGATTTACGAATTTTGCATACATGAATTTTCATGATACTTTTCCATCATTCGTTTGCTTATTGTGTTCTTTAATTCTTAACTCATTATTGGAGTTTTTATGATAAACTATAGATTTCCCATTGATGTCTGTGATGATTTTTTGATTTTGTATTCTATTAAATCACTATGGTGATTTCTTGCTGAATTGTTATTCTAATGAATTTCCCCACTGATTTCTCCGATGATTCATGAATTTTACATATTACGATTTCCCATTGAATTTTTATGACGATTTCCTATTGATCACTTTCATGATTTTTTGGCTTCCTTTATTGATTTTCCATGATAATTTATGAATTTTCCATTGACCTTTTGATTTTAAATAAAGATGGATGGATTTCAGATCACATTTTTTATTCTTGAATTTTTAATTCCTTGATTTAATTGAATTTAGGCTTCTTTACTGATTTTTGTGATGAGTGATGAATTCGTATCTCTAATTTTCCTATCTAAATTTTTGGATTATTTTTATTGGGGTTTTGAATCGATGAATTCTGAAATTAGTTGATAACTTTTATGATGATTTATTAATTTCTTTTTCGCTTATTAAGTGTTAGATCCTTTATAAGATTAATTCTGAGATTTCCTTGTGAATTTTTATGATGATTTCTGAATTTTGCGTTCTCAATGGATTTGTTGTAATTTCTGTGACAGCCCACAAATCCGTACTCCTTGAGTCAACACTATTCTACATCAATTAACTCAAGTGGAACAGAAATACGTACCATTAGGGTTAAAGAAGAAGAGGTAGAAGAAAGAACGAACTAGACAATAACAGGATCTCACAGTCGTAGCGGAATAAAATATAATAGTAAATAATAGATCTTTACACAAAATGAAACTATATCTATTTTATACATCATATCATCAGAGTATCTCATACAAACAATATTACCAATCAGACAATCATAGCAGCGGATATATATACTAGTACGGATAATACGTCTCGGACTCCAGCTCCCCTCCTGCTCCAAGCATCCAGACCTGAACATATAATACTCGGTCTGACCCGAGCATTATAACGAAATAACGCCGAAGTCAGTTTGGAATACCAGCTGATAATGATGCATCCAAATTGATTATTAAAGTTTCAAAAATCCTTTGAAAACAAAAGCATCTCGTAAGACCACGCCACAAATAAACATGTCGGGTTTTTACCTTACGATAGCTAAAACACTTTTTATAGAAATCCTCTGATATTATAATAGGGTCTATATACAAATACTTATAAAATAGCCGAAATTGTTACATCTGTTAAATTCCAGCTACTACCCACAGAGTGGGTAATACAAACAAAACTCATGAAAGGCTCGTAGGGAGAATGGATTCTAACTAATGACTAGGCACTGGGGTACCACCTGTCACAGTACCTAGTCTAGATCAGCGTACCGAGGACCACGCCCGATCCCCTACAACACAAGGCCCGAACTACCCCTTACTGGATAGTCCCGAGTAAGATCACCCCACGGTTGGGATCGACAACCGCACCACTAAGCCGAAATAAAAGGGACATCTAGACAGTAATGAGCTTACCCGGAAATGGGTGCTGCCTACCAAGCCTTGCTGCATATCCCCTGATTTTCAGTCATTCCCGATTGATGAGGCTTGAGGCTAAGCGTTACCTTTTAGAACGTTTCACTTAGAATGCCCATCGCCCACCTGACGATGTTCCAAAAGCATTCATCCATACAAGTCCGTCCTGGGTTCGAATGGAACCGAAGGTACTATTCCTACTACATCCATTTTGGAAATATCCTCAGGATTAGTAGCGACTAACCCTTGCACTTCACTGCTCCATCTTTTACTCCGAACACGTTTTTCCACGAAACGTACAAACCGGATCGAAGTGGTTTTCGAGAAATAAATCTCGATTCCGGTCTCTTCGAAACGATCAACACATTTGTCCAATATTGATAGTCGGTGATTAAACTATCAATTAACATTCACAAGCATCCATCACACAATAAATAATTGCCCACATTATTATTTCCTTAAAATATCTTTACAAGATATAATTCCTTTTAGAATCCCTTTGAAACACTTTTCAAATCCAATTTTCTCATGGAATAGATTCTCAAATCTTTATTCTGAAACATCCAAGTACCCATTTTTAAAGTTTAAAATAATTCAAATACTTTATCCCTCAAAATACATTAAAACCATCTATATCAAATCTACAAACATACTTAATTTAAAATATACATATACTTTTAAAAATGTTTCGAATAAAACTGCTTTATAAAATAAAAAAATATTAACTTTGAAATAAGTTAAGTCATACTAGTTTTAAAAATAAAGTTATGAATCCTTATACAATTTCAAATAAAGCTTTAATTGATTTTCTTTAAAATAGAACCATTTATAAAGTATAAATGATAATAATATTCTTTAAAACATGATTCTAATTACCCTTTAAAAATAATTACTTCTATAACTACTTTAATATATGTTCACTTTTAAAAATTTTACAATTTAAATAATTTTCTTGATACCATTCTTTAATATAACTTCAAACTCTAACGTTTCAAAATTCTATTTTAAAAACGTACTTGGATTTTAGGGAAATACACTTCCATCTTAGAATAACCAAAGAATTCTTTTTATCCCCAACACGTTTTATCCCAATTCAATATTACGTTCATCCCGTAAAAACCTTTCATACCTTAAAAATAGCTCCTTTTATTTTAAACACATTGCTATTTCCTGGAAATCACATTCAAACATACGTTTAAATATTTAAAATAAGCTCTAGAAATTATTTTAATTGAAAAATAAAACTTAAGAAAATATATAGGGGTTTCCAAAGTATTTTAAATAAAATTTAACTTTTAATAAGAAAGTTATTAAATCAAATATTATATTATAATTTCCTTTTGAAAACTTAATACTACTTTGCTTTTTTTATAATTAAATACCATAATTACTTAATCAAATATTTGCTTTCACTTAAAACATTTTAAAATAATATTTCTTTCTAAAAATATTCTAAACATATTTAACTTCAAATTTATATTTGAAAGCTTTTCTTGAAACTAAATAAAATTTCCAGGAGAAAGCACACTTCTCATTCTTTAAAATAAATCTCGCTAATATTTTAAACAATTCTCAATTCCCTTTGAAAATCAAATTTCAGACACTTGAAATTTTTCAACCCATTCCTTGGATTTAATCTCTTTAAAATTCTTTACTTAAGAATTTCTTTTATATTCTTTAAACCCAATTCATCTATTTATATTTAAAATTTTCAGGTTGTATTCACCCAATCACAGCACAACACAATTAAAATTTCAATTTAATTCATCACAGCATATAAATAAAACGCAGCATATCAGGATCTAAACAAATTATCACAGAATAATAAGCAGGTATATCATAGAATATAAATTAATTTCTATTTGTGAGGGATCCAGTTGGATCCCTCCAACCTATTTCCCTTCATCCATAAATATTAGCACAACAACATATATCGATTCAATCATATTCAACCAATCAAGCAATCATTCAATTAATGACTATTAAAATTAACTAATATTCCAGATGTGAGTGAGTTAAACTCACCTTGGGTTTTGGCGAGCGTTTAAAATTTTAAATTAAACCGATTCATTCGATTTAATCTAAAATTTCTACTTATTCCAATCGTCTTCGGACCTGCTCTAGCACGTAGAGCACGTCGCCGCGATTCAGGCGCTTCTTGTTTCGTTGAAATCTGACATCGTATGAGTAAGATATGAATTTATAAAGTTTGTATAGAAATTTTAAAACAAATTACTCTCTTTTTTCTTTCTACCATCTCTTCCATCGGTTTGGAAAGAAGAAATCAAGGCCGCTCCCACCTTTCTTCTGCGATCGCAACATAGGTAACACTCGAACCCAACACCGCCATCTAGGGCTTCGAACGACTCCTCTCATACTCCGCTACACGTCGATCGGAACCCACCATCTTGAAGCGCGTCGCTGAGTCTACCCCCACCTAGAACGCGCATGTGCTTGGCTTCACCATAAGAACATAAAATGCACTCAAACCGCTGATGAACGCGATCGATTTCTGCCTCCGATCGACGACGAAACCAAAAATCCATCGTTGGATGCCTTAAGCTCGTCATCCCCTTCGATCTTCCAGTTGAAAGTTTCTTGAATAGATGCAAGGATTGAGAGCAAAATGAGGAAGAAAACGAGAAAATTTCGGCCATTGGAGTATAGAAGACGGCGGCTCTGAAAATAATTAGGGTTAGGGTTCGTTGTGCGTATATATATATACATATAACATATTACTTAATTGTTTAATTCACTTTAAAGCAACTTTCTCAAACGATCTCGAAACAACGCGTGCCGACACGCGTTCCTAAGGTTTTACCCACATTCCAAACACAATGGAACGTGTTTCGGAAGCTAATTCGATCATATATGTGAGTTACGGAAATAAATGATCAATTTTAAATTAAATCGATTAGAGTATTTTCTAAGCGTTTTAAGCTGCCGGGTCAAACGACAACTCCGATTGCTACGAAAATTGAAATACGATAATAACTAACTATTACGGATCCAACGGAACTGGTTTCGTCGAATTCCGGAACTGTGCCCCGGAAGGCTATTTTACCTCATCGATTAATTCGAGCGATTTTCAAAATCGTCGAAATCGTCTAAAATTTCACTTTTAAAATTTTACTAACTTTATTATAACTCGTATGAAATTTATATTCACATTAGAAATCATTCCGATTCGGTTTAAATCAAAATCTGATTATTTGCATTATTATATTAATAAATTCCATTTTTAAATTAATATAAAATTCCAAATTTAATCTATCGACCTTTAATTCCATCCAATGGTCCAATGTTATAATTCAATCCAATTAGACTCAAAATAAACTTTAGAATCAAAATTTTATATCTATTTGCACTCAGAATTACCTATTATCCCAATTCCAATATTAAATTATTATTATTCAAATTTCAATTAAATTACTGTATTTGAAATTTAACCAATTTTATCAATTTAACCAAAATCTCTTATATTTCAAAATCAAATTATAATCCATATTCGACATTTAAAATGAATTAAATGTTCAAATTTAGCGACCTTGAATTTCGGGTCGTTACAATTTCTTATTGTATTTTTTGTTACAATGAATTTAGAATTTCCTTGCTGGTCTTCGTAATAATTCACGAATTGGGTTCTCTTTACCTCTACGGTAGAATTTTGGTGGTTTTTTTGCCTGTTTTTTGATTTATTGAGATTCATATTTTCCTTCGGATTTTGATGAGAATTTATGGTTTTCCCATTCCCAACCGTTTTATTGGATTTTCAGGTCTCTGATTTTAAAAAATATTGTGTTTCATTAATCATTTTCATTATGGTATGTGAATTTTATATTTTTATTGACCTTGTTGATGCTTTTGATGATCACTATTTGGATTTCTGATCGAATGAATTCAGGAATTTCCTTGTGGGTCCCTGATGATTTATGGATTTTCAGTACTTGATTTTCTCATTGGATTTTGAATGATATATTGTTAGTTGACCAATTTCATGGACTTTAAAATTTCCTCGCAGATTTTGATGACGATTTATGAATTTCTCATCTTTGATTTCCTTATGGGACATTTAATGAATTCTAACTTTAGAAATTCTTTATTCTGCTATCGAATTTTATGATGATTTTTGAATTTCCATTGAGTTTAAAATTTAATTTCAATATGAGATCTTCATGCCACCAAATGGAGTCATTACGAATCTGCTTTCTACTTTTTCACTAAATGAGAATTACTAATCGGTGGTTCAAGGATAAAAATAAGGGAAACTTAGAGGGACAAGGAAAAGTTCCCGATAGCATGAAATTGATTTCCATAGGTTGGAAAGGTCTAACTCGAGAAAGAGATATCAAGAGTATGTAATAGACTTTCTCTAGAGGTTCATTTATTTATTTCAACCGATATATGCAAATCAGGTGATATAATTCCACAATCTTAAGGATGTTTAATTATGGTCATTACGGAGCAACTTATATGAAAATATTACCTTAATGACATCTTGAATATCAGCTTTATAAATTTAAGATTGCTCATCAAGGTTTCATAACAAAGTTACAACCTCAATAGAAGTTATTATCTATTTTGCAGGAAGCAATGAAGGAAGTTCATTGGAGTTCTATCAATAATTCACCTTTCGACTAAGTCAAAAGTTCTATCAACAAAGATAAATGAGAGGATACTCAAACCAAACCTTTCGAAGGAGTCGAAAGGATGCAGTCATCATAATTTAATAGCTTCAAACCTTTCGAAGGAGTCGAAAGCTTTCATTTAGGGTGTTCTTACCTTTTGAAGAAGATGGGGAAGCCAAAGCAAGTGGGAGCAACTCCATGGTGACTTTTTCGAAAGCATAACAAACCTTTCGAACTGGTTGGAACACATCCAGAATACCTTTTGATAAGGTTGAAAAGTTTAATGAAGAAAGCAACGCCCATAAGTCGACAAAGAATAGAAGACAACCTTTCGATAACATTAAAGGGAAGCATAGCTCACGACAAGAAACAAGTAAAGAGCAACCTTCTTAAGGTCGAAAGGTTCACAACAATCAAGTAAAGAGAAACCTTCCGACATGGTCGAAAGGTTCATGAAGGCATAAAGAAAAGAAGAACTTTCGACAATTCCGAAAGGTTCATAATAACATATGAAAGGCAAAACTTTCGACAATGTTGAAAGGTTCATAATGGCATATAAAGCGCAACTATTCAACGAAGTCAAAAGGTGCATAGCTGAATATAAAAGGGGAACCATTCGACCTAGTCGAGTGCACGGAGTCCAAAGAGGGCCGCCTGCATTTATAAATAAGACGTAAGGGGCCATGTTTTAGGGATTCGAATTCTCTCGTTTTAACCTTGTATCTTCTTAATCAATACATTGTAACCCCAATAGGGTGATGGTTTGGGAAAATTAATAAAAATAAATTTTTTCATAGATAAAGAGAGAAGTCTTATGCTTTTAATTACTTTACTATTTGACTATATTTTTGTTTGATTAACTCCTAATTTTAGGTTCAGTATCACCGAATGGTTCTTGCCAATAAGGTTGACAAGTCTTCTGCTACAAGTAGCTACTACAACCTTTAAAAGCCCTTAACCCTATAGTTTATTCCCTTCACCAAGGTTGATAATACATTTGGTCTAAACATCATTGGAAACTTTCCGAAGTGATAAACTTTGAGGCTTAAACCTTTCGAATGGGTCAAAAGTGCTTATTTTATAAAAATATTAGTAACATTTCGGAGCTGTTATCCAAGTGGATTAACCTTTCGACTTGGTTGAAATCTGCTCTTTAAGTATATATATCTGGACTCACAAGGGTTAATCCAAAAGAGAGTTCCCATACCTTTTGATAAGGATAATCTACTTTATATAAGTGATTTAACCTTTCGACAAGATAAAACTAACCTTAAAAGGTTAAGGAAATCCAATCTAACCAAAGAGGACAGCTTTTGCAGGAGACCTCATACAAATTCAACTAAGATAAAAGGTTATCTAATCCAAAGACCAAACCTTTCGAAGACATCGAAAGATCTGACTTAAGAATCAACAACAAATAAAGAAAAAATGGAAGGCAAATTCTTAAGTATCTCATACTCATTGTTCAAGCACGTCTCTCCATCTCACTTAGCATTACTTCGGGGTGTTGACAAGAATTCTTGTTAACAGCCCTTGTAAGCTGTCGGTAGTTTAGGATTGGCAAGTTCCAAAGAATGCCATGGGGATGAGAAGTTTTGTTGGTTTGGTGGTCTACTATCGCAAGTTCATTAAGGACTTCGCGAAGATCTCTAACCAATCTGACCATGAAAGACCAAGTCTTCTCATGGGATGCAAAGTGTGAAGGTGATTTTATTAAGTTGAATGAGGCATTCACTAGTGCATAAGTTTTAGTATTACTGGATGGGACTAAGTTGTTTGTGGTTTATACCGGTGCCTGTGGTGTGAGGTTAGGCATGGTCTTGATGCAAAAGGGAAGATTGGTGAGTTATGCTAGTTGGTAGTTGAAGACCCATGAGAGGAACTACCCTACCAATGATCGTGAGTTGGTGGCTATTTTTCTTGTGCTTAAGTCTTGAAGGCATCTTCTTTTAGGGGAATGATTTTATCTATTTATAGATCACAAGTCCTTAAAGAATTTGTTCTCTTAAAATAATGAACCGAGGCAACAAATGTGGATGAAGTTTTAGGCATTGTATGATTTTGATATGTCTTATACCCCGGGTAAGGTTAATGCAGTGGCAGATGATTTGAGTTGACATCATGCAGTATTGAGTCCCCTATTCTTGGAGTGGAGAGATTTGTGTTATATTGCCACCTTTGATTTTAGACCATCATCAGATATTACCCAGGGACTAATAGTAGCTTTAGATGTTCAGCCTACATTGATGGAGCATATCAGATCTAGGTAGAAGGAGGATAAGGAGCTAATAGACATTATAGAGAGGGTTGGTAAAGGCAAGTCGAGTCATTTAAGTGTATGTCGTTGACTCAGAGAGGATGATTATGGAGAGATGATAGGCTTTTTGTTCCCTATAGTATGAATTTGATTGATGTGGTATTGGTAGAGTCTCACTGATCTAGGATGACCATTCATCCCGGCGGTGACAAGATGTATCATGATTTGAAGCGAGTTTTCTATTGGCTCGGTTTAAGAAGTAAGTGGCAGAGTATGTAGCAAGATGCATGACTTTCCTGAGGGTAAAGGTAGAGTAGAAGAAGTCGGAAGAATCGTAGCCATTGGATGTTCCTTAGTGGAAGTAGGAAAGTATTCCTATGGATTTTGTAAATGGTTTACCTAAAGTAGGAGAGAGAATGAGAGCATTTGGGTCATAGTTGATTGGTTAACTAAGTGTGCTTATTTCATACCGATGAAGAGTACGAGAGCGACAACCATATTGGCGGTTATTTATGTGAGAGAGATGTTAGGCTACATGAATTCCTACTAGTATAGTTAGTGATCGAGATACTCTTTTCACTAGTGAGTTCTAGAGGAGTCTATATGAGGCATTGGGGACCGAGTTGAATATGAGCACCATATATCATCCGTAGACTGATGTATATATGGAGAGACTAAATCAGGTTTTAGAGGATTTTCTACGGATATGCATTATTGATTTTAGAGGTTCTTAATTGGACCATTTACCATTGGTGGAGTTTACCTATCACTACACCAAAAAGCTGTTTTTTCCACTCCTCCTTCCGCCTTATTGGATGTGTACCAAATTAGATACGGCTAATAGCAGTATCTAATGTGTTCGACATGACTAAAAGCCGTATCAAATTTGATACGGCTTTAAGCCGCATCTAGTTTCTTGCCTATTTATGGCGCAAACTTTTCCACCCAATATGCACATCTTCCCATCAAATAATTCGATTTCCCCCCTATTTAGATATGGTTCTTAGCCGTATCAAATTTGATACGTGTTTTAGCCGTATCTAATTCTTGCTAATTTTTGGTGCGAACTTTTTACTGCCAAAACATGCCCCAGATCTACTCCGTTTCGTTCCTGCTAATTTTTGGTGCGAATTATTTTCCCCAAATTATTTCGTTCCTGCTAATTCTTAAATTATCTTCTCTCATTTCCCATGTTTGAATTCACATCGCTTTGCATTTCAGGTAATTTTCGATCCTTATTTACAAAGTTTTCGATTTTAGAATCTTCTCAGAGATAGGTTAATAGTTGGAGATGATTACCATTTGGGTCTAGAATGTTAATTTTGGTAGGATGAGTTTAATATGTTCATCACCCACATACTTCATAATACCGGTGGGATGATTTTAATATGTTTAGTGGTCTATACATTTAATACTAAAGAGATGAGATAATCCTTATGGAAATATATTAAGATGCAAGATAAAAGTTCAAACCTTCCATGAATTATTCTTGGTGACTTTAATTCTATTTTATACAGTTATAAAAGGATAATAGTGGCCTTAATAATAGTTCAGGAGATGAAGAAATCTTTGAGTGCATATCTGATTCTAATAAATTAACCAATTTACTCAAGAAATTTCTTTATATGGAGAAGAGGTATGAGATTTTCTATTCATAGTCAAATTGATAGGGTTTCTAGTAATTCTTAACGGGATATCAAATTATCTGAATTTGGAATTCATTTTGGGAATCATTCTCTTACTGACCACACTCCTACTTTAGTTAAAATTTCTACATAAGGATGTTGTTGATCAAAATCATTGCCAAAAATTTAGCGGTAACCCCTTATATGTCCTACTCAAAAAATGAAATCTACGACTTAAAGTATGGCAGAAGAATAAAGGAAATATCGATGCAAAATGTAATGTTCTAAGATAGGAAACTGATGAGTTATTGAGCAGTTAGTTAATAATCCACAAGATGATGTTGTTGCTTGGCAATATAGTAATATTATGGATCACTTCTAATCTAATTAGGAAAATTACCGTAGAAAATATTAGGAGAATGAAAATAAAATGCTTGACACAAGGTGATAGACCTAAATTATTTCACAATAAAATGGATTTCCCTAAGTCGTTGAGAAGGGGGAAATTCATTCTAGACCCAATGGTAATCATTTACCAGCATCATAACTTATAGCTCAAGAGGCTATTCATTATTTACAAATTCATTCTAGACCCAAATGGATTCACTTCGCCTTCTTAATTTTCAGAACCAACGATGTTCCTTTGTTGATTAACTTCAAAGGCTGAATATTTTCATGGTCTATGTTTCAGGTATAATTTTAATTGGCATCATTTAGATACTCATGTTATTCATGCTTTTGGATGATATTATTATATTGGATTTTCATGTTACTTGATTCATGTTAAACATGTATGTTCATTATGTTGGAGTGATGTCTTCAAGTCGCTGATAAAAAATTATACTAAAAACCTCCTCTTCTTTGTTTATCTAGGAAGCACAATATGCTAACAGAATGTGCACTATGTATGTGTATACAGGTACTGATATGTATCACTACATCCATCAGGTCCATGGTTCAACTTGTACATCAGTTGGAAGCACGAAAAAAATACAAGTATGGGTTAGTACGGATAGATTACTTGTTTGAAAATTTTACATGAACCAATTTAAGTAATATTACATAAAACAATTTAACTGTCCAAGTTTTAATTTTAAAATTTTTAGTGGCGCCTCATCTCTAAATATTATGATTTTATGCTCAATACAAAAATAGTAACGTAATATGAAAACCTATTTTTGATAATAACCATAGAAATAATTTAAATCATAACGGCAATAACAATAATTTTGTAAGTGGTAGTGAAATGTTATGGTGTAATGGTTGTGAAGGTAGTAGTTGATGCAGAGGTTTGGGTTTGTGAAGTGAATTGTGGCAGTTGGTTGTTGTCTGGTCATGGGTGGTGGAGATGGTTGCTGTTGCTAGTTATGATCAAGTAGTGAGGTGATAGGACTTTGGTAGGAGGACGAAGATAGGGTGGATGGAAGTTCTGTAGTGGTTTGAGTGAGTGTGATGATGTGCAGGTGGTTGCAGAAGTTGTATGTGACAGTTCGATATTTGGCAATGATTTGGCGGTGGTTGTATGTGATAGATTAATGGTTGGAGATGAGGGAGGTGCTTCTGTTGAAGAAGTAGGTAATGACTGTTTGGACAAGGTAGCCGGTGATGTGCAACAGGGAGGTTTGGATTGGAGATGGTTGTGGTGCAGGTTTTGGGTTGTGGAGAAGTTGTGGATGTCAGAGAGGTAGGGTTTGGAGACAGTTGGGATGTGTAGTTGTGAAGGATGAAGTTTGTAACAGCAGGTTGGGTTAGAGGTAATGCATAGGGATATTCGTGGTGTCCGATGTGTATGTGATGATGGAATGACTGGTATGAAGGGGAAGTTGCTATGTGGTTGATGGAACAAAAATTATGCAATTCAGGCAGTGAGGTGGGGATCCAGTGACGGTCTGGAGGCAATGAAGGTGTATGATGGATTTAAATCGATTTACTGTTTTTGTTTTTGATTCCTCTTAGAAAACCTGTGTAGGAAGGGTAAATTTCGGTATATAAATAGAATTAGTCTTTCAAAAGGAAAAAAAGACCCTTGGATAGCATTAGATAACTGAGCATGCTCAGTTTTGCAGGTGAACAGAGCTCGCTTAATTTTTGCAAAAAAACCGTTCACACTCAATTTGGCAGTTGAATTGAACATTCTCATGTTGTAACTGAGAGTGCACATTGATGCAACTTAGCTTGCATGGACTCATTTTTTGCAAAACTGTAAGAGATCGCTCAGTTTTGCAAAATTGAGAGAGCGCAATTAGTTTTGCGAAACTTAGAGAAGGCACTCAAGTTCGTTATATAATTCAGTAGCATGTTGGGTAATTCACTACACAGTTAGTTGTTGTGTTTTCTTTGTGATTCGATTTTTAGCTTTATAACTTATTTGAATAGTGTACAGAGAAATGATAACCTATACATGTTATGCAGTGATTTGGTAACATGTTCAATGTTTGGGCTTGCTATTGAGATGAAGATAATATTTCATGCGTTGAAAAGGATTTCCCCTTAATTTATTTTTAAATGCCATTATTTAGTTTGATTAATGACAATGCATGAACCCTGTATTTAGATTGATATATGCACCGTTGGTATTTCTTTTTTTTGTATATAATAATATGTAGTTGTACTGTGTACTAATAAAATAGTTAGTAATATTATATTTTGTATGAAACTATGTCAGAAAATCCAACTTCTTCACATTCTTCATGTTCAGAGGCGAAGAAAGTTGATCAAAACTTACTTGGTATTCCAGTCTCAGATAACGCTGGAAAAATCGCTACTATGCTTGGTAAACTAGTAAGAGCTCATGTGCCGATGTCATATATAAATTGGGATAAAGTACCCGGAATATACAAGGACAACGTTTGGAATAAATTGGTGGTAAGTAAATATTTTTGTTTGGAACCAATTTAAACTATAAATCTATCATTCGATTAGCTTCCATATCTGAATACTTGTCTGAATACTTGTCTAAATATTTTTGAATCACTCAAGTATTGATTTTAATGCATATATTGGTTTAACTCGCAGTTATATAGTTTAAAATAGATTTAGTAGGCATGAATCATGATGACTTTTTGTGTTTTGTTGTGTTTATATTTTCAAGTCAGTTGGACATTTGTTGAGATTAAGATTGAGAATTGTATATTTTCTTTTCTTTTCCACAAACGTTCGATAACAATGTGTTGTTCTAAGTTAGCATACACTCATTATCCTGTAGTTTTTAATGTTGTAGTAACCTTAGCAAACACCTTATATGATATATCAATTGTTTTGGCACATTTGGGAGAATATAAACTTGGTTGAGTGTGGGAGATGAAATTGATTCAATATTTTTTTTTGTATCTTAGAAGCATACGAGATATACTTATTATAATCAATTCATTGTACGAGAAATGTGACAATGTGCAACCTTACGTTTAAGGATGCTACAGTTTGTACTGCTTGTCTACTCTTTAGTGTGCATCTATTATGATGGTTTTATTTGGATTATAACAATACAATTAAGTTCTAATATCAAGGAGGATGCAGAAATTGCTAACTTTCTGATCTAGCTATATGTGTTTTTCATATAACTTTGAAAAATGTCATGTTTGAGAAAGGTATACACTACAATTTCCAATTTTGAACTTTGGCTTAGAAACTTTTTACGTGTATCCCTACTTCCAACTGCAAAAAAGAAAGAAAGAAAATGTTGTTACATTTTACTAGTCTCATCCCTGCTTCAAAATTTCTGTTCAAAATTAAAATTATTTTGTTTATTACTTAGGTATACTTTGGTATACAATGATGTACTATAGTATTATTATAACCCCTCAAGCATCAGGTAATTTTTTAACTGTATCTCCAATAGAGAAATGGTAAGCTTATTTTTGCATATTTACCCACCAATTCGCACCCACTTCATGGTCTCTTTGAATGTTGCATTCATTCTAGGCGCTAATGAATAGACGAAGAACCGCCTATAATATCAATATCTGGAGTTTGTCTGGAAGTGTGGCGTAAGATGTTCCCTTCCATGCATAACAATAGGGGCGATTCATCTGTAAAATCATGTGTGTTAAATCATTTTGGGGTTCGGTGGAAATTTTATATGTATATGCATATTCTTACACTGATATAATTTTTGCAAAAAATTTATGAGCTCGATCCGCTTTCAAAGGAAATGTTTTTAAAGAGAATGGCCGAGGCTTTTGGGAGATACAAGAAAAATTTGAGAGCAGCTTATTATGACACTTTCAATAATGACGAAGAACAGTTGAAAAATTGCCCACTTATAGTTTCTCAAGAAGATTGGGAAGAGTTCATAAAAAATGAAGCAACGCCTGAAGCGAGCGGAAGAAGGGAGTCAGGCAAAAAGAATAGAGCATTGCTCAGTTTTGGTCACCATGCAGGACATAAAAGTCACGCTAAAATAGAACAAGAAATGGTAATTTATATTCATTTTCTTTCAAAAATGGTCAAAATCACAACTAACATATTTTATGTATTGCAGATCGCTGCTAGTCCATCAATAAATATCAGTCGTCGTTAAGTATGGGAGAAGACACACACGAAAAAAGATGGTAGCATATCAGATGCCACTTCTTCATACTTCATAAGTTAAACAAACACTAACTTGCATATTCTTTAAAATTCCTTATTCATATAAGTATTATCATATTTCAGGATCAAATTGCGAAAGTGAAGGAAAAGATCACTGATAGCGATGAAGAAAATTTGACAGTGGATGAAGACATCTTATCACAAGTGCTTGGTAAGGATGCAAGGGATAGGAGCCGTAGTGTTAGGACCATTATACCAAAAACTAAAGTTAAGGCTTGTGCCATTGCATAGAAACGACTCAGATATGTTCATGGAGAGCATGATGAGTTGAAAATGAGGGTGGGAAGTTTGGAGGGTACAGTGAGAAATTTGTCTGGGCAAATGGAGGTACTGATCAACATGGTGGGAAACATCGAACAGGGAATTCGCGCACTAGTCAATTCATCAATGAAGGACACGCCACACAATTCAATGCTCCTGAATTCATTGCTTCTCAGTTCTAGAATTCGACCAATGTAGCGAACAATCAAAAATGTGAAATCCACAACTCTGATTTAGACATAATAGCAACAGGTATTTATTACAAGCTTTTGAGCAATTATTTTGTTGGATAGATCTAGACATCGTTATTGCAACACGTACTGTATGCCAAGATTCTACATCGTCCAAAATCCATAGGAAATCTGTACCATCCACACATGAAAAATTGGTGTTGGACAATATACTGCTACCAGATGAGTGAACCATCAAAATAAATCATCAATTTGCAGAGACCTTTACTGATGTTGGAGTGGGTTGATATGTGTGCCATCCGAAGTGTATTATTCCATATCTTTAGACGTTGGAGCAGGTATATTTTCTGTTTATGTTAATATTTTATTATGTATTGTTTTTTGAAAATTTTTAGCATGTTGCACCAAATTCGATAAGTTATCTTATAACATGTTGCACCAAGTTCCAGTCTTATAACATCTTTAGCATGTTGCACCAAATTTGTTTCCATAGACCTAATTTTCGAACAGTATTTTGCTTATATAAAACGGTGGAAGAAGTGAAGAGTTCTAGAGAGGAATAACAGAGATTAGATTAGAAGATTGTAGCAATGTTTTAAATATTCATTCTTTGATTTTTAGTACATTTATAGGCTACTGTGCACGTTAGTTTGCCATTTGTAGGCTTCCATATTGAATTATGCACCATGCTCCAATATTTCAGTCTAGTCATTCAAATGAGGTGGATGTTTTATGGTCCTCTTTGGTCTTGGTTTAGTAGAGGTAAGACCCATATCAGAGATTCCTATACATTGGTTGAAGAGTTAGAGGGTAAGTATAATGAAAAAAATTAATTGTCAAGTCATCTTATATCATTTTAGTACGGTCAATTGTTGAAGTAATTTTTTCCCATTTGGTTACCAAAGTTGATAATGATAATGATTGTCCTTTAGCCATGTTATTAGATTGTTTGATTGAGCAATGAATCATAGAGGAGGAATTTTAGACACAATTGTTGCATGAAAGTTTTGACAAACGGTGATGATACTGGTGGCATTACCATTGAATTCATTCTTTGTTATGCGTCATTTGAAGTCATTATGTAATTCATGTTGGTACTTTGCGAAACTATATGTAAAAATGAGTGTATAACAGAACAGTTTGTTTGTAACATGCTGCCAGTCTATTATGGCAGCTTTCGCTGGTTTTCAATTTTGTCATTGAATTTTTATTATTTCATGTTGATTAGAAAGCCAAATATTGTTGTCTCGATATTGTGTGTTATGCTTGTGGATTACTTACAAGGGGTTGTTTTGATGTGATACTACTGGCTTCCTCTCTTGGCTTTCAATTTCAACATTGTTTATTATGGGCTATGTTTTTTGCATTAGATAATTATAATAAGATGCTAGGAAGGAGTATATGTTGTGTTAATATTCATTTGCTTGTTAGATAGAGTGCATGCTTATAGAATTATTCATTCATGCTAAAGTAATAGTCTGGTTTATCCGTTTTATTTTTTGGTCGGTATAAGTTATTCTCGATTATCATATGAATTTTTTTTCTTTTTCTAAACAGGTGAATCATCTTACTGGCATGATTAACATGAGCATTGTTCGATTTCGGTTGCTAACCCTGTTTTCTATCACAAATCTGGCTGCAGGTGATCTTCCTGATGACATGTGCACTGCTGAGTTGAGTTGCTGCACTGCCGCCTTACTTTTGTATTATGTAATGTTATTAATTATTAAGTATGAACAACTATAATGTACTTAGTGGTAGTGCTATGAGCTATGCAGTATGTAGTATCCGTATTACACTGCAATGTACTAATGTGCTAAATGCTAGTATGTAGTAATGACCGCTATGTAGTATGCTAGTATCCGTATTATACCGTAATGTACAATGTAATGATATTGTTAAGTTATTACGCATTGCAATGCGGATTATTGAATCATTTGAATGTGTACTGTCTATATATTTATTTATTTTGATGTCTCAGAATGATTATATAGGTGGTATTGGATATGAACTACTGTTGTATGTCCATGGTATATGTGCAGTATCTGAGCAGGTAATTAATCCATTAGGTAAGGCTAAAAGTAGTATCTAAATGACTAGCTAGACACGGCCATAAGCCATATCTAGTTGACAAATAGGCAGCAGCTCATTGTAAAATTAGATACAGCTAAAAGCCCTATCTAATAGAAGACTTAGGTACAGATTTAAACCATATCTAATTTGTCAATTAGATATGGCTTATAGCCGTATCTATTCTTTCATTTAGATACGGCTAACGCCCGTATCGAAATGACACATTAGATATGGATAACAGCCGTATCTAAACGATCGACGACATATTTTGATACGGCTTTGAGCCGTATCTAACAGGATTAGATACGGCTTTTAGTTGTGTCAAAATATCATTTCTGGTGTAGTGTATAGCAACAATTGTCAAGCTAGCAGTGGAATGGAACCTTTCGAGGCCTTGTGTGGCAGACCTATTAATCAAATTTATGGTTAACACCCCAAAAGGTTCCTGTAGATGAAGTTATCGAGAAAGGTGGGAAGTGGAATCTCCCAAAAACACTTTTAAATGTCCGGTTGGTTGACTCAATTAATGAGATTAAGCCAAAATATTCCGAGAGGTTGATATCCAGCAGCATCATTAATGAATCCTCGCTCAGGACTAGACTTTGAACTTAACTTATCAAGGACATCAAGAGGATCTAGGTTCTAGTTTCGAAAAGACCTTCCGACTTTACTGAATTTATGAAGATTGACTCTTGATTAAGTATAACCTTTATAAAATCTATTCTGAAAGCTATTTTCCAAGCAAAGTGGAATTTCCTTATCTAATCTTCTATAGACAATTGAACTGGGCTTCTGCCGGATGGTTTGGCAGATAGTTTTATTTGGTCCGGAAGGTTGTTAAGGTTATTAGATGTGATGGATTATGGCTCTTATCGAAAGGTTCGGTCTATGAATTTTATAGTTCCAAAAGGTTTTATAGAGTATGATTCAAGAAAATTTCCCTTGTGACCGAAGGGTTTAAGCGACTAATTTGAGGTCTTTGAAGGGTTACAAAGATTATTCAAGAAGTAAAATCATTATCTTTGTTGACCTAGATCTTTCGGAGAGGCCATTCCTAAAAAATAGAATTTAACCAACAGAGATTAAGGTAGACTACAAAGTAAATTTAAAAGACTGAAGACTTACTATAGATCCACAAAAGAACTTTCATTCTTATTAAATTCCCAAATCGATACCCAATTAGGGTTACAAAGCTGTAATTAAGAGATTACAAGATGAGAAGAGAATCTGCCCCTAAAACAGGACCCCTTAGGACTTATTCATAGATGCAGACGGCACTCCCCTCGGCTTTGTGCCTTCATTGAGAATGGAAGGTTGCCTCTTATATGTAGTTGCAAACCTTTTGATCTTGCCGGAAGATTGCTTCTTGTACATAGTTGTATGCTTCCCGTTCTTGATGGAAGGTTTATTTATTGTGCATCATCATGGACTACTGAATGCTTCCAAAGGGTCTTTTCCCTCATTTGATTTCATGAACCTGCTTCCCTTGCCGAAAGATTTGTCATATGTATGGTACATGTTCCTTTCGATGGTATTGGAGGGTTTCTGGCTTTAGTGAATCCTTTATGGCTTTGTCGGAAGGTTGCTTTTCCTACTTGATTACTGCCGAGAGTTGTGTTTTTCCTAAATGATGGCGAAAGGTTGTCTTCTATTGACTCGTGGATGTTGCTTTTACCTAAACCTTTCGGCACAATCAAAAGGTATCCTGTAGGTGTACTATCCGTCCCGATAGGCTTAATATGCTATTAGAGAGGTTGTCGTAGGGTCGTATACCCTTATTTCCTCTTGTTTGCCGCTTTCGGAGGGTAAGAGCTCCTTAGACACTGTTGGATAATACCCTCTATTTTCTCAAAAGACCTAGAGCCGTCTTATTTTGCTAGCTTCCTCCCTTCGATCTCTTTGAAAGGCCTGATATGAATTCTTTCTCTACCATCTTTTATTTAAGATTCTCCTGTTTAAGCAAAAGGCGGATTTATTGAGTAACATTCCCCCCCCCCCCATGCAAAGGGATACTCTTGACTTTTCAAGTCATCCTCTCTAAGCCACATTTCACTGTAAATCTATGTTCCAAGTACACGTAAAAGAGTCCATTTCAACCAATTTGACCATCCCCAAAACAAGGTGGGAATTTCTCAAACCCGATTTAAAACTTTCAAGCTATCTTTCCTACTTATTCGTTCATCATCATTTCTTCTGGTAAGGTTTAAAACTGCCCTTAGTATCAAATTAGTAGTATGACTCGAGATCCACTTAAATATCATCTATCCTACTTATACATTCCCTCCAAAAGGAATTAAATTTGCGGCAATAAACCTTCCGAAGGGACCAGAAGGAATTCGAACATCAAATTTCCCTTATTGGCGGAAGGTCTAGGTAGTTTAATGTTTAGTCCTTCCGACAACAAGCTTTCATTAGGATTTAGAAGTCCTAAACCCTCCGATTCCTTTCTGTTCATCAAAACACCATACAACCAAGTAACAAGCACGTTTTTATCTGTATAATATAACTCAAGAAATTCAAATCAAACATCTAAATATTCACATACATAGATATTACTTCATATTTCACTTTTCAAAATGACCCGTTAATATGTACATATTCAAAATACGCTAGCACCTAGAATGATCATCGAAGGCATCCAAAAGCTGCAAGATGATTTTTTTTCCTCTTTTCCCAACTGCCCATTTAGAAAAGGCCGAAGGTTCGAAACTAAATTGATGGGGTTGATGACGACGGGTTCAATCCATATGGGTTGATAAGGAGAGTAGGTTATTAACGTAGGATTTTCTCTAGAAACATCCCATATGGCCAAATCCATCTAGAATGTGTTTGTAGCCAGATCCAAAAGTAAAGAATATGTTGCCTTTACGTGTGAATTAAGGAAATTTGGTTGCAGCTGATCCATACTACTAGATTGTGCGTTATTGACCTCTTCCGCCTCATGCGATGGGTTTATTAAGCCTCACGCAAAGCAATAACAACAGTGTGGTGCTTCCGCATTGATGAAATCAGGATGAATTTGATGGAGATTGCAAGCGGCCATTAATGCTTTTTTTGTAATAAAAGTCAGAAGGTAAAGTGAAGGAAGACGAATGGATTTCTAGCAGAGATTTTTGGCAGAAGTCTTATACGCTCTCTCATATTTCCAAAGATTTATCATTAAATGTTTTTGTCTTGTTGTATGATTACTGTTTCACCTTTGATTTGAACGCAATTGTTGGTTAAGTCTTATTTGACGAAATTCTGCAAATGATGGCCCTGACTCAGCGCTTTTTGATAAAGAGTGGTGAAATCTTAACCTTCCGTTGGATGACAAGTAAATAGGGACACTTTGGTTGTTTTTATGTAAAGTACACTTTTAACATTCAACTCTGAAAGTTTAGTATTTGGGCAATTTTTAGTAGGAGTTTTACTTTTTTATTTCTATTTTCATGTAAATTAGGACTTGGACTAAATCTTGGTGCACGTTACAATTTGCTTTGAATCAGACTGTTTGTCAAAAAATTTCCTTAAATGGCTCTGGCGTTATAAGTATAAATTTGTTCTCAAATTTCTTTCTAAGTCCATTTCATACGAATTGGGGGAGCGATTATAAATGTATGTCAAGCATTTATTCTATGAATATATATTTCTTTGTATGTATTTTATATTTCGCTTGTCTATACTATGTTATTCCAAACTATTTGTTCCTTAAATCATGTCTCCTTAATAAGCCAACCCAATTAACATGTTATATAGATGAAGGCCTCCTTCCAAAAAGACCTAATATTGGTTGCCCTAGGGTAAATGGTTTTTGTACGTGGAACACCCCCACTTCTCACTCGGCTTCCTTTGAAGGTAGAGGGAAAATTCATTTTAAAGAAAACTGGGATATTTTATTCGGTATTGATTGATGGTTACAATATGATACCCTTCTAACCAAGAGATGAAATTAGCAAATACACACTAGTTACCATTCTAGATGGGGTTATTGTATTTTATTATTAACAATAAATTTCAACAATAAACATACTCTAATATGTGTTCTTATTTTCGAAATAAAGGGACTTGTTTTGGTGGTTGATATGGGAGACTTGAACAAGACTAGTTTTTCCTTCCGAAGCTCCTTCTTCGGAGTTCACAATGATTTTGGATAAGTTAAGGTGGAGCCCAAACAAAGTTAATTTTACAAAAATTTCTTTAATTTCTATGCTCAAATGTTGCACTATTCAAAAATTCTTTAAGGAAATTGAGATTTTGAAATTAAATCTTTAAGAAAGAGGGAGTCTGGCATATTGAAGTTTGAAAGCATTTCATTGGTGGAGTTACTTGTATAAATCTTGACTTGAGTTAACTAAGCTTCATGAGAAGACAAATATCTTAGAAATAAAATCTAAAGAAAGTCGAGTTTTATGCAAATCTTTAGAATCCCTGTTTGGTATCTCAGTTTTAAGTGTCAATACTATAATATCCATGAGTTTTGGTAGTATGATTGATAAGGTCACGAGTATCTCATTTTATACATAAGACGTGTTTTTCCATACCTTGGTAATGCTATGCAGCACAATGTAATACTTATAACGTTGTACGTGCTACCTGTTTTGTTATCTTTGTTCACACCTTGTTTATCTTTGATTTGGATATGCATCTTGGAGATTGATGCGTTTCCAAGCTTTTCGTTCCAATCCTTGACTCCTCTTATGATTAAGCAAATCTAGATTCTTTGTCATCCTACCTTTCCTGCAAAACATGTTGCGCATAGCATTCTTTAACTATAAGCATAAAAATAACAATCTTATCTAGAAGACATCAGTTGCCTCGATTAGCAAATCATTATGGTAATTGTATGAAAAGTGATTCATTAAAAAATGTCAAGGTCTCATCATTATCCATAATAAGGGACGAGTGTAGATTTAAGTCCGTTCACTTGTTCGGCATTCTTGAGAATAGTTAATGTTAGGCTATATACAATCATCGAAATTTAACATTTATCTAATGAAGACCTTAATGGGACATTTATAACTGAGATCTTGATACGGTAGTTTTGAATTTATTTTTCTTTTTCTAGGGGATCTGAGAATAAAGAAGGTCAGATGTTTCCATTAGGAGACTCTTTTGGCAGTAATCTTCTTTTAATAATATTCCTTGACTCAGATCAAATTACTTGAGATAAATAAGAATCCAAAGATTGTGCACTCAGATTAGGGTTTTCAATAATTAGTAGTTCAGCATCATTAATGATGAAGTTTTACAAGATATCACCGAACCTAGATTCAGGTATTAGAAAACACTGAGATTATTTGGCAGTCGCTTTTTGGTATATTATGATAATAGGCGATGGAGAGTTAGGAGGCTGAAATGCCTTTCCTTAATGATAAGCAATACAACCCTGTCGTATCATCTCCAATGATGGTTGCCATAAAGATAGAAACTCATATTTACTGATAAGATACCAGGATCTCTAATATGAAATTAATAGTAAAAGTCAGGAAAACCTTACGTAATAGTTAGATAACAAAGGTCCGGAATAGCCTACACGACACTTGATAATTAGTAGAAGACTAAGAATTCAGCCTGGTATTTAGCATCAGAAGACTAGAAAACCCATCTCGAAATTAGGTTAGTAGAAGTTTAGAATACCATATTTTATAGTTAATAATGAAGGGTTAGGGACTTTTCTTGGCGATGAGCAACAAAAGACCGACCTATCATTCTCGATAATATGTGATAGAATACTAGAATGCCACTTCCAAAATTTCATTTCTGGTAATAGAAGTCCAAGGTACCGTTAATAATGGAAGACCAGAATATCATTTTCGATAACAAGTAACTAATGACTAGAATGTCATCTCTGGTAATAAGTGTTAAAAGAACGGGAGTGTACATCTTAATAATGAGTAACATAAGGCCAACAATCTGTTTCAGCACCAATAATGAAAATCCAAAAAACCGCTTCTGGTAATAAATAATAGATGATCAGATATCCTTTTTTGATATTTGATAGTAGAAGTCAAGAACATCATTTTAGATATTT
Organism: Allium cepa; assembly: GCA_030765085.1. Taxonomy (NCBI): domain Eukaryota; kingdom Viridiplantae; phylum Streptophyta; class Magnoliopsida; order Asparagales; family Amaryllidaceae; genus Allium; species Allium cepa. Next base: position 138,189,146 of record CM060944.1, read on the forward strand.
AATGATAGAAGTAACAAATCCCATTTTCAAAAATTAATAATAGAGGACCAGAATTTCATTTCTGGTAATTAATAATAGGAGAACAGAATACCATTTCTGGTGATTAGTAATAGAAGACCATATACCATTTTTGGTAATTAATAATAGAAGATCAGAATACCATTTCTGGTAATTAGTAATAGAAGACTAGAATACTGTTTCTGGTAATTAGTAATAGAAGATCATAATACCCCTTTTTTGTAATTAGTAATAGAAGACCAAAATACCCGTCTGGCAGAAGCTCGAGAATTCTTTCTAATTCTGCCTATTGAATGTCCCATCTTCATGCTTTGAGGATGTCAAGCATGGTTATGCTTTCTCGGGTCCAAGTTTTCTTTGTCCATTTGTCATTTGTTTTTTTCCTATTTTGGGCGGGGACTCTTTTGTCTGGTTTTATAGGCAAACGGTCGACTGTAGGATTTAGCGTTCCTGGGGTTTGTCTGGGTCGACCGTTCGAAGCAATTTTGACTTCGGCCTAAGGCCTAAATTAAATGAATAAGAATTATACAATTTAGTTAGAAATTATGTAATTAGTAAATTATTTATTGAGCTGATTTAAGCTAAGTATTTTTCAATGTTTGATATTGGTATGGGCGAATATGTATTTCACAATATTTGATTTGGTATAGGTGATGCATATTCCATAAACATGGTTGATTATGGTGATTTATTTCACATAGGCTCAGGGGTGTTCCATACGGATGAACGCAGCACTGTCGGAGATTCTTTTTGAGAGAGTCTAATACTAATGGGAGGTCCATGTACGCACATTTTCTAGCACAACATGGTGCGAGTGGACGTCAATGCAGTACAATAAGTGGCAATAGATATTAATTAAATTGGACCCTGGTACTAATGGAAGTTCCTATGGAATGAACCCCGGTGTAGTACAATAAGAGACATGTTGGTATAGTTATAATGGGAAAATAGTTCCTATTTCGGCCGCTCATTATTGTGAGGTTCGATCGGTGGATTCTACCCACCGTGTTATATAGAAATCCCTAGGTGTTGACCTTAGGAGTTCATGGACACTTGCTACACATCCTATATCACTTAGAGTAGATTTAAAGTTTTAACCATCACTTATCAATCTTGTTCTCATTCACAAGACTTTTGTCTGACTCATTCCTTTTTCATCTTTTTTCCTGCTACGGGTGGACAAGGAAACATGTGATTTGACCATTTTAGATACAAGGAAAGAGTCGTGCTTTTCTTGGAGTCTGCTTTTACCGCATCTTCTCTTCATGCATAATTTTATCATATCGGTACAGTTATTTTCTTGTATCACACCATTAGGGATATTTTGATATGTACTTTAATTCGGATAGTACTAATATTTTTTTAAGACTATGATGTGATATATTCTATGAATAACATTTTTATGATATTTACATGTCCTATTTCTTCCGCTGTGATATGTATTTGATATTTAGTTTATCCTTCCGCTGTGATACGTTCTCTGAGTCATTAAAGCTTTTAAAACTCCAACGGTCCGTATTTCATGGCGTGACGCATTTTGAGCATGTCAGGAGGTGCGAGGTGTCACAATCATTTTTTATGTAATGTCATCTTCGTTAGTAAGCATCTCGACAGTGAGCTAGATAGTGTTTCCTTTCTTCTATAGACATGGTTTCTCTTTATTCTCTTCCTCTTTGATGGTTTCTTTCTTGACGATAATTATGGTACCCTTCACTTATAGTTCATTTGTTGTATTTAATTTATTTCTCTCTATGACCGTCATTTTGATTGCTTCAGATTGATATGAATATTTTAGTTGGTTATGTGCTTGCGACATTATAAAAATTTCTTTATTTGGTCGATGTCTATCATCCAAATTTTCATTGGTTGTCATAGTTAAATTTTTACTTGAAAATGTATTTTTTAGCCTTTCTCGATGTAGTATATAAGCATGATGACGTCGAGCTAGATATGCTTCTCTTTCTTCCAAAATTTATGACTTACCTTCGTTCTCTAGCTCCTATCTTGTTAATTTCTCTTTGTTCATCAGTTGATGCATCTATTCCTCATTTTGTCGTCTTTACTTTTCATTTTTGATATGCAACCATATTAGAAAAATAAATATGATTAATAAGGCTTTAAAATTGTTAACTATAAATAATAATTTCTATAGTATTAGGAAATGGCAAAATCATATACTTAATGAACATAAATGTAAAACAAAAATCTAACAATGAAACAATTAATATGATAATACTAAAAAAAATAAACATTTGTCTTTATTAAATATTAATAAAATTTATTTGATGATAAAGTATTTCATTATAATCGTCTTCATTGCCACTATACATTTTTCTCCAAATAATTTATTTGCAAAATAAAATGAAGGAAAAATATGATTAAATAATGAATATTTGTTATTGATAAATTATATTAGGATATAACTTACCAACTCTAAAGTAAAATTTATGTCACAACCGTAATCAGCTACCAAGAAGGTTTGTTGAATGTTGCGTTGTTATTCTTACACTTCTTTTATTGTTTTTCACCGTTGTATTGTCTTATCATGTGTCGACTTTTTTCATTGGATTATTAGGCATCCATTGTTTGGTTTATGATTCGTTTTAATCAATTGTAATGCACTATAAATGTTGGATAATAATGATATTATAATAGTTTCGTTTATGAGATAAAAATGTGAAATGAAATTTTTTTGATGAAGGCATTAGTGGTTATGAAATACATTAACAAAACATTATAGGTAATTTAAATTATATTTACACACGCTATTTTTCCCATAATAATTATATTATTAAACCAAGTTCGTATAAAAAGTGTAACGACCCGAAAATTTTCGATCCCGAAAATTCCAGTTAGTTAGGAAAAGAAGAAAGAGATAGAAGAAAAAGAATCAGAAACACAACAAAGAATCTCACATTTGCAACGGATCAAAATATAATATCAAATAATAATAATTTACAAAAGAATACTGTATCTGTCAATTACATTTTAACACATCAGAGTTACAACATTTCACAAAACACTGGACATTTATACGTATCAACATGTCCTAGATAATAGTAATATATCACAGGGAAATACTCTATACGTTCCTGCCATCCAACTCGCCTCCTGTGCTCCAGAACGCCCTTACCTGAAAATCTGTAATACTCGGTCTGACCCGAGCACTACATTAAAGTAACACCCAGGTCAGGCTGGAAACCAGCGTGAGTAAACCTATCTAACATGGAATACAAAAGCATATAACTTATATAAACCCGGGTAACTTATATCAATTTACAACTTCGCAAGTTGTTATAGACATCACTTATTTTACACATCAATCTCTAAGTACCAAACTTAGATTGAACGGTCCAGTTCACTTAAATCATTCCATTCCAGTATATAGATTTCACATAACAAATCTGAACATAATTATTATAGATTACAAATCGAAGTGGTTTCGGGTGTTAACTAATACCCGACTTCGGTCTCTTCGAATTCAATGTCATCAAAATCTACGTTGCAATTAAATGCAACTCAACTTTAATTACCGAATAACACTTTTACACAGCAATTCATTACTGATAGATAATCACATTATCAGTATCCATCCAACATATCATATCTCAAAACAATTCATATCAGAGATATCAACCAATCCAAAGCACTTATCATTATTCAATCATTCTTAAGTTGGATTGATCACTTCCATTAATTACACTAATTTTTGACCCTCTAATTACTTCCATTAGTTAATTATTCTTAAATTTCATTTAATAATCAACCTTTAACTTAATTACTTTCATCAGTAAACCTTGATAAATCACAATCAAAAATTAGTTTTCTTTAATTTCTCTATCAATTAAACCAACTCTTTGATTAATTACATTAATCCTTGAATTACACTGAGTAATTATCACTTAATTTCTTCCACCAATTAATTATCCTTTAATTACTTTCTATCAAGTAATTTCCTTTTATTTAATTACATCCAGCAACTAATTACTTCACTAAGAAAATTACACCTCATTAATTACCCTAAGTAATTATACTTAACCCAACATCAAATGATTAACTTTAATTAATTAAACTGAATTAATTAACCAAAATTAACCACATCCAATTAATTGATCATACCGAGTAATTAGTTCCTTTAATTACTTCATTAAGTAATTTACATTAATTAATTAACCTCTAAATTACTTCTTCTTTAATTATTCCTTAATTAATTAACCTTGATTAATCAATCTTTAATTATCACCTTTAAGTACATTAAGTAACTAGCTTAATAATACAAAGTAATTATTCTTCACCCATCCACATTTATTTCACTTACCCTATATTGATTATCCAATTTTTATTATCCTAGAATCTCTTACATTGAATAACTAATCCTCAAATAATCCACAAGAATTAATTGTTAATTATTTAATCTTTAATAATTAATTAATTACTTACTTAATAATTAATCCTTGATTATTAAATTTATCTACAACAATCAACCCTTAATTATCCTTGTTTAACCCTTATTAACTAAGTAAACTTCAAGAATTAACTTACAAGTTAAACAAATAATTCTATTTAGTAAATCAAACACTTAAACAATACTTTAACATCAAAGAATAATTAAGTATAATATTAAAACTTCATTATGTTAACTTAAAACATTTTATTACTATTCATTCCTCTTGAGACAAAACCCATGATTACTTGAGCTAAACTTGAGTTACAACCTTCCTTCCTTCTTTTCATTTTCTTCTTGTCTAATTTCTAACTGCTGTACTGAGTAACACACGCCATCAACACGAACGAGTACCTGAGACTATCCACACATTTCCTGAGATTTTCCTTAGGCTTCCCCTTCTTCATCATCACGTAACATCAATGATGCACAGCGACCACGTGCACGTGCACCGGACGACGGCGGGATTTCAGCATTCTCAACCATCACCGACAAGTCGCTCTTGCCAAGCTTGATCATCGCCACTACCCAGTATTCCTCAAAATTCCAGAAATCAAAATCGAGCTGCCTGGACGACAATTGGAACTCCTTACCGATGCTAAACATCACCACCGGCCTTGATTCTGATCACCGGTGTTCGTGCGAACTTGACCAGTGTTACATTATCTACTTCCACGTCGTTTCCCACACTCGTGACTACTTCCAGATCGCCAACAGCCATGCAACAAACTACGATCCATCCTCGATGCAAACAAGACATCGAACCCTAAATCCCCTTCGTAAAACCTTCCTGGCCAACAGAAAAATCACCGAGTACTTTTCTCGTGTTCGCCATCGTTCATACCTCCTATGACCTCGATCTCGAGACACCCAACCATCGAGATGACCAGAATTTGACCCATTACCCATTTCCGTTTATCACATAATTTCTCACGAATTTCCCAATTAAAAATCATGATTTTAATTTTAAAAATCTTAGATTTTGATGATGATTTATAATATACACATGAAACGTTAAATTATTGAAATCAGATTTTGATCAATCTTAAGTTTTACTAGAAAATTTCGAATTCCAGAAGACTACAAACTTATTTAACTTCCAACATAAAATTTTAACTTTAGCTTATGTTTTATAAACAAAATTTGTTTTAAAAATCTATGCCTATCATAGACTAGATTAAGATATTTGAGAATTTGATCGAAAATCTGGACTCTGTACTTTAAACAGAGAAGATCACCGATCCCTTAATGCATACACATAGTTTTACATTCATATATACACAATACATCATCATGCAAACAATTTTACATCAAGCTTCTTAGACTCATTCATGCATCAGATTTAAAATAAAAACAAAGTTGGGTTTACTCACAGATTTTGGAAACAATTTGAAGTATCGTTTGCTGATTAAATTTCTTAAATTTTGTTTCTGGGTTTAACTTTTAAGAAAAATAGAAATCAAGTTATATCAAACCTATATCCCCTAAACGTCACAACCTGTAGTGATCTATGTAAAGAGAGATTTGATTTTCACCGAGTTTATGGGCTATGAACAAAGAACAAAGGTAATGTATATATAAACCAAGTATAACATATCTATATACCTTTACAAAACATTTGCATAGCCATTACTTCTACAACTTTCACAGGCAACGGTATATTGTAAGAAGATTTTACTTTTGAGGTGAAGTTTTACCCACAAGCATAAATTTTTAAACAAGATTTAGCATTTAATGAGTAGCAGTTTACTCACCTGTCTGTATTCAGACATGATTGTATTTTCTTTTGCAAAATCTGGAATTTTATTTGATCTTGAAGCTGCAAACATGGATTTGAAACAGCAATTTGAAAAAGCTTGTTGTTGAACTGGAATCCCTTTTGTTGTTGAGAAGATTCAAGCTTGAGAAAAAAAACAAAGATGATTTTGGCTTGATGATTTGCTTATATAAACTTTCAGGTTTGAAAATTTGTGGAAGATTAAAGTAAATGAATTTGATTTTGTCTCTGGGTTCTGTTTCAGATCTCTTCTTTGTTTGTTTAAGAGAGTGAACTGATAAAAGGAAATGTAAGAGAGGTATAAAGATGTATATATATAAAATATACCTTATCTTTTATTTAATTATATTTTAAAATAAAAATAAAAATAAAATAGGGACACATGTTCAATTACTTAACACTTGTCATCAAATATATTTCTTTGCTTACATTTGTTATAATACAAAGAGAATTTGTTTATATATGTAATTATTATGCAAATTTATCTACATTTGTAATTTTCATAAATATGTTATTATATGTATTTATATAATATTCTAGATTTAGTTTTATATTTATAAATGTCTTAATATTAAGTGTTTAAACTTTCAATTTATTCATTTACATGTATTATTATTATTATTATTTTAAAAGAAAATGATAAATATCCACTTACATTAAAAATTATACTAGTTTAATATCTTTTATAAAATCCTTTAAAGTAAAGAATAGAAAACAAATAATATTCTAACTAAAATCACTTATAATATATTTTTAAATCCAAAATATATTTAATGTACATATCTTTTAAATTTCAAATTTAAATCCAAATACAAATCCAATTCGAAATCCAATTTAAAATCATCACAAATAACGTTACAATTTATATCTATATACAAGCAGCACATTATTATTTTTGTTGAAATAACAATTGCCAATTTTATATTAATTAAATTAAGGTATTGTCAAATAAATATTTTTTTCTCGATACTTATAATTTTTTTTATATTTCCAAATTCAATTTACATATTCAGATATCTTTTATTATTAGAGTTTTATCTGTTCAATTGATAAAAACAATTAATTATCCATTTATCAGATATCCCAAAATCCGGATTATCACATTCCTCCCCCCTTAGAATCTTTTCGTCCTCGAAAAGGAACGAAGCCAGAATTTATTAAAATGATAATTATCAGAAAAATTACTCTTTGACAAATTTTACTATAAATTCTTTTTATTAAAAACCTTTAAAACACTTGTTAAAAATCTATATATATATATATATATATATAAACCAAAGTAGTTTTATAAAATTACTTTTTATAACTCGATGTCTCAACCAGTCCATCCTTGTTCTCACAGAAATTCGGTCATACGTTGATCAGGCGTAGGACTGAAAACCTATAAGTACTTAGTAGACCCATTTTCAACACTGGTGAAAATACTTGGAAAATAATTTAACTGAATGTATAGAAAACATTTTTGAAAATAGAGGAAATATCTTTGGTGAGAATGCTCTGCAAATCATCACCCCCATCCATGGTCGCATTTACCCGACGGTTACGTTGCCATCCTGACAAAATCCATAGATAACTGTAGGCCTCCGTGCCCCTCGATTACACAACGGAACCCGCTACAGATCACAGCTACAACTGGGGTTACGTTGCTATCACAGCAAAAACCCATATAACTGTAGGCCTCAACACCCTGGAATTTCGCTACCAAAAGAATGAAACTTATCCACTCCACTTGACCATAGATCGCAGTCTACCGATGTTACGTTGCCTTCCCGGCAAAATCAAGCGTAGACCGTTGACACTCACCTCCACACGATTTCCGCTATGGTCCACACAGTAGATCCCAGTGACATCGAGTTACACTGTCATCACAATACAACCCAAATGCCTCTGTAGGCATCAGCGCCCTCGACTTTCGCTACCTAATAATCTTTAGGAACTAGTTTTTTCGGACTCCTCACAGGATCAATTTTAGAACCTCACCCTTAGAGGCTCAAGGCAGCACCAACCTATGGTACTCCTGAGAAGTTCATCCCAGGGGAGCGCCTTTTTCTCCAAAGCCATTTTCAAAACACTTTATACTATACACATATAGTATCTTCCGAATCATACACCTAGTATGAATCTCATATAAATCTTCTTTCTCAAAATCGATTATCCCAAAATCGATAATTCTCAAACTAGGCTTTTCAAAATCAAATATTGATTTTACCAAAAAATCAAAAGCCTATCCAAATCCAAAGGTTCCCAAAATCTTTTTCAAAATCATTCTCACAAGATCCTTTATATATATATATATAAATATATATATATATATATATATAAATATATATAACCTTGAAAAATCTTAGGATCATTTCCAATTTGTATAAAACCCTTTTTATACTTCAAATATTTTCAAAAATCCTTTAATTCTGGCTGGATTCAACAAGGAGAGATTTATCTTATATAACAAAGATATTTAACTTTATTTATTTCCAAATCAAATATTCAAATTTGATTTATAAAGTCACTTACCAGTTTACTTACTTCTATAAGTAAATTTCTACACTAGAAATAACCAATTTCTATTTTATTTCATCATATATTTCACAAAATATATTTTTCACTTCAAAAACCATTTTACAGTTCTTATCCTCAAACTCCCGGTATCAATTTTATTCAAACCCGTACAATGTACACATATCATTCATACGCTATACCAATCTGATCGCTCACTCGGTCACATAATTTCACTTCCGAACAAGTATTGTCCACCCGACTTCCTAGTGCGGACACAGATCTGGTTTCTTGATCAGAAACCATCATTCTCCTTGCATAGCCATAACTATGATAGAGAGTATGCAGACCCAGTTAACAATCCATATCCAGGTTTGCCGTCGAAAATCGAGTGAAAATCCCAATTCGGACGATATAACTATCTCGAAATTTTGTGCTCGAATCTGCATCAAATCACTATGCGAATAGAATAACATACATACATCTTGCATTTTTATCTTCGTTGATTATCAACTAAATTAATTTCTCTTTCTATTTATATTTTCTTTAATTTCTATTCACATAATCACAATTCTTCCAATTCCATTGGATTATCACTTTAATCCTTATCTCAAATGGATATTAAATCATAAACAGTTTGCACTCTGATCAGCTTATATTTAGAAAATAGCTTGAAAGGTTAAAAATAGATAAATAGTTGAAAAATAACTATTAGTTTGTAAAATAGTTATAAAATAGTTGATTAATTGTAAAGTAACTGGAAAATAGTCAAATAGTTATAGGATAGTTAGATAATTGCAAAATAGTTGTAAAAAAATAGTAATTAGTTTATAAAATAGTTGCAAAATAGTTAAATAATTCCAAAAGTAGTTATAAAATAAGTAAAAGATAGTTTTGGGTTAAATAAAAATGTTGTATATATAATAAATAGCTTGAAAAAAATAGATTTGTACTAAAACAATTTTATTTTGAAAATAGTGCAAAGCCAAGCTGTATAACTTTCCAATCTCCATTTCCAATTAATTCAATTTAAATTTTTACTTCCATTTAAATTGACTCAATTCCAATTTGAATAATTTCAATTTCCATTGAAATTGATTTAACCCCAATTCAAGTTGAATTATCCTCAGTTTCTTTCCACATTTAACTTTATTCAACTTTTGATCTCAAATTCTACTAATTCAAATAAATTTCAATTGAACTAGTTCCGATTTCAATTCATTTCAACTCCAGTTTGAATTAATCCCGATTCCAAACCCCATTGCTAAATCAAGTTGAATTATTCATGATTTCCTCCTAAATTCAATTCAAATTCCATTTGAATTTTAAACTATTCAACTTTAATTACAGTTCCAAATTATTCAAATAAATTTGGACTAATTTCAAATTGAACCCACCTCAAATTTCAAATTATTTCAATTCAATCCAATTCAAATTTTCCATTTGAATTTTTAAACTTATACATCTTTAATCACAAATCCAATTGATTCAAATCAAATTCAATTTGAACTGATCGATTCAAATTTCAAATTTACACCGTCCCGAATTATATAAATTCGAGTTAAAATTTGTAACCGTTGATTTAATCCTTTAAAACAAATCAACTTATATCTTTAAACCATTTAATTCTGAATCCAAATTCCAATTTATATTAATAATGGATATATTACCATACCCCATTTCTTCATTTATTTAAGAAAATCCAATTTCAACTTAAAGATTATTAATAACAATAGGGTAATATTATCAAATTATTTGAAACATCCATCCATTTCCAATTTTCGGATCTCAAATCCATTTTTAGATCACTCAAACTCCCAATTCAAATCAACCATTTAACTTCCCAAGTTAAGTCTTAATTTCATCTTAAAATTTGCAAATCAGGTTAATCATCCATACTTATTTAACTTCTTCCAAGTTAAATTCAATTTACTTAATCCAGTCAAATTTACACAATTTGAATTCCCATTCAAATTTTAAACCTCAGATTCATAACCTTCCTACTTAAGTTTAAATCTTACTTCACTTTGGGTTTCTCATCACATTCCAAGAAAAATTCAAAACTCAACCTTAGAGTTTATTTTCTTTACACAGTTGGTTACTTTTAAATTTTAAACCACCTTTGGTTTTCAATTCAAACAAATTCCTTTAAAATTTCAAGCAACCCTTGTTTGAAATAGGACCTCTTCATTCGAATATATTAAATAACATTTTATTATTTCTTTATCACTTTGAAACAAATTTCAAATTCTGGGCCCAGATTTAAAACCTCACAATTTAGATCATTTTCAATTCCAATATATAAGTCATACTTTCCTAAATGTTTTTCTTCCCTAAAAAATTTCATTTTGCTTACTCATTAATACACATTCTATTGTTAATCACAACAATCATTTATAATAATAACCAAGATTATCATATCCGGAAACCAATTCATTAATATCTTATTCTGAAACTCTTTCCCAAATTCAAGATTTTAATTTCAATTTGAATCCATTTCAAACTTATCTTCATTCAATTTTAGTTTGGTTGTATTTCTATTACCGCTTAGTTCTCGTTATTATATTTAATTCCAAATGATTTAACGACCAATTACTTTAATAATAATGGTTAGGGAAATCATTGTTTTATATATAAACTTATATAAAAATTATTTACTTTTAAAACCATTGTATAAGAAAATAACAAGTACGCTCTCATACACACACACACACACACTCAACTCATTCTAGGGTACCATTGATCCTATCCTTAATGAGTAAACCCACCAAAGCCAAGGTTCTCGCTTAACCTTCTACTCTGGTACCAAAAGTAACAACCCAAAAATTTTTGATCCCGAAAATTCCAGTTAGTTAGGAAAAGAAGAAAGAGATAGAAGAAAAAGAATCAGAAACACAACACAGAATCTCACATTCGCAGCGGATCACAATATAATATCAAATAATAACAATTAACAAAAGAATACTATATCTTTCAATTACATTTTAACACATCAGAGTCACAACATTTCACAAAACACTGGACATATATACGTATCAACATGTCCTAGATAATATTAATATATCACAGCGGAAATACTCTATACGTTCCTGCCATCCAGCTCGCCTCCTGAGCTCCAAAACGCCCTTACCTGAAAATCTATAATACTCGGTCTGGCCGAGCATTACATTAAAGTAACACTCGGATCAGGCTAGAAACCAGCGTGAGTAAACCCATCTAACATGGAATACAAAAGCATATAACTTATATAAACCCGGGTAACTTATATCAATTTACAACTTCGCAAGTTGTTATAGACATCACTTATTTCACACATCAATCTCTAAGTACCAAGCTTTGATTAAATGGTCCAGTTCACTTAAATCATTCCATTCCAGTATATAGATTTCACATATCAAATCCGAATATAATTATTATAGATTACAAATCGAAGTGGTTTCAGGTATTTACTAATGCCCAACTCCGGTCTCTTCGAATTCAATGTCATCAAAATCTACGTTGTTCAATTAAATACAACTCAACTTTAATTACCGAATAACACTTTTACACAGCAATTCATTATTGGTAGATAATCACATTATCGGTATCCATCCAACATATCATATCTCAAAACAATTCATATCAGAGATATCAACCAATCCAAAACACTTATCATTATTCAATCATTCTTAAGTAAGATTGATCATTTCCATTAATTACATTAATTTTTGACCCTCTAGTTACTTCCATTAGTTAATTATTCTTAAATTTCATTTAATAATCAACCTTTAACTTAATTACTTTCATCAATCAACCTTGATAAATCACAATCAGAAATTAGTTTTCTTTAATTTCTCTATTAATTAAACCAACTCTTTGATTAATTATATTAATCCTTGAATTACACTGAGTAATTATCACTTAATTTCTTCCACCAAGTAATTATCCTTTAATTACTTCCCATCAAGTAATTTCTTTTTATTTAATTACATACAGCAACTAATTACTTCACTAAGAAAATTAGACCTCATTAATTACATAAGTAATTATATTTAACCCAACATCAAATGATTGACTTTAATTAATTAAACTGAATTAATTAACCAAAATTAACCACATCCAATTAATTAATCATACTAAGTAATTAGTTCCTTTAATTACTTCATTAAGTAATTTACATTAAGTAATTAACCTCTAAATTACTTCTTCTTTAATTATTCCTTAATTAATTAACCTTGATTAATCAATCTTTAATTATCACCTTTAAGTACATTAAGTAACTAGCTTTTAATTAATAATACAAATTAATTATTCTTCACACATCCACATTTATTTCACTTACCCTATATTGATTACCCAATTTTTATTATCCTACAATCTCTTACATTGAATAATTAATCCTCAAATAATCCACAAGAATTAATTGTTAATTATTTAATCTTTAATAATTAATTAATTAATTAATTAATTACTTAATAATTAATCCTTGATTATTAAATTTATCTACAACAATCAACCTTTAATTATCCTTGTTTAACCTTTATTAACTAAGTAAACTTCAAGAATTAACTTACAAGTTAAACAAATAATTCTTTTTAATAAATCAAACACTTAAACAATACTTTAACATCAAAGAATAATTAAGTATAATATTAAAACTTCATTATGTTAACTTAAAACATTTTGTTACTATTCATTCCTCCCGAGACAAAACCCATGATTACTCGAGCTAAACCTGAGTTCCAACCTTCCTTCCTTCTTTTCTTTTTCTTCTTGTCTAATTTCTAAATGTTGTACTAAGTAACACACGCCATCAACACGAACAAATACCCAAGACAATCCACACATTCCCTGAGATTTTCCCTAGGCTTCCCCTTCTTCATCATCACGTAACATCGATGATGCACAGCGACCACGTGCACGTGCACCAGACGACGGTGGGATTTCAGCATCCTCAACCATCACCGACAAGTCGCTCTTGCCAAGCTTGATCATCGCCACTACCCAGTATTCCTCAAAATTCCAGAAATCAAAATCGAGCTGCCTGGACGACAACTGGAACTCCTCACCGATGCTAAACATCACCACCGACCTTGATTTTGATCACCGGAGTTCGTGCGAACTTGACCAGTGTTACATTATCGACTTCCATGTCGTTTCCCACACTCGCGACTACTTCCAGATCGCCTACTGCCATGCAACAAACTATGATCCATCCTCGATAAAAACAAGACATCGAACCCTAAATCCCCTTCGCAAAACCTTCCTGGCCAACAGAAAAATCACTGAGTATTTTTCTCGTGTTCGCCACCATTCATACCTCCTATGACCTCGATCCTGAGACACCCAACCATCGTGATCATCAGAATTTGACCCATTACCCATTTCCTTTTATCACACAATTTCTCACGAATTTCCCAATTAAAAATCATGATTTTAATTTAAAAAATCTTAGATTTTGATGATGATTTATAATATATACATGAAACGTTAAATTGTTGAAATCAGATTTTGATCAATCTTAAGTTTTACTAGAAAATTTCGAATTCTAGAAGCCTACAAAATTATTTAATTTCCAACATAAAATTTTAACATTAGCTTATGTTTTACAAACAAAATTTGTTTTAAAAATCTATGCCTATCATAGACTAGATTAAGAAATTTGAGAGCTTAATCGAAAATCCGGACTCAGTACTTTAAATAGAGAAGATCACTGATCCCTTAATACATACACACAGTTTTACATTCATATATACACAATACATCATCATGCAAACAATTTTACATCAAGCTTCTTAGATTCATTCATGCATCAGATTTAAAATAAAAACAAAGTTGGGTTTGCTCACAGATTTTGGAAACAATTTGAAGTATAGTTTGCTGATTAGATTTCTTAAATTTTGTTTCTGGGTTTAACTTTAAAACAAATAGAAATCAAGTTATATCAAACATATATCCCCTAAACATCACAACCTGTAGTGATTTATGTAAAGAGAGATTTGATTTTTACTGAGTTTGTGGGCTGTGAACAAAGAAAAGAGGTATTGTATATATAAACCAAGTATAACATATCTATATACCTCTACAAAACATTTGCACAGTCATTACTTCCACAACTTTCACATGCAACAGTATATTGTAAGAAGATTTTACTTTTGAGGTGAAGTTTTACCCACAAGCATAAATTTTTAAACAAGATTTAGCATTTAATGAGTAGTTGATTACTCACATGTCTGTATTCATACATGATTGTATTTTCTTTTGCAAAATCTAGAATTTTATTTGATCTTGAAGCTGCAAACATAGATTTGAAACAGCAGTTGAACTAGAATCCCTTTTGTTGTTGAGAAGATTCAAGCTCGAGAAAAAAAACAAAGATGATTTTGGCTTGATGATTTGCTTATATAAACTTTCAGGTCTGAGAATTTATGGAAGATTAAAGTAGTTGAATTTGATTTTGTCTCTGGGTTCTGTTTCAGATCTCTTCTTTGTTTGTTTAAGAGAGTGAATTGATAAAGGGAAATGAAAGAGAGGTATCATGATGTATATATATATAATATACCCTATCTTTTATTTAATTATATTTTAAAATAAAAATAAAAATAAAATAGGGACACACGTTCAATTAATTAACACTTGTCATCAAATATATTTCTTTGCTTACATTTGTTATAATACAAAGAGAATTTGTTTATATACGTAATTATTATGTAAATTTATCTACATTTGTAATTTGCATAAATATGTTATTATATGTATTTATATAATATTCTAGATTTAGTTTTATATTTATAAATGTCTTAATATTAAATGTTTAAACTTTCACTTTATTCATTTACATGTTTTTTTTAAAGAAAATGATAAATATCACTTACATTAAAAATTATACTAGTTTAATATCTTTTACAAAATCCTTTAAAGTAAACAATAGAAAACAAATTATATTCTAACTAAAATCACTTATAATATATTTTTAAATACAAAATATATTTAATATACATATATTTTAAATTTCAAATTTAAATCCAAATACAAATCCAATTCGAAATCCAATTTAAAATCATCACAAATACAGTTACAATTTATATCTATATATATAAGCAGCACATTATTATTTTTGTTTGAAATAACAATTGCCAATTTTATATTAATTAAATTAAGGTATTGTCAAATAAATATTTTTTTTCCAGATACTTATAATTCATTTTTTTTTTCAAAATCAATTTACATATTCAGATATCTTTTATTATTAGAGTTTTATTTGTTCAATTGATTAAAACAATTAATTATCCATTTATCAGATGTCCCAAAATCCGGGTTATCACACAAAGCATGCACGTATCTTCAACTATATAATATGGAAGTCTTTCCAATATTTTCAGGATATGTAAGACATTATTTGAAATCGTTTTGGAATAAATTCGTCAACATTCAACACATTTTTTTTGTTCGTATATTTTCAGTACTACCTTTCTCTATATTTCATAAGTTAAATGCATAACGTAAGAATTTATTACAAGCATTTTGGCTGGTTAGATATTTTAAATCTCCCGATAACATAAAATTAATACATTGCTCGTTTCATTGCATAGGCATTTCATTTAGAGAAGGAGTTTTTTAGATTTAGCTCTATTATACAAATTTATTACGCAAATTTCAAATTGCGCCAGTACATGAGTTTTATTTTTTTAACCTAAATTTATAACCAGTGCTGTTTGAAATATTTCCAGTATAATAGACGTAAAAATAATGAAAAGATAAAGGCGACATTTGAAATTGCGCCAGTTGGCATAATTTCAAATGCTGCCTCTGCCTATATAAAAAGCCCTCCTCTCTTCCTCCTAACTTTTCCATCTTTCCCCAAATATCAAAATCGAAACCCACTTTCCCAATTTTCCAAAATCAAAATCCGAACTCTATTTTAGCTTATTTCTTCTAAAAATTGAACCACGGCTAGTTCGCCAACATAGGAAGCTTCTAT